>CM061136.1:163089239-163742741 GCA_030789695.1 Scilla litardierei
TAGAAAACCTCTACAAGATCAAATCATACACAAATGAAATTGTGACTCCCACAACCCGGGATCATAAACAAACTCTCACAACCGAGAGTAAAACACTTGCAATATTCAAAGTAAATGAAATACGAAATGCTTACCAACAAAATCCTATGCATTGAGTAAACTTACGATTTAGGGCAAAGAGGATTTTGGAGGAGAAGAATGCACCAAACCCTAGCTCCATGTAGATGACCAGCAATGGAAGCCTAGGGAGGAGTTGGTGACCTAGAATCAAGATCTTGGCTTGGAAGGCTCACAATCAATGAATCTCTCTTTTGAAATAAGAGTGAGTGAGAGATTCAAGTGAGAAATGAAAGAGCTTTGAATGAGAATTAATTGCTTCTCTTTGATTCTCTAAACTTCAATAAATATCAGCCTTGAATGCTATGAAAGTAGCCCTTCAAGTATATATAGGATAGAGGAAAGAGAGAGCAAAATTCGTGGTATTTAATGCTCCAACGGCTCTATTCTGAAGCAGACTAGTCGGTCAAAGACGGATCATTGACCGACTAGATTCACATCTAGTCGGTCGGTGATTCAACATGAACCGACTAACAGGTGAACAGCCAAAAGAGAAAGTTCAGACTTAAAAAACTAGTCGGTCCAAGAAGACTTGACAACCGACTAGTTTCACAACTAGTCGGTCGGTGAGTGTTCTTTAACCGACTAACAGATGAAATAGAATAGTCTGAATACAATGACAGCTAGTCGATTTAAGAACAACTTCCAACCGACTAGTTTCTCAACTAGTCGGTCGGTCGTTGTGCTTTGACCGACTAACTGTAAACAGTAAGTTAGGCTCAAAAATGGAAGCTCAACTAGTCGGTCTAAGAAGGATTCTTAACCGTCTAGTTTCACAACTAGTCGGTCGGAGAACCTTCTTGGACCGACTAACTGTAAACAGTAAGTGAGCTGAAATTGAACAAGACATTCTAGTCGGTTCAAGAAGGATTGCCGACCGACTAGATTGCCATCTAGTCGGTTGGTTCTTCTTCTTGAACCAACTAACATGCACAAGAAGCCGCGATGAGAAGCGTTAAGCTTCGGGAAAGATTCTATGGGCTTCTAATAAGATCCTAGCTCTAAGGTATGAGCGTTATGAAGATTAAAACGTAAGACCTACTCAAGGCTTAACAATCTACGAAATGAAGCTAGAAGACTATAAATAAAACTTGACGAACCGTCTTCTATTGCTTCGATCCGAATCTCTTGACTTCAATAATGGTCCTTGAGCTTCAACGAAGCTTCAAGTATACGATCACGCGCTTTGAGAAGTCTCGAGACGTCGCTTTTGATGTTCTTAGAAGTTTGGCGATGATCTCCATAACTGCGCTCACAAAGAGTTAGTTCACGATATTTATGTTTGTTCATCATCCAAAACCAAATCCGAAGAATCAATACTCAACATTCTCCCCCTTTTTGGTGATGACAAACCAACATAAATAATAATCAAAGATAATGATTCAAATGAAATTTACTTACTCCCCCTGCATTGATGACACGTTAATTCCAAATTAAATAATAATCATAAGCATCAAGCAGACGAGTAAAGTATAAAATGTGAATCAATTATTGAAATATCGGATTTGAAATCCATTTTTATATCTTAACTCCCCCTGAATCAAACATATCAAATTAGATTCATGGTAAATTGCTTTGAATTATCATGTAGCACATCGTCATTATTAATTCTCTCCCCCTTTGGCATTAGCAAAAAGAGCGGGAGGAGATCAACGACAACAACAATGGCTAAAATAAAAGCACGGGAGTCGTAGAATACGACCACGGTCCGAATGACACCAAAGGAAAATAAGAAGTAAATCAAAGCGTGCCAACGAGACCATAGTCGAAAATCAAAAATTAAAATCATCAAAACTCAAATCAATTTCACGTATTGAGTTATGGAATATACTCTCCAATATCAACATTCTTGATGAATTAAGTGCATGGAAAACAATTCTATGTTTTCATAGAATTAATTTCTATTAAATCAAATGTAATCGTCGAGCGACGAAGTCAACATCAGAGACAATAATATAATGTGCACAAAAGAAGTAAATGGCAACACGATGTATATATATATATATATATCAAACATTGTACAACAAAATGTATACATCCGCCAACACACATATAAGCGATCCTCAGATCGAAGCACATCATACAACATATATCACAACATATATCGAAGTATCTCAAAACATACAGAAATTCATCCAAAATACATCAAAATACATCAAAATATCCAGAACCACCCAAACTATCCTACCCCACACTCTCACTACAAAATACATCATCCAATGTGTATAGGGAGAGTCCTCCAACGCAAGCTCAGGAGGCGGAGGGAGGATCTGCAGCAGCAGCAGGCTCTGCAGAAGGAGTGGTGGTCTCAGGGACGGCAGGAGTGTCAACTGATGGGAGAGTGGCAACTAGAGTGGTCTCGGGAGCACCAACAGACGAAGTATCCATCGGAGGAATGGTGGCAGTAGGTGTGCTCTCGGGATCACCAGCAGAAGTAGCAGCAGCACGAGCAGTCGTACCCTCAGGGGCACGAGCAACAAATCTAACGAGCTCCTGGAGCTCAGCCTCATCCATCTCTTCCTCGTCAGAAACAGACGGAGGAATCTCAATACCAAAGTGAGAACAGATGCGAGAAAGCATCTCCTCAGAACGAGCACAACGAGACTCCACACGTCTCAACGAAAGTGCAAACTCAGCGAGAGTAGGAGCAGGAGGAGGAGCAGAAGCTGAAGCTGAAGCTGAAGGGGTCGTCCTCTGAACGAGACGAAGCGCCGCAAGAGACTTCTTGACGGCCGTCGCATTCAGAGGAGGACCAAGAGGACGCTGGTCATCTGGAGGGAGAGGGACGCCGAAGTGACGAAAAACAAGAGTCAATAGGCACGGATATGGAATGTGGGCAGACTTGGTGGACTTTTGAATACATTCGAAAGAGTCCATCTTATCAAGAATAATCTGTGCCCAATTGATCTCGCTCCCCATGAAGAGGGCGTAGATCAGCTTAAGGAATGGCTGGGATGGAAAGCTAGATGAGCCGTACTTCGGAAGGAGGCACGACTTCAAGATCAGATTAAGAACCCCGGCATTAGGCTTGAAATATTTAGAAGGGACGCCAATCATGGCGGGAGGGATCACATGAAACATATCGGCAAGCACGACCTGGTCAAGATCAGAAATATCATCAACAGAGATATCGGCAGGAAGAAGGCCAGAAGATGACACACCTATCAAATCCCCTAAGATTTCTGCCGTGAGGACAATCGGTGTCCCTAAGACAGTCGTCTCAATGGAATGGGTGTCGTCATACTGACCCCGGATACGATTCGCATAGAATAGCTTGACGAGACGGGGGTACGGGTGTGGGTTCGCCTTAGGGTCATGGCGAAGATAATCTATAAGACCACTATACGAAAGAAGATCGGCGAGATGTGGGAAATCGGAGAACTGAACGAAGTGCTCCAATAACAGTGGACAGTGCTCAATACGGTTGTATGCCGCGAGACACATCGGGTCATCGCGACATAACGATATATCGACACCGCCTACTGGCATGGGAGCCTTCCCCCTAGACGGACGAGTGCTAGAATGAGGAGGAGGAGTAGGATCCCTAGCGGTATGCTCGGTCTCCGGAATATACTCGGTGTTGGAGTCATCAGAGGAGAGGGTGCACGGAATGAAGCTGGAGACACGGTCTATTTCCTAGGCTTGGGCTGAGATGTGGCTCTAGGCTTCGCGGTCACCGTCCTATTCTTCTTAAGAGGAGGCGAAGAAGATGATGGATGTGTCGATTTGGCTCGGTGTTTGGGAGGAGTTCGTTTGGGTTGAGGGGGGTCCGTAGGAGGCGACTCTACAGTCATGGGTGACGGACTCGAGGGTCGGATGGGGATACGCGTCTTCGCCATAATCGAGACGAGACACATGCAATCGAACGAGATCGACACACACGGAATCGAATAAAGACCTAGGTCGAAACCCTAATACGAATGAACACGAAAATCGGCCTAGAATCAAACCCTAGAAACGAGAGAGAGAGGGAGAGAGTTACCCTAGGTGGAGGAGAGAGGGAGATCGACGGCAACCTAGGAAGAGATGGCCGGAAAAGAATGCAATCGACGGAGGAAGTCGAAAAGGTTGAAGGGGTTGCGGGGTTTAGGGGCTGAGAGAGGAGTTTACACCGATTAGAAAGTGATCTAATCGGTGTGGAAGTGATTAAAAAAACGATCGGAATGCGAAAAGACACAACAGCCCATGTGCATTTAGTCGGTCACAGTTCAAGCGCTGACCGACTAGATGACGATCTAGTCGGTCGGCCAATGAGCTTGAACCGACTAAGTACAAACAGTAACTGAAGCCAAAATTAGGGCTTGAGTTAGTCGGTCTGAGTTCATTCGCTGACCGACTAGAACTCAATCTAGTCGGTCGGTCAATGAACATGAACCGACTAAGAGAGTCCAAAATTTTGAAATTTTGAAATTTTGAGTTCTCTCCTACGCGCACTTGGAAGAAACATCGAAATACTCTCATACATCATTATACTACCCCATAAAACATCGAAAATCTTAAATACGACGTTCATGAATATTTCAAGCGAAAATTCCGAAAATTCAATCAAAAAATCCAGAAAATCTCAACTAATCTAGCATGAGCATATATAATGAAATTTAATATCATGCAAGATAATTGAACAAAATATGAATCCTAAATCTCGGATTCACCCATAATCCCCAATTCTCGACGTAACCGCACAAAGGAGTCTTCCTTGAGTGGTTTCGTGAAAATATCGGCGATTTGCTTCTGGGTTTCAACGTACACTAAAATGATGTCCTTTTTAGCAACATGATCATCTAAGAAATGGTGACGGACATCTATGTGTTTAGAACGGGAATGGTGTACCGGATTCTTAGAGAGACAAATTGCACTTTGGTTGTCCACCATGATAGGGCAAGTATCACAGTTTATACCAAAGTCTTTAAGAGTGTGTCTCATCCAAAGAACCTGAGCACACGCAGCACCGGCGACAATATATTCCGCCTCGGTGGTTGAAAGTGATACGGAATTATGCTTCTTGGAAAACCAAGAGACAAGAGAATTTCCTATAAAATGGCAAGTGCAACTAGTACTTTTCCTATCGGATTTGCATCCCGCATAATCTGCGTCACTATATGAGATTAACTCATATGTGCTAGACTTTGGATAACGTAATCCAAAGTCGAGTGTGTAACTTAAATAACGGAAAATACGTTTTACCGCTACTAAGTGAGATTCCTTAGGTTGAGACTGATAACGAGCACATACACATACGGCAAACATAATATCGGGCCTACTAGCAGTAAGATATAATAAACTATCTATCATACCTCGATATAGACGAATGTCTACATCTTTGCCGGCCGTATCTTTATCTAGATGTGTAGTCGTGCTCATTGGAGTCTTCTTGTCGGAGGCATTCTCCTTTCCAAATTGCTTTAGCAACTCCACTGTGTACTTGGTTTGGTGAATGAAGATTGCATCGTTCATTTGGCGAATTTGGAGACCTAAGAAATACTTGAGCTCACACATGTGGCTCATCTCAAATTGATCCTTCATAACATTAGAAAACTCTTCGCAAAGAGTGAAGTTAGTAGCACCGAAAATGATATCATCAACATAAATTTGAACTAAAATAATATCATTATTCGAATACTTAACAAATAATGTAGAATCAACTTCACTCATTTTAAAACCTAAATCCAAAAGAAAGTTCTTTAGACGGTCATACCAAGCTCGAGGAGCTTGTCTCAAACCGTAAAGTGCTTTCTTAAGTTTGAAAACGTGATTTGGAAATTTTTCATTTATAAAACCCGGAGGTTGAGAAACATAAACTTCCTCAACGACATCTCCGTTTAAAAATGCACTTTTTACATCCATTTGAAAGAGTTTAAAATCTTTATGGCATGCAAAAGATAACAATAATCTAATAGATTCTAATCTAGCTACCGGAGCAAAGGATTCTTCGAAATCGATACCTTCCTCTTGCCGGTAGCCTTGAGCTACTAACCGAGCTTTGTTCCGGACGACGATTTGGTTCTCGTCGGTCTTGTTCTTGAAAATCCACTTCATTCCTATAACGGTGTGGTTCTTTGAAGGCAATGGAACAAGCTCCCAAACCTCATTCCTCTCAAATTGAATGAGTTCCTCCTCCATGGCTAGGATCCAAGCACTATCTTCGCACGCTTCGTTAATATTCTTTGGCTCTATTGAGGAGGAAAAGGCACAATGAGCGAAGTAGTTGACTTGTGATCTCGTCTTGACACTATCAAGGATGTTTCCAATGACTTGCTCATGTGGATGGTCACGAACTGTATGAAGTCGTTTGGGAATTTCCTGATCACTAGGAACATTCTCAAAAGACTCATTAGTTGGGTTAGTATCAATAGAATCAATAGAATTAGAATTACCAATAGAATCACATAAAATATCCATGGAGTCATCATCATTAGTAATTCTAGTCGGGACAAAACCTTCATTGAATGAATCATGAAGAGATTCCTCGATCGTTGAGGTTCGTTTGTTGTATATCCGGTAGGCTTTGCTACGGGAGGAATAACCAACAAATATCCCCTCATCGGATCTGGGATCAAATTTGTCCAAACTACCATACGTGTTTTTAATAAAACATTTTGTGCCGAAAACTCGAAAATGTTTAACTTGAGGCAATCTACCAAACAACAATTCATAACAAGTTTGTTTGGTGTCGGGCCTCAAAAGTATTCTATTAAACACATAGCAAGCGGTATGTACCGCTTCCGTCCAAAATTGATGGCCAAGTTGGCTATCATCAAGCATAGTGCGAGCACATTCCACTAGTGTCCTATTCTTCCTCTCAACAACACCATTTTGAGGGGGTGCGCGAGGGAAAGAAAAGGTGTGAGTAATACCAACTTCATCACAAAAATTTGAGAAAGACTCATTCTCAAATTCCCCTCCATGATCACTACGAATAGTGACAATGGTGGTTCCAATGAGATTTTGTACTTTCTTAACAAATATTGTGAAGTTTTCAAAAGCATCATTTTTATTACTTAAGGAAAATACCCAAGTAAATCTAGAAAACTCATCAACGATGACAAGTCCATATCGTGCATTTCCTAATGAAGCAACTCTAGTTGGCCCAAAAAGATCTAGATGTAATAGCTCTAGAGGCCGCTTAGATGAAAGGCTTTTCTTAGGTTTAAAAGACGATTTTGGAAGCTTGCCTCGTTGACACGAGTCACAAAAGCTTTTTTTTGAAAGACAAGCTTAGGAAAGCCTCTAATAGAATTTAACTTGGAAAGCGTAAAAAGTGTTCCAAAGTTCACATGACCAAAACATCGATGCCATAAGTGTTGTTCACTCGTGTTGGCAATGAGACATTGTTCATGTGATTTTGGGAGATCTAATATATAAATATCCTTATGGCGTGTGCCGGAAAATAATAAATCATTATTATCTTTTCTCAAAATATGGCACATTCCTTTCGCAAAGCTAACTTTGTAACCTTTGTCACAAAGTTGGCTTATTGAAATAAGATTGTGGTTTAATCCTTTAACCAGGTAAACATCACTTATTAGTGGTTTAGAAGGATTACCTACTTTACCAACACCAATGATGGTTCCGCTCTCGTTGCCTCCAAAGGCTACCCGGTTCACATTTGCAATGGGCACCACTCCGGAGAGCAATTGGGCATCACCCGTCATGTGTTTTGAACACCCTCTATCGAGTATCCAATTATTCTTGGAGCTAAATTTGGATTTGTTGCTCTGTTTCTTTTTCTTGAGTACCTAACGATAAACATATCATTCCATGGTACCCAAGGTCATTGGGTCCTAAAAGATTAGACCTATGGAAGCCAAGTCCAATTGGACTTAGACTTCCCCACATAATCATCATTATGCACTACATTCATGAAATAAGAATTCATATAAGCTTGTTTTTCATGCATTCTTGTGTCCTTCGGGCTCCAAATAGTGATGATTTTGGGAGCCCTATTCTTATTGGGAGCATGCATGCGTTGTTGATTTCTACGTGATGCATGTCGTGGATAGGCATATGGCAAATGATGAAATGGTGCATGATGATAATTGTTCATATGATGATGTGGATGAACATATGCATGTGGAGGAACACGTGCGTGAGTGTGTCTCACATGGTGTGCACGTGCCCGTGGATGTGGTGCATAAAAATCATCATATGTGTGAACATGTGGAGTAGGATGTGTGTTCCTACGTGGCATGGTATTGGTGTACATAAAGGCATGACCCTTCTTTGGAGGTCCACCCAAAGTGGGTTTCTTTCCAAATGGGGATGTGTACGAGGTGGAAGCACCATTGGTAGATGAACTACCAATAGAGTGTTTGCTCCCATTTGTTGAGGCATCGAAAGTTGGCTTAACAAAGGTAGTAGACGATTTGGATGAATTTCTCATCTTATACCCCAAGCCAATGTGGTGATTGGCCGGAAGTAAGTCATTTAGGATTTTATCCAAATGATCCTTACCTTTATTGAATTTATTAATTCGGCCTAATGTGCACTCATACTTCTCGGTGAGAGAACACATAGAAGCATCCAAAGTGGACACTTACGATGTGAGCACATAACACGAGATTTGAGATTCTCATTCTCAATACTCAAAGTAGAGTTTTGAGAAGTCAAATCCGCTATCTTGTGTTCCTCCGAATCCTCAATATGAACATGCTCAAGTTGAGATTTGAGATTCACAATCTCATTTCTCAAGTCTTCAACAACGGTGTCGTTGTAGATGACGATAGGCTTAGGTGAGGTTTGGAGACTAACTAACTCATCTTTGGTCTTAGTATATCTATTTACTAATTTAGAATATTTAGACCAAATTTGCTCGTTAGCTAATCTAAGGTCATCCATAGTTACCTCATCGCCTTCATCCTCGCTATCATCGGAGGAGGATCCTTGATCATGTTCCTCTCTAGCCATGAAGCACATGTGTGCTTGCTCCACTTGTTCATCGTCCGACTCTCCACTTGAGGAGTCCTCATCGGAGTCGGTGAATGTCCCGACAAGTCCTTTCTTGTACCCTTTCTTGTACTTCTTTGACTTGTCGAACTTTGGCGCCTTCCACTTCTCCTTTTGCTTGTTTTGAGGACAATCCGCTTTCATGTGTCCTGGCTTATTGCATTTAAAGCACAAAGGAGCGGAGGCGTTAGAAGAACTAAACTTTGATTTGTTCTTGAAATTACCTTTCCGGAAGAATCGGTTGAACTTCTTTGCCATGAGGGCAATGGATTCCAAGTACAACTCTTCTTCCGATTCTTCATCATCGGTAGATGTAGATGTAGATGGAGCGGCTTTGAACGCAATCGCCTTTTTCTTTGGCTCGTCTTGCTTCAAGTAAGACTTCATCTTGTCCTACAACTTTAGTTTGCTATCCTTGCGTACCTCATAAGACATCAAGGTACCCATTAATTGAATGACAGTATACTTACTCATATCATTACCTTCCTTGATGGCGAAGGTACGTTTCTCCCAACAAGAAGGAAGTCCATCAATGATCTTTGAGACTTTCTCCTTTTGGGTGTAGGTTTTACCAAGAGCCTCCAACTCGTTGGTGATGTCGACGAAGCGAGCATAATACTCCTTCATCTTCTCACCCTGTTGCATATGAAATAATTCGAAATCTTTATTTACAACAACGAGTTTGGAGTCTCTTACCCTACTCGTTCCTTCATGCAAGATGAGGAGTGAGTTCCAGATTTAATATGCACTCTTACATGTGCATATCTTATTGAAGTCTTCGGGCTCCAAAGCGCATTGCAAGGCATTCATTGCCTTGGCATTGCTTACCTCCGCGGTGACCTCCGCGGTAGTCCACTTAGCGAAATCTTCTTCTTCGGGCTCGACGTACTCCGTCAACGTGGCTCTCCACAGTGAAGCGCTCCGGAGGAACGTTTCCATCCGGGATTTCCAGTACCCATAGTTGGTACCGTTGAAGAAAGGAGGCCTAGTCGAGGAGTGTCCTTCCATCACCGAAGAAGCTCCTTCACGGTTCCTGAAGGTGCTATAGTCTGAAGGTAGACGAACGTTCTTGTTGTCGTTGGAAGACATAGCTAGGTACTTGGCTCTGATACCAAATGTAATGCCATGTGTAGCTACTGCACAAGTACTAGAGGGGGGGTGAATAGTACTTTAAAATAATTAAGAAGATAATTCCTAATTATCTTGCAAACTCAACCAACAATGCGGAAATGTAAAAGTGACAACAAAAAATACAATCGCAAACAGACGATATAACGGGTTCGGATCCACCCAAGTCTTCCCGACTTGTTCCCGGTGATCCTACGTCCCAAACACCCGGATCCCCTCCGGATACTTGAGTTAGAAACTTCTAACTCAAATTTGCACCATGAAATACTTGTAGAAAACCTCTACAAGATCAAATCATACACAAATGAAATTGTGACTCCCACAACCCGGGATCATAAACAAACTCTCACAACCGAGAGTAAAACACTTGCAATATTCAAAGTAAATGAAATACGAAATGCTTACCAACAAAATCCTATGCCTGGAGTAAACTTACGATTTAGGGCAAAGAGGATTTTGGAGGAGAAGAATGCACCAAACCCTAGCTCCAAGTGATGACCAGCAATGGAAGCCTAAAGAGGAGTTGGTGACCTAGAATCAAGCTCTTGGCTTGGAAGGCTCACAATCAATAAATCTCTCTTTTGAAATAAGAGTGAGGGAGAGATTCAAGTGAGAAATGAAAGAGCTTTGAATGAGAATTAATTGCTTCTCTTTGATCCTTGAATGCTATGAAAGCAGCCCTTCAGGTATATATAGGATAGAGGAAAGAGAGAGCAAAATTTGTGGCATTTAATGCTCCAACGGCTCTATTCTGAAGAAGACTAGTCAGTCAAAGAAGGATCACGGACCGTCTAGATTCACATCTAGTCGGTCGGTGATTCAACATGAACCGACTAACAGGTGAACAGCCAAAAGAGAAAGTTCAGACTTAAAGAACTAGTCGGTCCAAGAAGACTTGACAACTGACTAGTTTCACAACTAGTCGGTCGGTGAGTGTTGTTTGACCGACTAATAGATGAAATAGAATAGTCTAAATTCAAAGACAGCTAGTCGGTTTAAGAACAACTTCCAACCGACTAGTTTCTCAACTAGTCGGTCGGTCGTTGTGCTTTGACCGACTAACTGTAAACAGTAAGTTAGGCTCAAAAATGGAAGCTCAACTAGTCAGTCTAAGAAGAATTCTTAACCGACTAGTTTCACAACTAGTCGGTCGGAGAAACTTCTTGGACCGACTAACTGTAAACAGTAAGTGAGCTGAAATTGAACAAGGCATTCTAGTCGGTTCAAGAAGGATTGCCGACCGACTAGATTGCCATCTAGTCGGTTGGTTCTTCTTCTTTAACCAACTAACATGCACAAGAAGCCGCGATGAGAAGCGTTAAGCTTCGGGAAAGATTCTATGGGCTTCTAATAAGATCCTAGCTCTAAGGTATGAGCGTTATGAAGATTAAAACGTAAGACATACTCAAGACTTAACAATCTAAGAAACGAAGCTAGAAGACTATAAATAAAACTTGATGAACCGTCTTCAATCGCTTCGATCCGAATCTCTTGACTTCAATAATGGTCCTGGAGCTTCAACGAAGCTTCAAGCATACGATCACGCGCTTTGAGAAGTCTCGAGACGTCTCTTTTGATGTTCATAGAAGTTTGGCAACGATCTCCATAACTGCGCTCACAAAGAGTTAGTTCACAATATTTATGTTTGTTCATCATCCAAAACCAAATCCGTGGAATCAATACTCAACAAACACTGTATCTGGTTAACAACTTTACTGGTGACGTTCTATCAAAGATACGTGCAGTTGGCCAGATAAAGAAGTGTAACAAGTACACTAGAGCTAGGATCTTCGGGACCTAGGATGTCCTCCCCCTCTTCCAGCTACTGGAAGGTGTCATAAATAAGCATCCATTTTTAATAGGCTGCAAATGGACATCATTCTTCATAAACTCCAGGTGTATGAAGGATATTAAAGGGTTCCGCCACGACGGTGTTAAATATATAAGCCGAGATAATATCTTGTTATACCTAGGTTTTTCATTTCCAAGGTATGTTTAAAGCTATCTGATATCTCAATGGTCTCTGCAGGAGATCCTATTAGCAGTCGACCACATATACGGCGAATATCACAAATCCTGTCAACGATCTTTCGAAAAAGATAAACAGGCAGAATATTGCTTAAGATCAACTAATGATCTTTGTAGCCTTTATGGAGAAGACGTTTCTACGTCTCTCTTTCATCTCTGGAGGTAGAGTAAACCTTTCTGGAAGTTTTATATAGATCTCTATATCTATATTGCCGTATATATATGCAGTCACAACGTCCATGAGCTGCATGTATTGGCTTTTTTAGAGAAGTGTAGGCTTAGTAGGAAAATGATCACATTTCCTTCATTTCAATTTCTTTATGAAATCCGAATTATATTCCACAGGTTTTTACACATTTAGGTGTATGGACTACTGGTCCAAAGACTTTACTTTTCAAGAGTGAGTCCGGCTCTACTCTTATTGCCTCGTCCCACTTTGGCCATTCTATGCGTTTACGCAATAGAAAAGTGGGTAGACGTCATCGTCGTATTCAGCGACGTGAACGACAATAGCGAAAGCAAAACCGTCGACGACGACTGTGTTATATCTGTCCAGTACCTCTCCAGTACGTAAGTAATATAATGATGTTTCTCCTGTTGTTTCCTCTGTAGGGGAAATTAGGAGGGGAGAGGTTGCTGGTCTGAGCTCAGCATCCTGTGGTTGGATCATTTTGATATATCCAGGAATCTTCCTCTTTTGAGAAATTTTATATTTTGAACCTGGCAGGCGTCCTCTTTTCAATTGAGGTACAGCCAATTCTGCTGCTGGTGGATTGCATCCATCTTTGGAATGTCAATCTTAGCTGGCGTGTTGGCAACCGGGACGTGTGAACGAACAATCTTCTGGTTATCCGCAAATTTATCTGTCAATTGATGTACTTTAGTCTGAATGTGAAGGATCTTCTGGATCTCAACTTCACACAGAAAAAGTATGCGGATCATAACGAGATGAGGACTTTTGTGTCCCATGATATGGTCTCAGAAGCTTCAGGCTTCTTTAGACTGCGTGCCTATTTCAATGAGATTTTGCCCATCAAATTTACATTTATCAAGACTTGGTGGTAAACCATAAGCAAGCAGCATCAGCAATAAGATATGGCAACAAGCGGGCCGTATCGTGATAAGCGATGCAGAATGCAGTGTGATGGTCCCTAAACATCAACAGGCAACTGCGATTTTACAATGGACGTGAAATCCATTGGAGTCTCTTTACCAAAGACTCTGCTAACCCGTTATGAGTTTGAACATGTTGCAGGATGTTCAATTTTAATGACAGTTGCTTGGCAGAAGTCTTGAATGATATGTGTAGTAAATTCACCCACATTATAAGCTTTTGAGAAAGCTAGGTTGCGAGTGAATATAAAGGCACACATAAGACCATCTAGTAGATGCATATATCAGTACAGTAATGAAGTACCGAAAATGGGTCGTTTGCGGGGTGAATAGGCCCGCAAAAGGTCACTATGTATTCTCTCAACGAAGCCAGGAGACTCTAAACCCACTTTCAGGAGGGAATGTCTATTTATTAGTTTTCCCTTATGACAAAGGGGGACAAGGAAACTCAACCTTTTGAAGAATCTTCAGGTTCTCCAATGGATTCATTTGATGATGTGTCCATCATCGCTGATCCAGGATAACCAAGTCCATTTTACCAGAGTTAAAAACTATGGCAAATAAAGGCACTTCTGGTGCTCAGTCGAGTTGGCTTTCTATAGGATGAATATTTGTAATTATAGGGGCCCGACGGGGGGTCCAATGAAATCGTAAGTAGATGGTCTTCTGGCCATTCTCTTGACGAGTTACATATTGATATTCAATATATATTATCCACAATTTTCAAGTTATTTTCTTTAAAAGAAATATCCTTGAAAATTGGAGATTTCCTATATGTTTAAGAGGAGAATTTGCATCTTATAGTCTCGTTGTATGTGGGAGCAATATCAATGCTACACCAGTGCAACGAGGCACTGTCAACAATATTCCATACTTCATCTATAAGTAAAACGAAATTTTATTTAAGTCAATGAAAAAGACATTCAAAATAAAAGTTTGTACTTAAGCAAATTAAAGATGAAGTAACATTGAATTTTAAATGCATAGATAAAAGATGAAGCTTAATCGAGCAGGTCGTCGTCCTCGAAGTCTTTTGCAGTGAACATTATTGGTGGCTGAACAGCCGTCAAGTTTGTTTCAGGCAGAGACTTCTGGCTCGCCTGATATAGTTCCTGGAGGTGGCGAGGAGTGTGGCAGATTCTGGACCAATGGCCAGTCATGCCGCATCTATGGCATTTATCCTCCCAGTTCTTCTTAGGAAGTGACACTTGGTTAGTGTTCTTTTGCTTCCATGTGAAGTTACTCTTTCCTGTATTGCTGTTGTTGGACGGGGGTGCTGCTCCTCGTCCATTCTTCATCACAGCTTTCCCTTTGTTATTATTAGCCTTCTTCTTGTTTTTCCACTTCTGGGGAGAAACGTGGTGGGCTTTAGGGATAGGTGCAGTGCCAGTTGGACGTAAATTATGAGTGGCTAGCAGTAAATCTCGATTCTGCTCTGCCCTAAGTAGGCATGAGATCAGATCAGAGAATTTCGTGAAGTTGCGTTCACGATACTGCTGCATGAGGATTGCATCTTTCTCGTGAAACGAGGTAAATGTCTTTTCCAACATGCGTTGTTCTGTCACTTCTTCACCGCACAACTTCAGGCGTGAGGTGATAGTATGAAGTGCAGAATTATACTCAGCGACAGACTTATAGTCCTGAAGTTTGAGGTTTTCCCACTCATAACTGGCACGCGGTAATATTACATCAATTTGATGTTTATATTGTGCCTCCAGCGCTGTCCACAGCTCCATTGGGTCCTCTACCGTTAGGTATTCGGCCTTTAAGGTCTGATGTATATGTTTCCTAATGTAGATTATGGCTTTCGCCTTATCCACATCGGAGACAGTGGTAGGAGTGCTACTGCTAGATGTAGCAGAAGCCTCGGCCGTTACTGGGGCCGAAAGAGGAGCCAAAATGGAGCCAAGGAGGGCCATCGAACGCAAGTGGAACTTCAGGTCCACTCGCCAACTCAGGTAATTTTTTCCTGCAGAATCGAGGACCTTGAAATCGACGCTTTCCAATTTTTCCATTTATCTACGCAATTTAAAATAAGCATGAATTAATTAAAATTGAAATTCACGCATTAAAAATAAAATAAGTAAAATGTGGGGATCGGCCAGATACCCAAAAAAAATACAAAGTCCAAAGTCCGAATATACAGTCCGTAAACAAAAGAAGAATACAATTTGAAAACCCAGAATGGATCCCTATATTTTACAATTTATGCCTCCGTCTTCAGTTGTCGGTGCACCGGTTTTTGAATAAATACATATAATCCTCACTTACAAATTCTCTCAAAAAGAAAATAAAATTGCAAGGAATATAAAGGGTATCAAATTGGCCGATCTCAAAAATCACATTTTAGCTTATACAAACATCCATGCAGTTTATAAATGCTACCGGCACAAAAGAAACAACCACGCATGTATATAACACATGCATATATTAAATGGAAAAAAAAATAGGCTAGAAAATATAATAATCTCTCGGACCACGGGAAGACATCATACACCGTTAGGTTAGTTTACTAACGGCAGAGCGGTCGCAGGATCCTTAAGATAATTATATTTTGAAAAAATCCTAATATTCCATAATTTAATAATAATGCAAGAGTGTTATAATTTTAGCAATATGACGTGACAGGCTCATAACAAAGAATTAAAATAAATTAATATTTTGAATGGGTCTACAGGCCCATAAATATTAATCATTTTAATATATTATTATTATTTGGGCTGCAGGCCCATTTGCCAAAACCTAACAAATAAAGTATTGCAATTGAATTAACTTGGCTTCAGGCCGAATTTAGTCAAATTAAAATATCATTAATACTTGGGCTTCAGGCCCATTGGCAAAATTTTAATTGACAAAATAAGCTTGCAATTGGATTTACTGGGCTTCTGGCCCAATTGGAAAAAACCCGAATAATAATTAAGCTCAATGGGGCTGCATGCCCATAAAACTTATTTTCATGTATAATCTGGGCTTCAGGCCCAATTAAACAGCTAAACTACTGTAATAATCAAAATTTTAATTAATACAACGAAGATTGCAATAGGAATTACTGGGCTTCGGGCCCGTTTTTGGTAGGCCAAAAATAATTATTAAGTAAATGGGGCTGCAGGCCCATAGAATCTATTAACAAGGTTACAAATGGGCTGCAGGCCCAAACAACAAGGCTATCTAATTATTTTAATTAAATAGAGACTTTAACCCCATTTTTGGGCTGTGGCAAAAAAGCCCCAAAACCCTAAGTCTGTCCCCTCAACTTCTGCTTAAAGATAGCATAGTAAGAAATCCCCCCTCACCGCCGTCGGAAAAAGTCAGTAGGCCCCCCGGGGGGGACGCACAGAGGACCATTAACATTAGGCGTGGATTTTTTTTATTGTTGCATGAGAAATCAATGTAAATGATCATTAATGTACGGGAGGCCAAAGAACAAAAACAGTGGGTTGACTGCATGTTCTTTGCCGACAGCTACAGTCCATAATAGAAAATTTAACTGATAGGAAATATACTCTCTCCATAATAGAGGCCAATGAAAATTTTAAAAACAGCGGCCAAGGAAAAATTGCTCTCTCTATAATAGAGGCCAATGAAAATTTTAAAAACAGAGGCCAATGAAAAATTGCTCTCTCCATAATAGAGAAATCAATGTGCAGATACAACATGTCCTAACGGGAAATATACACAAAAATGTATTCACAAATTTAACTGACAGTAACACTTATGTTATGTGCATTCACAAATGTACAAATTCCCCATGTCTGGGAATTAATATTAACATGATAATATTAACCATGGCAATTTGTGAACATGTTGACGTGCGTATATATTTCATATATTCACGCACATTTTCTTTCGTGTTTCTCCGTATTTTCCGCTGTCTTTTATTCGTTTTCTCGTGTTTTCTCGTTTTCTTTCACTTTTCTTTGTTTCTCCATGTTTGCAGGAGATTGCCAGCGTAGGGGACATTTAACGACGATATCTCAAGTCCCCGGAGCAACGGGAGGAGTCACGCGTGACCTAGGGGGTCAAACGAAGATGATGGCATCATTTTATCCCCTAACCCGATCGGTTGGACTAAGTCAACCGATCGGGTGATGCACGCGTGCACCACCCGGTCTCGGCTGGAGCTCAAGTGGATGTCACCCGATCGGTTCACATGCCGGTTCAACGGGGCCGATTCTCTGTCTTTTCAAGCCAAATTCCAACCGATTGGGTGAATTTCACCCGATCGGTTCATCTGTAGCTGATGCTGAGGAGCCGAGACACGGGCACCCAATCGACCCCTTCACCCGATGGCGCCAAGATCCAACCGGTCACCCCAAGAACTCAACCGACCGGTTCATATGACCGGGTGAAACTCCGTCGTTTTCTGTTTATTATTTGTAACGGATCACCCGATCGGTTGACTTGTCAACCGATCGGGTGATACGAGATCCTATAAATAGGACCCCTAGGGTTCCAGAAATGGGGAGCTGTTAGTTTTTACTGTTTTCTCCTATTTGTGACGGCTGTAATTACTTTTCTATTGTAAGTTTTCGGATCTTTCTTAAACTTTAGTATTATCTTAATTGCTCTACTACCTTCGCATTCCTATCGTCTGATTATGATTTTAACGGTTCATTTTCGTTTAGATCGCTTTTTAATGAATATTTGTGAGTAGTTCCCAAATCTGGGATTTTGGCGGAAACCCCTTCGGGGGCTCTTCCCGATGCATCCATAGGGTTAGGAAATCGATAGGGATTAGGAATCTAACGGTTACGCGGGGTGTTTTATTGTCATCGGCGGGAAAAAGACCGCCTTTGACAGTTGGGCCAAGGGGGAATAAACTTGGCGGTTGACTCCCTAGCCATAGCTCACGCCCTTAGCGTAGACGTCGAATCCTAGCACGCGGGAGCGGCAGGATGAGACGTTGGGAGTTATCGTTGCGAGCTTAGTGCTCCCGGAATCGATCAGTGTTAATGGACACGGGAGTGCCCACTGATCGAACCCGGGAAGTCCGGTGTATCATCCTGGGCACCGACCGGAATATCGGGCCCATGGGATGCCGGTACCACTTTCAGAGGCAATGTCTCACCATTAGACCCTAATTCCGATCGCCATCCTACCCGTAGGCCGTATCGGCGAGAGTCGCTCGTTGGAGTGGAAACCAAAGTCCCGGGTTTATTTTCTTATTGTTCATACCTTGCATTCCTTTACCGTGACAACCCATCAACCGATCCGGGCTAGCTCGCCCACGGGGTGATTTCGGTCCTCCTTGACACAAGCACATCCTAGCCTCCCTGTGTTCGATCCCCAAGCCACACTACAACACCGTGCGCTTGCGGTTACAAATATCTAAACCCTCACGCGGGTCCCCCGGCCATTTGCGGCTTGCAAACCGGGGGCCGGTCAAGTTTATGGCGCCGTTGCCGGGGAGGCAACGTGCTTGTTATTTTAGGATCTCTTGAACCCTAGTGTCTAGCTCTTATCCCTACCTCGCGATAATTTTCGCATTCTTCTTTTTCCTTTTTATTTTCTTCTTTTTATTTCTTATCTTATCTGTCTCTCTCCCACTTGTCGATTCACGGGTGTTTGTTGTTTTTCATGCGCAGGAGTTCAAGAAGTCTCGACGACTTGATCCCCGTTGATCCAGAGATTAACGCCACCCTTAGGCGTTTGGCCGCCGAGAAGCGAAGAAGAGAGGATCCTGAAGCCATGGAGGAGAACACCCCGCCTCGCAAGTCCCTGTTGGAGTACTCGATGCCATCTATCGAGTCCACTTCCGCCATTGTCCTCCAGCTATTACGACCCAAAGCTTCGAGCTAAAGCCGTCTTTGGTGACATGGATCCAGCAGAATCAGTTTTCGGGTGCACCCATGGAGAGCCCGATCGAGCATCTAGACTCCTTCTTGGAGAAATGTGACACCTTCCGGATTAACGGTGTCACAACTAAGGCGATCCGTCTGAAGCTGGTCCCCTTCTCGTTGCGAGACAAAGCCAAGCAATGGCTTAGGGGGAAGGACCCCAACACTTTCAATACCTGGGAGAAGCTCTCCAACGCTTTTCTGACGAAGTTCTTTCCTCCGGGGAAGACCATGAAGTTGAGGAGTGAGATCTCCTCCTTCTCCCAGGCCAGCCACGAGTCCTTGCATGAAGCTTGGACGAGATACAAGGAGATGCAGAGAAGATGCCCTCACCATGAGCTTCCCAAGTGGCAGATTATTAATCTGATCTACAATGGGCTGATTGATGACATAAAATCTTCTATGGATGCCGCGGCTGGGGGTTCCTTCATGTCAAGGAGCGAGGAAGATGTGGGACATATTCTGGAAAATATGGCATCCAATAATGAGCGGTGGTGTGACGAGAGAGCCACACCCAGGTCTGGGGGTATACACAGAGTCAAGGACGTCGACAAACTTTCAAGCAAGTTCGACTTGCTTTCAACCCAGATCTCCGCACTAATGGTAGGAGCCGGTGGTGCCGGTGCACAACACGTCACAGCGGTGGAAGCTGAAGTCCCTGGAGACTTCGACGGTGGTGACATTTCACCGCCGCTGGATGAGGCAAGCGCACTATTTTACAACCCCACGGGAAATGTGCCGTATCCACCAAGAACCAATTCCAACCCGGCCTACTCTCCAAACAACCGTAACCACCCTAACTTTGGTTACCGGGCACCATTCCAGCCCTCGCCACATCAGCAGCCGCAGCAACAAACATATCAGCCGAATAGGCCACAGCAGAGTCAGTTTCAGCAGCAACAATATCAGCAGCAGCCTCAGCAACAATATTACGCCCCCAGGAATCAGCAGCCAATCCAGCAGCAGCAGCAGTATGGCCAACAGAGGGCCGTCTCTCCGGTTGAGTCTCTCTTGACTCAATATATAACCAACCAGGAGAAGATCAATCAAAAGCTGGAAATGGGTCAGTGGGCCCTCACGGACCAAGTAACCCAGCTGGGGTTACAAGTGGCGACCCTTTCAAGGTCACAAAACCAATTGCCGCCACAACCTGAGGTGAACCCGAGGGGAGCAACCCAAACGTCGGCACTCGTGCACGAGCACGCAAATGTGTCAGCTATCGTTCTAAGAAGCGGGACACAAATCCCTACTAGAGTGCCCCCTAACAGACCGGAAGCACCGTTGGTCGTCGAGCGACCGATCGAAAAATCAAACGACGTCAGTGCTTCGTCATCAAATCCTACGACTCCGGAGGGAGTCTCTGAAGAAGAGAAGAAGAAGAACGAGGAAGGGAGCCTGAAAGTGTTCAAACTCGTTGTGCCTTTTCCACAACGGTTAGCTCAGGCCAAGATCGATGAGAAGTATGTCAAGTTCTTCGCCATGGTCAAGGATCTGAGCTTGCAAATCCCCTTCCTGGAAGCAATCGAAACAATCCCCTCCTATGCGAAATTCCTGAAGGATTTGGTGACGAGAGGGTCTAGAAAGGAGAAAGTAGTGTTGACGGCGGAGTGTAGCGCTCTCATCCAGAGGGCAAATCCGCCGAAACTCAAAGACCCAGGGAGCTTCTCGATCCCTTGCACGATCGGGGCAGTAAAGATTCATCGTGCACTCGTTGATCTCGGAGCGAGTGTCAGTTTGATGCCCTTATCGATGTATAAGAGGATAGGAATGGGTGATTTGGAGCCAACCGGTATGACCCTACAACTTGCTGACCGGTCGGTCAAATATCCGGTGGGGATTGTGGACGACCTTCCCGTCAATGTAAAAGGGGTGCATGTGCCAGTGGACTTCGTTGTCATGGACATGCCTGAAGACGCACACACCCCCATCATCCTGGGACGGCCTTTCATGGCCACTGCCGGCGTTTTGATTAATGTGAAGAATGGAAAACTTTCGCTAAACGTCAGCGGAGAAAAGGTTGAATTTGATCTGGGGTTGTCCATGAAGTACCCCGATCCCCCAGATGACCCTCGGTGTAATTTGCTGGAGGTGGAAGAAGATAAAGCTGCTGAAGAGAGCTCCTGGGAGATTCTCTTAAGAAATCCCCCCGATAACTTGGGGGACTCAGAAGACCAAGACGGCCCCAAGAACGATGATGCTACTGGGAAAGCGAATGCAGCACGTACGACCCCTCCCGGGTTCCCCAAGGCTCCTCCTGCGAGGAAAACGGGGAAAGAACCCATGGACCTCACCACAGACGAGGTCCGGATCCTTAAGAAGATGGCGGCAAACGCCAATACGAAAGAGAAGCCCCCGGATCCCAAAAACAAGGAGAGGGTAGTCGAGCAAATCTTTCTCCGGCCGCTGACTACTCCAAATGTAATGCCCTACTAGCTACTGCACAAGTACTAGAGGGGGGGTGAATAGTACTTTAAAATAATAAGGAGTATAATTCCAAATTAAATTGCAAAAAACTACCAAATCAATTTGCGGAAGCTTAAATTGAATGACAACACAAAATTAACAATGCAAACAAATGATGTTAATGGGTTCGGATCCACCCAAGTCTCCCCGACTTGTTCCCGGTGATCCTACGTCCCAACCACCCGGATCCCCTCCGGATACTTAGGTTAGAAACCCTAACCTAAGATTTCCACTATGAATATCTTGTGAAAAACCTTCACAAGATCAAATCATACATGCAATAGCAAACGTGAATCCCACAACCCGGGATCACAACCTTCTCTCACAACCGAGAGAATCACAAAGCAATATTAAAGAGTTTAATATGAAATAAACAATCTTACCACAAAATCCTATACCTTGAGTTTTTCTTACCCAAATGGTGAAATGAAGGATTTGAGGAAGATGAAGTCACCAAGACCTAGCACCAAGGAAATGACCAGCAATCGGTGCCTAGGGATGATTTGGAGACTTGGATCAAGCAATAGCTTGAAGAGCTCACCAAGAACAACCTTCTCTCTAGATGGATTCTAGATCTAGAAATGAGAGAGAATGGGTTTCTTGTGAGGAAGAGAGCTTTTGATTTGAGTGAGAATGGCTATCTCTTTAGAACTCAATGAATCTCTTAATGGCAGCTCTAACCTAGATAGAAATGACCTAGGCTCGTATTTATAGGGTCCCATAAAAACAAGTTAGGTCATTCTCCAACGGATAGAAATCTGTGAGAATTAGTCGGGCAAAGAACAATCACTGACCGACTAGTTCATCAACTAGTCGGTCAGTCAAACAGCATGGACCGACTAAGAGTAGATCTGAGAAGAGATAGAAATTCAGACCTAGAAATCTAGTCGGTCCAAGAAGACTTTCTGACCGACTAGTTTCACAACTAGTCGGTCAATCAGTGAACGTAGACCGACTAAGAGCAAAAAGAATTAGTCTGAGTACAAAGTGACTTAGTCGGTCCAAGAACAAAAGTTGACCGACTAAATTGTCAACTAGTCGGTCATCAAACGTTCTTAGACCGACTAACGATAAACAGTAGCTTAGGAGAATTTTAGCATGAACAGTAAGTCACAACTAGTCGGTCAAAGAAGCATCACTGACCGACTAGTTCACAAACTAGTCGGTCGGTGAGTCAACGTAGACCGACTAACTGTAAACAGTAAAGTCCAAGAAATTAAGGAATCAAACTAGTCGGTCCAAGAACAGTTGCCGACCGACTAGATCACCATCTAGTCGGTCAGTACTTATACTTGTACCAACTAACATGCACATACAAGTCCGAATCGAAGCGCGACGCTTCGAGGAAGTTAGAATGAACTTGTGCAAGGATCCTAGAGCTACGAAATGAGCGTAATGAAGATAGAAACGTAAGATATACTCAAGGCTTAACATTCTATATATCGAAGCTAAAAGACTATAAATAAAACCTTAATAAACGGTCTTCGAGAGCTTCGATTGAATCTTCATAACTTCCAAAATGGCGCAAGAGCTTCAACGAAGCTTTAGGCATGAATACGAGCTTTGGGAAGTGTTGAGATGTCGCTTTACATGTTCTCGTGAATTTGGCGACGATCTCCAATACTGCGCTCACAAATTGTTAGTTCATGGATTATTTATGTTTGCTCATCATCAAAACCAAATCCGGGGAGTCCAATATTCAACATTCTCCCCCTTTTTGGTGATGACAAACCAACATAAATAATAATCAAAAATAATGATTCAAATGTAAAATACTTACTCCCCCTGCATTGATGACACGTTAATTCCAAAATGAATATATATGAATTGCATCAATCAGATGAGTAAGATAAATAAAGAGAATCAATTTTCGAAATATCGGATTTTGAAAATCCTTATATGTATCTTAACTCCCCCTGAATCTAACATATCAAACTAGATTCTTGGAAATTGAGTTAAATTTTCATTTGCGCTATTTATTATCATTATCTCTCCCCCTTTGGCATTATCCCAAAAATGGGGGGCATACAACGACAACAACTAGGAAATGGAAAATCCAACATCGGGAGTCGTAGACAATGACGATGGACCAAATTGACACCAAGGGAAAAATATGGAAATCAAATCAAGGTGTGCCAAAATGTCCATTATCAAAAAAAATCAAAAATCATCAAAAATACCAAATAATTATTCATTTCTTGAATAAAGAAACATACTCTTCAATATTCAATATTCTTGGTTAAATTTGTGCATGGAAAACAATTCTATACAATTCTAGAATTTAAATCTATTTAACCAAGTTTTCATGCGTCGAACGACGTATTCACACATTATATGCATTTGAACGAATATTAAATGTGCACGACGAATTAAGAAAAATAGAACGACGATGTATATATATAAATGATAACATCATGAGTACATCCAAAGAGATATCCCAACGAGTACATCAAAATACAAACGACCATGGATATAAACATCAAAAGATACATCATCATCGTCAACATCAAAATACATCAAAATAACCATCAGCAACATCATCCAAAGTGTATCAAAACAACCAACACAGAAACCCTGAAAGCTCAAAAATACATCAAAACAACTCTCAAACCCCATCCAAACCCAAAATACTCTCACTAAAAAATATATCATCCGAAGTGTAGTGGAGAGTCCTCGAAACTGACAATCACGAGGAAGTGGCTGGATCTGCAGTCTCCGTGGGTCCAGTCGACGGAGTGGACTCAGGCTCTGCAGGGAGTAGAGGTGTCTCAACAGACGGGATCGTCGGGGTAGGTGTGGAAGCAACAGCAACAGGCTCAACATCAGCAGGCACATCAGGAGTGTCAGCAGGAGAGGCAGCAGGCTCAGAAGTCTGAACTACTGCAGCAGAGGTCTCTGGAGCACCGGTAGAGGTGCCAACACCAGGAGCAGAAGATGTAGCAGCAGCAGCAGTGGCCTCATCGCCACGGGCTAAAGAAGTGACAAGCTCGTCAAGCTCCTCATCATCCATCTCCTCGTCCTCAGACACGGACGGAGGAAGAATAATGCCCATCTGACGAGCCATACGGCAAACTACCTCCTCGGTACGAGCCAAGCGAGACTCGTGCCGACGAAGTATCCGTACGACATCATCCAAAGTAGCAGGACGAGAGGGGGCACCAGCAGCAGAGGGAGTCGCCTGAGAAGCAGATGTGGTAGACCTCTGTACATGACGAAGCGCCACTAGAGATTTCTTCACGGCCGTCGCGTTCAGAGGAGTACCCAAGGAACGCTCATCGTCAGGAGGGAGAGGGACTCGGAAATGACGAAACACAAGGGTCAACAGACAAGGATATGGAATATGCGCAGACTTATTGGTCTTGCGTATACACTCGAAAGAGTCCATCTTATCGAGTATCACGCGAGCCCAATTAATCTCGCATCCCAAGAAAAGAGCGTAGATCAATTTCAAGAACGGCTGGGATGGAAGAGAAGATGATCTATATTTAGGGAGGAGGCAAGACTTCAAGATCAGGTTAAGGACCCACGCATTCGGCTTGAAAGATTTCGATGGAACACCAATGAATGCGGAGGGGATAACCTGGAAGATATCTGCAAGAATTGACTGATCCAAGGAGGAAATATCATCGACCGAAATGTCCGAAGGAAGGAGACCACACGACGAGCAACCAAGAATCTCCCCCAAGATTTCTGCCGTGAGAACTATAGGAGTTCCCAAGACAGTAGTCTCAATGGAGTGGCTGGCATCGTACTGGCCTCGAATACGATTGGCATAGAACAATTTCACTAGGCGAGGATAAGGTTTGGGATTGGCCTTGGGGTCGTATCGGAGATAATCAAGAAGACCACTATAGGACAGAAGATCAGCAAGGCCGAGAAAATCAGAAAACTGAACGTAATGCTCTAACAACAGTGGACAGTGCTCTATACGGTTGTACGCTGCGAGACACTGAGAGTCATCGCGACACAACGATATGTCTACACCGCCGACTGGCATAGGAGCTTTACCCTTAGCCTTACGGGTCTGAGGAGGAGGAGTTGGTTCCCTAGAAGGCTCATCCTCAGGGATAAATTCAGAGTCGGAATCGGGAGGAGTAGCTGGAGTTTGAAGAATAGGCTTCTTGGTCTTTGATTTTCGGGGTTTAGCTGTGGCCGTCCTCGGCTTCTTAGGAGGAGGCGAAGATGGAGAGGCTTGGGTTGACTTGGCACGACGCTTAGTCTTAGGTGGATTCCTAGGGTCGGAAGGCCCTACGGTCATAGGAGAAGCCCCAGAAGAGGCGATGGGAATCCTCGTCTTTGCCATGGTCGAGGCACGACGAGTACAAGCAAGCGATCACGGAGGATCAACAACCCTAAGCACACAACCCTAGAAGCACAAGCCCTAACTCACAAGCCCTAAGAAGAAAAACTTAAAACCGAAACCCTAGAATACCTAGAAGGTGAAATCGAACCCTAGGGAAAGAAATCGACCTAGGAGGAGGGGGAAGATACCTAGGAGGAGGAGGCGACGGCGGCGGACGGCGGGGATGGCCGGAGTGATGGCCGGAGTCGACGGAATACGAGGGGGCTCGAGAGGGGTTTGGGGGCTTATCGGGCTGGAGCTTAGGTGAAGACCGACTAGAATAAATTTTAGTCGAACGAAAGTGAGTATAAGTCGGTCTGGAATCAAAAAGACACATTTGCCCTAACCCACTTAGTCGGTCACAGTTCAAGTACTGACCGACTAGATTACGATCTAGTCGGTCAGTCAATGAGCTTGAACCGACTAAGTCGAAACAGAGGCAAACAGCAAATTTTAGGGCTAGATTTAGTCGGTCGCTGTATACTTACTGACCGACTAGTTTTCAATCTAGTCGGTCGGTAGGTGTACTATGACCGACTAACGAAAGAAAATGATAGGAGATGGATGAGAGCTTGATCTAGTCGGTCTGAGTTCACTTGCTGACCGACTAGATGAGCATCTAGTCGGTTGACAAATGAACTTAGACCGACTAGAAGAGTTCAAAATTTGATAATTGATTTTTCTTCACAAACCACTTGGATGAAACAACTTAAAACTCTCATTAGTCATCTAAATTACCCCATAAAACGTCGAAATCTTAAATACGACTTTCAAATACGAATTCGATCATAAATTCAAATATATCACATAAAATTCCCAAAAATTCAATTAATCTAGCATGAACAAAATATCACGAAATCGAATAGCATGCAAGATAATTGAATGAAATATGAATCCTATATCTCGGATTCACCAATAATCCCCAATTCTCGGCGCAACCGCACAAAGGAGTCCTCCTTTAGGGGTTTCGTGAAAATATCGGTGATTTGCTTTTGGGTTTCAACGTACACTAAAATGATGTCCTTCTTAGCAACATGATCATCTAAGAAATGGTGTCGGACATTTATGTGTTTTGATCGGGAATGGTGCACCGGATTCTTTGAAAGACAGATAGCACTTTGGTTATCCACCATGATAGGGCTAGTATCACAGTGAATACCAAAATCCTTCAAAGTGTGTCTCATCCAAAGAACCTGGGCACAAGCGACACCGGCGGTAATATATTCCGCCTCGGTGGTTGAAAGTGATACGGAATTTTGCTTCTTGGAAAACCAAGAGACAAGAGAATTTCCTAGAAAATGGCAAGTGCCACTAGTACTTTTCCTGTCGGATTTGCATCCCGCATAATCGGCATCACTGTATGAAACTAACTCATACGTGCTAGATTTTGGATAAAGTAATCCAAAATCTAAAGTGTAACTTAGATAACGGAAAATACGCTTTACCGCTACTAAGTGAGACTCCTTAGGTTGAGACTGATAACGAGCACATACGCATACGGCAAACATAATATCGTGCCTACTTGCGGTAAGATAAAGTAAACTACCTATCATACCTCGATATAGACGAATGTCTACATCCTTACCGCACGTATCCTTGTCAAGATGCGTAGTCGTGCTCATTGGAGTCCTTTTCCCGGAAGCACTTTCCATTCCAAATCGCTTAAGCAACTCCACCGTATACTTCGTTTGGTGGATGAATATTGCATCGTTCAATTGGCGAATTTGGAGACCTAAGAAATATTTGAGTTCGCCCATGTGGCTCATCTCAAATTGTTCCTTCATAACATTAGAAAACTCTTCGCAAAGAGTGAAGTTAGTAGCACCGAAAATGATATCATCAACATAAATTTGAACTAATAAAATATCATTATTCGCATGCTTAACAAAAAGTGTAGAATCGGCTTCGCCCATTTTAAAATTCAAATCCAAAAGAAAATTCTTTAGGCGATCATACCAAGCTCGAGGAGCTTGTCTCAAACCATAAAGAGCTTTCTTTAGTTTAAAAACATGATTTGGAAATTTTTCATTTATGAAGCCCGGAGGTTGAGAAATGTAAACTTCCTCAACGACATCTCCGTTTAAAAATGCACTTTTAACATCCATTTGAAATAACTTAAAATTTTTATGGCATGCATAAGACAATAAGAGTCTAATCGATTCTAATCTAGCTACCGGAGCGAAGGATTCTTCGAAATCGATACCTTCCTCTTGGCGATAGCCTTGAGCTACTAACCGAGCTTTGTTCCGGACGACGACTTGATTTTCGTCGGTTTTGTTCTTGAAGATCCACTTTGTCCCTATGACGGTGTGGTTCTTCGATGGCAAAGGAACAAGCTCCCATACCTCATTCCTCTCGAATTGAATGAGTTCCTCCTCCATGGCAAGGATCCAAGCACTATCTTCGCACGCTTCAACGATATTCTTTGGCTCTATCGATGAGGCAAAGGCACAATTGGCGAAGTGGTGGACTTCAGATCTCGTCTTGACACTTGATCATTTACCAACACCGACGATGGTTCCGCTCTCGTTGCCTCCAAATACGACGCGATTTCCATTTGCAATGGGAACCACTCCGGAGAGCAATTGAGCGTCACCCGTCATGTGTTTTGAACACCCGCTATCGAGTATCCAATTCCCTTTGGAGCTAAATTTAAATTTGTTGCTCCTCTTCTTTTTCTTTTCCTTGAGTACCTAAAGATAGAAACTTTCATATCATGGTACCCAAGGTCATTGGGTCCTCAAAGGTTAGACCTTTGGAAGCCAAGTCCAATTGGACTTTGACTTCCCCACATAATTCCCACTATGCACAACATTCGAAAAATAAGCATTCATATACATTTGTTTTTCGTCCATGCTTGTGTCCTTTGGGCTCCAAATAGTGAAACTTTTGGGAGCCATCATCCTATTGGGTGCATGCATGCGACGTTGATTTCTACGTGATGCATGACGTGGATAGGCATACGGGACATGATGGAATGGTGCATGACGAGAATTATTCATACGATGAGGTGGGTGAACATATGCATGTGTGGAAACACGTGCGTGAGGGTGTCTCACATGGTGTGCACGTGCCCGTGAACGTGTAGCATAGAAATCATCATATGTGTGAGATGGTGGAGTAGGACGTGTGTTCCTACGTGGCATGGTATTTGTGTACATATAAGCATGCCCCTTCTTTGGAGGTCCACCCAAAGTGGGTTTCTTTCCAAAAGAGGGTGTGGACGAGGTGGAAGCACCATTGGTAGATGAACTACCAATAGAGTGTTTGCTCCCACTCGTTGAGGCTTCGGAAGTTGGCCTTACAAAAGTAGTGACCGACTTGGATGAATTTCCCATCATATACCCCAAGCCAATGTGGTGTTTGGCCGGAAGTAAGTCTTTTAGGATATTATCCAAGTGGCCCTTACCCTTGTTGAATTTGTTGATTCGGCCCAATGTGTCCTCATATTTCTCTTTGAGAGAACGCAAAGAAATATCCAAAGTGGATATTTGCGATGTGAGCACATAAACACGAGATTTAAGATTCTCGTTCTCAATACTCAAAGTCGAGTTTTGAGAAGTTAAATCCACTATCTTATGTTCTTCCGCATCCTCAATGCTAACATGTTCAAGTTTAGATTTGAGATTAACAATCTCATTTCTTAACTCTTCAACAACGGTGTCGTTGTTGGTGATGATAGTCTTAGGCGATGTTTGAATGCTAGCTAGGTCATCTTTTACTTTAGTATATCTATTTACTAATTTAGTGTATTTTGACCAAAGTTGAGAGTTAGCATTCCTAAGATCGTCCATGGTTACCTCATTGCTTTCGACATCACTATCATCGGAAGAGGAGGATCCTTGATCGTGCTCCTCTCTTGCCATGAAGCACATGTGCGCTTGCTCCACGTTCTCATCGTCCGACTCTCCGCTTGAGGAATCCTCGGAGTCGGTGAATGTTGTTCCGACAAGTCCCTTTTTGTACCCCTTTTTGTACTTCTTTGACTTGTCGAACTTCGACGCCTTCCACTTCTCCTTTTGCTTGTTTTGAGGACAATCCGCTTTGATGTGTCCCTTTCGGAAGAAGCGATTGAACTTCTTTGTCATGAGTGCAATGGATTCCATGTCCATTTCTTCTTCCGAGTCCTCATCATCGGTAGAGGTGGATGAAGCCGCCTTGAATGCAATCGCCTTTTTCTTAGGCGCATCTAGGTTCAAATAGGACTTCATCTTTTCTTGTAACTTCACCTTGCTATCTTTGCGTACCTCGTATGACATCAAAGTACCCATTAGTTGAACTACGGTATATTTGTTCATGTCATTACCTTCCTCGATGGCGAAGGTACGTTTTTCCCAAGAAGAGGGAAGTCCTTCAATAAGCTTTGAGCACTTCTCCTTTTGAGTGTAGGACTTGCCGAGGGCCTCTAACTCGTTTATTATGTCAACAAAACGAGCGTAATATTCTTTCATCTTCTCGCCCTGTTGCATATGAAACATTTCGTAATCTTTGTTTACGACTACGAGTTTAGAGTCTCTTACCCTACTCGTCCCTTCTTGAAGAATGAGGAGGGAGTTCCAAATTTGATATGCACTCTTACATGTGCATATCTTGTTGAAATCCTCGGGCTCCAATGCGCATTGCAAGGCGTTCATTGCCTTGGCATTGCTTACCTCCGCGGCGACCTCCGCGGTAGTCCATTTCTCAAAGTCTTCTTCTTTGGGTTCGATGTATTCCTTCATTGTAGTCCTCCATAAGGATGCACTCCGGAGGAAGGTTTCCATCCGGCATTTCCAATACCCATAGTTGGTACCGTTGAAGAATGGAGGCCTCGTAGAGGAATGTCCTTCCATCACCGAAGATGCTCCTTCACGGTTCCTGAAGGTGTCATAGTTGGAAGGTGGAGGCACGGTCTTGTTGTCGTTGGCAGACATAGCTGAGTATCTGGCTCTGATACCAAATGTAATGCCCTACTAGCTACTGCACAAGTACTAGAGGGGGGGTGAATAGTACTTTAAAATAATAAGGAGTATAATTCCAAATTAAATTGCAAACAACTACCAAATCAATTTGCGGAAGCTTAAATTGAATGACAACACAAAATTAACAATGCAAACAAATGATGTTAATGGGTTCGGATCCACCCAAGTCTCCCCGACTTGTTCCCGGTGATCCTACGTCCCAACCACCCGGATCCCCTCCGGATACTTAGGTTAGAAACCCTAACCTAAGATTTCCACTATGAATATCTTGTGAAAAACCTTCACAAGATCAAATCATACATGCAATAGCAAACGTGAATCCCACAACCCGGGATCACAACCTTCTCTCACAACCGAGAGAATCACAAAGCAATATTAAAGAGTTTAATATGAAATAAACAATCTTACCACAAAATCCTATACCTTGAGTTTTTCTTACCCAAATGGTGAAATGAAGGATTTGAGGAAGATGAAGTCACCAAGACCTAGCACCAAGGAAATGACCAGCAATCGGTGCCTAGGGATGATTTGGAGACTTGGATCAAGCAATAGCTTGAAGAGCTCACCAAGAACAACCTTCTCTCTAGATGGATTCTAGATCTAGAAATGAGAGAGAATGGGTTTCTTGTGAGGAAGAGAGCTTTTGATTTGAGTGAGAATGGCTATCTCTTTAGAACTCAATGAATCTCTTAATGGCAGCTCTAACCTAGATAGAAATGACCTAGGCTCGTATTTATAGGGTCCCATAAAAACAAGTTAGGTCATTCTCCAACGGATAGAAATCTGTGAGAATTAGTCGGTCAAAGAACAATCACTGACCGACTAGTTCATCAACTAGTCGGTCAGTCAAACAGCATGGACCGACTAAGAGTAGATTTGAGAAGAGATAGAAATTCAGACCTAGAAATCTAGTCGGTCCAAGAAGACTTTCTGACCGACTAGTTTCACAACTAGTCGGTCAGTCAGTGAACGTAGACCGACTAAGAGCAAAAAGAATTAGTCTGAGTACAAAGTGACTTAGTCAGTCCAAGAACAAAAGTTGACTGACTAGATAGTCAACTAGTCGGTCACCAAACGTTCTTAGACCGACTAACGATAAACAGTAGCTTAGGAGAATTTTAGCATGAACAGTAAGTCACAACTAGTCGGTCAAAGAAGCATCACTGACCGACTAGTTCACAAACTAGTCGGTCTGTGAGTCAACGTAGACCGACTAACTGTAAACAGTAAAGTCCAAGAAATTAAGGAATCAAACTAGTCGGTCTAAGAACAGTTGCCGACCGACTAGATCACCATCTAGTCGGTCAGTACTTGTACTTGTACCAACTAACATGCACATACAAGTCCGAATCGAAGCGCGACGCTTCGAGGAAGTTAGAATGAACTTGTGCAAGGATCCTAGAGCTACGAAATGAGCGTAATGAAGATAGAAACGTAAGATATACTCAAGGCTTAACATTCTATATATCGAAGCTAAAAGACTATAAATAAAACCTTAATAAACGGTCTTCGAGAGCTTCGATTGAATCTTCATAACTTCTAAAATGGCGCAAGAGCTTCAACGAAGCTTTAGGCATGAATACGAGCTTTGGGAAGTGTTGAGATGTCGCTTTGAATGTTCTCGTGAATTTGGCGACGATCTCCAATACTGCGCTCACAAATTGTTAGTTCATGGATTATTTATGTTTGCTCATCATCAAAACCAAATCCGGGGAGTCCAATATTCAACAGTTTTTGACTTTATTTTATCTATTTTTATAAATAAAATCAGCCGCAAGAACATCCGTTCAGGGACTTAGACAATCTGTTGGTTTTTGCAGGAAACAAGGCCCCACCCGATCGGTTGATAACTCAACCGATCGGTTGGGATGTATCAGATACAAGCCGCATCTGTCCCCAAATGAACCGATCGGGTGAAGAATGGAGAGACCGTGTGACAGACCGGGTGATCTGGGGAGAATTCTCGGGAAATTTTTGGGAAATATCAACCGATCGGTTGAGTTAGAGCGTGATCGGTTGAAGAGACCGGGTGAGAAACCCCCAGTTCTCGGGAAAATGAGTGGAGCGGCCAACCGATCGGTTGACAAGTCAACCGACCGGTTCGCCTGTAGCACTTCTTCGGCAAGAATTTTCGACCTAACAGTCAACCGATTGGGTGACAAGACACCCGATCGGTTCGACTTAAACCACTATAAATACCCCACCCTCACCCGTTCGCATTCCACCTCGCCCGATCGCTCGAACCGCCGTCGTTTCGCCTGCTTCTCCTCCCCGACGGCCCGATTTCTCCTCCCCGCATCCTCCACTCCTCCAATACTCCCTCTCTCCACCTCCTCCACCAATCTCTCCATCATTTTCATTCTCTCTCCCTTTCATTTCGAATTTCTGACCTAATTCCCCCCAAACAATGCCTATTTCGAAAAATTCTTGCTGAAAGAGGTCGCCGCGGCTCCACGCTACTCTCATTGCACGACGTGGAGTAATCTACGAGCAAGCTTCACCATTTTGATTGGGTACACTCGCTCCTACGCTCGTATTTCTATTTTTTTTTCCTATATATTTTGCTTGCTCAGTTTGCTTGTGTTAGTGTGCATTCATTGCTTTTTGCACTCATTCACACACACACTCACACATGGCCCGAGAGAGGGATAAAGGAAAGGGTGTCTTGCGTGAGGAGGAACCGTCTCATAAGAGACGGAAACAAACACGTCCTCCTCACCGCACACGTGAGCTGACACTTGCCCCTCCCCCGCCTATCATTCCCCCTGTGGACCCCATGTTGGGCCCGCATGGATACATATTTAGGAACCAGGAGCAGAAAGACTTCTACCACAGACTTGACACTCGGGGGCATTTATCAACCAAGTTTGCCCACTCCCAATCACTCGTCGACCTCGGTGTATTCACCGAGGTCGAGACTCTTTTTGCTAATCTAGGTTGGTTGGCCTTCCTTAATGCCTCTGCGGTATCTTACCCGTCACTCACCCTAGAATTCCTCTCCTCCCTCGTTTGTGAGTCGGGGTCAACCGTCACTTTTCGGGTGCGTAACCAAACCATTCGCACAAACCTAGACACCATCTGCGATATATTTGGTTTCCCTATTCTAGGGAATGAAGCAATCCGTCACTACGGATATCCCCCAAAATTTGACGTCGATAATTTCTGGTTCCGCCTCACCATAATCCGCTGATATCCCCGGGGGAAGGCCAAGGCCTCCTCCATCATCCATCCCATATTTCGTCTGGCCCATAGGATCATATCAACTGCATTTTTCCCGCGGGATGAGTCAGGCACCGTGACTATCCCCGATCTTTTTATTCTCTGGGCCATGACTTTCCCCTTTGTTTGTGATGATGATGGAGTTAGTTTTAGGGTCCAGGTTGTCCCTGTCCATGCTGGCGATTGGCTTGTTTACAAGCTTCTTGAGATTAGCAGGGCCGGGAAGGGCAAAATCTGATGTGGGGGCATTATCACCATCATTGTTTCTTACCCCCCGTTCAATATCCATATCCCTCGTGGTCTTCCCACCGCCGCAGGACCCTCACGTCTAGATCTTGACGTCATGCGGCACATTCACATGATTAAGCCCCGCCCCGACGGTCGTTTCGAATTCAATTACGGCCACCCCCCTCGCCCCTACACTATTATCCCCAACCCTGTTCGCATGACTGTGGCTATCGTGGCGGATTGGACTTTTCCGCCCGACCCTGAGTTCTTTGAGGGGTTGCAACTTCCTTTCCTTCCCCCTGACGCACGTAGACCTCCTTCCCCTGCCGCCCACTTAGGCGAGCAGGATATTCCTGCGTCTCGGGGAGATATGGGGGCTGGCCCGAGTCGCCCTGTTTCTGTTCCTGGCCCCATCACTTCTGAGCACCTCTTAGCGGCCATTTCTGGCCTTGTCTCCTGTGCCGGCATGACCACCGTCGCCGGCACCACTTCCACCTTACCTGGCGGCACCACTTCTGCCTCATGTCAGTCCACATCCTTTGGTCGTCACCAGGTCTCTGCCCGTCTTGGTCTTGAAAGGGAGGTCGCCGCCCTCCGTGATCTCGCCGTGTCCTCTGCCTCCTCGGACCCATCACCGTCCTCCTTTCTCACTCACCCACGTTTCCTCGCACTTGAGAGGAACATGGCCGCCATTCTTCGCCTTCTCACTTACATCCACGGTCCACCTCCACCTTCACCACCTCGACGATCTTCCCCTCCACCCTCCCACACATCTCCACCTTCACCACCTCGACGATCTTCCCCTCCACCCTCCCACACATCTCCACCTTCACCACCTCGACGATCTTCTCCTCCACCCTCTCACACATCCCCACATCCATCACCTCCCCCACCACATTCTTCTCCTCCCTCATCTATTCCCATCCCGGTATCCATTTCCCCCCTCCCGACCACTTCCATTCCACCCACACTACCTCCTCCCTCCTCCTCCATCACTTCATATGTGCGTCAGAGGAAATTACCGGTGAGCTCCAAATCTCTCCCACCACCACCCACTACCGTCACCATCACATCTTCTCCCCCCATTTCTATTCCTTTCACCACCGCCTTGATCGCCGTCTTACCACCACCACCCACCTCCACCGACACTCCTCCCATCGTTCACACCACCGCTGCACCTATTCCTCCGCCTCTTTCCCCACTTCTCCGCACACCCCCAGCCTCCCCCGACCACCCAGCCACACACTCTTCCGAGGAGGGCGAGGATTCACCTTCTCCTGATTTTTGATTTCACTTTGTTTGTTTCTGACTCCCCCTTGCATATTTCTGCATTTCACGATCACATTTTATTTGCTAGCATTGTCATGTCTAGCTTGGGGGACGTCTATTTTGGTGTGTTGTCGTGTTTTATTTTTTCTTATTTTTGTGTGTGTGCTTGTCTTTCCCCTTTTGAGTGTCGTGTCGTGTGGTTTTATTTCTATTTTCGTGTCACGTGGTTTGATTTTGATTTTTCTTTATTTTCAGTTTCATCTCTGTGTTTTCCTCGTTCTCATTTCTTTTTGTGTTGGTGCGTATTCCCCCCCATCTTCATTGCCCTCCCGAACTCACTCATATTGCATTGAGGGCAATGCAAGCTTCAGCTTGGGGGAGTCGCACTGTGTGCGCCATTTGAGTCTTTCTTTTTCGTTTTTGTGTCGTTTTCATCGTGTTTTTATTTTTTTTCTTTTTTTCTCTTCTCTTCTTTTTATCTCTTTCTCCTAGAGATGAACCCTATGATGAATCACCACAAAATCACACACACCTAGCATGGCATCGATAATCACATTCACTAACCTCAGGAAGCCGAGTCATCTTGCATTTCATGCATCGTGGGTCCACTTAGCTTTTATGTGAGTCGTGTGTCGTGACTAGAGTTGGGTGTGCTTCTACTTTGCGATTGTGTTTTATATACCTGTCCAGGAATGACCCCTAGATTATCATGCTTCAATTTGAATATGCGGTATTGGCTTCTACTATCTGCTTCTATATGCATGCTATATTTATATCGTATACTTCATTTCGCATGTGTCAGGATTCCACAATTAAGGACTAGGATAACACATTTGGCCCATGCTCTAATTAGCGAGAATAGTTTCCTTTGCCCAAATGTTTAGATTCCGATTTCTTTTTTGTTTTACTTGGTGCAAATCCCCTCGTCATGTACCGTTCTCCCACTTGGGAGAGTACACATGTGTATAGCCAAAAATCCAAAAATCCAAAAAAAAGAGAGAAAAGAAAAGAAAAACCCAAAAAGAAAAGAAAAGAAAATTTTTGTATAGCCAAAAAGCAAAAAAATATACAAATACCCAAAACCAAAAAAAATTCCCGTGTGAATATCTTTTCATACTTGCCGAGAATAAAGGGAAGGCGAGAATTTGCACCAAGTGTTCTACTCCACATCATCTCAACCCCCATCGGTTTCGAAAACACTTGGCTTAGGAACTTTTTAGCTATTATCTAGGCTGTAGTGTGGTGATTTCCTTAACCCTAGTTGTGGAGTCCCTGACGCATGATATGTTTCAATTCTCTCTCTATTCTCATGCATGCTTGAACTATATATTCACCGCTTTATTCAATTCGAATCGATATTTGGGTCATTTCCTGGATTTGCATATATGAGCTTATAGCACATTGTAGAAAGCGACACCATTTGCTAGCACACGACCGCACTCACACGCGCTTCACCACGTGGGCCCACGACACTTGTCTGGACTCGTATTCCTTGGTTTAGTGATGTGATTTTTGTGTTTGCTTGCTTAGTGTGTTGTGTTTGATTTTGCTGGCTCTGACGGGCGATCTAGGATTTTTGTTTTCTCTTTTTCTCTCTTTCTCTCTATTTTTCCCCTCCGAGCTCCTACTCTCACTCGTCTTCCTCGAGGACGAGGAAGAGTTCAGCTTGGGGGATTTTGACGTGCGTATATATTTCATATATTCACGCACGTTTTCTTTCGTGTTTCTCCGTATTTTCCGCCGTCTTTTATTCGTTTTCTCGTGTTTTCTCGTTTTCTTTCACTTTTCTTTGTTTCTCCATGTTTGCAGGAGATTGCCCGCGTAAGGGACGTTTAACGACGATATCTGAAGTCCCCGGAGCAACGGGAGGAGTCACGCGTGACCCAGGGGGTTAAACGAAGATGATGGCATCATTTTATCCCCTCACCCGATCGGTTGGACTAAGTCAACCGATCGGGTGATGCACGCGTGCACCACCCGGTCTCGGCTGGAGCTCAAGTGGATGTCACCCGACCGGTTCACGGGCCGGTTCAACGGGGCCGATTCTCTGTCTTTTCAAGCCAAATTCCAACCGATCGGGTGACTTTCACCCGATCGGTTCATCTGTAGCTGATGCTGAGGAGCCGAGACACGGGCACCCAACCGACCCCTTCACCCGATGGCGCCAAGATCCAACCGGTCACCCCAAGAACTCAACCGACCGGTTCATATGACCGGGTGAAACTCCGTCGTTTTCTGTTTATTATTTGTAACGGATCACCCGATCGGTTGATTTGTCAACCGATCGGGTGATACGAGATCCTATAAATAGGACCCCTAGGGTTCCAGAAACGGGGAGCTGTTAGTTTTTACTGTTTTCTCCTATTTGTGACGGCTGTAATTACTTTTCTATTGTAAGTTTTCGGATCTTTCTTAAACTTTAGTATTATCTTAATTGCTCTACTACCTTCACATTCCTATCGTCTGATTATGATTTTAACGGTTCATTTTCGTTTAGATCGCTTTTTAATGAATATTTGTGAGTAGTTCCCAAATCTGGGATTTTGGCGGAAACCCCTTCGGGGGCTCTTCCCGATGCATCCATAGGGTTAGGAAATCGATAGGGATTAGGAATCTAACGGTTACGCGGGGTGTTTTATTGTCATCGGCGGGAAAAAGACCGCATTTGACCGTTGGGCCAAGGGGGAATAAACTTGGCGGTTGACTCCCTAGCCATAGCTCACGCCCTTAGCGTAGACGCCGAATCCTAGCACGCGGGAGCGGCAGGATGAGACGTTGGGAGTTATCGTTGCGAGCTTAGTGCTCCCAGAATCGATCAGTGTTAATGAACACGGGAGTGCCCACTGATCGAACCCGGGAAGTCCGGTGTATCATCCTGGGCACCGACCGGAATATCGGGCCCATGGGATGCCGGTACCACTTTCAGAGGCAACGTCTCACCATTAGACCCTAATTCCGATCGCCATCCTACCTGTAGGCCGTATCGGCGAGAGTCGCTCGTTGGAGTGGAAACCAAAGTCTCGGGTTTATTTTCTTATTGTTCATACCTTGCATTCCTTTACCGTGACAACCCATCAACCGATCCGGGCTAGCTCGCCCACGGGGTGATTTCGGTCCTCCTTGACACAAGCACATCCTAGCCTCCCTGTGTTCGACCCCCAAGCCACACTACAACACCGTGCGCTTACGGTTACAAATATCTAAACCCTCACGCGGGTCCCCCAGCCATTTGCGGCTCGCAAACCGGGGGCCGGTCAAGTTTATGCAAAAACTTGACCGGCGCCCCGTTTACGGTTTGGGCACGGTGTCGTTTTACCGCAAGTGCACGGTTAGTGTAGGGTGCGGGTTTATCGAACTCAGGGAGGTGGATGGCTTGAATGGCTACTAGCCTCGCCTAGGTTGTGTGCTAGCTACGCTGATAATGTGGGTGGAAGTGTAGAAATAAAAGAAAGAAATGAAAAAGACACGAAATGAATTCCCGCTAACACGGGCTAGAGCACTCATGACACTTGGCATTTGACTTGACCCAGGGTGAGACATTGCCCCAAAAGGTGGTACCTAGCGTCCATGGCCCGATATTCCGGTCGGTGCCAAGCACGCTAGGCCTACCCGGTTCCGGACGGTGGGCATTCCCATGTCCATTAACACCTTCCGCAACCGGGAGCATTAAGGCCACAATGATAACTCCCAACACTTCGTCCAAGCCGTTCCCACGCGCGAGGACTCGATGTCAACACAAGGGGCGTGAGCTATGGCTAGGGAGTCAACCGCCAAGTTTATTTCCCCTTGGCCCGACGGTCAGAGGTGGTCTTTCTCCCGCCAATGACAATGAAACACCCCAGCGTAACCCTAATGGCCAAATAGGTCAAATGTGATTTCTAGCAATACATCGAAGCAGATCTTGACTGGACAAGCACCGGACCCCAATCCCCAACACATCTAGTGTATTGCCATACGAATTGGACCCAGATTGCTAGAAATCCCCATTGACGCATTTCATCGAACGCATGCCATGCAACCAAGTCAAATGAAACAACCAAGCATCAATCCTAACCTAACCCGTATTAGGGTTCATCAATACTACTCCATGATGAAAAACATATAAACAAACAACACAAAAGACATACAAACATTCATCATGAAGCAAAAGAAATACAACACAAAAAAATGGAGAACAAGAGAAAGAAATACTTATCTTGATTTTGAACCTCCAATCCAATACAAGACTTATTACAAGAGAAAACCTAATCTAACCTAATCTAAACTCACAAGAGAAAGGGGCAAAAAGCCCTAGAAAAACTGAGGAAGAACAAGAAGAAGATGCCCTAAAAGTCGGCCAGCATTGGGTATTTATAGCCCCCATTCCGAGCCCTAACGGATCGGGTCCAAAACCACAGGAAAAACGCCACCCGATCGGTTGACAAGTCAACCGATCGGGTGATCTGTTACAAATAATAAACAGAAAACGGCGGAGCTTCACCCGGTCAGATGAACCGGTCGGTTGAGTTCTTGGGGTGACCGGTTGGATCATGGCGCCATCGGGTGAAGAGGTTGGTTGGATGCCCGTGTCTTGGCTCCTCAGAATCAGCTACAGATGAACCGATCGGGTGAGAGTCACCCGATCGGTTGGCATTTGGCTCGAAAAAACAGAGAAACGGCCGCAATGAACCGGCCTGAGAACCGGTCGGGTGACATCCGCTTGAGCTCTAGCTGAGACCGGGTGGTGCACGTGTGCATCACCCGATCGGTTGACTTTGTTCAACCGATCGGGTGAGGGGCTGAATGATGCAATCATCGTCGTTTGACCCCCTGGGTCACGCGTGACTCCTCCCGTTGCACCGGGGACTTGTGATATCGTCGTTTTTATGTCCAAAATGCTAGAAATTCCTGCAAAATACCAAAAACACGGAAAAGTGAAAGAAAACAAGAAAATACAAGAAAACAAATAAAAGACGGCGGAAAATACGGAGAAACACGGAAGAAAACGCGCGCAAATATTTGAAATATAAACGCACGTCAAAATCCCCCAAGCTGAACTCTTCCTCGTCCTCGAGGAAGACGAGTGAGAGTGGGAGCTCGGAGGGAAAAAATAGAGAGAAGGAGAGAAAAAGAGAACTCTATATCCTAGATCGCCCATAAGGGCCAACAAAATCAAACACGCCACACGAAGCAAGCATACGACAAAACACAACACTAAACCAAGGAATGTGAGTCCAAATAAGTGCCGTGGGCCCATGCGGTGAAGCGCGAGTGAGCGTGGTCGTGTGCTAGCAAACGGTATCACTATCTACATTGTGCAATAAAGCTCCATATACACATACCCAAAGAAAGACCCAAATATCAATTCAATTTGAAATTGCAGTGAATATTAGCTCAAGCATGCATGAGAAGAGTATAAGAATAGAAGCGTATCATGCATCGGGGACTCCACAACTATGGTTAAGGAAATCACCACACTAAAGCCTAGATAATAGCTAAAAAGTTCCTAAGCCAAGTGTTTTCGAAAACGATGGGGGTTGAGATGATGTGGAGAAGGACACTCGGTGCAAATTCTCGCCTTCCCTTTATTCTCGGCAAGTAGGGAAAAATATTCACACTGGAATTTTTTTGGGTTTTGGGTATTTGTATTTTTTTTGGCTTTTTGGCTATACAATTTTTTTCTTTCTTTTCTTTTTTCTTTTCTTTTTTGGGTTTTTCTTTTCTCTCCTTTTTTGGATTTTTGGATAGTGGGATATATACATGTGTACTCTCCCAAGTGGGAGAACGGTACACGACGAGGGGATTTGCACCAAGTAAAATAAAAATGAAATCGGATTCTAAACACTTGGGCAAAGGAAACTATTCTCGCTAAATAGAGCATGGGCTAAATGGGTTATCCTAGTCCTTAATTGTGGAATCCCGACACATGCGAAATGAAGTACACGATATATATATATATATATAGCATGCAGAAGCAGACAGAGGAAATAAATACCGCATATTCAAATCGAAGCATGATAATCAAGGGGTCATTCCTGGACAGGTATATAAAGTAAAATCACAAAGTAGAAGCACACCACACGGTTAGGCATGACGCACGACTCACAAAAAGCTAAGTGGACCCGCGATGCATGAAATGCAAGAGGACTCGATATCCTAGGGTTAGTAAATGTGATTATCGAAGCCGTACAAGGTGTGCGTGTGATTTTCGTGGCAATTCATCATAGGGTTCATCTCTAGGAGAAAGAGATAAAAAGAAGAAAAGAAAAAGAAAAAGAAAAACACGGAGAAAAACGACTCAAATAACGAAGAAAAAGAGACAAATGACGCACGAAGTGTGACTCCCACAAGCTGAAACTTGCATTGTCCTCAATGCAATAGTAGTGAATACGGGAGGGCAATGAAAATGGGGGGTGCACGGACACAAAAAATGAAAAACACGAAAAACACACGAACGAAACTGGAAAATAAAGAAAAAGAAACACTCAAATAAAAGATATAAAACACGACAAAAGAACACCTTGACACAGACACACAACAACGACACACGAAAACATGCACACAAATCGATTTCCCCCAAGCTGAACATGACAATGCCAGCGAAACAATATGATCAATGTGATGCAGAAATATGCTAGGGGAAAATCGGAAAAGAAAGAAATCAGAATGCAGGAGAGACAGTCTGCTCGTTCTCCTCGGAAGAGGATGTGGGGTGAAATGATAGAAGGGTACGACATGAAGGGTTATTAAGATGCAAAAGCAAATCCTAGATATGCTCCCCTCGCTAATGAGAGGAGACTAGATTATTCAAATCTAAACTAGAAAGCGGTAAATTTTTACACTACTGGATTAGGATACACCTGAGCATAGGCGGATCCAAGATCTGAAGTGGGGCAGGTAGCTGCTCTAACTGCTCCTTCTGTGGCTCCGCCAGAAGCGCTGTGCCACGTGTGCCAATGGACCCAAGCAATGCACCTCCAAGCATCCTTAGTAGGTAACCACCTGTGACCTGCAAAGGGTGAGGTGCATTAGTCCATGGCAAGAAATTATTTCCCAAAATGAATGTATCCCATAGATAATCGTCAACATAAGATGGAAAAATAATAAAAGGGTGACGAATACTCCCTGAGAATGGGTCGCTATCCTCTGTACTAGCAACGACCAAATCCTCGCTCTCCATGAGAAGTGGCTCTCCAGGTGGTGACACACCGCAGCATACCTCAAAGGAAGTAGATCACGTGTCCTGTGAGAGATATGGCGTGTCAAAAATATATGAGTCTAAAGAAATAGGACGTGAAAAGCGAGACTCAAATGTGGAGTGAGAGTGAGTATGAAAATCTCCTTGAATAGGGGCAATATGCTCAAGTAGATGCTCAGCCGCAGAAGAAGTGGAGCGTGACGGTAGAGGTAGATGTGGCTCGGGCTCCATGAAGTGGATGATCGTATCCAAGCCCTCATGCACATCCTCCTCGATGATATGCTCATGCTCCTCCATCTGCCCGATGTCCTGAATGACATCCTCATGGTTGACCACCGACCAAGGAGGAAGCTGTGACAGAGATGGCTCTAGAGGTGGATGTGGAGCGGACCCCTCGTATGTGGTCGTGGTGTCCTCGTCCTCACGCACATCCTCCTCGCCGGTATGCATAATCTCTGTAAACTCCTCAGTGCTCTCATAGGACTCATGTGGGGTATCCAAATCAAGACAAGAAATCTCTCCCACAGATCCTAGATAAATATCCACATCCTCACTATCATCATCAAAAAATGCTTCGTCATCCAAGTGGTAGTGATGGAAAAATGGGGTATCGGCTTGAGATGTGTCTATGGTGGCCGATGGCATGGTGGTCTCAACCATGAAAGTGGGTATATCCTCTCCTTCATCCCCTCTCCTCGGTGTCGGCTCGGTGATTGGTACCATTAAGTTTTGTAATATTTGGCCTTGGTTAAACATGGCACTTTCAAGGAGAGACACGAGGCTTGATTCTTCTTGTGTTTGTGGAGGGATATAAGGTTGAGGAAATGGATGGGAGGTGTTTGGGTAATGGTTGTGGGGAAATGTTTGGCTTTGATGTAGGGGGAGGCTCTCAAGCGTAAATGGGCAATCATAATACATGTGCCCCGCCATCCCACAAGTCTCACAAACCACAACCGAATAAGGATCATATCCTCCCATCTGAGCATCAAAATTTGATCTCCACATGATTATACCAAAGATACCTGGATAACAAAAATAAGAAAACTAGAGAGGAGCGTCAATAGCACAAGAAAATAACAAAAAGATAATATAATGGTGGGGGAAAAATTTCTTGGTTATTGAATATTTTTTTTAAAAAAAAAGAAAAATAATTTTTTTGTGTTTTTATGCGTAGTCTAACGAACCCAAGCTAAGCTAATATCAAACCGAACGCCTCCCCGGCAACGGCGCCAAAAACTTGACCGGCGCCCCGTTTACGGTTTGGGCGCGGTGTCGTTTTACCGCAAGTGCACGGTTAGCGTAGGATGCGGGTTTATCGAACTCAGGGAGGTGGATGGCTTGAATGGCTACTAGCCTCGCCTAGGTTGTGTGCTAGCTACGCCGATAATGTGGGTGGAAGTGTAGAAATAAAAGAATGAAATGAAAAAGACACGAAATGAATCCCCGCTAACACGGGCTAGAGCACTCATGACACTTGGCATTTGACTTGATCCAGGGTGAGACATTGCCCCAAAAGGTGGTACCTAGCGTCCATGGCCCGATATTCCGGTCAGTGCCAAGCACGCTAGGCCTACCCGGTTCCGGACGGTGGGCATTCCTATGTCCATTAACACCTTCCGCAACCGGGAGCATTAAGGCCACAATGATAACTCCCAACACTTCGTCCAAGCCGTTCCCACGCGCGAGGACTCGATGTCAACACAAGGGGCGTGAGCTATGGCTAGGGAGTCAACCGCCAAGTTTATTCCCCCTTGGCCCGACGGTCAGAGGCGGTCTTTCTCCCGCCAATGACAATGAAACACCCCAACGTAACCCTAATGGCCAAATAGGTCAAATGTGATTTCTAGCAATACATCGAAGCGGATCTTGACTGGACAAGCACCGGACCCCAATCCCCAACACATCTAGTGTGTTGCCATACGAATTGGACCCAGATTGCTAGAAATCCCCATTGACGCATTTCATCGAACACATGCCATGCAACCAAGTCAAATGAAACAACCAAGCATCAATCCTAACCTAACCCGTATTAGGGTTCATCAATACTACTCCATGATGAAAAACATATAAACAAACAACACAAAAGACATACAAACATTCATCATGAAGCAAAAGAAATACAACACAAAAAAATGGAGAACAAGAGAAAGAAATACTTATCTTGATTTTGAACCTCCAATCCAATACAAGACTTATTACAAGAGAAAACCTAATCTAACCTAATCTAAACTCACAAGAGAAAGGGGCAAAAAGCCCTAGAAAAACTGAGGAAGAACAAGAAGAAGATGCCCTAAAATTCAGGCCAGCATTGGGTATTTATAGCCCCCATTCCGAGCCCTAACGGATCGGGTCCAAAACCACAGGAAAAACGCCACCCGATCGGTTGACAAGTCAACCGATCGGGTGATCTGTTACAAATAATAAACAGAAAACGGCGGAGCTTCACCCGGTCAGATGAACCGGTCGGTTGAGTTCTTGGGGTGACCGGTTGGATCATGGCGCCATCGGGTGAAGAGGTTGGTTGGATGCCCGTGTCTTGGCTCCTCAGAATCAGCTACAGATGAACCGATCGGGTGAGAGTCACCCGATCGGTTGGCATTTGGCTCGAAAAAACAGAGAAACGGCCGCAATGAACCGGCCTGAGAACCGGTCGGGTGACATCCGCTTGAGCTCTAGCTGAGACCGGGTGGTGCACGTGTGCATCACCCGATCGGTTGACTTTGTTCAACCGATCGGGTGAGGGGCTGAATGATGCAATCATCGTCGTTTGACCCCCTGGGTCACGCGTGGCTCCTCCCGTTGCACAGGGGACTTGTGATATCGTCGTTTTTATGTCCAAAATGCTAGAAATTCCTGCAAAATACCAAAAACACGGAAAAGTGAAAGAAAACAAGAAAATACAAGAAAACAAATAAAAGACGGCGGAAAATACGGAGAAACACGGAAGAAAACGCGCGCAAATATATGAAATATAAACGCACGTCACATGTCCAGTGATAATACATGTCCAGTGACAGATGTTCAGGGGGCGGCGCAAACAGAGGCTCCCCCGTCCGGGGGGAGGCTGCGGCCATCGGGTGCCCTCAAACCCGGGGGAGATAAACGGTTTATTTGGGTTTTTTTTCTTTTTTTTTATTTTTGATGATTATCAAAATGGTGTAGATTAATACAAGCCCATAAAATTGGATATGTAAAATCTTAGCATACCATATTTTGTAGGTATCTACGTAATCGAAAAGAAATTACCTCTAGATCAAAGATCTAGGGAAGATCGTGATAAAAATCCGTAGATAGTTCCGCCCCCGATACGCTCCAAAGAAAAATCCCCGCAAATCTTTGCCGCAACGGTTGGTATGCCGCAAGTCGGATCGCCGCAACAAATAGATTCCTTAGCGCGTAGAGGATTAAATTTGAGCGGATACGGAAAAGAAAGCTCAAATAATTTAGAGCAAACGTGCTGATAACGTGTTGGAGAATTGTAGGAAGAGAATTTCCAAAAATTAGGAGTAGCAATGGCACAAGCCATGGCTCTCTATATATTCAATTAGAGAATAGGAGTCCAAGGGACTCCCCACTAAGTTAGTGGGGAGTTATGGTGAGATGTTGAGAGGGGGAGGCCAAAGGCCTCCCTCAACTCACAACATTAAGTAATTTTCTGGCCTTCTCTTTTCTAAGTTGTTTTTTTTATTCTCAATGGTTTTAATTTTTTGTTATTTCTTAAGATCAAAAGGATTTTCTATAGCCACTTGTCACGCCCCGCTTCCCATTCTACCAGGAGCGAGAACACGAACGGGTCCACGATGTGCTTAAAACAAGGAGGAGTATATTTTTTTCTCCTTGGTTTAAAAACACTAAGCGTTTGTGTAAAAACTGTAGGATCTTGCATGCTTACTTAATAAACAGTCTGAATGACATTATTACAAATCAAAGTGTACAGAATAAAGATACATCCATAGGCCTAGCATGGCCATAACAACATCACACATTAATACAACTATAAAAGCACTGACGCGAAGGTAATAGTAGCTCTAGTCTTCAGTAGGTAGGAACTCCACGTAATCTTTGAGCACTGGCTCGATCTCTACAATAGGATCTTCAGCAAACTCACTATCAAGGCCTACCGGACATTTCTTAAGACAACACAAAATGAAATGCCCGTCAGCGAGGGTTACTCGGTAAGTATTTCCCATAATAATTAAGATGAGTATAAAAGAGTTATAACCAATAACATGGTATGAGCATGGTATAAAAGAGTTATAAAGAGTTATAAAAGCATGATATAAGCATATGATGATAATTGGAATTCTAGTTTGATCCAGTCGAACAAGATCGGTCAGGTAGGATCACTATCCCTAGATAGTGCGAGCCCAACTAAGATTATCCAGCACTAAACATCAAACGACCCTAGACACTGGCTCGAGGATACCTTATAAAAGAGCATGGTATGGACATAGTATGAACATGGTATGAGTACAGTATACGCATGGTATGGTATAAGCATGTAAAACAGGAGCATAAATACGAGCATATCCAGAGTATGAAGAATATAAAGTACAAGCATATATAATGAATACCATGTGATAAAAAGATGATGGCAATACTTTAATAATAATCATGTACTAGTGCTAAGTCCGTGTCTGATGGCACAATTTGCAACTAAAATGCACCCCACCATCGAAAGCTATCCGCGACACTACTTACCGACCCCATAGGGCGAGGTCAAGTTACTAACCTCCATTTTATATGTGTTGAAGGTATTTGTCGGGTGGATCTAGTCACTCCTGCATCATCTGTGACTATAAACTACCCCACTCCCACTTGTCAAATAAGTGACAAGTTCACATTTCATGTTATCTCAGTGATTGCACGCAAATCCGTATAATTTCACAGTCATATAGTTTATTATGTACAATTGCATCATATCATATGCATCTAACATGTCCATGACATTTCTTAGATCCATGCAGCAGTTTACTCCCAGTTTCGTGGTGAGTGACAAGTCATCAATTCACAAAAACAATCATTTTACAATTTTTCTATTGTTAAAATCAGGTAATTACTGAAAGAAAATGCATCAAAAATATTTAAAACTAAGCAAATAAGTACATTTAAGCAATAAATATTTTTCTAAGGCTAACGTGTATTTTTCAGAATTTTAAAATAATTATTATGTTGTGAAGGGAAAAGTAGAGTAATAGGTGTAAGGTGTTAAGAGCCCCCCTACCCTCATATTTATAGCTTTCAATGATGGACCGGATACCCAATGGGCATCATAGGCCTATTCATAACACTTCCCCTTATCCAACCAACATTGAATAAGAGGTGGATTCTTCAGGATCCGAGTTAGAATAACTGCCTTGTTAAATAAAGAACAGTTAATCCATAGCTTCCCCTGTTTTAGGGATGTGTCTAGGGGTGGATACTTCAGGATCCAGAGTCAACGAGGTTGCCTCGTCAAAACCTTGACTACGAAAAACCCTGTGGGAAAAAACCAGTAGCCAAGGGAAAAGAGTACAACTCTGCAGTTGACTCCCCCTCATCTGACCAAGCTTCAGGCTTGCAGATTTCCTATGAATCTATACATCAGTCTCATATGTATCTATGTGTTCATAGTCCTCTCATCCTGACCCAGTTTACATTTCCTCACTCTCCTCTGTAGGAACCTGCCAGAACAGAGTTAGGATCGATAATTAAAGTTGAGACTTACGCTAGCGTATGCGGAACGGTAGTCTCGGAACTTTGCCTTCGGATTCGTCACGACGGATCGAGTCTTCTCACGAACGGAGTAAGGCTACTAATCCACAATCTAAATCTCTATTTTAGATTAAGAACTTGGATAGAGGAAGAGAAAGGATTTCTGCATAGCTTCGCTAGGAAGAAGATGCATGCATGAATTTCATGCAAAAGGTGTAAGAAATGGCTTACCCTTGGGTCTTATTTATAGCCCCCAAGGTAGTTATTTTAGGGTAAGTTGTTCCTTTGGAACAACTTAATTAAGGTGTACCATTATACATGGCACATTATAAGCTTAAGTTGTACCACATGCATGGTACAACATAAGCTTAAGATATTCCCCCTTTATAAGCCATATGTCGCATGCACTTATGCATATATATAATGCGACTTTCCCACTCATCCAGAGATCCTCTCCGCAAGGGAACAGATTCCCTTTGTACACGACTTCGTGTACGCGACGTTCGAGGTCCGTATTCCCTCGTACATCCCCCACAAGGGTGTACAAACGTCTTCCATATCCAACATCTCCCACTCACACTTGAGGGGATTGTAAGAGAACGTCTTTCCCTTAGTTCTTTCATCTATCATACCGAGAAATAGACCGTGCGACCGTCATGCGCGTAGAGTCTGTTGTTGTGCACTTGTTAGAGATACACAACGACCTCGAAGGTGCAAAGTTGAGTAGTTCAACGCATGCTTTACCCTAGATTATTTCTTCGCATTTCTTATACTTTATATTCAACAATTGAATCCCATCTGGATTACAATTGGCTGGCCAGCTTTGAATCATTAAAGTCTAAATGCGAATATGAAATCAATCTTCCTCTTCTTGTGAACCTTCTGATCTTGACTTGATTCGCTTTTCTAACGTGCCCCGCCGAGCTGAATTACCATAGCCCATTAGTAACACGCTAAGATAGCGATCATCTCGTCAAATCTAAAGGAACCAATTGGAGTCCTTGAGGGTAAGAGTTAAGACCCGTATGGCCTTTGAGTCTCACATAATAGCAAACACTATTGCTACTAACTCAGTGGTCGAAATGCATACGTGGTATGAACACGTATTACAACATCACTCCTTTCCCAGGGAGAGTATGTCTTAATGATGTTGTACGGATGAAAAGATCAGACACCACTGTGCCTATCTTTTTGAGTCCCCTTACTACTCGTGAAATATTCACGGACTCTCATCCTGCATAAGACAGATAGGATTTAAAATCCTACGAGATCTCTTTCAAATATCCTTGTGATACAGATCTCAGATCTTTTGTAAGCATCCGTATGATGCAGATCTTTTATTCGACTATCGTGTTTAAGTCACGACTCTAAATCATTTGTCTAATGATTTTGACTTTAAACTTAGTCTCATCTCTATTTTATCCATCTGATAAGATAAGGCGGTTGCTCATGTGAGAGAGCCAACCTTAATCTGTCCGACATACACACAATAAAATAGCTGAGACTTAAACACAAATGTATATAAAATCATTTGTAAGAAACTTATATGCAAATTAAATTTTTGATCTTCTATAGACATGGGAAATATTACATGATACAGCTCAGCAACTACGCATTCCCATAGATGATAAGTGTTTGAAAAACTCATCTCTGGGGATCGCCTTGGTAAGGGGATCCGCTATCATCTCATGCGTGGATATGTATCCTATGTCTACTTCCTTCCGTTTGTCATAATCCTTCGCAAACTTGAATCGAATGTCAATGTGTTTGGTCTTACAATGAAATTTAGGATCTTTGACATAGGCAATCGAAGCTTGACTATCACTGTATATAGGAACAGTGCTCGAGTCAGAGGCATTCGTCAGCCTGTCTAAGAATTTCCTAAGCCAAACAGCTTCTTGGACCGCCATGCTGAATGCTACGAATTCGGCTTCCATGGTTGATAAGGCGATGCAGGTTTGCTTTTTGCTACTCCAGGATATTGCACCATTCCCGAGCAAGTAAACAAAACCTGAGGTAGATCTTCGCTCGTCGAGATCACCCACCCAATCAGCATCGGTATAGCCTTTGAGTCTCAAGGTATTGCCTTGATAGCATAACGCATAGTCCGCAGTCCCTTTGAGGTATCTTAATATCCTCTTCACCGCTTTCCAGTGTGCTTGTCCTGGGTTGGATTGGTAACGGCTTACCATACCAACAGCATAGCAAATGTCCGGTCTGGTACACATCATGGCGTACATCAGACTCCCGACAGCACTGGAGTATGGAACTTTTTCCATAGCTTTCTTTTCTTTTGGATCTTTGGGACACATCTCCAAACATAGACCCTCGCCTTTGCTTATTGGAGTATCAATTGGCTTGCAGTCCTGCATATTAAACTGTTCTAAAACTTTCTTTATATATGTCTCTTGAGAGAGAGAAAGAAGTTTCTTGGAACGATTCCTTGAGATCTTAACCCCAAGGATATATGCAGCTTCACCCATGTCTTTCATCTCAAAGACGGATGAAAGCCAAGCTTTGATATCCAATATAAGACGCTTATCATTTCCGGCTATAAGTATGTCATCTACATAAAGAGACATAATTACATACTTGTTTTTAATCCTCTTAATATATACGCAGTTGTCTTCGTCGAGCATGGAGAAACCATACGACAAAACGACTTCTTGAAAGCGCATATACCACTGCCTTGAGGATTGTTTAAGACCATATATGGATTTACGAAGTTTACAAACCTTATGTTTGTTTTTTTCTTGTACGAACCCGTTTGGTTGTTCCATGTAGATCTCCTCATCTAGTTCTCCGTTAAGAAAAGCAGTCTTTACATCCATCTGATGTAATTCGAGGTCCAAACAAGCCACCATTGCCAGAATTAAGCGAATGGAGGTAAAACGCACGACAGGAGAGAAAGTCTCTTCGTAGTCTATTCCTTCCTGTTGCGTGAAACCTTTCGCAACAAGGCGAGCTTTATATTTCTCGATGGAGCCATCAGCCTTATGCTTGATTTTGAGAACCCACTTGTTCCCAATGGCTCTACGTCCCTTAGGTAAATCAACCAAGTCCCAGACTTGGTTTGTTTTCATGGATTGAAGTTCTTCTTCCATTGCCGCTATCCATTTATCTTTAGCAGGGCATGTGACGGCCTGTTTGAAATTTGCAGGTTCGTCATCATCTTATAGTAATGTCATGAATGTTTGAGGAAATTCATCCTCAAATCTTAGAGGTGTTAGCCTCGTTCGATTACTACGTCTTGTTTGAGTTTGATCACTCCCACTTGGAATGACATCACTCCCACTTGGAATAATATCACTCCCACTCGGAATAGGATTGGTATCGTTCGTATCATCCATTGGTGAAGTTTGAAACGTATTTTCTTCTTCACCAAGAATTCTCCCACTCGAACGTTCCGATCCTTCTTGATCCCAAGTCTCAAACAAGGATAAGTCTTGACTTATCTCACCCTGTCTTGGAAACTCATTTTCCAAGAAGACAACATCCCTCGATTCGAATTCTATAAGACCTCCATTGTCCTCTTGACCGACGAAAGCATATCCTTTGGAGTTTTCAGCGTATCGGATGAAGATACACTTCCTCCCACGTGGCCCAAGTTTGCCATATTTGTGAGAGGATAAATGTGCATAAGAGGCACAACCCCAAGGTTTTAGAATGCTTAAGTCTGGAGTTCTATTGTTCCACAACTCATAAGGAGTAGAACTTACCGACTTCGAGGGTACACGGTTTAAGATGAACGCTGCCGTCAATAATGCATCACCCCAAAAGGTGATAGGCAAATTTGCCTGTGACATCATTGATTGGACCATTTCCATCAATGTCCTATTTCTTCTTTTCGCAACACCATTTTGTTGTGGAGTATAAGGCATAGTTATTTGATGAACTATGCATTTTTCATCACAGAGTTCCTTAAAACTCGTTGATTGATATTCTCCACCCCGATCGGTTCGCAAGACCTTTATCTTGCGATCTAGTTGATTTTCCACTAAACTCATATAGTTTTTGAAGCAAGTTAAAGCTTCATGTTTGTGGGAAATCAAATAAATGTGACCGAAACGGGTGAAGTCATCAATGAAAGTGATGAAATAGGACTTCCCGCGTCTTGTCTTAACATTCATTGGACCGCAAATGTCCGAATGGATAAGCTGTAATGGAACTTCGGCCCTTGTGCCAGTTCCAAACGGCTTGCGACAAGTTTTCCCTACAAGACAATGTTCGCAAGTTGACATTTCAACTTTTGAAACATTAGATAGCAAGCCACTTTTGGCAAGTCTATCCATTCTAGTTGGTCCAATATGACCAAGTCTTGCATGCCAACAAATGATCTTAGACTCAGAGTTAGAAGCATTTGTCAAATGAAAACTTTCATTAATGGAAGAAGAATCATCATACATTGTGTTTAATACAATTAATCCATTACAAACATTACCAGAACCAATCAAAGAATTATTACAAACAAGGGCAACAGATTGTTTATAGAACCTCCACTCATAATCTAAAGACATTAACATGACCACGGATACGATATTTCTTCTAATATCTGGAGCAAAGAGGACGTCGTGCAATAATAAAGTCCGGCCGTTGTCGAGAACGAGCTTGCATGTTCCGACGCCTTTGACTTCAACACGAGTGTTGTTGCCGACGTATATCCACTTTGTTCCTTGAGTTATCCTTCGATACTCTACGAAGAACCTTCTGTCCTTCGCAACGTGGTCTGTGGCCCCTGAATCAATCAACCAAAAATAGTTAGATTCAGCAAGAAACATGGAACTAGAAACACATATGTAACTAGCCCTACAAGTTACCTTATCACTTCTATCCGTACATGTACGGGCGAAGTGACCGTACTTGTTGCACTTAAAGCACTTGATCTTCTTCAAGTTTTTCTTCTTTGAGTGCACATTCTTTTGCCACCTTTTGTTCTTAGTCTTCTTTGAGGTTTCCGGTTCTTGCTTTCGTTCGTTCACAAACCTTAAGCGTTTATTCTTCCGCTTATTTCCCCCATGTGAGGAACTAGCGGCCACGTGCACTTCTGCACTTGGTTTTGCGGCTTGAATCCGCTCTTCCTCGAGTTCGAGGTGTTTCGATACATCGCTTAAAGTTTTAATGCACTCATTATGAGTGAGATGCATTTTCATGTTATCCCAGCTATCTGGGAGTGAACGAATGACTGCTTGGATCTGCTGTTCGTCAGACAGCGTAACACCCGCATCCTTTAATTCAGATATAAGATTCGCCATGTGGCGGAGATGCTTCTTCATAGAATGATCTCGCCGCATCTTGTACGAATCAAATTGAATATTCAAGGAGCGGAGTTTGGTAACCGAAGTTCCACCAAACTTTACTTCTAGCTCAGACCATATGTCTTTGGCTAGATCGAATTCCCGAAATAGACGCATTATGTCATTGTCCATCGTGGACAGTAACGTAATGCGTGCTATTTTGTTCTTTCGAGTCCAAGTATCATAAGCTTCCCGGTCCCTCTTGTGTTGGGCCGTATTGCCCAACTCAGGTTCTACCATTATGTTTTGGAGTGTCTCGAGCACATCTTGCTCCTCCAAAACATATTGGATCTTTATTGACCAAAGTTTATAATTGTCGCCGTTGAGCTTTTCACCTTTGTTAAGCTCTGTGACAATGTTCTTAGAAGCGGTAGACATATTCGATTCAAAAAACTGCAAAGAGAATGAAAAACACGATCAAAATTCTATGCATAAAGTTTCGATTCTTTAAACACTTGATAAGTTCCTTGGATGCGTTGAAATGTTACTCTAGAATCGAGAAGTTCACTACGTTCCCAACTACCATCTAGAAGTAACTTTCAAAGTATCCCTCTTACTTATCTTTAAGTAAAAAGAAATCAGAAATACCCGTATGGTATTAGCAGCGGAAATTTACTTTGAAAAACATATCTTTCAAAATAGAATAGGTGAGAATTAGCGCAAAGAATTTTAACGCAACAATTGCCAAGCCACGAGACCTGTCTACACACCCATGGGTTAGATAACCATGGCCGGATCGTGGTAGGACTTGGAATTCTAAATTGCGCTATCCCGATTTAAGGACGGGACATAACCTATTTGAAAAACATCTTTTTCAAAAAATTTGAAAGCACGTTGGCTAGTCTCTGTAGAGTAGAGCACAACGTCACAAGTACATTGGCTAATCTCCATAGAGTAGAGCACAATGACATGGCTAATCTCGCATGAAGTAGAGCACTATGGCTAATCTTCAAGGAGTAGAGCCCAAATGAAAAACTTCATTAAAAACGTTAGTTCCGTATGAACTAGTCGGCACTATGGTTAGCCCCGTATGGGCTAATCTGCACATTCGAGTTTGGCCAATGCCTTTTATCACCCCGTATGGGTTAGTTGGCAAGTTTGCAGTCGACCCAGACCTTCTGCCAGATTGGTCGACCAAAAACTCCAAATTGGTCGACCAATTTTTCGAAAGCAACTTCTTCCCGGCCAGGGCCTCTGCCCTGGCCGGTGCTTGGCCAAGGGCCGGCCAGGGCCTCTGCCCTGGCCGGCCAGGGGCCCTGGCCCCCTCGGCCAGGGCCGGTCAGGCCCTGGCCTCTGCCAGGGCCGGCCGGCCAGGCCACTGGCCGGGGCCAGGGCTCCTGCCCTGGCCTCGGCCAGGCCCTGGCCTGAGGCCAGGGCGCCGCCCTGGCCTCTGCCAGGGCGGCCTGGCCGCTGGCCGGGGCCAGGGCTCCTGCCCTGGCCTCGGCCAAGGCCCTGGCCTGAGGCCAGGGCGCCGCCCTGGCCTCTGCCAGGGCGGCCTGGCCGCTGGCCGGGGCCAGGGCTCCTGCCCTGGCCTCGGCCAGGCCCTGGCCTGAGGCCAGGGCGCCGGCCCTGGCCTCGGCCAGGCCCTGGCCTGAGGCCAGGGCGCCGGCCCTGGCCTCTGCCAGGGCCGGCCTGGCCGGCAGGCCTTGGCCAAGGCCGGCCACTGCCGGCCTGGCCTTGGCCGGCCATTGCCGGCCTGGCCTTGGCCGGCCATGGCTTGGCCATGGCCGGTCATGGCCAAGGCCATTTGGCGTTGGCCGGCTATGGCCCCTTTGGCCATGGCCGGCCACCCCCTTTGAATGGGGTTGCCGCACTTATTCCTCCCCCTTGATGGGGTGGTCGCCGGTGGTTATTGGCCGTAGCCAACCCCCTCCGCTTGAGGAGGGGGGTGCATGGCCTTCATAGCCCATTTGGCCATGGTGCACATGTACCAAATTTCCTCTTTCCCGATGGAAATAACTACCATCATCTTCCTCGATGAAGCACCCGTTCTCGATGAAGCACCCGTTCGTCGAGAAATTAGTTATTTCCTAATGGCCGTGTGCCAAAAATGAAAAATAACTTACTATGTGAACGGTCGGTTCTTCCCGTCACGGAGAGTTCCTACCATATCCGTAATGATAGGAGACCCTAACGTGAAAAGAACAACCGCTGCGTTCTCTCCGTCACGAAGCGTTCCTACTATATCCGTAATAGTAGGAGACCCATTCGTGAAAAAGACAACGACTCGTTCATAGTTTCGACGGGGTGGTGGTTTGACCGGGGCGAACCCATATGGCTTTGATACCAATGTAGGAACCTGCCAGAACAGAGTTAGGATCGATAATTAAAGTTGAGACTTACGCTAGCGTATGCGGAACGGTAGTCTCGGAACTTTGCCTTCGGATTCGCCACGACGGATCGAGTCTTCTCACGAACGGAGTAAGGCTACTAATCCACAATCAAAATCTCTATTTTAGATTAAGAACTTGGATAGAGGAAGAGAAAGGATTTCTGCAGAGCTTCGCTAGGAAGAAGATGCATGCATGAATTTCATGCAAAAGGTGTAAGAAATGGCTTACCCTTGGGTCTTATTTATAGCCCCCAAGGTAGTTATTTTAGGATAAGTTGTTCCTTTGGAACAACTTAATTAAGGTGTACCATTATACATGGCACATTATAAGCTTAAGTTGTACCATATGCATGGTACAACATAAGCTTAAGATATTCCCCCTTTATAAGCCATATGTCGCATGCACTTATGCATATATATAATGCGACTTTCCCACTCATCCAGAGATCCTCTCCGCAAGGGAACAGATTCCCTTTGTACACGACTTCGTGTACGCGACGTTCGAGGTCCGTATTCCCTCGTACATCCCCCACAAGGGTGTACAAACGTCTTCCATATCCAACATCCTCATCCCAATCCCATATACAAGTTTCTCAAAGATACTAGTAGGCAGGGATTTGGTAAGCATATCCGCCAAGTTATTACATGATAGGATCTTCTGTACCTCAATCTGCTTTTGCTTCTGAATGTCGTGCGTCCAGAAGAACTTGGGGGAGATATGCTTCGTCTTGTCGCATTTGATGTAGCCATCCTGTAGCTGGGCTATACATGCTGCATTGTCTTCATGGAGTGGAGTAGGCGCAAGGATGCCGATCATCAGGCCAGTGGAGGTGAGAATGTGCTGGATCACAGAGCGTAGCCAGAAACTCTCCTTGCTTGCTTCATGGATCGCTAGAAGTTCTGAGTGAGTGGATGAGACGATTGTCATGGTCTGCTTTACAGATCTCCAGGATATGGCAGTGTCGCCATAGGTAAACATGTATCCGGTCTGAGACTTCTCTGTATGAGGATCGGACCAGTAACCTGCATCAGCATAACCAACTAAACCAGTTGATGCCCATTTCCTGTAGAATAGACCTAAGTCTATGGACCCTTGGAGGTAGCACAGAAGATGCTTAACTCCGGCCCAGTGCTGCTGTGTAGGTGCAGCACTATATCTGGCTAGTAAGTTGACTGCAAATGCTATGTCAGGGCGAGTGCAGTTAGCCAGGTAAAGGAGTGCACTGATAGCACTTAGATAAGGCACTTCAGGGCCTAGTACTTTCTCCCCCTCTTCCAGCGGCCGGAAGGGGTCTTTATGCACATCCAATGATCTGACGACCATTGGGGTGCTGAGGGGGTGGCACTTATCCATTTGGAACTTTTTCAACAAGTTCGATGTGTAAGTTGACTGATGTAACAGGATCCCATCGTTAAGATGCTCTATTTGAAGACATAAACAGAATTTTGACTTTTCGAGGTCTTTCATCTCGAAGGTTTCTGTCAAGCTTCTAGAAATCTCAGCGATCTATGAGGTTCAAGTCGTCCACATAGACGGCTATAATGACAAATCATGTTGCCTTTGCTCTTATAAAGATGCAAGGACAGACTGGGTCATTTGTAAATCCTTGTTTTGCAAGGAAGTCGCTCAGTCTGTTATACCACATCCTTCCAGATTATTTTAGACCATATAATGATCTTTGCAGTTTCACCGAGTATACTTGGGGGCGAGGACGCGAGCAGGTCCGCATGTGCTTAAAGCAAAGAAGATGTACTTATTTTTTTCTCCCTTCTTTGACATAAGCACACTAAGCGTGATTTAGCGAAGGCAGGTCCCTGCAAGCGAATTTCTCAGAAACAACACAAATATTTATTACATTACAATACCAGCGTCCAAAGTAAACACACAAACAATTAAGGCCTAGCATGGCCGTACAATCCGCTGAAAGCAAACACACCTGAAAATAATAATACAAATAATAAACTGAAATATAAATGTCCTGCTTTAGCCTTCCGCGGGGAGGATCTCAATGTCTTCGTAGCTCTGGTCAGCGGGGTCCACCTCTAAAGTGGGATCCTCAAAGTAGGGTCCTCACGGTACTCTGTCTCTGAACCTAACATATATTTCATAAAACATTGAAATATATGTCAGCGATAAGCTCGGCAAGATATTTAAAGTAATGAAAACGAGGAACAACTATAAAAGACAAAAGAGCGTTAGTACTCAATTATGAATAATAAGTGCAGAAAAGTAAAGTATGAGTATGCATGGGTATTTTTGCAGTTAAAAGTAAAGTAAAACAGTTGTATGTTGAGTATTTGATTGTTTGTGCCCGTGATAAGTCCATGTCTGAGTATAATACACCCTATCATCGGGGGTTTACCGTGACGCTTCTTGCCATTCCAACCTGGAATATGGTCAAGCAGCTTACCTCCGTTAGTGTGGTTTTGGAGGTGGCCGTAAGGTGTTCAAGCAACAATTACGGACTCTACTACAAGAACCAACCCCACCCAAGTGTACCGTCATATACTGGAACACGAGCCAGACTAGTCATATGTGACCCTACTAGAACACGAGCCAGACTAGTCACACATGACCTGACGGGAGTAGCCAACTCGGCTTTTTGTATATGTTTATTTACTGATTGAGTTTCACCCCATCTGTAGTCGATGGTTTCACCCCGTCTGTATTCAACGGTTATCACATATGTGTAGTAACATACTCGTCTTTTCCAAATTTGTTTATCTTGTTAACATGCGAAAAGCAATAGCAGTCCCGTTAAGTAAAAAGAGCAATAAGTAAAGTGAAACATAATGTCCGACTACTAGAATTTGTCAAACATATTGAAACCGGGTTTAATGCTAAGTTTTAAAGACCAGGTTTGCAATTCATTCTACACATGTTTCCGAGGGTCGTGACACACCCTCTGTTCCGTTTGAGTTAAAAAGTCGTTCTTTATCAAAGAGTCATTAACATGAAATGTCCGTTTTTAATTAGTTACAACAGATAAATTAGGAACGTAAAAATGATGATTGCACTAGTTTTAGCAGTTGTCCCATATTCAATTACAATAAATACTTGCCTTGACGTGGGTGTGGGTGTCCAGTTCGTGGTGGTGTGAAGCACGTTTTATCTGCGTTAAAGAACTGTGATATCAGGTCTAAAGTTATCAACCAGTTAAAAGATATTAAACTAACCTATTATAACGTTCACTTAGTGTTTTATAAAGTAATAACATCAGAATCTTAACTTAATAACAATTATTAACCTATTAAAATCATTAACTAGCTAACCTTTATAATAATCTTTACTGACTCACTTTTATACTTAATAACACTTTATAACAACTAATAATAATAAACTTATAACTTATAATAATAATAATAATAATAATAATAATAATAAATAACTTACATTAATATCCCTTCCCCCTCACTCTTTCTACTTTATAACAACTAATAATAATAAACTTATAACTTATAATAATAATAATAATAATAATAATAATAAATAACTTACATTAATATCCCTTCCCCCTCACTCTTTCTATCCCTCTGTTCTCTCTCCCGTTCTTTCCTTTTTCTTTTTTTTGTGTGCGCAGGGGCGATCAGGCGGAGGGGCGGCTTGAGAACGGCGGCGGCGGTGTAGATCGGGGCGGCGACAGCGAGATCGGGCGAGGTCGGGGCGAGGAGATCCGGGCGGCTGCTCTCGAAGGTGGACGGCGGCAGATCTGGAGGTCGAGCGGCGCACGAGGTCGAGGACGGCGGCGGTTGAGCTTCCCGAGGCGGCGTGCGGCGGATGATGGTGGTCGGGGATGGCGGCGTTTCCACGGCGGGTCGATCGGCGGCGATTGAGGCTGGGGACGGCGGCAGCTTCGCGAGGCGGGGGCGGGCGGCGATCGCGGATCTGGGCCGCGGCGACTCGAAGGCGGAGGCGGCGTGCGACTGATCGGAGATGCTGCAGTCGAGGGGTGTAGTTGACGCACGCGAGGGAGGGGTTGACGATTTGGGGGGTTCGATTTGTAATCTTGGTTTGTGAGTTGTGGATTTGGGATTCTGTTTTGGGTTATAAGGAGAATGGTGGAGGTGTTGGGGTGTTGCTGGTGGTGAAGGGGATGAAGATGGTGGAGTTGGTGGCTGGTTACTGCGGATGTTTGGTGGTAGACGATGGTGGAGTTGGGTTGTTGCTGGTTGCCGTGGTGGTTGTTGTTGTTGTGATCGCTGGGTTGATGATGTTGCCGTCTGTTTCTGTGGGCTTGGTTTAAGAACGGGGAGAGGAAGAGAAGAGGAGGAGACAGGTTGAAATGAGTTGGTTGTGTGGTAGGGGAGGAGTGAAAGCTAAGTGTTGAATCTCACCAATTCTTTCGGTGGGAGATGAAGGCAGTGGGGTTTGGGGTTTGATTAGTGTAGGTGGAAGTTGGGGGAAGGTAAATGGTAAAAGTAAAAAAGGGTTTAGGGTAAATGTAACTGTTAAGGGTAATATAGGAAAAGTAATTTAGTAAAAATAAAAATAATAAGTTAATTATAAATTAACTTTTAATTAAAAGTAATTAGTGATTTAAACATTTACTAGCAATTAATAATTAGAGATTAACTCTTAATTAAAATAATTAGTAATTTAGTAATAATTATGATTTACAGCTAAAATTACGCTATGGTAAGACTGAAAATAACGACGCGCTCGCGTCAACGCACGGACGAAAAATACTCGGACGAAAATAACTAAATCAACAAGGTAAAACACACGCACACAACAGTAAAACACGACTAGGAAAACAGGCCGTTACATGATCCTTGATCAGTTCCCATCTTTGATCTCGATACAGATTCCGAATAGGGAGAGCAGTGCTTGGGAAGATCGGTAGGAGGAAAGCCGATCTCTTACCACGACGCCGTCGCCGAGGATTGGGTCTCCGAGCTCAGAAGCTCGACAAGTTGGCAGCAATGAGCCTGGGCACATGGCGAGTTCGTACTCCAGGCAGGCCCACCCCCGTCTCGACATCGCTACGACCGCTGGAATCCTGTAGAAATCAGCCACCGACATCGTCTTCCTCATCTTCGACAAGTTCGATCTCAACCACGAACATTCCCACGACTTCGTCGAGTCTGCCAGTGCCCTCCTCACAGCTGCCGGCGTTAATCATGGCAACGTGGTTGGCCTCACCTCTTCCAACACCGGCGAACACGCAAATGTGTTCTTGGCGGTGATCCGAGCACGAGCGACGCTCAGTCCTAAGAGGAGTTGGGAGCTAATTAGTGCATTTCGCCCCTTCTACCAGATTTGGTTTGGCCTTTGATTAACGGACGGAGCCGTTGTATGTGCGGTTGATGTCATAGAGATTGAATCTATTCCCTTGGCGAGGACAGGATACCTCGAGGATCTCGATCCGAGCATCGTCGGATGGATCGGAGATCTGGTGACTGCCAATGACAAGAGGGTCCCGGAGAAGATGAAATCGGGGTAGTCCGCGGCTGCGACATTGTCCGCTCTTTGCCGTTGATCTCGCATGCATCCGGTCGTCGATCAGCTTTCTTCATCATGTCTTCTTGATGCCCGAGAGTACAGCACGGCTGGCAAATTGAACCTCTGCCTTCCTATGAGATCATGCTTTGACCGAGGTCGGACTCCAAGTATCTTGCAAGGTCGAACATATGACAGCTTGCTTCTCGATCGAAAGTTTGAGCTCTACACAAAATCGGACCACCAAGATGCGTCGTCTCGTAAACCGACAGCTCGTCTCGATACCATCCGATCGCCGAAAGATTCCCCCAGTTCGAATAGATCCAGGCTCGAATCATTCTACACGTCATCGTCCTCCGCCTCGGAATCTCGCCACGTCATCGTCATCTTCTTCATTGGGTCGAGCCCAGAAGGATAGGGATCGGGATCCAGCAGAGGGGCGATGAGGATCGGGATCCTCATCTCTTTGGTAGCTGTGTCGGCCCACATTGCACCTTCCAGGCTTGCCCCCGGGCCTCGATGCACCTCAGGTAGCCTTTGCATCGTCTGGGTCCCGATCAAGAACCGCCCCGTGTTCATCACCGGCGGGTCCAGCGGCATCAGCCTCGCCATCGTACAGCAAGCAGCAAGCGAGGGGGCCAAGGTCTCCATCCTCACTTGTCGTCGCCTCGTGCTCCAGGACACCCAGGAGGCGTCCAGCTGGTCACCGGCGTGGACCCTACGCTCTCTAGCCAACGTCACGGACTTCGCAGCCGTGGCACTGGCAGTGGAGGATTCTGGGCCCATCGACGTGCTGGTGTGTAATCGGGGGCGTCACATCTCATCAAGGCGGCATGGCCGGGGATGAAGAGGGGGGCCAAGGAGACTGGGCCTGCGGGAGCTCGGCTTGCGGAATCTGTCACTGTTGTGTCTTCTCCAGCCGGACAGGTGATGTGTTAGCGGGGAGAAGGAGTTCGTTGACGAGGGGGGGATCAAGTGGCATGTCGTCCTCCTGATCGACGTCATCCTCTGCGACAGGGACCGAGCGTCGGTGGATCTCGACTCATCCATTGCCCCCCTGAGAAGATCGGTGCTGAAGATGACAGAAGTGAACGGGACGACCCCCCTGGCGGCGGTGATCTCGCCGTCGTTCGGGCCTTCTTTGCAATTGGAAACACAACATTGTCTTTAGGGCTTGTCGAGGCGGCCAAGTGTCTCGGGAAGCAGACGCGGGATTTCTTAAAAGGGGCTAATTGGCGTGGATACGTGTTTGTGACCGTCGGTCTTCTCCCAGGAAGATGAGATTCGCTGGAGTGCAGTGTTTACCTCTTTGACTCGTGAAGGGTAACTCGGATAGACAGATCTGGGGGTGATACAGAATCATCCTCCGGAGCCCGAAGTCTTTCCCCTTCCAGAAGTCGGATGTTCTGGATTTTGATTTGCGGAACGAATCTTTGTCGATGTGGTTGATGACATAGGTGTTAACTCGTTCCCACAGATGGCGCCAAATGTTTGGGAGTGAATTTTCCCCGCAAATCGATAGTATGGAGGGTACGGGGTCAACGTGGTCAAAGGGGACACGCGGGACCCCCCGTGTTGTCGTGGCTGTCATGCGAGACGGAGATAATCGTGGGGTCGGGCGATGGCACGTTCGCTTGAGCGGGAAGGAGCAGTTCCGTTCTTCGGCTGGCCGAGTGGTAGCCTTGGCGGGATGACAACCTCCGGGATCGGTTGAAGGCGGGGTCGCTTGGTGAGGGACGCACGGATCCTTGCGTCGGCTTGCCGAGGGGTGGCCTCGGCAGAGCGACGATCTTCTGGTGGTGGAGACGAGCGGACTCGGGGACGGGGCGCTCCGCTCTGGCTGGGGAGACGCTGAGGGGTAGCCTCGGCGTCACCGGATATCCTGGACCTGAATAGACAAGGGAACTCGTCAGGGGGGGTCGGACCTTGGTTCCGATCGATTCTCCTCCGATGCCAAAGTCAGATCTGGTCTAATGGGTGCTCGGTGGGATTGAGCTTGGTTCACGGAGAGACCAAACACCGATCCTCGAGCCGAGCTATGGAGGAGAAATATGTAAAGATGGAAGAAGGTGTAAGAGGGAGTTTGAGATACCTCCGTTGTAGATCGCAAAGATCCGGCCCCTTTTGGATGACACCAACCCCCTCCTCATACAGGCGAATCGTCCTAATAATGTGTCTTGATGTGACATCATGGCCATCATTCATGAGGACGTGCAAATGGGGGAAGTGTTGACCCCTACTAATTGTGCTCGTCTTGATGAGGGGATGAATGCCATAAAGGTGGCTATGATGGCTGGAGTGATGGCCTTGGGCGGTTGCCATATTTGGCGGGCCATGATGGTTGGAGAGTGATGGCCATTAAGTCGGGACATAATTAGCGAGCCATGATGGCTAGAGAGTGATGGCCATTAAGTCGGGCCATAATTAGCGAGCCATGATGGCTAGAGACTGATGGCCATTACGTCGGGCCATATTTTCCTCCACTATTGAAGTGGGCAGTCTTTTGGGCCTTCGTCTTGGGTGGAGAAGCACGGCCCGCCCGTGAGATCCTTGGGCCGGGGCCCCAAGGCCGTAGTAGGCCGGTTGACTGGTCGTGGTTGACTTGGCTCTTTCGGGCCCGGTCAAAATAGTCCTATCAATATGAATACCAAGCCCCCATTTGTTCACGAACAAGATCGAACCACGTCACTTCAGCTCAGTATAACCCATGGTGTCATTTGATCCCATAAAATTCTGGGGTTTTATTTTATTCCAATCAAAAGACAAGAACATCTATATTACATTAGAGGGTGGAATCTTCCACCAAGGACAAATCTTGTATTAAAATGTCACATCATCCCTACACCCACACACCCAAAACCAAAACAACAAAAAACGCCCAAACAAAAAACCCAAAACCCACTGAAGAAAATACCCACACCCACTCTTCCCAGACGAACCTGGTTTGCATCAAGTGAAACACCAGTATGGGTACAACGTCCTGATTGTGTGGATGTTACTTCTAATGATATTATATGGTGAGAGATATAAAACAATAGGGAATTAATTTGTGTATCCACCGTTTTACTCTGCGCACATACCGCTTAAATTTTTGCTCCGTGCACATACCAATTAAATAATATTAGTTTACTTTTTGATCTGCGCATAACAAAGAATACCAAAAATACACATAAACCAAAAACCCCTAAATCATTTCCTTTGTTGCTTCTCGGTAAACAAAGCTGCTACATAACATTGTATAATTTCAGTTTAATTCATTTAAAATTTGATTACATATACGGACCTACTGAAGAATGATCCGAAAGCGCGATTGGTTTATTTCGAATAATTTTAGGACACGAAAAACCTTAAAATTGACGATCTCACAGAACAAGTTTAGGGCACGAACTATTTCGCTGCACGAACAATTTTAGGACACAAAAATCTCTCAAGAAATATTCAGATCTCTATTGGATGGAATGAAATATTTGAAATTCCGTGGCTTTCTATTGTGCGATGTGAGTAAAAAGTGATGCACATACCAAAATTACTCACAGCGCACAACAATCAAAAAAAATTTCCTATTGTTCGTGGAGAGTGAAAAGTGCTGCACATCTAAATTACGCAGTGCGCACAACATGCAAAAGCAAAATTTTTGCATGTTGTGCACGATGAGTAATTTTGGTATGTGCATATCTTTTTACTTACTACGCATAACATGCAAAAAATTACATGTTGTGCACAACGAGTAATGTTAGAATGTGCATCACTTTTTACTTACAGCGCATAACGGGCAAAACTCACGGCGCACAACATGCAAAAAATTTGCCTATTGTGCGCGGTGAGTAAAAAGTGCTGCACACACGCTGAAATTACTCAATGTGCACAATTTGCAAAAATTTTTGCCAATTGTGCACGGTGAGTAAAAAGAGACACACATACCAAAATTACTCACCACGCACAACAAACAAAATTTTTTGCACGTTGTGCACGGTGAGTGATTTTTGTATGTGCATCACTTTTTACTCACTGCACACAACAGTCAAAATTTTTGCACATTGTGCGCAATGAGTAATTTCGGTATGTGCATCACTTTTTACTCACTACACACAACAGCCAGATTTTTTGCCCGTTGTGCGTGGTGAGTAATTTTGGTGTGCAGCGCTTTTTACTCACCGAGCACAACATGCAAACTATTTTGCATGTTACGCGCAGTGAATAATTTTGGGATGTGCATCATTTTTTACTCACCACGCACAATAGGCAAAAATTAAGTCTATTGTCCGCGTTGAGTAATTTTGGTATGTGCAACACTTTTTACCATCCGCGCACAACATGCAAGAACATATCACTCATCCATATTTGGTGGTTAAGAACATTTTTGGTATGTGCATCAATTTTTGCCTTGTTGTGCGTCAAATTTTTGGTATGTGCATCAATTTACGTTAAAAATTTTGTATGTGCATACCAAATATGTTATATGTGTGTGCATCAATTTATGCCAAAAATTACTCCTTCAAACATATGTCATTATTTGTACGTGCATCAATTTAGGGCAAAAATTTTGTGCGATTACTCCATATTGTTGGAATTCCATAATTCCATATGGTTTTGATATGACAAACTTAATATTATTGTTATTACTAACTATTTCTGTGCAGATAACTGGTTACTAAACATTTATGCCTTGGACATTTTCATGAGTTACTGCTTCCTGCACAAAGACTTCTCAAATACAGATGTAGTCATATCTACGGATTTTATGTAATTCGATGTATTTTTCATTTTATAGCTTTTAAGCCTGATGATGACTTATCTTAGATGACTAGGGTCTCTCCTAACATTTATCTACAACCTAGTCTTTTCAGAATCCCAAAATTCCTCTTTAAAAAATTAGTCGACCAATTTATTTTTGTTAGCATGCTAATTTTTCCTTTTCGAATGTGACCTTGAAATTTGGTGGTTAAATTCCTCTTCATATCAGTTCCACGTCTGTAACTTCAAACAGTCAAATTTTGTCGTTTCAAAATTAGCCGACCAACAAAAAATCATTGGCCGACCAATTCCGTTTTTGACCGTTTTTGCAACTGGTTTGTTCTATCCGTTGGGGACAATTTCTGTCTGTTGAACTCCTTTCATATTTATAAATAGATGAGTACCACATCTCTTTCATTCACTTCCTTTTCCAACTTTCTTCTTTAGAATTTTAATTCTATCTTTTTCAAGAGAAACTTCTGCCATTGTTTTCATTTGAAGAAATAAAATTCTGATATTTTCTTCACTTGAAAATTGAAATCTTCAAGAGTGTATCTTTCATCCAAAATCTAGAAACCTTGAACTTTCATTTACACCTTTCCTTTGAATTCTCTTTTGAAATTCACATCAAGGCTTTATGTATTGTTTCATTCTTCATTTTGTAAGTTGAATATCTCTTGGTGTAGAGATTGTACAAAGTTTAGGACACTGAGAGTGTCGCCATTTTTGTATGTTGTTGCTTGCGGGGCAAGAGTTATAGTGGATTGAAAATCTTTACGTGGTAGAAGACTGGATGTAGGATCACGAGGATCAGAACCAGTATAAATCTTGGTGTTTGCGTTTGTCATTCTCTGAATTATATTTATTTACTTCCGCACTCTTAATTATTGCATTTTTATTAACTTTTAAATTTGCAATTTCGTCATGATATACACTATTCACCCCCCCTCTAGTGTATTTGGTTTGCCAGGAGATCCTACACATATTTGGAGGAGTAATTTTTGGCGGTCAAGACCTGAATTACACCATATTTAATATGTGTATCTCCCAGCGTACAACACTAATCATGATACCAATAATTTGGTATGTGTTAGTAGTAATTTTTGTCGGGGTATTTAAGGGGTTTTGAAAATGAGCTTCGTTAATTGAGTGATGTTAATTGCACGGCGAGCTTCTCTAAATTCACAGCATATCTAAATTCACCGTAGTAGAAAACTCAACAGCAACAGCAATGAAAGCATGAGAGGGCAAAGGCAGCGGAGATCCGATTGATAACATCAATGATCGGCATCGACGTCGACAATCTTATCATTGGGATGGCCTGCAAGGTGATTCCGCAGTAGAAAACTCAATAAGAATCGCCTGCTTCTGCTTAAGAATCACAAGCTGATTCTACAATGCACCGAACATGCTCCTCATGATCTGCTCACAGTCATGAATCGCCGACTCACTCACTCCTTCAGCCGTTGCTAAAGTATCCACATGCGCGGATTGACACACTCCGACAGTTGGAGGTATAAAGAAAATAATTTGAATCTGCAAGTGAATTTTTCAAAGCATTGCAGATTCAAATTATATTTGCTCGTTGTTGGGTAAAGAACAAAACATTTGACTAAAAATTGTAATCACAACCCCAACTTATGATCATCTCTCGCAATCCCACCCAAGCAATCAAACATCCACGTTCCTCTATGGGTAACAAGCAAACATGACCAACAACTGATTACTACAGGTTTGAAAAATTTAGAGATGCGGTGATTTCAGAGAAACTTGTGGTGCAAGTAACATCACTCTCGTTGCTTTTCACGGAAAAAAGGCGATATGTGCACGTATCACAAAACGGTGGGTATTAGCTCAACCGTATATTCCCACTTCCTCGTCAGAAATGACCAGTGTTAGATCCTTGGTGGACACGAGACGCATGCGGTTAAAAAACAACATGAGACCTTTTCCACCCAAAGCATGACATATTGTCTCCCATTGGCGTATCATATCATCCCACATTATTCAAGATGAGCACTCCCATGGAAAAAAACTCTTCACGTGAGAGTCCACCATGCTCTTCTTAAATGTTCCTTCGTAACCGTTTAACAAATTGAATAAACCTGCACTTTAGTGTCTTGCTCCTGTGGTCAACCGTCTCTTCCTCGAGGAGCTACGTGCCGTCGCGAGTAATTGCACCGGAAAACTACAGTTATCTACCCAACGTCCAAAAAGCAATTATTTGCAACCAAAATAAATATAAAGTAATGTGGGGTTTTGCATTATCGTCAGAGTCATTTTCTCTATTTACATAGGTCTTGACATTCAACTTGAATCGCGTAATATTGAATTTAAAACTATAGTCATCGTTAAGTACATTTAATGACGCTTCAAGCCCAAATTGTTTTTAACCAATGCTGCAATTCTCAATTAAAAATGTCTTTATTGATAATTACTAAATATTAATTGACGATATATATTTCCAGCTAGTTAATAAATTAAAATGCTCAATTAATACTTTTATATAAACCTGTATTTTCAAAAGATCAAGCAGATTTGATTAGCTACAATTTGATTACGATTAAAGACACATCTGATTAAATACCAACTAAACAAAAAATGTATCAAAACATAAAGATTAGCTAACAATCTGCATTATCTAAAATTAATTAGCATGAAACGGAACATGCTAATTTGATCGAAAATGTAAATGCAAATGAACACAGGCCGATGATTGCCAAAGGACCTTGTCCCAGCGGCATAATCCCTTGGCTCCCAGCGGAGCCGACAGGGTTTGAACCTGACTTGGATGGGACTTGTCGCACGCTTTTACCAAATTTCGGAATAATGAAAGAATGGAGTTGGCATTTGATACAATTATTTTGGAGAAGCCCAAGAGCAAGAATCGCAAGCCAGACCAAGGGCGGGAGGCCCACGAATAGGATTAGGCCCGTCCGACGAGGCCCACGAAAGGGCTCAGAGTCGAACTGGCCACAACCCGGAGTAAGCACGGTTAGCTCACGTCCACAGGAGATAACTGTTCCCCTAAAAGCGTGGCACCTTAATGAGCATTAAGGAGGCCATTAACCAGCTCTCCCACGACGCACGCATGCGCCTCTAAGGGGGCGGATCGCGGGGGCGTGAGTGGGGGGGGGGGGGGGGGGGCAGTCAGGGGACGTGGATTGGGGGCAATCGTGGGCCTAACCCTATAAAAGGACTACGGAGGCAACCAAAAGAGGGATCGAATCCTGAACCCCTACCACAGAGGTATTCCATTTACAAGACCTTGCTTTTCCCCAATATCTCCCCCTCCACAGCTCGGCCCGCGGATACGTGTGCCGGCCTCTTCTTGAGCCGAACCGATCCTGCCGAGTATTACACAGATCCGTTCTGACTTAGGCATCGGAGGGGACTCGGCCGGAACCAAGGTCTTGCCCCCCTGACGAGTTTCTCGTCTGTCCAGGAAGGAGCTGAACCGAGATGCCGAGGCAACTCCTCAGCACGGAACGAACCCGCTCGTCGCTAGCGAGTGCCGTTGTCAATCAGGACCAAGTGACGTTCAAGGCGCCGAGGCTACCCCTCGACGCACAATCGACCGAGGCCGAGCACCCGTCTCGGAACCGAGGACCGACGCTCTGCCCGAAGCGCCCGCTCGACCTCGAATCCTTCGCCTACTCACGCTGAGAGCACGTGTGCTTGGCGTGACCAAGGGATCCCTTCGACCCCTTGACCACGTTGACTGTCTAGTCGTCGGTCAACGAATCTGTGGTGAGAAAACACCCGTAAACATCTGGCGTTGTTGTCGGGGAATCGAACATACCCACATCAACCCACTGAAATGGAACCAGTCTACAACGGCTTAGGGCGCATGCCCCCCATCCAGGAAGAAGGCAATTACATCCCTCCTAAGAACCAGTATAGCCATACCACCGAGGGGATGGGCGACTCCCGATCGGTAACCCAAGAGCAGCTTCGCCTCTTCGCCCAGGAAACCAACGCCAACCTCCAGACGTTGGTCGCCACGATTCAACAGCTCGTGGACAACTCGTCCGCCCGGCGAGAGGGGACGGTAGGGGCCAACCAGCGAGGAGCAGACCGCCAACATGTACGATCCGCCGTAGTCACCGACCACGGGGATGGAGTAGCCAACCTGGAACGTCGGTTCACCATGCCGGGCTTCATCCCAGAGATATCACTCACTCCCACCTCACCCAGCGAAGGAGACGGGATGGGACTCGAGCAAGCTGGAGGCGAATTGGTTACCGTCTCTTCTCGGCGACCAGGCTCGACAAATCGGGGACCGGCCGGCCACCGAGCCTTGAGAGACCGACCCTGACGGAGTGAAAGTCCCCGTCGAGCAAATCTGGAGAAGCGAGAATACCGGAAGGAGAAGAGGAGCGCATGCCGATCAACCCCCGCCCTCAGCTCAGCAGGAACCCAGGCGAGCCCCCGGCATGACCACGCCCGCTCGCCACGACCAGGCAACAACGGTGTGAGCATGGGAGGGCGCCCATGGGGCGCCAGGAGCGACCGTTGTCCGTTGTCCCGAAGGATAACCGAGGCTCGGGTGCCCTCCAGGTTCAAGGTGCCGACGTTGGAGAAGTATGACGGCACGGGCGATCCTGAGGATCACGTGATGGACTATGAAGGGGTCATGGTGTTCCAAGGGGCCGATGACACCCTGCTCTGCAAAGGCTTTTATTCCAACCTCCGGAGGGCGACACGGAGTTGGTACCACGGTCTTCCTAACCGTTCCATCGATAGCTTCGAGGACCTCTCCCAGCAGTTCTGCAAACAATTCATGGCCGGACGTTAGGTAAAGCCGGATTCAGAACTCCTTTTCAATGTGGTGCAGGGACCCGGCGAAACCCTGAGGCACTACATGCGCCGCTTCAACGTGAAGCGACTGAATGTGGAGAGTTGCCCTGAGCTGGTTGTCAAGACGGCCCAGAAGAAAGGGCTCCGACATAGAGGCCTAAGAAAATCACTGCACAATGACCCGCCGAAAGACCTTGCCGGCGTCATAGCCAGGGCGGAACGCTACATGCTGACAGAGGAGGCGATGGCCGAGGACGATGGAAGCCGCACGATGGGAACAAGGCGGGGATTCAAGCGCGATGAGAGCGAGCGCCGCGACCCTGACGAGCATCGACAGGAGAAGAGGGCCAAAGGGAAACATCGCAGAGAGGAGCCACGACCCTCCAAGCTGAACGCCGCCCCTGGACACTGTCCTCGCACGCGTTCAAAAGGAGGGGCACATTAGCAGACCACCTCCGAGGATGAGGAGAAGCGGAAGGGACGAGGAGAAATATTGCAAATATCACAAGGACAACGGACACGACACCGACGATTGCTGGCATGTGAAGAAGGACATAGAGAATCTGGTCAGCCGGTGGCACTTGAAGAACTTCGTGGACAGCTCAGCCCCCACCCCGGGGGTAGGGACATCCAAGCAATTGGACAAGGGGAAGAAGGTAAATATGGTCCAGACGGCCATGCGCGTCATCGAGTGATCAGACGGGACGATCAGCCGTCGCATCGCCTGGGCAAGACTAGCTTGGCCTTACCTCCCCCGTTTTTATGTTTTCCTCCAAAATGTACTGGCGAGGTTAAGTAATGGAAAGAGGATCGTATTGGTACATCTCTGTTACTCTCACTTTGTTTGGCTAGGCAATCGAGGGCAGAGCAGGCGAGAAATCACCCCCTGAGGGGATAATGAAACCACCATCCATGAAAGCTGGGGGCAACTCCCCCAGCAGGACGGTCTCCAAGCCCGTCCGTAAGGCTGGGGGCAACTCCCCCAGCAGGCGAGATCATCGGCTGGTCGAAAGCCGAGGGGTAGCTCTCCCCGCAGACCAGTCGACCCAACCATCCGTAAAGCTGGGGGCAACTCCTCCAGCAGGACGGTCAACAAGCTCGTCCGTAAGGCTGGGGTCAACTCCCCCAGCAGGCGGGATCATCGGCAGGTCGTACGCCGAGGGGTAGCTTGTAATGCCCTGAAAGCTACTGCACAAGTACTAGTGGGGGGTGAATAGTACTTTAAAAATAACAAGGAGTATAATTCCTAATTATCGTGCAAACTACTACCAACAAATGCGGAAGCTAAAATAGACAACAACAATATTCAATGCTAACAATTGATATGATTGGTTCGGATCCACCCAAGTCTCCCCGACTTGTTCCCGGTGATCCTACATCCCAGAACACCCGGATCCCCTCCGGATACTTAGGTTAGAATCCCTAACCCAAGATTTCCACTATGAATACCTTGTGAAAAACCTTCACAAGATCAAATCATACAATCAATAGCAATAGTGAATCCCACAACCCGGGATCACAACCTTCTCTCACAACCGAGAGAATCAATAGCAATAAAAGAGTTTATATGAAATAAACAACAACTTACCACAAACCCTATACCTTGAGTATTCTTACCAAATTAGGGCAAGGAGGCATTTGAGGAAGGAGAAGTCACCAAGACCTAGCACCACCAATATGAGCAGCAATGGGTGCCTAGGAATGAGTAGGAGACTTGAATCAAGCAATATCTTGGATGGCTCAACAAGAACAAAGTTCTCTCAAGATGGATTCTAGATCTCAAATGAGGGAGAGAATGATTTCTTGTGAGGAAGAGAGCTTTGGAAATGAGTTTCAATCTCTAACTCTTTCAATCTGAATAAGGCTCTCAATAGCAGCTCTAACCTTGAGAGAAACGACCAAGCTTAGTATTTATAGGGTCCCATAAAATCGAGCTAGGTCAATTCCCAACGGTGGGAAATCTGGGGTAATTAGTCGGTCAAAGAACAACCACTGACCGACTAATTCGTCAACTAGTCGGTCGGTGAAACAACATGAACCGACTAAAGGATGAACAGTGATCAGATGAAATTTCAGACCTAAAGAACTAGTCGGTCCAAGAATACTTTCCGATCGACTAGTTTCTCAACTAGTCGGTCGGTCAGTTAACTTAGACCGACTAAGAGTCAAAAACAATAAGTCTGAATACAAATTGATTTAGTCGGTCCAAGAACAATTGTTGACCGACTAGATCATCAACTAGTCGGTCGTCAAACGTTCTTAGACCGACTAACGATAAACAGTAACTAGGCATGTACAGGGAAAGCTCAACTAGTCGGTCTAAGAAGCATCACTGACCGACTAGTTCACAAACTAGTCGGTCGGTGAGTCAACGTAGACCGACTAACTGTAAACAGTAAAGAGCTTAGAATTTGGGAGACAAACTAGTCGGTCCAAGAAGCTTTTCCGACCGACTAGATCAACATCTAGTCGGTTGGTTCTTCGTTCTTGAACCAACTAACATGCACAAGAAGTCCCGAATCGAAGCGCGATGCTTCGGGAAAGTTTGAATGGACTTCTACTAAGATCCTAGCTCTAAGATAGGAGTGATATGAAGATCAAATGATAATACCTACTCAAGGCTTAACATTCTAAAGAACAAAGCTAAAAGACTAAATATAAATCTAGACAAACCGTCTTCAAAAGCTTCGATCGAATCTTCATGACGTCAAAGTTGGTCCAAAAGCTTCAACGAAGCTTTAGGCATATGAATACGTGATTTGAGAAGTCTTGAGACGTCGCTTTGGATGTTCACGTGAATTTGGCAACGATCTCCATAACAACGCTCACAAAGTGTTAGTTCACGATTTATTTATGTTTGCTCATCATCCAAAACCAAATCCGGGGAGTCCAATACTCAACATAGCTCCCCCCGCAGACCAGTTGAGACCACCGTAAAGCTGGGGGCAACTCCCCCAGCAGGATGGTCACCAACCCGTCCGTAAAGCTGGGGGCAACTCCCCCAGCAGGCGGGATCGTCGGCTGGTCCTAAGCCGAGGGGTAGCTCCCCCGCAGACCAGTCGACCCAACCATCCGTAAAGCCAGGGGCAACTCCCCCAGCAGGACGACCACCAATCCCGTCAGTAAGGCTGGGGGAAACTCCCCTAGCAGGTGGGATCATCAGCCGGTAGTAAGCCGAGGGGTAGCTTCCCCCGCTGACCAGTCGACCCAATCGTCTGTAAAGCTAGGGGCAACTCCCCCAGCGGACCAACCACCAAGCAAAGCTGGGGGCAACTCCCCCTGCAAACAGGATCATCGGTTGGTCATAAGCCGAGGACAGCTCCCCCCGCTAACCGACCAACCCGACCAACCCTACGGCTGAAGGCAACCCCCCCTACGGGTCGGAATACTGGTTGGGCGTAAACCCAGGAATAACCCACCCAGCAGCTCGGACAATCCGATCGCCCGAGAAACAGGGGAGTGAATCCCCCCAGCAGGCGGATCCCCCGACTGACCATAAGACTGATGGCAAGCCCGCAGTTTACAAGGCGGTCGCCCGACTGGACTGAGGATCGCGAGCGAGAGGGAACCACAACTGGGTGGCCGAGATCACCTCCAAGGCTCTAGTCTATTGGGCTGTCTGACACAGCCTCTCGGGGACCATTCCCACCCACAGCAAATAAAGGAAGGATGCCAGAGAATCGTCCCCTCGGCCAGGGTCGAGCACAGCTACAGATCTAAAGAACCGAGGGCCTCTCCCCTCCCCAAAGGCAGCTCTGCCAACGGGATGCCCGGATGACAGAGAAAACGACGAAAGGTACACGGAATAACAAAAATACTTTATATATATGACACCCCAGAAATTGTTCATATTACAAGGCAATAAGGGGGAGAAGTAAAAAAAGAAACGCCCCCTAAGGGCCCGGGGCCCGGGAAGAGGCGTCCTCGGGCAACTCGCCTTGTTCGGAGCGGTGGAGGGGAGTCGTCGGGACCTAACGGAGGCCGGGGAAGCGACAACCGGACGCGCTCCTCTAACCTCTCGAAAGAGTCGCGGAATACCTCCACGATCCTGGGCGCCAAGAGGTGCTCGTAGGTCTCGAAGGCATCCTTAAGGGCATCTGCGATCTACGGCCTCAGGACTCCCTCGTATCCCCTCTCCACCTCTTCAACAAGTCGGCCGGGGTGTGCGGCCTGGGCCTCCTGGAGGGCCCCAAGCTGGTTCCAGAGGTCCCCCCTCTACCGGTGGAACGCTTCCGCCGCCTCCTGGGTCGACTGCCGAGAGTCGGCCAACGCTCCCTGCAGATCCAGCACCTCAGCGGTGAGCTCGTCAACCCGATGCCTCAGATGTCGAGCCTCCATGCAGGCTTCCTCGACCGCCACCTCGGCCGCCCCGGCTCTCAAGCGCTCCCGCGCCAAAGACTCCTTCAGGGTGACTGCCAGGTCCGCACGACGTTGCGCTTCAACAGCCACCGCGACAGCCTGCAAAATAAAGACGGTGAGCCGGCGGAGCCTCAAAGCAGGACTGGGTGCAATGAAAAGACTGACCTGTTGAAGCTGCCAGAACAAGGAGTCGGCCAAGCCGGTCAGAGGGGACCCTCTCCAGGAGAGATCGGTCCCTCGGAAGGACGGAGCCCTGCGCCAGCTGGGTGGCCACGGCTCGGTCGACGAATACCGAGTCCCCAGGTGCAACCTCGGTCCCCGCCAGGAAAGCCGACAGGGTGTCCCCGACGCCGGCCAGTGACGGCTCGGCTGAGTCGAGGGGGAAGCCACCAATGCCAGCGGGAGGGTCTCTCCCGAGACGACTGGCGCATCAGGGGCCACGGAGGGCAGGACCTCCCCGGCCTTCTTCTTCTTCTTCTTGCTGTGCCCCGTGGCCGCTGGAGAGGAGCGCTTCCGCCCCCACACCACGACCACTCGAAGGCACAGGAGGCCCCGAACCAGCCCTCCCGTTGCCCCCATCAGTACGTGTAACGACTGGTTTTCATGTATTAGGATTAATTATATTATATATATATATATATGTTTTGGTGGATTTTCTCCTTATGTGTGGTTTTCGTCTCTGTAGCTTTCATTTTCGATCGTTTCGTCGTGATTTTCTAGCTTCTTCTTTAGAATCGTCGATTTCGGAGTAAGTCATTCGTGACGGGCTTCATATCAGTCATATCTTATTGTTAAATCAAGCCTAGGGGTCTTAGGAATCGATCCCAGAGTCTCGCGCTCTATTTCGGAACTTTTGTGCACGTTAGCCGGTACAAGAAGGGGAAACCGACCGACTAGGTGACGATTTAGTCGGTCGGCAAACCTTCATGGACCGACTAGTTGGCTTTGTTAATTACTCAGGAGTTATTGTTTATCGTTAGTCGGTCTAAGAACATTGGTCGACCGACTAGGTTGCAAACTAGTCGGTCAGCAATTGTTCTTTAACCGACTAGCTCTATGATCATTTTGATACCAAGTACTATTCATTCTTAGTCGGTCTAAGAACGTTCGTCCGACCGACTAGATGAGAAACTAGTCGGTCAGTAGTTGCTCTTTGACCGACTAAATCTAAATCCTATTTTTGTACAGGAGTTACTATTTGGACTTAGTCGGTCTGCGTTGGTCGACCGACTGACTAGTTCCCGAACTAGTCGGTCAGTGGTTGCTCTTTGAGCGACTAATCAGTGTCGAAACCCTAATTTCTGGGCAGCCGCCAGCACTTCCTATTTAAACCCCACCCACGATTTCTTTCATACCTCTTTCATTCTCCTGAGACATTTTCTGCCCCCAAATCACCCTCCAACATTTCCCCAAGCCATTCCTTCCTCCCTTGGAGTTTCCCTCTCCATTTTGGTCTACCACCATGCCCTAGGCCATCTCCAACCCCCAAAAACCCCCAAAACCCCATTTCTCCAGATTTTCCCCATCCATTCCAGATCTGAACCCTAGGTTCTCCGGATCGTTTCTTCCGTTGCCGTGCTTGCTCGACATCGTTCTTCCGCTTTCGATACGGTAATAACTCGATCTCTTAATATCCTCATAGCACATTTGTGTTTTTTGTGAAACCCTAATATTGTTTTGCCATGGCAGTGATCTCATCTCTGTAGTTAGCATTTGTGTGACGGCCTCGTTGATCGTCATCCTCGGTGCTAGGCAAGTGAAACTTGCCACTTAGGGTTTTGGGGCCACGTCTTAGGCCATTTGCTTGTTGTAGGCGTAAAAGAGACTAGGCGACGAAATGATACTCACCTAGGCGTAATTTTAGGAACTAGCTTGACAACGAAGCTAGACCCGACATTTACCATGTTGCACAACTTCCATGTCATGTTTAAATTCCCTTAACGGTACGCGAATTAATTGTCATGTCATTGCATTCTTTAAGTGTTCCTATGATTGCGTAGCTCCGCTACACCTTGTGAAATGATTGAGGCTAGGTGCACCCCTATGCCAAATGAAATACGCTCCTGGTTTGTGATCCAGGAAACGAGCTCTTATGCGGGGCAACCCTGGCTCATTTACTGAGCTCATGTACAGGGACCTTGGCTCGTTTACACGTGGGTTTTGGGGTAAGAGTTAAGCGGCCATTCAACTGGGAGTCTGCCCGATCAGCAACTGCATTTGTAAGGCGTAAACTCTGGGTTCTGGGGTAGTGTTAAGCGCCAATCAGTGTGAATGTCCAACAGTTCAGCTGTAAGGCGTAAACATCTACAAACAACTTGAAACGTGACTAGTGAAAAGATTGGGATTGTTAGTAGCTTGGCTACTCTTGACATGCCCTGATAAATTGTTCTCTTGTACTTATTGTTTCACCATGTCTTACTTGTGCACTCATACCATAACTGCCATGTCATGCATACTATAACTGCTAGGTTGTTAGTTTGCCTTACTTTCAGTTTCCTTGCCCAAGTCTTTTAGACTTGCTGACATGTGCCCCTTTAGTCTTTTGGGTGACACATGTTAGATCCTGAGCCTGAGTTCATTGTTGAGGACGAGGTGTTTGCTGACGCCGAGCCCCGAGCCTGTGTTTGGCGAGGAGTATGTGGACACTGGGGACCAGTCCTAGTGTCTTCGTTGAGTTTTTTCCTTTTGTTTTTAGACTGCTATTTAGTTGTCGGTGCGTGGGCACCTATACTTTGTTATGTTTGTCCTTGTTGGCCTTGTTCTGGGCCTTTAGACTCTTTCTTTTAGCCTGGTGGCTTTTCTGAATGTTGAACTTGATTTTCATGTTGGACAATTTCTGAGATTTGAGATTTTATTTCTGTCTCTCCTTGTGTTATTATTGTTGTTCCGTTTGTGGTTACAGGGACATGCTTATGTTTTATTGACGCTTATCGGGTTTGGGGCTTCACAGCTCTACTCTCGTGCGGACCTTCTCACGTCTCGCCTCCATTTTAGGGAAGCGGGGCGTGACAAGTTTTGTTGGTGGCCCATGCAGGTCCCTTCTGTAACTGCGATTATCGGAATGACGATAATAATATTAGAATGTCCAATAAACTAAGTTCGACATCCGAGTCATAAGCTATGAGTCTAATCTGCTTCGTTTTCTGTGTCATTAGATGGTAGGAAGGCGATTCACCCGTGGTGGTGGTAGTGGTGCGCCACCTCATGACGAGGAGCCTGAGCGGGAACCCACCAATGGAGAGATGATGCGGATGATGCTTCAGATGATGCAGGTGCAGCAGGGCGTGCTCTTGCAAGTCCAGAATGCTCCAGTTGTTCGAGCTGGTCGGGCAATCCATGATGCCCCTCGCTCCGAGCCGGGAGCGAAGCAATTTCGGGAGCTGGGTCCTGCTTATTTTGATGGGTCTGAGGGTCCTCTGGCTGCCGATGAGTGGATTCGGAACATTGAAGATAACTTGAAGATGGCCAAGATCACCCCGGCTGGATGGGTTGATTTGGCGAAGAGGCAACTCACGGATAATGCTCAGAACTGGTGGGATGCGGAAGAGAAGATGCTGGTGGAGCCGATAGCTTGGGCTACCTTTAAGTCCAGGTTTGATGAGGAGTTCTTTCCGATGGCTGCTAGGAAGGAGATGTTGCAGCGCTTTATTGATCTGAAGCAAGGGAGCTTGTCGGTGGACCTGTACCACCAAGAGTTCACTAGGATGAGTCGGTTCGCACCGAAGATGGTGCAGGATGCTGATGAGAGGGCTCAGAGGTTCCTGCATGGACTTGCTTTGGAGCTTCAGAGTTTTGTGTCTTCCTCTGATCTGTACTCTTATCAGAAGGTTCTGGTCGTTGCGAGGAGGCAAGAGCTAAACCTGAGTCAGAGGATGAGGACATGTTTCTGGTGCTGGGAAGAGGCATATGGAGCAGGCCAGAGCGGTGGTTAGGCCTGGTTTCAAGCCTAATCATCTGGTGCAGTTCAAGAGGCCAGGAGGGCCTAATCAGAAGATTTGCCATTTCTGCGGCAAGCCTGGGCCACATCAGGGATCATTGTAGAAAGTTTCTGGGCCAGTGTTTGGTTTGTGGTGATGCTTCTCATGTCACGAAGGATTGTCGGCATGCGAATCAGCTGCGGAGGGCACCTGTTGCAGCACAGCCATTGTAGCAGAGAGTGCATGTTCCTGATGGACGTGGAGCAGCTCTTGTTCCACAGAGGCAGGCTTTTCAGCAGGCTTTTCCGCCGAGGAGGCGGGCTTTTCTGATGACCGCTGTGGAGAGCAAGGATGTGGATTAGGTTATCGCAGGTAATCCTCAATCTAGCTGTTACTTTCCTAGCTAGATTTGATTGTTGGATTATATTGTTTGCTTGAATATGATTGGTTGCTAGACTAGGGCTTGATTGTTAGACTGTTTGTAGGTGTGATTTTGGTGTGCACATTTCCTGCACGAGTTCTCTTTGACTCTGGTGCATCGATGTGCATTATTTCTCGGAGCTTCGTGGAGAAGCATTCCTTGTTGACGTCCCCTCTTTCCAAGAGTTGGAATATCGTTACAGGGAATGGCGTGGTCTCGGTGTATTTTGGATGCAATTCTTGCTCGTTGGTGGTTTGTGGACATGAGCTTTATGCTGATTTCATTGTCCACGAAATCATCAAATATGATGCGGTCCTTGGGATGGATTGGCTTGTGAGCTTCTATGCTACGATCGACTGTCGGAGGAAGAAGGTGGTGTTCGAGATTCCCGGACATCCAGTATTTGAGTTCAGCCGAGGTAGCAGTTCGCTTGGTCCTGTCAGGTTTCGGGCCAGGCCGATGGAGATTGTGGCTATGCAGGTGGAGCTGGAGAGGCCGGCGGTTGTGCGGGACTTTGATGACGTCTTCCCCGAGGAGATGTCTGGATTTCCACCTGATCGAGCTTTAGAATTTTCTATTGATCTTATTCCGGGGAGCGCAGCCGATTTCGAAGGCGCCGTATCGTATGACACCCGCTGAGTTGGAGGAATTGCGGAAGCAACTGGATGAGCTTTTGGAGAAGGGTTATATCAATCCTAGTGTGTCTCCGTGGGGAGCACCGGTGCTGCTGGTGAAGAAGAAGGATGGTTCGCGTCGCATGTGCGTGAACTATCGGGAGTTGAATGTGGTAACCATCAAGAATAAATACCCGTTGCCTCGCATCGATGATATTTTTGATCAGCTTGGAGGTTCGAGGGTGTTTTCGAAGTTGGATCTGAGGAGTGGTTATCATCAGCTGAAGGTGAAGAAGGGAGATGTTCCGAAGACAGCGTTCAGGATGAAGTATGGACACTACGAGTTTGTGGTTATGCCCTTCGGTGTAACCAATGCACCCGCAGTTTTCATGAATCTGATCTTCTACGACTTTTTAGATAAGTTTGTCGTTATCTTTATTGACGACATTCAGATCTATTCTAAGTCGGAGGATGAGCATGCCTCGCACTTGAGGACGGTGTTGGAGATTTTGAGGAAGCATCGGCTGTATGCTAAGTTTTCGAAGTGCGAGTTTTGGCTGGACAGAGTTGCTTTTCTCGGGCATGTGGTGACTAGAGATGGTATTTCAGTGGATCCCGAGAAGATCAGGGCCATCAGAGAGTGGCATGTTCCGCAGTCAGCGTCTGAGATTCGGAGTTTCCTTGGACTTGCTGGTTACTATCGGCGCTTTATTAAGGACTTTTTCCCGTATTGCCGAGCCGATGACCAGATTGACGCGGAAGGATGTACCTTTTGTTTGGTCGGGTGATTGTGCAGAATGCCTTTGGTGTTCTGAGGGAGAGATTGACGACTGCCCCTATTCTTGTTGTGCTTGATCGCATCGGTGGATTTGAGATCTTTTGCGATGCTTCTGGCAAGGGTCTCGGTTGTGTGTTGCATCAGCACGGACATGTTGCGGCGTATGCTTCGCGTCAGCTCAAGACTCATGAGAAGAATTACCCGACGCATGATTTGGATTTGGCTGCTGTTTTGTTTGCGCTCAAGATTTGAAGGCACTTTTTGCTGAGTGAGAAAGTGAAGATCTTCACCGATCACAAAAGCTTGAAGTATATTTTTACTCAGAAGGAGCTCAACATGCGACAGCGTCGATGGTTGGAGCTCATGGCGGATTATGAGATTGATTTGCAGTATCACCCTGGCAGGGTGAATGTGGTTCCTGATGCACTGAGTAGGCTTCCAGCGGTGATGATTTTTGACCTCACAGCGGAGATTGCAGCAGGATTTTTACGAGTCTGGTGTGGAGATTGTTCTTCCTGGGGAGGCTTCTTCATTGATGTGTATGCAGATACAGTCGACGATCGTGGATCGGATCAAGGCTGGCCAGGCTGAGGATCCGAAACTGGTGAAGATTCGGGAGCAGGTGGAAGCCGGTCTGCGGACTGACTTTTTGATTCATGAGGATGGCTCGCTGAGGTTTGGAGCCAGGTTGTGTGTGCCAGCTGGGGATATCAGAGAGGAGTTGATGGTGGAGGCACATAGTTCGCCGTATTCTGTGCATCCTGGTGGGACCAAGATGTACAAGGATCTTCGTCTGAACTATTGGTGGCATGGCATGAAGAGGAGCGTGGCTCGGAGTGTGGCCAAGTGCTTGGTTTGCCAGCAAGTGAAGGCGGAGCATCAGCGTACGGTAGGGTTGCTACAACCGCTTCCGATTCCGGAGTGGAAGTGGCAACACATCACTATGGATGTCGTGACTGGACTACCTCGGAGTCCGAAGCAGAATGACGCGATTTGGGTGATCGTAGATCGATTGACCAAATCCACGCACTTTATTCCATTCCGAGTGGGATAGTCCACTGAGGCGCTAGCGAGGAGATATATGGAGGTAAATTCTTTTACTCTCCGTTTCTATTCCTTTTTCCTAGTTTAGATAGTGATGTAACGTGAATCGTGCAGGAGGTCGTGCGACTTCATGGAGTCCCCGTGAGTATCGTGTCAGACAGAGACACGAGATTCACATCTCAGTTCTGGCAGAGTTTGCAGAAGAGTTTGGGTATGCGTATGAGTTTCAGCACAGCGTACCATCCGCAGACGGATGGCCAGTCCGAGAGGACGATTCAGATCTTAGAGGACATGCTGAGGGTGTACATGTTGGATTTCAAGGGTTCGTGGGAGGACCATCTACATCTGGTAGAGTTCTCTTACAACAACAGCTTCCAGGCGAGTATTGGCATGGCTCCTTTCGCCGCTCTTTATGGGAGGAAATGTCGATCGCCATTGAGTTGGGATGACGTTGGTAATCTGGAGCTGTTGGGACCTGAGATGATTGTGGAGGCCATGGATGTTGTTAGGAACATTCGGAAGAGGTTGAGGATTGCTCAGGACCGTTTTAAGCATTGGGCGGATGCTAAACGCCGTCCTTTGGAGTTTCAATCGGGCGACTATGTGTTTCTAAGGATTTTCCCGAATCGTGGTGTGATTCGCTTCGGGAAGCGAGGGAAGTTGAGCCCGCGATACATTGGACCGTTTGACATTCTGGAGAAAGTGACGAGGTAGCCTACCGCTTAGCCTTGCCGCCATCTTTGGAGGGAGTTCACAATGTTTTCCATGTGTCGCAGCTTCGTCGATACATTAGCGACCCATCTCATGCTGTGGATTTCTCGGAGATTACTCTTCGCCCTGATATGACGTATGACCAGCAGCCAGTGCAGATTCTGGACAGGCGTCAGAAGTCACTTCGGAACAAGTTTGTCAATCTTGTGAGTGTGATGTGTGGTTTTCGTCTCTGTAGCTTTCATTTTCGATCGTTTCGTCGTGATTTTCTAGCTTCTTCTTTAGAATCGTCGATTTCGGAGTAAGTCATTCGTGACGGGCTTCATATCAGTCATATCTTATTGTTAAATCAAGCCTAGGGGTCTTAGGAATCGATCCCAGAGTCTCGCGCTCTATTTCGGAACTTTTGTGCACGTTAGCCGGTACAAGAAGGGGAACCGACCGACTAGGTGACGATTTAGTCGGTCGGCAAACCTTCATGGACCGACTAGTTGGCTTTGTTAATTACTCAGGAGTTATTGTTTATCGTTAGTCGGTCTAAGAACATTGGTCGACCGACTAGGTTGCAAACTAGTCGGTCAGCAATTGTTCTTTAACCGACTAGCTCTATGATCATTTTGATACCAAGTACTATTCATTCTTAGTCGGTCTAAGAACGTTCGTCGACCGACTAGATGAGAAACTAGTCGGTCAGTAGTTGCTCTTTGACCGACTAAATCTAAATCCTATTTTTGTACAGGAGTTACTATTTGGACTTAGTCGGTCTGCGTTGGTCGACCGACTGACTAGTTCCCCGAACTAGTCGGTCAGTGGTTGCTCTTTGAGCGACTAATCAGTGTCGAAACCCTAATTTCTGGGCAGCCGCCAGCACTTCCTATTTAAACCCCACCCACGATTTCTTTCATACCTCTTTCATTCTCCTGAGACATTTTCTCCCCCAAATCACCCTCCAACATTTCCCCAAGCCATTCCTTCCTCCCTTGGAGTTTCCCTCTCCATTTTGGTCTACCACCATGCCCTAGGCCATCTCCAACCCCCAAAAACCCCCAAAACCCCATTTCTCCAGATTTTCCCCATCCATTCCAGATCTGAACCCTAGGTTCTCCGGATCGTTTCTTCCGTTGCCGTGCTTGCTCGACATCGTTCTTCCGCTTTCGATACGGTAATAACTCGATCTCTTAATATCCTCATAGCACATTTGTGTTTTTTGTGAAACCCTAATATTGTTTTGCCATGGCAGTGATCTCATCTCTGTAGTTAGCATTTGTGTGACGGCCTCGTTGATCGTCATCCTCGGTGCTAGGCAAGTGAAACTTGCCACTTAGGGTTTTGGGCCACGTCTTAGGCCATTTGCTTGTTGTAGGCGTAAAAGAGACTAGGCGACGAAATGATACTCACCTAGGCGTAATTTTAGGAACTAGCTTGACAACGAAGCTAGACCCGACATTTACCATGTTGCACAACTTCCATGTCATGTTTAAATTCCCTTAACGGTACGCGAATTAATTGTCATGTCATTGCATTCTTTAAGTGTTCCTATGATTGCGTAGCTCCGCTACACCTTGTGAAATGATTGAGGCTAGGTGCACCCCTATGCCAAATGAAATACGCTCCTGGTTTGTGATCCAGGAAACGAGCTCTTATGCGGGGCAACCCTGGCTCATTTACTGAGCTCATGTACAGGGACCTTGGCTCGTTTACACGTGGGTTTTGGGGTAAGAGTTAAGCGGCCATTCAACTGGGAGTCTGCCCGATCAGCAACTGCATTTGTAAGGCGTAAACTCTGGGTTCTGGGGTAGTGTTAAGCGGCCAATCAGTGTGAATGTCCAACAGTTCAGCTGTAAGGCGTAAACATCTACAAACAACTTGAAACGTGACTAGTGAAAAGATTGGGATTGTTAGTAGCTTGGCTACTCTTGACATGCCCTGATAAATTGTTCTCTTGTACTTATTGTTTCACCATGTCTTACTTGTGCACTCATACCATAACTGCCATGTCATGCATACTATAACTGCTAGGTTGTTAGTTTGCCTTACTTTCAGTTTCCTTGCCCAAGTCTTTTAGACTTGCTGACATGTGCCCCTTTAGTCTTTTGGGTGACACATGTTAGATCCTGAGCCTGAGTTTCATTGTTGAGGACGAGGTGTTTGCTGACGCCGAGCCCGAGCCTGTGTTTGGCGAGGAGTATGTGGACACTGGGGACCAGTCCTAGTGTCTTCGTTGAGTTTTTTCCTTTTGTTTTTAGACTGCTATTTAGTTGTCGGTGCGTGGCACCTATACTTTGTTATGTTTGTCCTTGTTGGCCTTGTTCTGGGCCTTTAGACTCTTTCTTTTAGCCTGGTGGCTTTTCTGAATGTTGAACTTGATTTTCATGTTGGACAATTTCTGAGATTTGAGATTTTATTTCTGTCTCTCCTTGTGTTATTATTGTTGTTCCGTTTGTGGTTACAGGGACATGCTTATGTTTTATTGACGCTTATCGGGTTTGGGGCTTCACAGCTCTACTCTCGTGCGGACCTTCTCACGTCTCGCCTCCATTTTAGGGAAGCGGGGCGTGACAAGTTTTGTTGGTGGCCCATGCAGGTCCCTTCTGTAACTGCGATTATCGGAATGACGATAATAATATTAGAATGTCCAATAAACTAAGTTCGACATCCGAGTCATAAGCTATGAGTCTAATCTGCTTCGTTTTCTGTGTCATTAGATGGTAGGAAGGCGATTCACCCGTGGTGGTGGTAGTGGTGCGCCACCCTCATGACGAGGAGCCTGAGCGGGAACCCACCAATGGAGAGATGATGCGGATGATGCTTCAGATGATGCAGGTGCAGCAGGGCGTGCTCTTGCAAGTCCAGAATGCTCCAGTTGTTCGAGCTGGTCGGGCAATCCATGATGCCCCTCGCTCCGAGCCGGGAGCGAAGCAATTTCGGGAGCTGGGTCCTGCTTATTTTGATGGGTCTGAGGGTCCTCTGGCTGCCGATGAGTGGATTCGGAACATTGAAGATAACTTGAAGATGGCCAAGATCACCCCGGCTGGATGGGTTGATTTGGCGAAGAGGCAACTCACGGATAATGCTCAGAACTGGTGGGATGCGGAAGAGAAGATGCTGGTGGAGCCGATAGCTTGGGCTACCTTTAAGTCCAGGTTTGATGAGGAGTTCTTTCCGATGGCTGCTAGGAAGGAGATGTTGCAGCGCTTTATTGATCTGAAGCAAGGGAGCTTGTCGGTGGACCTGTACCACCAAGAGTTCACTAGGATGAGTCGGTTCGCACCGAAGATGGTGCAGGATGCTGATGAGAGGGCTCAGAGGTTCCTGCATGGACTTGCTTTGGAGCTTCAGAGTTTTGTGTCTTCCTCTGATCTGTACTCTTATCAGAAGGTTCTGGTCGTTGCGAGGAGGCAAGAGCTAAACCTGAGTCAGAGGAGAGGACATGTTTCTGGTGCTGGGAAGAGGCATATGGAGCAGGCCAGAGCGGTGGTTAGGCCTGGTTTCAAGCCTAATCATCTGGTGCAGTTCAAGAGGCCAGGAGGGCCTAATCAGAAGATTTGCCATTTCTGCGGCAAGCCTGGCCACATCAGGGATCATTGTAGAAAGTTTCTGGGCCAGTGTTTGGTTTGTGGTGATGCTTCTCATGTCACGAAGGATTGTCGGCATGCGAATCAGCTGCGGAGGGCACCTGTTGCAGCACAGCCATTGTAGCAGAGAGTGCATGTTCCTGATGGACGTGGAGCAGCTCTTGTTCCACAGAGGCAGGCTTTTCAGCAGGCTTTTCCGCCGAGGAGGCGGGCTTTTCTGATGACCGCTGTGGAGAGCAAGGATGTGGATTAGGTTATCGCAGGTAATCCTCAATCTAGCTGTTACTTTCCTAGCTAGATTTGATTGTTGGATTATATTGTTTGCTTGAATATGATTGGTTGCTAGACTAGGGCTTGATTGTTAGACTGTTTGTAGGTGTGATTTTGGTGTGCACATTTCCTGCACGAGTTCTCTTTGACTCTGGTGCATCGATGTGCATTATTTCTCGGAGCTTCGTGGAGAAGCATTCCTTGTTGACGTCCCCTCTTTCCAAGAGTTGGAATATCGTTACAGGGAATGGCGTGGTCTCGGTGTATTTTGGATGCAATTCTTGCTCGTTGGTGGTTTGTGGACATGAGCTTTATGCTGATTTCATTGTCCACGAAATCATCAAATATGATGCGGTCCTTGGGATGGATTGGCTTGTGAGCTTCTATGCTACGATCGACTGTCGGAGGAAGAAGGTGGTGTTCGAGATTCCCGGACATCCAGTATTTGAGTTCAGCCGAGGTAGCAGTTCGCTTGGTCCTGTCAGGTTTCGGGCCAGGCCGATGGAGATTGTGGCTATGCAGGTGGAGCTGGAGAGGCCGGCGGTTGTGCGGGACTTTGATGACGTCTTCCCCGAGGAGATGTCTGGATTTCCACCTGATCGAGCTTTAGAATTTTCTATTGATCTTATTCCGGGAGCGCAGCCGATTTCGAAGGCGCCGTATCGTATGACACCCGCTGAGTTGGAGGAATTGCGGAAGCAACTGGATGAGCTTTTGGAGAAGGGTTATATCAATCCTAGTGTGTCTCCGTGGGGAGCACCGGTGCTGCTGGTGAAGAAGAAGGATGGTTCGCGTCGCATGTGCGTGAACTATCGGGAGTTGAATGTGGTAACCATCAAGAATAAATACCCGTTGCCTCGCATCGATGATATTTTTGATCAGCTTGGAGGTTCGAGGGTGTTTTCGAAGTTGGATCTGAGGAGTGGTTATCATCAGCTGAAGGTGAAGAAGGGAGATGTTCCGAAGACAGCGTTCAGGATGAAGTATGGACACTACGAGTTTGTGGTTATGCCCTTCGGTGTAACCAATGCACCCGCAGTTTTCATGAATCTGATCTTCTACGACTTTTTAGATAAGTTTGTCGTTATCTTTATTGACGACATTCAGATCTATTCTAAGTCGGAGGATGAGCATGCCTCGCACTTGAGGACGGTGTTGGAGATTTTGAGGAAGCATCGGCTGTATGCTAAGTTTTCGAAGTGCGAGTTTTGGCTGGACAGAGTTGCTTTTCTCGGGCATGTGGTGACTAGAGATGGTATTTCAGTGGATCCCGAGAAGATCAGGGCCATCAGAGAGTGGCATGTTCCGCAGTCAGCGTCTGAGATTCGGAGTTTCCTTGGACTTGCTGGTTACTATCGGCGCTTTATTAAGGACTTTTCCCGTATTGCCGAGCCGATGACCAGATTGACGCGGAAGGATGTACCTTTTGTTTGGTCGGGTGATTGTGAGAATGCCTTTGGTGTTCTGAGGGAGAGATTGACGACTGCCCCTATTCTTGTTGTGCTTGATCGCATCGGTGGATTTGAGATCTTTTGCGATGCTTCTGGCAAGGGTCTCGGTTGTGTGTTGCATCAGCACGGACATGTTGCGGCGTATGCTTCGCGTCAGCTCAAGACTCATGAGAAGAATTACCCGACGCATGATTTGGATTTGGCTGCTGTTTTGTTTGCGCTCAAGATTTGAAGGCACTTTTTGCTGAGTGAGAAAGTGAAGATCTTCACCGATCACAAAAGCTTGAAGTATATTTTTACTCAGAAGGAGCTCAACATGCGACAGCGTCGATGGTTGGAGCTCATGGCGGATTATGAGATTGATTTGCAGTATCACCCTGGCAGGGTGAATGTGGTTCCTGATGCACTGAGTAGGCTTCCAGCGGTGATGATTTTGACCTCACAGCGGAGATTGCAGCAGGATTTTTACGAGTCTGGTGTGGAGATTGTTCTTCCTGGGGAGGCTTCTTCATTGATGTGTATGCAGATACAGTCGACGATCGTGGATCGGATCAAGGCTGGCCAGGCTGAGGATCCGAAACTGGTGAAGATTCGGGAGCAGGTGGAAGCCGGTCTGCGGACTGACTTTTTGATTCATGAGGATGGCTCGCTGAGGTTTGGAGCCAGGTTGTGTGTGCCAGCTGGGGATATCAGAGAGGAGTTGATGGTGGAGGCACATAGTTCGCCGTATTCTGTGCATCCTGGTGGGACCAAGATGTACAAGGATCTTCGTCTGAACTATTGGTGGCATGGCATGAAGAGGAGCGTGGCTCGGAGTGTGGCCAAGTGCTTGGTTTGCCAGCAAGTGAAGGCGGAGCATCAGCGTACGGTAGGGTTGCTACAACCGCTTCCGATTCCGGAGTGGAAGTGGCAACACATCACTATGGATGTCGTGACTGGACTACCTCGGAGTCCGAAGCAGAATGACGCGATTTGGGTGATCGTAGATCGATTGACCAAATCCACGCACTTTATTCCATTCCGAGTGGGATAGTCCACTGAGGCGCTAGCGAGGAGATATATGGAGGTAAATTCTTTTACTCTCCGTTTCTATTTCCTTTTTCCTAGTTTAGATAGTGATGTAACGTGAATCGTGCAGGAGGTCGTGCGACTTCATGGAGTCCCCGTGAGTATCGTGTCAGACAGAGACACGAGATTCACATCTCAGTTCTGGCAGAGTTTGCAGAAGAGTTTGGGTATGCGTATGAGTTTCAGCACAGCGTACCATCCGCAGACGGATGGCCAGTCCGAGAGGACGATTCAGATCTTAGAGGACATGCTGAGGGTGTACATGTTGGATTTCAAGGGTTCGTGGGAGGACCATCTACATCTGGTAGAGTTCTCTTACAACAACAGCTTCCAGGCGAGTATTGGCATGGCTCCTTTCGCCGCTCTTTATGGGAGGAAATGTCGATCGCCATTGAGTTGGGATGACGTTGGTAATCTGGAGCTGTTGGGACCTGAGATGATTGTGGAGGCCATGGATGTTGTTAGGAACATTCGGAAGAGGTTGAGGATTGCTCAGGACCGTTTTAAGCATTGGGCGGATGCTAAACGCCGTCCTTTGGAGTTTCAATCGGGCGACTATGTGTTTCTAAGGATTTTCCCGAATCGTGGTGTGATTCGCTTCGGGAAGCGAGGGAAGTTGAGCCCGCGATACATTGGACCGTTTGACATTCTGGAGAAAGTTGACGAGGTAGCCTACCGCTTAGCCTTGCCGCCATCTTTGGAGGGAGTTCACAATGTTTTCCATGTGTCGCAGCTTCGTCGATACATTAGCGACCCATCTCATGCTGTGGATTTCTCGGAGATTACTCTTCGCCCTGATATGACGTATGACCAGCAGCCAGTGCAGATTCTGGACAGGCGTCAGAAGTCACTTCGGAACAAGTTTGTCAATCTTGTGAGTGTGATGTGGCGACACGGCTCGCCAGGAGAGTCTACTTGAGAAAATGAGGATGAGATGCGAGAGCGTTTCGCAATTTTGTTTCCGGACACGTGAGTGTTGGTAAGTCATTCGTGACGGGCTTCATATCGGTCATATCTTATTGTTAAATCAAGCCTAGGGGTCTTAGGAATCGATCCCGGAGTCTCGCGCTCCATTTCGGAACTTTTGTGCACGTTAGCCGGTACAAGAAGGGGAACCGACCGACTAGATGACGATTTAGTCGGTCGACAAACCTTCATGGACCGACTAGTTGGCTTTGTTAATTACTCAGGAGTTAATGTTTATCGTTAGTCGGTCTAAGAACATTGGTCGACCGACTAGGTTGCAAACTAGTCGGTCAGCAATTGTTCTTTAACCGACTAGCTCTATGATCATTTTGATACCAAGTACTATTCATTCTTAGTCGGTCTAAGAACGTTCGTCGACCGACTAGATGAGAAACTAGTCGGTCAGTAGTTGTTCTTTGACCGACTAAATCTAAATCCTATTTTTGTACAGGAGTTACTGTTTGGACTTAGTCGGTCTGCGTTGGTCGACCGACCGACTAGTTCCCGAACTAGTCGGTCAGTGGTTGCTCTTTGACCGACTAATCAGTGTCGAAACCCTAATTTCTGGGCAGCCGCCAGCACTTCCTATTTAAACCCCACCCACGATTTCTTTCATCCCTCTTTCATTCTCCTGAGCCATTTTCTCCCCCAAATCACCCTCCAACATTTCCCCAAGCCATTCCTTCCTCCCTTGGAGTTTCCCTCTCCATTTTGGTCTACCACCATGCCCTAGGCCATCTCCAACCCCCAAAAACCCCCAAAACCCCATTTCTCCAGATTTTCCCCATCCATTCCAGATCTGAACCCTAGGTTCCCCGGATCGTTTCTTCCGTTTCCGTGCTTGCTCGGCATCGTTCTTCCGCTTTCGATACGGTAATAACTCGATCTCTTAATATCCTCATAGCCCATTTGTGTTTTTGTGAAACCCTAATAAAACTAGGTTGGATGTTGTTCTAATATTGTTTTGCCATGGCAGCGATCTCATCTCCGTAGTTAGCATTTGTGTGACGGCCTCGTTGATCGTCATCCTCGGTGCTAGGCAAGTGAAACTTGCCACTTAGGGTTTTGGGCCACGTCTTAGGCCATTTGCTTGTTGTAGGCGTAAAAGAGACTAGGCGACGAAATGATACTCACCTAGGCGCAATTTCAGGAACTAGCTTGACAACGAAGCTAGACCCGACATTTATCATGTTGCACAACTTCCATGTCATGTTTAAATTCCCTTAACGGTACGCGAATTAATTGTCATGTCATTGCATTCTTTAAGTGTTCCCGTGATTGCGTAGCTCCGCTACACCTTGTGAAATGATTGAGGCTAGGTGCACCCCTATGCCAAATGAAATACGCTCCTGGTTTGTGATCCAGGAAACGAGCTCTTGTGCGGGGCAACCCTGGCTCATTTACTGAGCTCATGTACAGGGACCTTGGCTCGTTTACACGTGGGTTTTGGGGTAAGAGTTAAGCGGCCATTCAACTGGGAGTCTGCCCGATCAGCAACTGCATTTGTAAGGCGTAAACTCTGGGTTCTGGGGTAGTGTGTTAAGCGGCCAATCAGTGTGAATGTCCAACAGTTCAGCTGTAAGGCGTAAACATCTACAAACAACTTGAAACGTGACTAGTGAAAAGATTGGGATTGTTAGTAGCTTGGCTACTCTTGACATGCCCTGATAAATTGTTCTCTTGTACTTATTGTTTCACCATGTCTTACTTGTGCACTCATACCATAACTGCCATGTCATGCATACTATAACTGCTAGGTTGTTAGTTTGCCTTACTTTCAGTTTCCTTGCCCAAGTCTTTTAGACTTGCTGACATGTGCCCCTTTAGTCTTTTGGGTGACACATGTTAGATCCTGAGCCTGAGTTCATTGTTGAGGACGAGGTGTTTGCTGACGCCGAGCCCGAGCCTGTGTTTGGCGAGGAGTATGTGGACACTGGGGACCAGTCCTAGTGTCTTCGTTGAGTTTTTTCCTTTTGTTTTTAGACTGCTATTTAGTTGTCGGTGCGTGGCACCTATACTTTGTTATGTTTGTCCTTGTTGGCCTTGTTCTGGGCCTTTAGACTCTTTCTTTTAGCCTGGTGGCTTTTCTGAATGTTGAACTTGATTTTCATGTTGGACAATTTCTGAGATTTGAGATTTTATTTCTGTCTCTCCTTGTGTTATTATTGTTGTTCCGTTTGTGGTTACAGGGACATGCTTATGTTTTATTGACGCTTATCGGGTTTGGGGCTTCACAGCTCTACTCTCGTGCGGACCTTCTCACGTCTCGCCTCCATTTTAGGGAAGCGGGGCGTGACAAGTTTTGTTGGTGGCCCATGCAGGTCCCTTCTGTAACTGCGATTATCGGAATGACGATAATAATATTAGAATGTCCAATAAACTAAGTTCGACATCCGAGTCATAAGCTATGAGTCTAATCTGCTTCGTTTTCTGTGTCATTAGATGGTAGGAAGGCGATTCACCCGTGGTGGTGGTAGTGGTGCGCCACCTCATGACGAGGAGCCTGAGCGGGAAACCCACCAATGGAGAGATGATGCGGATGATGCTTCAGATGATGCAGGTGCAGCAGGGCGTGCTCTTGCAAGTCCAGAATGCTCCAGTTGTTCGAGCTGGTCGGGCAATCCATGATGCCCCTCGCTCCGAGCCGGGAGCGAAGCAATTTCGGGAGCTGGGTCCTGCTTATTTTGATGGGTCTGAGGGTCCTCTGGCTGCCGATGAGTGGATTCGGAACATTGAAGATAACTTGAAGATGGCCAAGATCACCCCGGCTGGATGGGTTGATTTGGCGAAGAGGCAACTCACGGATAATGCTCAGAACTGGTGGGATGCGGAAGAGAAGATGCTGGTGGAGCCGATAGCTTGGGCTACCTTTAAGTCCAGGTTTGATGAGGAGTTCTTTCCGATGGCTGCTAGGAAGGAGATGTTGCACGCGCTTTATTGATCTGAAGCAAGGGAGCTTGTCGGTGGACCTGTACCACCAAGAGTTCACTAGGATGAGTCGGTTCGCACCGAAGATGGTGCAGGATGCTGATGAGAGGGCTCAGAGGTTCCTGCATGGACTTGCTTTGGAGCTTCAGAGTTTTGTGTCTTCCTCTGATCTGTACTCTTATCAGAAGGTTCTGGTCGTTGCGAGGAGGCAAGAGCTAAACCTGAGTCAGAGGAGGAGGACATGTTTCTGGTGCTGGGAAGAGGCATATGGAGCAGGCCAGAGCGGTGGTTAGGCCTGGTTTCAAGCCTAATCATCTGGTGCAGTTCAAGAGGCCAGGAGGGCCTAATCAGAAGATTTGCCATTTCTGCGGCAAGCCTGGCCACATCAGGGATCATTGTAGAAAGTTTCTGGGCCAGTGTTTGGTTTGTGGGTGATGCTTCTCATGTCACGAAGGATTGTCGGCATGCGAATCAGCTGCGGAGGGCACCTGTTGCAGCACAGCCATTGTAGCAGAGAGTGCATGTTCCTGATGGACGTGGAGCAGCTCTTGTTCCACAGAGGCAGGCTTTTCAGCAGGCTTTTCCGCCGAGGAGGCGGGCTTTTCTGATGACCGCTGTGGAGAGCAAGGATGTGGATTAGGTTATCGCAGGTAATCCTCAATCTAGCTGTTACTTTCCTAGCTAGATTTGATTGTTGGATTATATTGTTTGCTTGAATATGATTGGTTGCTAGACTAGGGCTTGATTGTTAGACTGTTTGTAGGTGTGATTTTGGTGTGCACATTTCCTGCACGAGTTCTCTTTGACTCTGGTGCATCGATGTGCATTATTTCTCGGAGCTTCGTGGAGAAGCATTCCTTGTTGACGTCCCCCTCTTTCCAAGAGTTGGAATATCGTTACAGGGAATGGCGTGGTCTCGGTGTATTTTGGATGCAATTCTTGCTCGTTGGTGGTTTGTGGACATGAGCTTTATGCTGATTTCATTGTCCACGAAATCATCAAATATGATGCGGTCCTTGGGATGGATTGGCTTGTGAGCTTCTATGCTACGATCGACTGTCGGAGGAAGAAGGTGGTGTTCGAGATTCCCGGACATCCAGTATTTGAGTTCAGCCGAGGGTAGCAGTTCGCTTGGTCCTGTCAGGTTTCGGGCCAGGCCGATGGAGATTGTGGCTATGCAGGTGGAGCTGGAGAGGCCGGCGGTTGTGCGGGACTTTGATGACGTCTTCCCCGAGGAGATGTCTGGATTTCCACCTGATCGAGCTTTAGAATTTTCTATTGATCTTATTCCGGGAGCGCAGCCGATTTCGAAGGCGCCGTATCGTATGACACCCGCTGAGTTGGAGGAATTGCGGGAAGCAACTGGATGAGCTTTTGGAGAAGGGTTATATCAATCCTAGTGTGTCTCCGTGGGGAGCACCGGTGCTGCTGGTGAAGAAGAAGGATGGTTCGCGTCGCATGTGCGTGAACTATCGGGAGTTGAATGTGGTAACCATCAAGAATAAATACCCGTTGCCTCGCATCGATGATATTTTTTGATCAGCTTGGAGGTTCGAGGGTGTTTTCGAAGTTGGATCTGAGGAGTGGTTATCATCAGCTGAAGGTGAAGAAGGGAGATGTTCCGAAGACAGCGTTCAGGATGAAGTATGGACACTACGAGTTTGTGGTTATGCCCTTCGGTGTAACCAATGCACCCGCAGTTTTCATGAATCTGATCTTCTACGACTTTTTAGATAAGTTTGTCGTTATCTTTATTGACGACATTCAGATCTATTCTAAGTCGGAGGATGAGCATGCCTCGCACTTGAGGACGGTGTTGGAGATTTTGAGGAAGCATCGGCTGTATGCTAAGTTTTCGAAGTGCGAGTTTTGGCTGGACAGAGTTGCTTTTCTCGGGCATGTGGTGACTAGAGATGGTATTTCAGTGGATCCCGAGAAGATCAGGGCCATCAGAGAGTGGCATGTTCCGCAGTCAGCGTCTGAGATTCGGAGTTTCCTTGGACTTGCTGGTTACTATCGGCGCTTTATTAAGGACTTTTCCCGTATTGCCGAGCCGATGACCAGATTGACGCGGAAGGATGTACCTTTTGTTTGGTCGGGTGATTGTGAGAATGCCTTTGGTGTTCTGAGGGAGAGATTGACGACTGCCCCTATTCTTGTTGTGCTTGATCGCATCGGTGGATTTGAGATCTTTTGCGATGCTTTCTGGCAAGGGTCTCGGTTGTGTGTTGCATCAGCACGGACATGTTGCGGCGTATGCTTCGCGTCAGCTCAAGACTCATGAGAAGAATTACCCGACGCATGATTTGGATTTGGCTGCTGTTTTGTTTGCGCTCAAGATTTGAAGGCACTTTTTGCTGAGTGAGAAAGTGAAGATCTTCACCGATCACAAAAGCTTGAAGTATATTTTTACTCAGAAGGAGCTCAACATGCGACAGCGTCGATGGTTGGAGCTCATGGCGGATTATGAGATTGATTTGCAGTATCACCCTGGCAGGGTGAATGTGGTTCCTGATGCACTGAGTAGGCTTCCAGCGGTGATGATTTTGACCTCACAGCGGAGATTGCAGCAGGATTTTTACGAGTCTGGTGTGGAGATTGTTCTTCCTGGGGAGGCTTCTTCATTGATGTGTATGCAGATACAGTCGACGATCGTGGATCGGATCAAGGCTGGCCAGGCTGAGGATCCGAAACTGGTGAAGATTCGGGAGCAGGTGGAAGCCGGTCTGCGGACTGACTTTTTGATTCATGAGGATGGCTCGCTGAGGTTTGGAGCCAGGTTGTGTGTGCCAGCTGGGGATATCAGAGAGGAGTTGATGGTGGGAGGCACATAGTTCGCCGTATTCTGTGCATCCTGGTGGGACCAAGATGTACAAGGATCTTCGTCTGAACTATTGGTGGCATGGCATGAAGAGGAGCGTGGCTCGGAGTGTGGCCAAGTGCTTGGTTTGCCAGCAAGTGAAGGCGGAGCATCAGCGTACGGTAGGGTTGCTACAACCGCTTCCGATTCCGGAGTGGAAGTGGCAACACATCACTATGGATGTCGTGACTGGACTACCTCGGAGTCCGAAGCAGAATGACGCGATTTGGGTGATCGTAGATCGATTGACCAAATCCACGCACTTTATTCCATTCCGAGTGGGATAGTCCACTGAGGCGCTAGCGAGGAGATATATGGAGGTAAATTCTTTTACTCTCCGTTTCTATTTCCTTTTTCCTAGTTTAGATAGTGATGTAACGTGAATCGTGCAGGGAGGTCGTGCGACTTCATGGAGTCCCCCGTGAGTATCGTGTCAGACAGAGACACGAGATTCACATCTCAGTTCTGGCAGAGTTTGCAGAAGAGTTTGGGTATGCGTATGAGTTTCAGCACAGCGTACCATCCGCAGACGGATGGCCAGTCCGAGAGGACGATTCAGATCTTAGAGGACATGCTGAGGGTGTACATGTTGGATTTCAAGGGTTCGTGGGAGGACCATCTACATCTGGTAGAGTTCTCTTACAACAACAGCTTCCAGGCGAGTATTGGCATGGCTCCTTTCGCCGCTCTTTATGGGAGGAAATGTCGATCGCCATTGAGTTGGGATGACGTTGGTAATCTGGAGCTGTTGGGACCTGAGATGATTGTGGAGGCCATGGATGTTGTTAGGAACATTCGGAAGAGGTTGAGGATTGCTCAGGACCGTTTTTAAGCATTGGGCGGATGCTAAACGCCGTCCTTTGGAGTTTCAATCGGGCGACTATGTGTTTCTAAGGATTTTCCCGAATCGTGGTGTGATTCGCTTCGGGAAGCGAGGAAGTTGAGCCCGCGATACATTGGACCGTTTGACATTCTGGAGAAAGTTGACGAGGTAGCCTACCGCTTAGCCTTGCCGCCATCTTTGGAGGGAGTTCACAATGTTTTCCATGTGTCGCAGCTTCGTCGATACATTAGCGACCCATCTCATGCTGTGGATTTCTCGGAGATTACTCTTCGCCCTGATATGACGTATGACCAGCAGCCAGTGCAGATTCTGGACAGGCGTCAGAAGTCACTTCGGAACAAGTTTGTCAATCTTGTGAGTGTGATGTGGCGACACGGCTCGCCAGGAGAGTCTACTTGAGAAAATGAGGATGAGATGCGAGAGCGTTTCGCAATTTTGTTTCCGGACACGTGAGTGTTGGAAAATTCCGAGGACGGAATTTTTCTTAAGTTGGGGAGGATGTAATGACTGGTTTTCATGTATTAGGATTAATTATATTATATATATATATATATATATATGTTTTGGTGGATTTTCTCCTTATGTGTGGTTTTCGTCTCCGTAGCTTTCATTTTCGATCGTTTCGTCGTGATTTTCTAGCTTCTTCTTTAGAATCGTCGATTTCGGAGTAAGTCATTCGTGACGGGCTTCATATCGGTCATATCTTATTGTTAAATCAAGCCTAGGGGTCTTAGGAATCGATCCCGGAGTCTCGCGCTCCATTTCGGAACTTTTGTGCACGTTAGCCGGTACAAGAAGGGGAACCCGACCGACTAGATGATGATTTAGTCGGTCGGGAAACCTTCATGGACCGACTAGTTGGCTTTGTTAATTACTCAGGAGTTACTGTTTATCGTTAGTCGGTCTAAGAACATTGGTCGACCGACTAGGTTGCAAACTAGGTCGGTCAGCAATTGTTCTTTAACCGACTAGCTCTATGATCATTTTGATACCAAGTACTATTCATTCTTAGTCTGTCTAAGAACGTTCGTCGACCGACTAGATGAGAAACTAGTCGGTCAGTAGTTGTTCTTTGACCGACTAAATCTAAATCCTATTTTTGTACAGGAGTTACTGTTTGGACTTAGTCGGTCTGCGTTGGTCGAGTCCCGACCGACTAGTTCCCGAACTAGTCGGTCAGTGGTTGCTCTTTGACCGACTAATCAGTGTCGAAACCCTAATTTCTAGGCAGCCGCCAGCACTTCCTATTTAAACCCCACCCATGATTTCTTTCATCCCTCTTTCATTCTCCTGAGCCATATTCTCCCCCAAATCACCCTCCAACATTTCCCCAAGCCATTCCTTCATCCCTTGGAGTTTCCCTCTCCATTTTGGTCTACCACCATGCCCTAGGCCATCTCCAACCCCCAAAAACCCCCAAAACCCCATTTCTCCAGATTTTCCCCATCCATTCCAGATCTGAACCCTAGGTTCCCCGGATCGTTTCTTCCGTTGTCGTGCTTGCTCGGCATCGTTCTTCCACTTCCGATACGGTAATAACTCGATCTCTTAATATCCTCATAGCCCATTTGTGTTTTTGTGAAACCCTAATAAAACTAGGTTGGATGTTGTTCTAATATTGTTTTACCATGGCAGCGATCTCATCTCCGTAGTTAGCATTTGTGTGACGGCCTCGTTGATCGTCATCCTCGGTGCTAGGCAAGTGAAACTTGCCACTTAGGGTTTTGGGCCCACGTCTTAAGCCATTTGCTTGTTGTAGGCGTAAAAGAGACTAGGCGACGAAATGATACTAGCCTAGGCGCAATTTCAGGAACTAGCTTGACAACGTGGGTTTTGGGGTAAGAGTTAAGCGGCCATTCAACTGGGAGTCTGCCCGATCAGCAACTGCAGTTGTAAGGCGTAAACTCTGGGTTCTGGGGTAGTGTTAAGCGGCCAATCAGTGTGAATGTCCAACAGTTCAGCTGTAAGGCGTAAACATCTACAAACAACTTGAAACGTGACTAGTGAAAAGATTGGGATTGTTAGTAGCTTGGCTACTCTTGACATGCCCTGATAAATTGTTCTCTTGTACTTATTGTTTCACCATGTCTTACTTGTGCACTCATACCATAACTGCCATGTCATGCATACTATAACTGCTAGGTTGTTAGTTTGCCTTACTTTCAGTTTCCTTGCCCAAGTCTTTTAGACTTGCTGACATGTGCCCCTTTACTCTTTTGGGTGACACATGTTAGATCCTGAGCCTGAGTTCATTGTTGAGGACGAGGTGTTTGCTGACGCCGAGCCCGAGCCTGTGTTTGGCGAGGAGTATGTGGACACTGGGGACCAGTCCTAGTGTCTTCGTTGAGTTTTTTCCTTTTGTTTTTAGACTGCTATTTAGTTGTCGGTGCGTGGCACCTATACTTTGTTATGTTTGTCCTTGTTGGCCTTGTTCTGGGCCTTTAGACTCTTTCTTTTAGCCTGGTGGCTTTTTTCTGAATGTTGAACTTGATTTTCATGTTGGACAATTTCTGAGATTTGAGATTTTATTTCTGTCTCTCCTTGTGTTATTATCTGTTGTTCCGTTTGTGGTTACAGGGACATGCTTATGTTTTATTGACGCTTATCGGGTTTGGGGCTTCACAGCTCTACTCTCGTGCGGACCTTCTCACGTCTCGCCTCCATTTTAGGGAAGCGGGGCGTGACAAGTTTTGTTGGTGGCCCATGCAGGTCCCTTCTGTAACTGCGATTATCGGAATGACGATAATAATATTAGAATAGTCCAATAAACTAAGTTCGACATCCGAGTCATAAGCTATGAGTCTAATCTGCTTCGTTTTCTGTGTCATTAGATGGTAGGAAGGCGATTCACCCGTGGTGGTGGTAGTGGTGCGCCACCTCATGACGAGGAGCCTGAGCGGGGAACCCACCAATGGAGAGATGATGCGGATGATGCTTCAGATGATGCAGGTGCAGCAGGGCGTGCTCTTGCAAGTCCAGAATGCTCCAGTTGTTCGAGCTGGTCGGGCAATCCATGATGCCCCTCGCTCCGAGCCGGGAGCGAAGCAATTTCGGGAGCTGGGTCCTGCTTATTTTGATGGGTCTGAGGGTCCTCTGGCTGCCGATGAGTGGATTCGGAACATTGAAGATAACTTGAAGATGGCCAAGATCACCCCGGCTGGATGGGTTGATTTGGCGAAGAGGCAACTCACGGATAATGCTCAGAACTGGTGGGATGCGGAAGAGAAGATGCTGGTGGAGCCGATAGCTTGGGCTACCTTTAAGTCCAGGTTTGATGAGGAGTTCTTTCCGATGGCTGCTAGGAAGGAGATGTTGCAGCGCTTTTATTGATCTGAAGCAAGGGAGCTTGTCGGTGGAACCTGTACCACCAAGAGTTCACTAGGATGAGTCGGTTCGCACCGAAGATGGTGCAGGATGCTGATGAGAGGGCTCAGAGGTTCCTGCATGGACTTGCTTTGGAGCTTCAGAGTTTTGTGTCTTCCTCTGATCTGTACTCTTATCAGAAGGTTCTGGTCGTTGCGAGGAGGCAAGAGCTAAACCTGAGTCAGAGGACGAGGGACATGTTTCTGGTGCTGGGGAAGAGGCATATGGAGCAGGCCAGAGCGGTGGTTAGGCCTGGTTTCAAGCCTAATCATCTGGTGCAGTTCAAGAGGCCAGGAGGGCCTAATCAGAAGATTTGGCCATTTCATGCGGCAAGCCTGGCCACATCAGGGATCATTGTAGAAAGTTTCTGGGGCCAGTGTTTGGTTTGTGGTGATGCTTCTCATGTCACGAAGGATTGTCGGGCATGCGAATCAGCTGCGGAGGGCACCTGTTGCAGCACAGCCATTGTAGCAGAGAGGTGCATGGTTCCTGATGGACGTGGAGCAGCTCTTGTTCCACAGAGGCAGGCTTTTCAGCAGGCTTTTCCGCCGAGGAGGCGGGCTTTTCTGATGACCGCTGTGGAGAGCAAGGATGGTGGATTAGGTTATCGCAGGTAATCCTCAAATCTAGCTGTTACTTTCCTAGCTAGATTTGATTGTTGGATTATATTGTTTGCTTGAATATGATTGGTTGCTAGACCTAGGGCTTGATTGTTAGACTGTTTGTAGGTGTGATTTTGGTGGTGCACATTTCCTGCACGAGTTCTCTTTGACTCTGGTTGCATCTGATGTGCATTATTTCTCGGAGCTTCGTGGAGAAGCATTCCTTGTTGACGTCCCCCTCTTTCCAAGAGTTGGAATATCGTTACAGGGAATGGCGGTGGTCTCGGTGTATTTTGGATGCAATTCTTGCTCGTTGGTGGTTTGTGGACATGAGCCTTTATGCTGATTTCATTGTCCACGAAATCATCAAATATGATGCGGTCCTTGGGATGGATTGGTCTTGTGAGCTTCTATGCTCACGATCGACTGTCGGAGGAAGAAGGTGGTGTTCTGAGATTCCCGGACATCCAGTATTTGAGTTCAGCCGAGGTAGCAGTTCGCTTGGTCCTGTCAGGTTTCGGGCCAGGCCGATGGAGATTGATGGCTATGCAGGTGGAGCTGGAGAGGCCGGCGGTTGTGCGGGACTTTGATGACGTCTTCCCCGAGGAGATGTCTGGATTTCCACCTGATCGAGCTTTAGAATTTTCTATTGATCTTATTCCGGGAGCGCAGCCGATTTCGAAGGCGCCAGTATCGTATGACACCCGCTGAGTTGGAGGAATTGCGGAAGCAAACTGGATGAGCTTTTGGAGAAGGGTTATATCAATCCTAGTGTGTCTCCGTGGGGAGCACCGGTGCTGCTGGTGAAGAAGAAGGATGGTTCGCGTCGCGATGTGCGTGAACTATCGGGAGTTGAATGTGGTAACCATCAAGAATAAATACCCGTTGCCTCGCATCGATGATATTTTTGATCAAGCTTGGAGGTTCGAGGGTGTTTTCGAAGTTGGATCTGAGGAGTGGTTATCATCAGCTGAAGGTGAAGAAGGGAGATGTTCCGAAGACAGCGTTCAGGGATGAAGTATGGACACTACGAGTTTGTGGTTATGCCCTTCGGTGTAACCAATGCACCCCGCAGTTTTCATGAATCTGATCTTCTACGACTTTTTAGATAAGTTTGTCGTTATCTTTATTGACGACATTCAGATCTATTCTAAGTCGGAAGGATGAGCATGCCTCGCACTTGAGGACGGTGTTGGAGATTTTGAGGAAGCATCGGCTGTATGCTAAGTTTTCGAAGTGCGAGTTTTGGCTGGACAGAGTTGCTTTTTCTCGGGCATGTGGTGACTAGAGATGGTATTTCAGTGGATCCCGAGAAGATCAGGGCCATCAGAGAGTGGCATGTTCCGCAGTCAGCGTCTGAGATTCGGAGTTTCCCTTGGACTTGCTGGTTACTATCGGCGCTTTATTAAGGACTTTTCCCCGTATTGCCGAGCCGATGACCAGATTGACGCGGAAGGATGTACCTTTTGTTTGGTCGGGTGATTGTGAGAATGCCTTTGGTGTTCTGAGGGAGAGATTGACGACTGCCCCTATTCTTGTTGTGCTTGATCGCATCGGTGGATTTGAGATCTTTTGCGATGCTTCTGGCAAGGGTCTCGGTTGTGTGTTGCATCAGCACGGACATGTTGCGGCGTATGCTTCGCGTCAGCTCAAGACTCATGAGAAGATTACCCCGACCGCATGATTTGGATTTGGCTGCTGTTTTGTTTGCGCTCAAGATTTGAAGGCACTTTTTGCTGAGTGAGAAAGTGAAGATCTTCACCGATCACAAAAAGCTTGAAGTATATTTTTACTCAGAAGGAGCTCAACATGCGACAGCGTCGATGGTTGGAGCTCATGGCGGATTATGAGATTGATTTGCAGTATCACCCTGGCAGGGTGAATGTGGTTCCTGATGCACTGAGTAGGCTTCCAGCGGTGATGATTTTGACCTCACAGCGGAGATTGCAGCAGGATTTTTACGAGTCTGGTGTGGAGATTGTTCTTCCTGGGGAGGCTTCTTCATTGATGTGTAATGCAGATACAGTCGACGATCGTGGATCGGATCAAGGCTGGCCAGGCTGAGGATCCGAAACCTGGTGAAGATTCGGGGAGCAGGTGGAAGCCGGTCTGCGGACTGACTTTTTTGATTCATGAGGATGGCTCGCTGAGGTTTGGAGCCAGGTTGTGTGTGCCAGCTGGGGATATCAGAGAGGAGTTGATGGTGGAGGCACATAGTTCGCCGTATTCTGTGCATCCTGGTGGGACCAAGATGTACAAGGATCTTCGTTCTGAACTATTGGTGGCATGGCATGAAGAGGAGCGTGGCTCGGAGTGTGGCCAAGTGCTTGGTTTGCCAGCAAGTGAAGGCGGAGCATCAGCGTACGGTAGGGTTGCTACAACCGCTTCCGATTCCGGAGTGGAAGTGGCAACACATCACTATGGATGTCGTGACTGGACTACCTCGGAGTCCGAAGCAGAATGACGCGATTTGGGGTGATCGTAGATCGATTGACCAAATCCACGCACTTTATTCCATTCCGAGTGGGATAGTCCACTGAGGCGCTAGCGAGGAGATATATGGAGGTAAATTCTTTTACTCTCCGTTTCTATTTCCTTTTTCCTAGTTTAGATAGTGATGTAACGTGAATCGTGCAGGAGGTCGTGCGACTTCATGGAGTCCCCGTGAGTATCGTGTCAGACAGAGACACGAGATTCACATCTCAGTTCTGGCAGAGTTTGCAGAAGAGTTTGGGTATGCGTATGAGTTTCAGCACAGCGTACCATCCGCAGACGGATGGCCCAGTCCGAGAGGACGATTCTAGATCTTAGAGGACATGCTGAGGGTGTACATGTTGGATTTCAAGGGTTCGTGGGAGGACCATCTACATCTGGTAGAGTTCTCTTACAACAACAGCTTCCAGGCGAGTATTGGCATGGCTCCTTTCGCCGCTCTTTATGGGAGGAAATGTCGATCGCCATTGAGTTGGGATGACGTTGGTAATCTGGAGCTGTTGGGACCTGAGATGATTGTGGAGGCCATGGATGTTGTTAGGAACATTCGGAAGAGGTTGAGGATTGCTCAGGACCGTTTTAAGCATTGGGGCGGATGCTAAACGCCGTCCTTTGGAGTTTCAAGTCGGGCGACTATGTGTTTCTAAGGATTTTCCCGAATCGTGGTGTGATTCGCTTCGGGAAGCGAGGGGAAGTTGAGCCCGCGATACATTGGACCGTTTGACATTCTGGAGAAAGTTGACAGAGGTAGCCTACCGCTTAGCCTTGCCCGCCATCTTTGGAGGGAGTTCACAATGTTTTCCATGTGTCGCAGCTTCGTCGATACATTAGCCGACCCATCTCATGCTGGTGGATTTCTCGGAGATTACTCTTCGCCCTGATATGACGTATGACCAGCAGCCAGTGCAGATTCTGGACAGGCGTCAGAAGTCACTTCGGAACAAGTTTGTCAATCTTGTGAGTGTGATGTGGCGACACGGCTCGCCAGGAGAGTCTACTTGAGAAAATGAGGATAGAGATGCGAGAGCGTTTCGCAATTTTGTTTCCGGACACGTGAGTGTTGGAAAATTCCGAGGACGGAATTTTTCTTAAGTTGGGGAGGATGTAATGACCTGGTTTTCATGTATTAGGATTAATTATATTATATATATATATATATATAATATGTTTTGGTGGATTTTCTCCTTATGTGTGGTTTTCGTCTCCGTAGCTTTCATTTTCGATCGTTTCGTCGTGATTTTCTAGCTTCTTCTTTAGAATCGTCGATTTCGGAGTAAGTCATTCGTGACGGGCTTCATATCGGTCATATCTTATTGTTAAATCAAGCCTAGGGGTCTTAGGAATCGATCCCGGAGTCTCGCGCTCCATTTCGGAACTTTTGTGCACGTTAGCCGGTACAAGAAGGGGAAACCGACCGACTTAGATGATGATTTAGTCGGTCGGGAAACCTTCATGGACCGACTAGTTGGCTTTGTTAATTACTCAGGAGTTACTGTTTATCGTTAGTCGGTCTAAGAACATTGGTCGACCGACTAGGTTGCAAACTAGGTCGGTCAGCAATTGTTCTTTAACCGACTAGCTCTATGATCATTTTGATACCAAGTACTATTCATTCTTAGTCTGTCTAAGAACGTTCGTCGACCGACTAGATGAGAAACTAGTCGGTCAGTAGTTGTTCTTTGACCCGACTAAATCTAAATCCTATTTTTGTACAGGGAGTTACTGTTTGGACTTAGTCGGTCTGCGTTGGTTCGATCCCGACCGACTAGTTCCCGAACTAGTCGGTCAGTGGTTGCTCTGTTGACCGACTAATCAGTGTCGAAACCCTAATTTCTAGGCAGCCGCCAGCACTTCCTATTTAAACCCCACCCATGATTTCTTTCATCCCTCTTTCATTCTCCTGAGCCATATTCTCCCCCAAATCACCCTCCAACATTTTCCCCCAAGCCATTCCTTCATCCCTTGGAGTTTCCCTCTCCCATTTTGGTCTACCACCATGCCCTAGGCCATCTCCAACCCCCAAAAACCCCCCAAAACCCCATTTCTCCCAGATTTTCCCCATCCATTCCAGATCTGAACCCTAGGTTCCCCGGATCGTTTCTTCCGTTGTCGTGCTTGCTCGGCATCGTTCTTCCACTTCCGATACGGTAATAACTCGATCTCTTAATATCCTCATAGCCCATTTGTGTTTTTGTGAAACCCTAATAAAACTAGGTTGGATGTTGTTCTAATATTGTTTTACCATGGCAGCGATCTCATCTCCGTAGTTAGCATTTGTGTGACGGCCTCGTTGATCGTCATCCTCGGTGCTAGGCAAGTGAAACTTGCCACTTAGGGTTTTGGGCCACGTCTTAAGCCATTTGCTTGTTGTAGGCGTAAAAGAGACTAGGCGACGAAATGATACTAGCCTAGGCGCAATTTCAGGAACTAGCTTGACAACGAAGCTAGACCCGACATTTATCATGTTGCACAACTTCCATGTCATGTTTAAATTCCCTTAACGGTACGCGAATTAATTGTCATGTCATTGCATTCTTTAAGTGTTCCCGTGATTGCGTAGCTCCGCTACACCTTGTGAAATGATTTGAGGCTAGGTGCACCCCTATGCCAAATGAAATACGCTCCTGGTTTGTGATCCAGGAAACGAGCTCCTTGTGCGGGACAACCCTGGCTCATTTACTGAGCTCATGTACATGGACCTTGGCTCGTTTACCACGTGGGTTTTAGGGTAAGAGTTAAGCGGCCATTCAACTGGGAGTCTGCCCCGATCAGCAACTGCAGTTGTATGGCGTAAACTCTGGGTTCTGGGGTAGTGTTAAGCGGCCAATCAGTGGTGAATGTCCAACAGTTCAGCTGTAAGGCGTAAAACATCTACAAACAACTTGAAACGTGACTAGTGAAAAGATTGGGATTGTTAGTAGCTTGGCTAATCTTGACATGCCCTGATAAATTTGTTCTCTTTGAGTTCATTGTTGAGGACGAGGTGTTTGCTGACGCCGAGCCCGAGCCTGTGTTTGGCGAGGAGTACGTGGACACTGGGGACCAGTCCTAGTGTCTTCGTTGAGTTTTCCCCTTTTGTTTTTAGACTGCTGTTTAGTTGTCGGTGCGTGGCACCTATACTTTGTTATGTTTGTCCTTGTTGGCCTTGTTCTGGGCCTTTAGACTCTTTCTTTTAGCCTGGTGGCTTTTCTGGATGTTGAACTTGATTTTCATGTTGGACAATTTCTGAGATTTGAGATTTTATTTCTGTCTCTCCTTGTGTTATTATTGTTGTTCCGTTTGTGGTTACAGGGACCTGCTTATGTTTTATTGACGCTTATCGGGTTTGGGGCTTCACAGCTCCACTCTCGTGCGGACCTTCTCACGTCTCGCCTCCATTTTAGGGAAGCGGGGCGTGACAGTACGAGGGGAACTGGGAGGTTCGGGAGCTGCGGTTACCGCCGCAGAGGAATCCACCGCGACCGGGGCTGGTGGCGTAGTCGCAACCGTCGGCTCCGACCTCCCCACCGATGGTGCGGCCTGGTGCACCTCCTCCTCCACCGTCCGATGTGGTGCCTGGCCCGAGGGATTCCCTCGGCTTTGGCTCGATCACCGGCGGAGGAGCTCATCGACATTCCGGGTGAATTCACGGCCCACCATCTCTGCATAGGGAAAGAAGATCAGGGTAAGCAAGAGGGAAAGCGAAAAGAAAAGGAGCTCCTACCGGGGGACAACAAGACGGTCTTAAGGAGCAGGTCGTCCAGTAGAGGCCAGACCGACCTCTCCTCCAGAGGCAAAGATGACAGGAACCAGACGACGGATTGATCGTCCTCGGAGAGTGTAATGCCCTATGTGTGAAAATACTATGATTGCGTGCCTTGGTATATGTATGAAGTGATATGTGTATATATTGGTATATGAATATTGGTATATGAATGATGGTGTATGATTATTAGTGTATGCAAATTGGTTTATATGATAGTATATGAAGTATTATTACTAAGTGCTAATAGTGAGAGTATATCTTATTGTGGTTAGTGCTAAGTATTATTTGGATGGCCTTATGTATTGGTGGGGATGTATTATTACTAATAGTAGCATGGTACTACTATTATATTATTTAATAGCAATGTTGTTGTAAGTGTTAATAGAAGTATTAAGATGTGTGGTATTGGTTGTTGTTATTAGTATGCCTAAAGATATTCTTATTGGTATTGTTATTGTTGGTGGTGTAATGAGATTAAAATGAGATTATTAATTTTACTATTGTTGCCTTGTTGTGGGTATTGTTTTATTATTAATAATGAAAAGATTACTATTGTTGTTGTTGTTATTGATATTATTGTTGGTGTGTTTATTAGTAATGATTATTATTAATATGGTTGGGCCTTAGCTAATTTTATTAGTTAATGGGTTGTTTGTTGGGCCTTGTTCTTGTGCTTGAGACATTAGAATGAGAGATGAGATTTTATTATTAAGGATGTCATTTTTGTAATTAGGTTTTAGGAGAGCGTGTGTAGTAACATGCCATGTGTAGAGAATGGCATACTTGTAATTAGGTTTGGGTTGTGTGTATAGGAGGGATGAGAAGTTTGTAGAGGGTGGCAAACTTGTAATAAATGGGATCTTAAGAAGAGATTATGTTTAATTAAACACCCTTCCACATCCTTCTACACATTTCCTCCACTTTCTTCTCCTTTCTACACTCTCCCAACAATTACATCTCCCCCTCCTTTTGTTGTCATATGGGCTGAAATTTTCAAGAGCAAGAAAAAGAAAAAGAGAAAGGAAAGAGAAGATGAAGAGATAGAGGAGGAGGAAGGAAGAAAGAAGAGAAATGGAAGGGAAAATTTAGGAGAAGAACAAGAGGAAGAGAGGAGGATTTCATCACCCCAATTTGAGGTAGGAAGACCAACTTCCATAGTATGTTATTTGTTTTTCATTTATAGACATGGTACATGTTTAATTTTGAGCTTAATACATGAGCAATTTCATGAAACACTTTTGTCCTTGATGCTGAAAATTCTATTCTGAAAAGCTGAAACATTGACTAAGTTCTGGGCTTAATTGGCTATTAGGAATGCTTTAGAAATTTTATACGTTGTGTATATTGTTGTCCTTAATAACTTTCATGTTCACAACTTTTTCCAATTCAAACTGGAAGTTAGGTTAAAAATTCGATTTTTGCAACATGTCTGGAATTCTGTCACACTTGACACAGTTTAGAAAAATGGAGCTTATTACCTGCTCACTTTCTGGAATTTGTTGTTCTTGGTCTTGTTGGAAAGTTAATAAGGTTTTCTAAAAATTCATCAGAGTGATTATATGTTGAATTTCTGGCTGTAACATGCCCAAAATTGGCTTTCAATACAGACCATAAAATCTGTCTAAAAAACAGATTTGTCACAATTTACCAAATAATTCACTATAAATCACATACTTATTATTTTTGCCTGAAATTCTATTTGTGAGCCCAAAACTACCATACCTACGATTTTTATTTATATTGCATTGTTATGTTCCATACAAAAAGATGGAGTAAACGGCCATTCAACCTGACTGTTGTGCAATTCCCAGCAAACTGAAATGTTAAGAGATGCTATAACTTTGACTTCATGGCAAAATTGTGCTAATGAGAGTAGAGTTGTGTGCTCCTCATTTTGTGAGGAAGAATGGTTGCTAATTAACCTTGGCCATGAGTTTGTTTGGAAAATTGTGAGGCTTAATGAAAAAGAGAAAAGAAATGAAAAGGAGAGGAGAATACCAAAATATTGACTAATGTTATTGGAATAGTTCTTGTAATGTGAATGTGGGACCTTAGTTGTTATACATGGTGGGAGGGGTGTGGTGGACATGGCATGCATTCATGTTGGTGGTAATGTGGTATGAGTTGTGGTGGTATGGTGGGCATGGCACGATGTGCATGACACCTTGTTATGATGTTTCTTATGATATGTTGGAAAAGTGAATTAAATATTTTTACATGAAGACATGCCATGATTACCCATGAACCATGCATGTATAAGGCTATTGTACCATAGCCATGAGAGACCCTCTTGTATCCATAAATCTCACTTTGTATATTGGAATGTGTAACGGCCCGCTCTCGGGGGCCCGTTACTTATTAGATATTTGCGTAGGTCCTGCAGGTTACCAGTGAAATCAAAATAGCCACGATGCAGAGATGTACAAAAATACCCAAATAGTGTCCAATTATTACAATCCATACTGTACAAGATGTCCCAACAAATGTACATGAAAGAAGAAAAGTACATAAGTGAAAATAACTCTGGAAGATGCGGTCGAACTCTGGCGCTATTAGCTCAGGAGCATCTACCTCCATATGTACGTCGTCTGCGGTGCCACGGAGATGGAACAGTAGGTAAGTCACAACAATTCTAAATATAGAAAAGAAGCCGTGCACAAGTATGACAAAAGTAACTACGTACAAGCAGATCAGAGTGAAAAGTAAAGTACTGAACAACAACTGTATACAACTGGGTAGTAAAAGTAAACAGAACTTAAAGGAAAGAACAATTGTACGGTGGTAGTGCAAGTGTAAAGCAGGCTAAGCAAGTGAAACGTATTACTTCTGTAGCTAAAAGTACGACAGGTAAAGAACTGGTGACTTTACAGGTGTAGTAAGTAACGTGCAAGAAACGTGTAAAGTAAAGGTGACTGTGGTGCGTAAGGTAAAAGTGACTGTGCAAAAGTAACTATACTATGTGACTCAAGTCGGAGAGTACAATATGTGACCATCGAGTTCATCTCTTGCCTGGGCGCGACCCAGACGAATGTCGAAACACAGGCACGGTACATGTATTTTGCCGAAACTCAGGCAGCGGGACGGTATGTCGAAACACAGGCAGCGGGACGGGAAGATTGAACTTCAGTCACTCCCGCACTCTCTCAAACTATGAGTTACCCCAAAACCCCAGTGATGTGTCAAGTGTTCTATGTACATGTTTATACGGGATGTTCCACAAGATGTTCCACAAGATATTCCACAAGATGTTCCACATGTTGCTAGTCAAACCAAGACAACTGGTTGAATTTCTTATTGAAAACCAGAAAGCCAGATATTCTTTCCAAAGCAAGCTGGCCAAGCGAAGTGAGGATAAAGACAAGTCCAACATTTCGGGGTGTCTAATATTGTTTAGCACACAATTTACCCAAGTTGATGATTGTGTGCTTCAACCACCAAAGTTGAAAGTTGGCAAAGTAATTTGCAGTTGATTACTTCCCTATTAGATTAGGTCTCTAGTTCAGTTCAAGTCAAATAGCAGTTCTGAGGTTGTAGTGATGTCATAAGTTCATACGGGGACACTAACTGATTTTCTAATTTTAGAATTAGTCGTGACTTACAAAATTCGAGCTCGTCATAGCAAGACGAGATTGGAGCTAGAGGAGCTGGTGCACGAGGATTGGTACCTGCAAGCACAAGAAATCATTAGTTAAAGGCTACACTATTGTTCTATCTATTTTTCTTAATAGTCCATTTTTCTAGTAGCTTAGAACTCGTCAAAATACATATTAAATATTTTTAGATGGGCTACTTGGGAGCAAAATAATTTTATATAGGAAGAATATATTTTTCTGAAGCTCATAGTCATCTTTACTAATTTATGAAAGTTTGAAAATGATTTTTTAGAATTTAAAAATGAATTAAAACTAATTTTCTAAATTAGGAAAATAGCTATCGTAAATGTTCAAGATTTTATCCCGAATGAACGATACATCGAAATACTTCGAATAAAATGTCAAAACGAGCGTCTCGATTAGTAGAATATCAAGATATTTTTTTATATATGGAAAATACGCATGTCTATTGCAGATATGAATTTTCAAAAACAAGTTAGAAATAATTAAAGATAACTTCCAAAAATTTTATTTTAAAATATAAGCGTTTGATTGGGATGATTATAGTGCCAATGTGTCCAGAACGTCACGACCGAATTTCTGGACTTGGTCTTGTATTTTTCAGAGTCCTGTAGGATTAGTTTCGAATTTACAAGTATTATACTTTTATACGTATAAACTAAACTATTAACAAAAACATTTGAAAAATCATAACTCACAATCCGGTTGTCGGATTGTGACGAATCCAGCGTCTTCGGGTTCGTGACGAAGCGTGTGACGCTCTGGTGGTCTCCGTTCGGTAATCTGATACCTATAACAAAATGTCACTATTTCAAATACCATAAAATCTTATACTTCTAATATTAATTTATTAACTTACTCCCTTCTTCTTATTTTCCTCTGTTCTTCTTCTTTTCCTCTGTTCTCTTTTCTTTTCCTCTGTTCTTCTTTTCTTTTTTCGTTTTCTTTGTGATGCGGGGAAGGGGAGGGTTATGGCGGCGGAATGGTGGCAAGCTCGGAGCCACATATGGCTCAGGGCAGAGCTAGGGTAGGGTTGGCGTGGGATTTGGGGGCGAAGGTGTCGGATATGGCGATGAGGGCGGCGGATCTAGGGCAACGACACGAGGAGCTAAGCAAGCGGGGCGGCGCACGGCTTAGGCGGGGCGAGCTGGGCGGAGGATGGTCTCGCCGTGGGTATGTGGAGCTCGGGGCTTCAGTCGACGGCCTTGGGAAAAGTCGAACGGGGTGCGGGTTGCTCCAGAGGCAGGGAGCGAATGCCGGTGGCGTCTCGTCGCCGGAGGAGGCGGAGGCGAGCTTCGGGGCGGTGAGTCAGAGCATGGTGAGGGGCTTCGAGCTCGGAGAGCAGCGGGGAACGGTGGCGGGGTCTTCGCCGTGGCTTCGGGCTGAGGCTCTCGTCGGAGCATGGGGACGTGAGCTCATCTCTCGAAGAAGGTGGGGAGGCGCTGCTGGGCTCGTCGGGGGTCCGTCTGCGATGGCGGCGTCGTCGTGGGGTCTCGGTGGAGAAGAAGAGAGCAGGAGAGAGAGATTCGGACGGCGACGACCCTAGGGGCGAGGGGGAAGGCTGAGGGGCTCGTCGGAGAACGACGGCGGGCCTGGGGGTGTTGGATGTAATGACCTATAGTGCCATATACACTAGAGCCTATATATTTGCATGATACATAGTGTATTTTTGTTTACTCTATAGTGTATGTATGCTTGGATATGTTTGTGGTGTGTATAGAAGTCTTGTAGTGTGTATAGTAGCTACTACATTGGTTGCATATGGATGACTATTGGGGTGTATGTTTAGCTATATGGATGTGTTATGGTATGTCTATGGTTGCATTTCGTATGGTGTAATGATATGTGTAGGAATTTGGTGATATTTGTCCCTTTTGAAGTATAGTGCATAAAGTAATGTAGTAGATATAGTAGTGCCTAGTTACATAGCAATGTAGTGTGGTAATGGTATTATTAGTATTATGATCATTATTATTTCTTAAGTATTATTATCTTTTATGTGTAATAGGAAATGGGTTATGTAAATAGGCTAGTGTGAAGAGGGTTGTGATTAGGGATATCTTTGTAAATTAGTGAGGTGTGAGCATAGTAGAAGGGCAAGTTTGTAATTAAGCATATGGGTGTGTAATAGGATGGCATGGGATGGCAAACTTGTAATTAAAGGTGGGCATTTATAAAAATATCTATCTTTAATTAATTCCCTTCATTCTCCATTCTTCTTCATTCTTCACTACTTTTCTACACTCTTCTACTTATTTCTCCTCTCTTCTTTTCTTTTCATTTGGAAGCTTATCCTCTCTCTCCCTCTCATTTCCCCCCATGGCCGAAATTTTAGAGGAAAAAAAAAGAGAGAAAGAAAGAAAGAAGAAAGAAGAAGGAAAAAACAAAGAAGAGAGGAAGGAAGAAGAAAGAAGAAGAAAAAGAAGAGGAGGAAGGAGAAGGAAGAAGGAGCCATCCAATTTTGATGAGGTAGGAATCCAATTTCCTATAGTGTGTTATTTGTTTGCAATTTTAGAATTGGTTCATGTTTAATCTTGAGCTAAATACATCATTAATTTCACGAAACCCCTTTTGTTCTTGATGCTGAAAGTTGATCCTGCAAATCTGAAACTTTAACTAAGTGCTGGGATTAATTGGCTATTAGGAATGCTCTGAAAATGTTATATGATATTTATCTCGTAATTATGAGCAACTTTCATGTTCACCACTTTTTCTAATTCGAACTGGAAGTTGGGGTAAAAATTCGAATTGTGCAACATGCCAGGAATTCTGTCAAGCTGTACACATTTCAATAAAATGAGCATAACTACCTGCATGCTCTATGGATTTTGTTGATTTTGGTCTTGTTGGAAAGCTAACAAGTTTTTCTCACAGTCCATTTTGTTAGTTATGTCGAAATTCTGGCTAGAACATGCCCAAACTTGGCTTTGAACATAGACCCAAGAATCTGTCTGAAAAACAGATTAGATATACTTCACAAATTAATTCACCATAAATCACCCACTTAATATTTTTACATGAAATTTTATCTGTAGACCCATACTGATATATCTTCAACTTTCATTTATAAAGTTTTGTCAAATTCACAAGAGAAATGGACTAAAAATGCTATCTTGCTAGCTGTTTTTGAAATTTCAGTATGCTGGATGGTGTTGAGTGAAGTTGGAAATGTTGAGTTAGTTTCATGTTGCTATTCGTTCATGTTGCTATTAGTCTCATGTTGTTTTTAGTTTCATGCTATTGGTTTCATGCTATCATTTTCATGTTTCTAGAAGAGGATGTCATCTTGCTTTTGTTTAACAAATTTCATGTTGGATTAAGGGATATTGGCATATGTTTTGTTGGCTCATGCTTAATTAATGTAATGTTGTAATCAATGGTGAAGTTGTACAATTACATGTGTTGGGATCGTATGTGTTGGAAATGAGAACTATGTGGCGAACGTTGTGGTTGGAAAGATTATATGTGTTGGAATGAAAGGAGGTGAAAACGGCGATTGTTATATGATTCCTTTTGTTACATGATACTTTTAATTGAAATGCTAAGAAATGGCTAAGTCCTCTTAAAGGAGGGTGACACGGGGATTGGGGGACACTAAGTTGTGGGGAAAACATGAGGGGCTGGACTGGTGGTTGGTGGCCCTCCTGTTCTTACCCGAGTGGCAGGGAGTGGCAGAAATGGGGAGAATTGGAGAAATGTGAAGGGGAAATAAGGGGAAAACAGGGCTCCTTTAGTAAGAGCTTGTCTCGGGGAGTTTTGCCTGTTCCACCCCAACTGGGGGTGAGGTCCAGACCCAAGATGGTATACCCACTACTTAGGGTCCAAAACACTATTAAATAACTTTCGTTACTTTTGTAGCATTATTAAATGTTTTCCACTTGAGTGTGTTCTTTACTTGTAGCTTCCATGTTGTATCCCTTGTTATATGCATCACCTATTGTAGTTCATTTCGCCTGCATTTATTTTACTTATGTTGATGCACTCTTTTGTTGTACTTTCGTTTATGTCATGCATTCATTACTTTATGTCATACACGTGCTCCCTTTAGCTCATTCCCTACTTCATCTGCACATTGCTATTAATGCATGTAAAATAGTTGCATTTTCATAATAGCCAAATAGTGGGAGTTGGCATTCCTAATGGGTCACGCGTTGACGTGCCCCCGTTGACTTTTCAGGTGAGGTCTTGGAGATGGCAGATGAAGTTGGAGGTTGAGTTGGAGTTCTGTTGTTGGCAGTTGGAGCTTAGATTAGGTGGTGAGGGGTAAGGAGAGAGCTGTGTGTACTTTGGGTTTTTCTTTTTGGTTGAGATATGCTTGTACTACATGACTTGATGCACAATGATGCTCTGAGATGTATGTGAAATTGTACAACGTTAGTTCTATTTTTAATATTTCTCTGTGGCTTTGTGTCGTTCTGTGCTCTTTGGTTGGTTGGTTGTTGAACGCTACTTGTACTATTCCCAGCAATGCGCAGTGGACCTGCAGATACGTTTTAGTTCTCGTCGTGTATCCTGCCTCTCTGCGTATCCCGGGATGGGGGTCGTGACAGGTGGTGGCCCACGCAGGTCCCCTCTCTGCGGTTGTGTACGGAATAGTACGAGTTGTGTTCTTGTGTTTGTGGGTAGTCGAGCCTAAGGTGGGTAGAGTCCAGCCTTAGGATGGGACCAGATATCAGAAGCTTGAGGTATAGAACCCAGACGGTTTAAATTCGAATGTTGATTCAATATGAATGTGTTTACGTATTTATGTTTGTAGGTATGTGTACATATACATATCTAAAGTTCTATAAGTGTTGAATATGGCGTGTCGAGTATATTGAGATGATATACTCACGTGCATATGACTATGATATATGTCTGAATGATTGTATGGCTCTATAATTGTGTTTGAAGTATATGTGTTACTAAATGGTTGACATATGAGTAGTGTGTAAAGTTGAGTTATATAAAAACTGAGATGCAGGTAAAGTATGGATGTAATGTGTATTGGCTATACACTATATGTGACATATGCACATGCAGAGAGTGCAAATGCTTGCGTGGATCCTTGAGTTCCACCCATGTATGTGTGGATATGTCTTAAGAGTATTAGTGTCATGTGTTGATATTTGTGATGAATATATGATACATGTATGGTTGTAAGCTGGTACGCTTACACCTGTGTATGGATGAAAATATTTTTGTATGGTTGTCTATTTGTATTGATATTGATATGGTAGGATTGGTGTGCTGATACATCTATGATGTTGGATGGATGCTAGGAGAAATACGTGATTGTATGTCTGAGTATAGAAGTGCATGTGTATATGTGTTAATATATAGTAGCATATGAGCAGTATGTATCATAGATCTATATAGTTATTGAGCTCTAGGCACTGTATAGATATGATATGTCGTCTGTATTTGTAGTATGTGGTATATATGTACATGCTGGTTGTGTAGATCTATGTGTGGATTTTTATGTTCCACTCAGGTATGCGTGGACGTGCCTAGGTGTATTAATTAGTCGACTAAAGAAGGCTTAGTCGACTAAAGTTCAAACTTTGGAATTTTTGACTGAAATTTTAACGGTAAGTTTCTGATGTTGACTAAAGATTACTCAGAAATTTTCAGGTCAAAATTCGAAGAAAAGTTTTTAGTCGACTAATGGTTGCCTTAGTCGACTAAGACAGAAAAAGGTGAATTTTTGACTTATCTGAAAAAGGGTTGGTAGGATATTTTATTAGGAACCTAGGACTTAGATGGATTTCATATTCAAGGTTCTGAAATCTATAAAGTATAAAAATACATCAGTCCGTAGATTTCCGTAGATATGTATGATGAGCTTCATGTGAGTATTTGAGATGCCTTTGTGCAGGGATTCCTTATCAAGTGATTATTGTCCAAGCGTGGATATATTAGGAAAACTGCACATCTGCATAGATAGAGTGAGTAGCAATAATAATAATTGTCACATCAAAATCATATGGAATAGAATAGGAAAGTGAACATGGGATTATGAAATCCCAACTGTAATCGGACATGCTTACACCGGTGTTTGGATAGATATATCATTATACGAATATTGTGTGTATTGGTATTGTTGTATGAGCCTTTATGTGATGACATGTATATGTGTGCTTAGATATATGCTAGGAGACATACATGGTTGTATGTCCACATCTATATATGAGGTGCATGTGTATGTATGACCAATACCATGAATGTGTGTATCAAGTGTTGATATACGACTGTGTTGTATATACATGTTTGGGGTAGACTGACCATGTATATCTCTGTTCACCCTTAGCTATGTCCCGAGTTGGAAAGTCCGATGACTGACTTTATTTTTAAGGTGGGTAGAATGTAATGACCTATAGTGCCATATACACTAGAGCCTATATATTTGCATGATACATAGTGTATTTTTGTTTACTCTATAGTGTATGTATGCTTGGATATGTTTGTGGTGTGTATAGAAGTCTTGTAGTGTGTATAGTAGCTACTACATTGGTTGCATATGGATGACTATTGGGGTGTATGTTTAGCTATATGGATGTGTTATGGTATGTCTATGGTTGCATTTCGTATGGTGTAATGATATGTGTAGGAATTTGGTGATATTTGTCCCTTTTGAAGTATAGTGCATAAAGTAATGTAGTAGATATAGTAGTGCCTAGTTACATAGCAATGTAGTGTGGTAATGGTATTATTAGTATTATGATCATTATTATTTCTTAAGTATTATTATCTTTTATGTGTAATAGGAAATGGGTTATGTAAATAGGCTAGTGTGAAGAGGGTTGTGATTAGGGATATTTTTGTAAATTAGTGAGGTGTGTGCATAGTAGAAGGGCAAGTTTGTAATTAAGCATATGGGTGTGTAATAGGATGGCATGGGATGGCAAACTTGTAATTAAAGGTGGGCATTTATAAAAATATCTATCTTTAATTAATTCCCTTCATTCTCCATTCTTCTTCATTCTTCACTACTTTTCTACACTCTTCTACTTATTTCTCCTCTCTTCTTTTCTTTTCATTTGGAAGCTTATCCTCTCTCTCCCTCTCATTTCCCCCCCCCCCCCCCCATGGCCGAAATTTTAGAGGAAAAAAAAAGAGAAAAAGAAAGAAAGAAGAAAGAAAAAGGAAAAAACAAAGAAGAAAGGAAGGAAGAAGAAAGAAGAAGAAAAAGAAGAGGAGGAAGGAGAAGGAAGAAGGAGCCATCCAATTTTGATGAGGTAGGAATCCAATTTCCTATATTGTGTTATTTGTTTGCAATTTTAGAATTGGTTCATGTTTAATCTTGAGCTAAATACATCATTAATTTCACGAAACCCCTTTTGTTCTTGATGCTGAAAGTTGATACTGCAAATCTGAAACTTTAACTAAGTGCTGGGATTAATTGGCTATTAGGAATGCTCTGAAAATGTTATATGATATTTATCTCGTAGTTATGAGCAATTTCATGTTCACCACTTTTTCTAATTCGAAATGGAAGTTGGGGTAAAAATTCGAATTGTGCAACATGCCAGGAATTCTGTCAAGCTGTACACATTTCAGTAAAATGAGCATAACTACCTGCATGCTCTATGGATTTTGTTGATTTTGGTCTTGTTGGAAAGATAACAAGTTTTTCTCAAAGTCCATTTTGATAGTTATGTCGAAATTCTGGCTAGAACATGCCCAAACTTGGCTTTGAACACAGACCCAAGAATCTGTCTGAAAAACAGATTAGACATACTTCACAAATTAATTCACCATAAATCACCCACTTAATATTTTTACATGAAAGTTTATCTGTAGACCCATAACTGATATATTTTCAAATTTCATTTATAAAGTTTTGTCAAATTCACAAGAGAAATGGACTAAAAATGCTATCTTGCTAGCTGTTCTTGAAATTTCAGTATGCTGGATGGTGTTGAGTGAAGTTGGAAATGTTGAGTTAGTTTCATGTTGCTATTCGTTCATGTTGCTATTAGTCTCATGTTGTTTTTAGTTTCATGCTATTGGTTTCATGCTATCATTTTCATGTTGCTAGAAGAGGATGTCATCTTGCTTTTGTTTAACAAATTTCCTGTTGGATTAAGGGATATTGGCATATGTTTTGTTGGCTCATGCTTAATTAATGTAATGTTGTAATCAATGGTGAAGTTGTACAATTACATGTGTTGGGATCGTATGTGTTGGAAATGAGAACTATGTGGCGAACGTTGTGGTTGGAAAGATTATATGTGTTGGAATGAAAGGAGGTGAAAATGGTGATTGTTATATGATTCCTTTTGTTACATGATACTTTTAATTGAAATGCTAAGAAATGGCTAAGTCCTCTTAAAGGCGGGTGACACGGGGATTAGGGGACACTAAGTTGTGGGGAAAACATGAGGGGCTGGACTGGTGGTTGGTGGCCCTCCTGTTCTTACCCGAGTGGCGGGGAGTGGCAGAAATGGGGAGAATTGGAGAAATGTGAAGGGGAAATAAGCGGAAAACAGGGCTCCTTTAGTAAGAGCTTGTCTCGGGGAGTTTTGCCTGTTCCACCCCAACTGGGGGTGAGGTCCAGTCCCAAGATGGTCTACCCACTACTTAGGGTCCAAAACACTATTAAATAACTTTCGTTACTTTTGTAGCATTATTAAATGTTTTCCACTTGAGTGTGTTCTTTACTTGTAGCTTCCATGTTGTATCCCTTGTTATATGCATCACCTATTGTAGTTCATGTCGCCTGCGTTTATTTTACTTATGTTGATGCACTCTTTTGTTGTACTTTCGTTTATGTCATGCATTCATTACTTTATGTCATACATGTGCTCCCTTTAGCTCATTCCCTACTTCATCTGCACATTGCTATTAATGCATGTAAAATAGTTGCATTTTCATAATAGCCTACTAGAGGGAGTTGGCATTCCTACTGGGTCACGCGTTGACGTGCCCCCGTTGACTTTTCAGGTGAGGTCTTGGAGATGGCAGATGAAGTTGGAGGTTGAGTTGGAGTTCTGTTGTTGGCAGTTGGAGCTTAGATTAGGTGGTGAGGGGTAAGGAGAGAGCTGTGTGTACTTTGGGTTTTTCTTTTTGGTTGAGAGATGCTTGTACTATATGACTTGATGCATAATGATGCTCTGAGATGTATGTGAAATTGTACAACGTTAGTTCTATTTTTAATATTTCTCTGTGGCTTTGTGTCGTTCTGTGCTCTTTGGTTGGTTGGTTGTTGAACGCTACTTGTACTATTCCCAGCAATGCGCAGTGGACCTGCAGATACGTTTTAGTTCTCGTGGTGTACCCTGCCTCTCTGTGTATCCCGGGACGGGGGTCGTAACATTGGACGAGCGGGGAAAGCACGGAGTAGGCGACGTGTGGGGCGGAGCCGTGGGCGTGGAGCGCTGGGCTTGTGAGCCGTTGGGTGAGTCGAAGAAGTAGAGGGAGAGGAATAGAGAGAACGTGTTTGAGAGAGATGATCTTGGGAGAGAGGAATGGTGGGGGCTTGGGGTTCCTTTCGGGCTTGGGGAAGAGAAGTTGAGGGAGAGGGATACGGTGTGGATCGCCTGTGACTCGAGAGGGAAGAAGATGTGGGTTTTATAGAAACTTAATTAACTAAAAAAATTGATTAACAATTACTACGTTAATGAGGGTAGGTGAAATGGGTTTAGGGGGAAGAACCTTACTTAGGGGTTGTTGAGCAGAATTGACAAAGTGTGGAAACGAAACCCACGAAAACATCATGGGCTACCAATCATCGGGGTTAGGTAGGGGTAAGTTAAATTAAAATAGCTAATAGGGTAAAAAGTAATTAAGTAAAAAGGTTAAAACGTAATTAGTAGGTAATGTCAAAAATACAAAATTGCGATTTTGTCCCTACTAGTAATCGTGTCCGAAAAATTACGAAAACATATCTACGGGTTCGTATCGTCGTGAGGATCGCGAATACGAGATCCGTTTCAGGGTTTGAGCTACGGAGATACGTGTTTTGGGCCAACACGTTTCGGAAGCGGGTCTACGGGTTCCCTATTGATTTGACTTCAGAAAATTACGAAATTAATGTGGGAAGCCCTAAATGATCATAGAATAATACCGTAGAAGTTTGAAAACGTTTTGATGATATTTGTATAGAAAATAAATTCATTAAGCCAAAACGGTAATAACTGAAAATGAATTTTTTATCAGATTATTTAGAGGCATTTGATGAAACCCGAACTTACTAAAATACTTCATAACTAGTCTGATACTTCAAAATATTTTTATAAGAAATTTTTGAAATCGTAAAACTCCTGACGAACCATTATAAAATAGTTTATAAAAAATGAAAATACGTGAATAGTTGCTTTGAAAAATATTGACCGTTATAGAATGATATTATAACTCACTTCTTTTTTTTGTAGCTCTTACATCTTGCTTTATGTTTCAATTTGATGCTTGGTGTTATTGTAGTTTGTCTTATGCAATGTCGTAGATGTAAAGTAGTTGTCATTGCAATTTGCTCACATGTGTTGTAACATGATTCCCTTGCTTATTTCATGTTTCATCTGCATATTGCCATGGTTGCATGTTAAGTAGTCTCATTTTCATAATAGCATACTAGTGGAAGTTGGCAATTCCTACTGGGTCACGCTGTGACGTATCCCCGATGATATTTTTCAGGTGATTGGCAGTTGGAGAAGCTTAGTTGGCAGAGTTTGGGATTGGAGCAGTGGGGGGGATTGATTTTGGGGGTGTTGAGTTGTATTTGGGGATAGTTAGGAGGTGTTGCTAATGAGAGGTGTATATTGATGTTATATGTTGTATGTAAATTTGAGTTGTATGTAAGTTGTACAAGAACTTTGTTTATTATATAAATGAATGATATGTTGTCCCCATGTCTTGTATTTAATTTGGCGGAACTCTGGTGCTGTAATTTATTATGGAGCATTACGTGTACTGCCCAGCACGTGCACAGTAGACCTGCTAGTATTTGTGTTGTATTTCTATCTTCCTTTCGTAACACTCGCTTCTTGGGGTAATCCCGAGAGCGGGGCATTACAGAGAGGGTCAACGACAAGTCATATCGACATAGCCCTCCCAAGCCTGTCAATATCACGACGTCCCTAGGGAAGACAACGAAGACAAAGCTCGAGCTCCAGTCCCCCACCCAGCGGGGCAGACCGAGCAGGCACTCCCTCCCCGTGCGGGCCCGGAGGTGCTGCCACGACCCTTGGCCGACCGTATGTACCAGGAAATAGTGAAATAAAAGGGGAAGGGATGGCTCCAAACCATGAACGCGGCAGATCATAATGAACCCGGTCAGCACCGTGATGGAGTACGGGGTCAACTGGCACATGGCCACCATCAAGAACTCCATAACTTGGATTATAAAAGGGTGGAGAGGGAAGCGGAGCCCCAGGCGAAACATCTCGACGTAGACCCCGACCTCCCTGCTTCGGGGAAAGCAAATCCGTTCGTCACTAAAGGGGATTCAGACATCGTACGGATGGCACAAACACTTCTCCCGGATCTCCGTGACCTTCGGGAAGGGGACCCTAGACGACGACCCGAGGATCACCAGGGGAACATCGAACCTCTCAGCGGCTTGAGCCACATCGTCGCTAACGGAGTCCACAAAAAGCGGACCCTTCCCCTTGTCCTGCACGGGACGGGTCACTAAGGGTGTACCGGACCTCGGAGACGGGAGGTCACCTGATTCGAGCACCGGGGGATCCCATGACCCTGGCACGGAACCACCTATGCTAAGCGCAGCCATGGAGCAAGGGAAGGAGGATGAAAGTTACCTTAGGAGGATAAACGAAGGAGGGTTCGAAGGATGTTGAAAGACCAGAACCAGGAAGCAAGGCGCGAAAGAATCAAAACTTGGCAGGCCGACTTCTTTATATGGAGGGCAATCTCAGAATCAAGATCGTCCGGAGAGGAACACGTGGCAACATCAGGAGACAGACGGCGCTTCGAATCCCGCATCGAGAGAAGTTCAAACGGGCCATGTCATGATGGCCTCCATTTATGGATTGGCCTCGACTTACGCGCCAGTAAAAATCCTTAAGAGTCACATCGCCCGAACCGAACTGGCATAATCCGACCGGCTCGGACGATGGGGGCAATTGATACTTGTAACGACCCGCTCTCGGGGGGCCAGTTACTTATTTGATATTTGTGCAGGTCCTGTAGTTAACCAGTGAAACCCAAATAGCCACGATGCAGAGATGTACAAAAATACCCATAGTGTCCAATTATTACAATCCAAATCGTACAAATGTTCCAACAATGATACATGAAAGAAAGAAAGTACATATCGAAAATAAAACTGAAAGCTGCGGTCTCAGGGTTGAACTCTGGCGCTATCAACTCAAGAGCATCTGCCTCCATATGTACGTCGTCTGCGGTGCCACGGAGATGGAACCGTAGGTAAGTCACAACAATTCTAAATAAAGAAAAAGAGGTACTGTACAAGTATGACAAAGGTAACTACGTACAAGCAGACTAAAGTGAAGGTAAAGTAAAGTAAAGTGCGATGCAGTGTCTGTACAAGTGTAGAAAGTAAAGTGTAGGTGTAACAGGCTACAGCCGTAGCTAAAGTACGATAAGTAAAGTGCAGTGACTGCATAAGTGTGGTAAGTAACGTGCATGGAATGCGTAAAGTAAAGGTGACTGTGCAAAAGTAACTACACTACGTGACTCAAGTAGGAGAGTACAATATGTGACCGTTCAGTCCATCTCTTGCCTGGGTGCTACCCAGACGAATGCCGAAACCCAGGCAGCAGGACATGTTACTTTTTTAGCCAAAACTCAGGCAGCAGGACGGTATGCCAAAACTCAGGCAGCTGGACAGGAAGATCGAACTCTAGTCACTCCCGTACTCTCTCTAACTATGAGTTACCCCAATACCCCAGTGATGTGTCCAGTGCAAGTTCTTTACAGGATTGTTCCACAGGATGTTCCACATGATGTTCCATACGATATTCCACATGTTGCTTAGTCAACCAAGTCAACTGGTTGACTTTCTCATTGAAAACCAGAAAGTAGGATAAAGACGAGTCAAACACCAAAAACTGTCACTTCCGTGCTTCGAGCACGTGGTAGTGTGGTTTAACACACAATTTACCCAAGTTGGTAGTTGCGTGCTAAACCACCAAAGTTAAAAGTTGGCAAAGTAATCTTTAGTTGATTACTTTCATTTTAGTTCTCTAGTTCGGTTCAAGTCAAATAGCCGTTCGAGGCTATATAGGAGTGTCAATGGGTTCATACAAGCACAGTAAACTAGGTTTCTAAGTTTAGAATGTGTCGTGACTTACTATATTCGAGCTCGTCGTGGCAAGACGAGGTTGGAGCTAGAAAAGCTGGTGCACGAGGATTGGTACCTGCAATCACAAAAATACTTGGTTACAGACCGCTATATTTCTATTTAAATAATCTGATCGTTCTGATTTTTAAACTGATTAAAACGGTGATGAAAAGCGTTCTAAATTTATCTATAGGCTATATATGAAGAAAATAATTTTATTGCAGGCGGAAATATTTTTCTAAAGCTTATAGTAATTTTTAGAATTTTTAAAAGCTTAAAAACTATTTAAAAACTATTTTTCAATTAGTAACGTATTTATTCAAACATTTATTCTGGATGCAATCTACATCAGAATGTTGCAAGTGAGGGGTCAAAACGGCCGTCTCGAAGAGTATTATAACATATATTTTTATCATATATTAGTTTACGTGAAACTAACAAGTTATGTATTTTAAAAAGAATTTTACGTATTTAAGTTTTTGGCTTAAAAATTAATTCTGAAAAAACTAAGCTTCAGATTGAGATGAAACTAGTGCCATTGGATCCAGAATATTATTTCCGATTTTCTGAAGCTAGTCCCACATTTTTCTGGTGCTTATATAATTAGTTATGAATTTAATACTATAAACCCCATTTATTAATTTCTAAAATACGGAAATACACGTATTATTACAAAATACGTAGAAAAATACGTTTTTAATATCAAACTCACCCTTCTCTCCGACGTCCGCTGCTCGTGCAAGGGGGGGTTTGCGTTGTCGGCGATCGAGCGGTGGCTGCCAAGGCGGTCGACGGCGAGGTCAGGCGGTGGCAGCAGGGTCGACGACGGCGGGGGAAGTGACGACAGCGGTTGGCAACATCCATGGCGACGGGGTATTGCGGCGAAAGGCAGCAGCAGGCGGTGTCGGATGGGGTGTAGTGGAGCTCGGGGAGGAGCTGCTGACGGCGGAGGTGGGAGGCAAGCTCCGGTGCGAGGTCGGAAGGAGACGCTGCTACGTCGGGGTAGCATCGGAGAGTTGGGTCGCGGCGGTGAGGCATGGTGAAGACGGTGGCAGCGCTCTTCGGGCTTCGTGGCGTCGGTGCTGCGACGAGTAAGGCGGAGCGACGACGAGCAATGCTCCGGGGCAGTGGGATGTCGTGGCAGTCCGCCGACGGAGGTGGTGGGGCCGTACGAAGGCGAGCTTGGGTTCGAGCATGAACGAGAGGGGAATGGAAGTGAGAGGGAGAACGAACCTGTGTGGGTTAATTAAAATGTGTAGGGGGAGGGTTAGTTTATATATGGCATATATTTAAATCAGTTAGGTAGGAAGTGAGTTGCCTTGTGTGCGTGGTTTGTTAGCTGAGTGAAAAAGAGTTAGATGAGGATGCGAGTAGCTGAGGTTAGGGAAATTAGGGGGTTAATTTAATTAAGGTTAAGATAATTAAGGGAGGTTAGAAAATCATTAGTGAAAGTCATACTGTAACGAAATTACGATTTTGCCCCTACTAGTAAACGTGTCCGAAAAATTACGAAAACATACCCACATGATCGTATTGTCACGAGGATCATGAATACGAAGTCCGTTTCAGGGTTTGGGCTACGAGGATACTAGTTTTAGGCCAAAACATTTAGAAAGCGGGATTGCGGGTTCTCTATTAAAACGATATCAAAAAATTACGAAATTAATGTGGGGAGCCCTAAATCATCATAGGATGCTACTGTAAAAGTTTGAAAATGTTTTGAAAACGTTTGTCTAGAAAATAAATTCATTGAGCCCAAACAGCAATATCTGAAAATGAATTTTTATCAGATGTTTTAGAGGTAGTTGATGAAATCTGATCTTACTAAAATACTCCATAACTAGTCTGGTACTTCAAAATATTTTTACATGAAATTTTGAAATCATTTTAAGACTCCTGATCAACCATTACAAAATACAATTAATAATGAAATTACTGTAAATACTTAATTTAAATGTATTGGAAAAATACATGTCGTTACAATAAGACTATTTTGGAGAAGCCCAAGAGCAAGAAGCCCAAGCCCAGACCAAGGGCGGGAGGCCCACGAATAGGATTAGGCCCGTCCGACGAGGCCCACGAAAGGGCTCAGAGTCGAACCGGCCACAACCCGGAGTAAGCACGGTTAGCTCACGTCCACAGGAGATAACTGTTCCCCTAAAAGCGTGGCGCCTTAATGAGCAGTAAGGAGGCCATTAATGTCACGCCCCGCTTCCCTAAAATGGAGGCGAGACGTGAGAAGGTCCGCACAGACGTGGAGCTGTGAAGCCACACGCCTGATAAGCGTCAATCTGAAATCATAAGCAGGTCCCTGTAACCATAAACGGAACAATGATAATAATAATAAGGAAAGGGAGACTGATATAAAATATTCCAATCTCAGAAACTGTCCACAATGAAACCAAGTTCAACATCCAGAAAAGCCACTAGGCTAAAAGAAAGAGTCTAAAGGCCCAGAACAATGCCAACAAAGACAAACATAAACAGAGTATTGGTGCCACGCACCGACAACAAAACAGTCTAAACAACACAAACAGTCTCTACGACTGATCGCCCGTGTACACGAAGTCCTCGTCAAACACAGGCTCGGGCTCGGCGTCCGCAAACACCTCGTCCTCAACAACGAACTCCGGCTCAGGGTCTAACATGTGACACCCAAAAGAGTAAAGGGGCACATGTCAGCAAGTCTAAAAGACTTGGGCAAGGAAACTGAAAGAAGGTAAACTAACAACCTAGCAGTTATAGTATGCATGACATGGCAGTTATGGTATGAGTGCACAAGTAAGACATGGTGAAACAATAAATGCAAGAGAACAATTATCAGGGCATGTCAAGAGTAGCCAAGCTACTAACAATCTCAATCTTTTCACTAGTCACGTTTCAAGTATTTGTAGATGTTTACGCCTTACAGCTACACTGTTGGACATTCACACTGATTGGCCGCTTAACACTATCCCAGAACCCAGAGTTTACGCCTTACAACTGAAGTTGCTGATCGGATAGACTCCCAGTTGAATGGTCGCTTAACCCTTACCCCTCCCACATGTAAACAAGCCAGAGTCCCTGTACACGATGCTCAGTAAATGAGCCAGGGTTGCCCCGCACAAGAGCTTGTTTTTTTGGTTCACAATCCATAAGTACCTTTGGCGTAGGGTTGTGCCCGCTAAAAGCAGGTGCCTAGCCTCAATCAATTCACTAGGTGTAGCGGAGCTACGCAATCACGGGAACATTTAAATAATGCAATGACATGACAATTAATTCGCGTACCATTAATTGAAATGAAACATGACGTGGTAGTTATGCAACATGATAAATGACGGATCTAACTTCGTTGTCAAGCTAGATCCTGGAATTGCGCCTAGGCGAGTATCATTTCATCGCCTAGTCTCTTTTACGCCTACAACAAGCAAATGGCCTAAGACATGGCCTAAAACCATGCGTGACAAGTTTCACTTGCCTAGCATCGAGGATGACGATCACGAAGGTTCGTCTCACAAACGCTAATCTACGGGGAAAGTCGCTGTTAAGGAGAAACAACCATCAAACAACTTCCATTTTTATTAGTGTTTCACAAAAATCACAAAACGGGTTATGAGAACATCAAAGGATCGATCACTACCTTAGGAAGCGGGAGAACGATACCGAGCAAGCACGGCGACGGAAGAAACGATCCGGGGAACTAGGGTTCAGATCTGGAATGGATGGAGAAATCTGGAGAAAATGGGATTTTGTGGGTTTTGGGGGTTTAGAGGTGATGGCCGGCCCTAATGGAGGGGGAGAGGGGCTCTTGATGAAGGAGGAAGGCTAGGGGAAAGATGGATGATGATTTGGGGAAGAAGGAGGCTCAGGAGAAATGAAAAAGAAGAAAGAAAAACGTTTGGGGGGGTTTAAATAGGCACAGTCGGCGGCTGGGCAAACCCTAGGTTTACGACAGCGATTAGTCAGTCAAAGAAGGGTTGTTGACCGACTAGTTCAACAACTAGTCGATCGGTCGACCAACTGTGACCGACTAAAACCAAACAGTAATTCAGGTCGTCAAAATGGTCAATGAATTAGTCGGTTAAAGAACAGTGGCTGACCGACTAGTTTGAAACCTAGTCGGTCGGTGGTTGTTCTTGGACCGACTAACGACAAATAGTATCTCAGGTAAAATTTATCAAAGGAACTAGTCGGTCTGAGAGCAAGTTCTGACCGACTAGTTTCACATCTAGTCGGTCGGTGGTTGTTCTTAGACCGACTAAGAGCAAACAGTAACTCCTGTACAATTGATTCAATGAACTAGTCGGTTCCAGTAGAGTTCCTGACCGACTAGATCTCAATCTAGTCGGTTTGTTCTCCTTCTTGAACCAACTAACGTGCACGAAAAGTGCCGAAATGAAGCGCGAAGTTCTAGGAAGATTCCTACGGCTTCTAGGATCAACCTATCACTAAGATATGAGCTATTTGAAGTTCGTCCAGAGTGACTTACTCCAAGATCAACGATTCTAAGGAAGAAGCTAGAAAATCACGACGAAACGATCGAAAACGAAAGCCACGGAGACGAAAACCACACATAAGGAGAAAATCCACCAAAACATATAATATTATATAGATAATCCAAATATATGAAAACCAGTCGTTACATCCTCCCCAACTTAAGAAAAATTCCGTCCTCGGAATTTCCCAACACTCACGTGTCCGGGAACAAAAGTGGGTAGCGCTCTCGCATCTCATCCTCATTCTCCCAAGTAGACTCTCCTGGCGAGCCGTGTCGCCACATCACCCTCACAAGATTGACAACCTTGTTCCGGAGTGACTTCTGACGCCTGTCCAAAATCAGCACTGGCTGCTGGTCATACGTCATATCAGGGCGAACGGTAATCTCCGAGAAATCCACAGTATGAGATGGATCGCTAATGTATCGACGAAGCTGCGACACATGGAAAACATTGTGAACTCCTTCCAAAGATGGCGGCAAGGCTAAGCGGTAGGCTACCTCGCCAACTCTCTCCAGAATGTCAAACGGTCCAATGTATCGCGGGCTCAACTTCCCTCGCTTCCCAAAGCGAATCACACCACGATTCGGGGAAATCTTCAAGAACACATGATCACCAGGCTGAAACTCCAAAGGACGGCGTTTAGCATCCGCCCAATGCTTAAAACGGTCCTGAGCAATCCTCAACCTCCAAGCTGATCAAAAATATCATCGATGCGAGGCAACATGTATTTATTCTTGATGGTCACCGCATTCAGCTCCCGATAGTCCACGCACATGCGACGCGAACCATCCTTCTTCCTCACCAGCAGCACCGGTGCTCCCCACGGAGACACACTAGGATTGATATAACCCTTCTGCAAAAGCTCATCCAGCTGCTTCCGCAATTCCTCCAACTCAGCGGGTGCCATACGATAAGGCGCCTTCGAAATCGGCTGCGCTCCCGGAACAAGATCAATAGAAAATTCGAGAGCTCGATCGGGTGGCAACCCAGACATCTCCTCGGGGAAGACGTCATCGAAGTCCCACATAACCTCTGGCCTCCCCAGCTCAATCTGCATAGCCACAATCTCCACCGGCCTGGCCCGAAATCTAACAGGACCAAGCGAACTGCTACCTCGGCTGAACTCGAACATTGGATGTCCGGGAATCTCGAACACCACCTTCTTCCTCCGACAGTCGATCGTAGCATAGAAGCTCGCAAGCCAATCCATCCCAAGGACCGCATCATAGTTGATGATGTCGTGGACAATGAAATCAGCGTAAAGCTCATGTCCACAAACCACCAACGAGCAAGAATTACAACCATGATGCACCGAGACCATGCCATTCCCTGTAACGATATTCCAACTCTTGGAAAGAGGGGGACGTCGACAAGGAATGCTTCTCCACGAAGCTCCGAGAAATAATGCACATTAACGCACCTGAGTCAAAGAGGACTCGTGCAGGAAATACGCACACCAAAACCACACCTAACAAGCAATTTAACAATCAAACCCTAGTCTAGCAAACAATCATGTACAAGCAAACAACATAATCTAACAAACAACACCAACTAAGAAGGAACAGCTAGATTGAGGATTACCTGCGATAACCTCATCCACAGCCTCGCTCTCCACAGCGGTCATCAGAAAAGCCTGCCTCCTCGGCGAAAAAGCCTACTGAAAGGCCTGCCTCTGAGGGACAAGAGCTGCTCCACGACCGGCAGGAACGGACGCTCTCTGCTGCAACGACTGTGCTGCAACAGGTGCCCTCCGCAGCTGATTCGCATGTCGACAATCCTTCGCGACATGAGAAGCATCACCACAAACCAAACACTGGCCCAGAAATTTCCTACACTGATCCTTGATGTGGCCAGGCTTGCCGCAGAAATGGCAAGTCTTCTGATTAGGCCCTCCTGGCCTCTTGAATTGCACCGGATGATTAGGCTTGAAACCAGGCCTAACCACCGCCTTCGCCTGCTCCATAGGCCTCTTCCCAGCACCAGAAACATGTCCCCTCCTCTGGCTCAGGTTCAGCTCCTGCCTCCTCGCAGCGACCAGGACCTTTTGATAAGAGTCCAGATCAGAGGAAGACACAAAACTCTGAAGCTCCAAAGTAAGTCCCTGCAGGAACCTCTGAGCCCTCTCATCAGCATCCTGCACCATCTTCGGTGTGAACCGACTCAGCCTAGTGAACTCTTGGTGGTACTGGTCCACCGTCGAGCTCCCTTACTTCAGCTTAATAAAACGCTGCAACATCTCCTTCCTAGCAGCCTTCGGGAAAAACTCTTCATCAAACCTGGACTTAAAAGTAGCCCAAGCTATTAGCTCCACCAGCATCTTCTCTTCCGCATCCCACCAGTTCCGAGTATTATCCTTGAGTTGCCTCTTCGCCAAATCAACCCATCCAGCCGGGTGATCTTGGCCATCTTCAAGTTATCCTCTATGTTCTGAATCCACTCATCGGCAGCTAGAGGACCCTCAGACCCATCAAAATATGCGGGACCCAGCTCCCGAAATTGCTTCGCTCCTGGCTCGGAGCGAGGGGCATCCTGGATTGCCCGAGCAGCTCGAGCAAGTGGAGCATTCTGGACTTGCAGGAGCATGCCCTGCTGCACCTGCATCATCTCAAGCATCATCCGCATCATCTCCCCATTGGTGGGCTCCCGCTCAGGCTCCTCGTCATGAGGGGGCACGCTACCACCACCACGGGTAAATCGCCTTCCTTCCATCTAATGACACGGAAAACAAAACAGATTAGACTCATAGCCTATGACTCGGATGTCGAACTTAGTTTATTGGACATTCTAATATTATTATCGTTATTCCGATAATCGCAGTTACAGAAAGTGGACCTGCATGGGCCACCAACAAAACCTGTCACGCCCCGCTTCCCTAAAATGGAGGCGAGACGTGAGAAGGTCCGCACAGACGTGGAGCTGTGAAGCCACACGCATGATAAGCGTCAATCTGAAATCATAAGCAGATCCCTGTAACCACAAACGGAACAACAACAATAATAATAAGGAAAGGGAGACTGATATAAAATATTCCAATCTCAGAAACTGTCCACAATGAAACCAAGTTCAACATCCAGAAAAGCCACCAGGCTAAAAGAAAGAGTCTAAAGGCCCAGAACAAGGCCAACAATGACAAACATAAACAGAGTATTGGTGCCACGCACCGACAACAAAACAGTCTAAACAACACAAACAGTCTCTACGACTGATCGCCCGTGTCCACGAAGTCCTCGTCAAACACAGGCTCGGGCTCGGCGTCCGCAAACACCTCGTCCTCAACAACGAACTCCGGCTCAGGGTCTAACATGTGACACCCAAAAGAGTAAAGGGGCACATGTCAGCAAGTCTAAAAGACTTGGGCAAGGAAACTGAAAGAAGGTAAACTAACAACCTAGCAGTTATAGTATGCATGACATGGCAGTTATGGTATGAGTGCACAAGTAAGACATGGTGAAACAATAAGTGCAAAAGAACAATTATCAGGGCATGTCAAGAGTAGCCAAGCTACTAACAATCTCAATCTTTCCACTAGTCACGTTTCAAGTATTTGTAGATGTTTACGCCTTACAGCTGAACTGTTGGACATTCACACTGATTGACCGCTTAACACTACCCCAGAACCAAGAGTTTACGCCTTACAACTGAAGTTGCTGATCGGGCAGACTCCCAGTTGAATGGCCGCTTAACCCTTACCCCTCCCACATGTAAACAAGCCAGAGTCCCTGTACACGATGCTCAGTAAATGAGCCAGGGTTGCCTCGCACAAGATCTTGTTTTTTTGGTTCACAATCCATAAGTACCTTTGGCGTAGGGTTGTGCCCGCTAAAAGCAGGTGCCTAGCCTCAATCAATTCACTAGGTGTAGAGGAGCTACGCAATCACGGGAACATTTAAAGAATGCAATGACATGACAATTAATTCGCGTACCGTTAATTGAAATGAAACATGACGTGGTAGTTATGCAACATGATAAATGACGGATCTAACTTCGTTGTCAAGCTAGATCCTGGAATTGCGCCTAGGCGAGTATCATTTCGTCGCCTAGTCTCTTTTACGCCTACAACAAGCAAATGGCCTAAGACATGGCCTAAAACCCTAAGTGGCAAGTTTCACTTGCCTAGCACCGAGGATGACGATCACGAAGGTTCGTCTCACAAACGCCAATCTACGGGGAAAGTCGATGTTAAGGAGAAACAACCATCAAACAACTTCCATTTTTATTAAGGTTTCACAAAAATCACAAAACGGGTTATGAGAACATCAAAGGATCGATCACTGCCTTAGGAAGCGGGAGAACGATTCCGAGCAAGCACGGCGACGGAAGAAACGATCCGGGGAACTAGGGTTCAGATCTGGAATGGATGGAGAAATCTGGAGAAAATGGGATTTTGTGGGTTTTGGGGGTTTAGAGGTGATGGCCGGCCCTAATGGAGGGGTAGAGGGGCTCTTGATGAAGGAGGAAGGCTAGGGGAAAGATAGATGATGATTTGGGGAAGAAGGAGGCTCAGGAGAAATGAAAGAAGAAAGAAAAACGTTTGGGGGGGGTTTAAATAGGCACAGCCGGCGGCTGGGCAACCCCTAGGTTTACAACAGCGATTAGTCGGTCAAAGAAGGGTTGTTGACCGACTAGTTCAACAACTAGTTGGTCGGTCGACCAACTGTGACCGACTAAAACCAAACAGTAACTCAGGTCGTCAAAATGGTCAATGAATTAGTCGGTTAAAGAACAATGGCTGACCGACTAGTTTGCAACCTAGTCGGTCGGTGGTTGTTCTTGGACCGACTAACGACAAACAGTATCTCAGGTAAAATTTATCAAAGGAACTAGTCGGTCTGAGAGCAAGTTCTGACCGACTAGTTTCACATCTAAGCGGTTGGTGGTTGTTCTTAGACCGACTAAGAGCAAACAGCAACTCATGTACAATTGATTCAATGAACTAGTCGGTTCCAGTAGAGTTCCTGACCGACTAGATCTCAATCTAGTCGGTTGGTTCTCCTTCTTGAACCAACTAACGTGCACGAAAAGTCCCGAAATGAAGCGCGAAGTTCTAGGAAGATTTCTACGGCTTCTAGGATCAACCTATCACTAAGATATGAGCGATTTGAAGTTCGTCCAGAGTGACTTACTCCAAGATCAACGATTCTAAGGAAGAAGCTAGAAAATCACGACGAAACGATCGAAAACGAAAGCCACGGAGACGAAAACCACACATAAGGAGAAAATCCACCAAAACATATAATATAATATAGATAATCCAAATACATGAAAACCAGTCGTTACAATTAACCAGCTCTCACACGACGCACGCAGGCGCCTCTAAGGGGGCGGATCGCGGGGGCATGAGTGGGGGGGCAGTCAGGGGACGTGGATTGGGGGCAATCGTGGGCCTAACCCTATAAAAGGACTACAGAGGCAACCAAAAGAGGGATCGAATCCTGGACCCCTACCACAGAGGTATTCCATTTACAAGACCTTGCTTTTCCCCAATATCTCCCCCTCCACATCTCGGCCCGCGGATACGTGTGCCGGCCTCTTCTTGAGCCGAACCGCCGTCGAGTATTACACAGATCTGTTCTGACTTAGGCATCAGATGGGACTTGGCCGGAACCAAGGTCCCCCCGACGAGTTTCTCGTCTCCAGGAAGGAGCTGAACCGAGGCGCCGAGGCAAATCCTCAGCGCGGAACGAACCCGCTCGCCGCTAGCGAGCGCCATCGTCAATCAGGACCAAGTGACGTTCAGGGCGCCGAGGCTACCCCTCGACGCACGATCGACTGAGGCCGAGCACCCGTCTCGGAACCGAGGACCGACGCTCTGCTCGAAGCGCATGCTCGACCTCGAATCCTCCGCCTACTCACGCTGAGAGCACGTGCGCTTGGCGTGACCAAGGGATCCCTTCAACCCCTTGACCACGTTGACCGTCTAGTCGTTAGTCAACGAATCTGTGGTGAGAAAACACCCGTAAACAACATTATTTATTACCATTTTCGTGGAAGGCGAGGGATCGAGGCTCAACACATTTTTTAAAATGCTTGCGATGTATTAAAAAAAGGAACATATGACAAAAATAAATTTGATAAATTTTAATTTAGGGTTTTTCTCATATTAGTCCCTTAAATTATGTGTATTTTGATATTAGTCCTTTAAATCTTTGTAATTTGAATTTAGTCCCTTAAATGTTTAACATTAACCTAAATAGTCCCTTTTGTTAACCTAAATAGTCCCTTAAATGTTTAAAGGTTAACCTAATTAGTCACTTTAAAAGACTAAATTCAAATTACAAAGATTTAAGGGACTAATATCAAAATACACATAATATAAGGGACTAATATGAGAAAAACCCTTTAATTTAAGTACGTAGGACTATACACTGGCATTGTTGTACAATCGTCTTAAACCGAGCAAGAAGTTGCGGATGCCCAAATAAATCTGGACGTTTCAGCAAATTTCCCTCAATATTAAATTAATATCATATTCGTCGTTGTCCTCCGCCTACTCTCCCCCGTCATCGCCGCTTTCACTCCCCCCTCCCAACATTTCTCTCTTCCCCCCCACTCAGATCTCTTAACCTGCGCACGATAGCAAAACCCTAATCCTAATCTCTTCCGCCGTACACCTCGGCTGACGTTCCTTTCTTCTACTCCTCCCACCTATGGCGTCCTCTGCTGGTAATCCTAACCAGCCCACGTCACCATTCGACATGCAGAAGCTCTTCCGGCCCCCTCCCCCAAACCCTAACCCTAACAACCTCAACCCCCCAAACCCCAACTCAACCCACAGCCCTAACCCTAATTTCTACTCCCCTACTCCTCCCGGCGCCTTCTCCTACCCCCCGCCGACCTCGCCGTTCCACCACCACCCGTACCTTCATTACCCCCAATCCCCCCTCCCCCCGAACCTTAGCCCGAATCCAAACCCAATCCCTAGCCCGAACCCTAACACTAACCCCAACCACGGCGCTCGCCTGATGGCCCTCCTTGGCACTCCAGCAACCCACCTCGAATCCGCTGCCTCGATGCCTCCGGCGCCGGCACCAGTCATGGCGCCTTCCGATTACCCGCCGATTCTCCAGGCCACGCCCTCAGCGCCCCCGGCCCCCATGGCGAGGGGCGGGAGCAGCAAGATGCCGAGGGGCCGATTTCTCGGGACTGGAGAGAGAGCGGTCTACGACGTGGATTCGAGGCTGATGGGGGAATCGATGCCGCCGCAGCTGGAGGTCACGCCGATCACCAAGTACATTTCTGATCCGCTGTTGGTCATCGGCCGGCAGATCGCGGTCAATCGTACATATATCTGCTATGGATTGAAGCCTGGGTCAATAAGGATTTTGAATATTAACACCGCGTTGAGATCCCTATTGAGAGGGCATTCTCAGGTAAATTTTATGGTTTCCGTATTTTGTTTATTTCTTTTCATGGAGTGTTTAGGTGTTTATTGCTTAGATATCTGGTATATTTGAAACGGTAACTTGATTACTTGATCATTCATGTTAGGGGATGCGAAATTTCGTGCTGGATGATTGGATATAAAATTATCTTGATTAGATTGTATCTCCTTAGGGTACCATCCTTTCACTAGAACTAGCAAGTAGCAACTTCTGGAAAGTTTCCATACTTGCTTAGAGACCGATCCAAAAAGGGGTAAACAATTAGAACCCATGTTAATTTCAAATGATAGTTTTGTTTCTTCTGTTCTTTTGCTTTTAGTCCGTTAGGATTATGTGCCAGATTATTGCCAATTATCTGTAATTTGTGCGGGATTGCTTCAGAATAGGTTGTCTGTTTGGTATATGGTAATTTAGTTGCTCATATTTGGACTAGTGTGATAATGGGCAAGAATATTATGTTGGTGTAGAGAGTGTTAGAATGTGGATGTGTTAAGAGTAGGATGACGATGCGATGCGATGTTGCAAGTCTTGCCACCTATTCGGAGAAATTTCATTACTCCCCTATGTGTTATTGCTCATTGTTCGTTTGTGCCTTGGATTTATTCTTTATAGACATCGTATGAAGTTTAAAGGGATTATACAATAGTGTTTTATTGGGAAATTAAATCAAATGGGTGCCGTTTGGAGATTAAAGGTCTTTTTTGCATAATAATTTTGGGTCTTCAATGCTATGTGTCTGATTTGCATGATGAGAAATATTAGCTTTTTTAAAATTGCATTGCACATGTTAGGTTGTTGACAATTAGGATGGGATATCAGGTTCTAAGGTTATAATAGTTTATATATGTTCCAAAGTTCTTCAAACATCGTGGAATGTGAATTTTTGTAAAGAAAGAATTATTAGAAATTTCAGTTCAGATGATGTTAGTTTTGCGCTAGTGCTTTTAGGAAGAAGATATCTTAGATTCTTTATTGATCCATGTGAGTTTGCACTCTTGATAAGTTAAAACCGGTGCTACATGTATTACTATTGTCCCTGTCATCTTATAAATGATTCCTGATGTTACCTTGTTAATGGATTAGGACTTAGGACTACATAAGAGATAATAGAATAGACACATGATTTAGAATTTATGATGAGATAGTTAATTGGACTTGGGTTTTGCATGCATTTTGGTTGAATATGCGAAAAGGGTTTCTTGACTATATATTCATTGGATTCAGAGTTGGTCATGTTTAGTTCGGGCTTCAGAGATCCAAATATGTCCCCTTTTAACATCTTACCAATCAATCCTAGCAAAAGGAAGTATTTCTTTTTCCTTTTTTGGGGGTGTGAATAAATGGAAGCTATATTTTGGAAACTAAACATCACGAAATATATTTGTACATTTGATGTAGGACACGAACGATTTTAAAGATTTGAAGGAAGATTTGGGAAAGAACACAAGAAACTAGGATTCCAAGGCTTCTCGCCAAGGATTCCAAAGCTTCTCGCCAATGAGTGGGAACCCTTTTCAGGTTTATGGAAATTTTCCCATTAAACTATTCATTGATTCCTTGTTTGAAAATAAAACAAGTATATGACCTTTATATAGGCTTACAAACCAATGCTTTGCTTCGTCCATCTCAAGTGATACTAAACATTAAAACACTTAAAATAAATAAAAAAGACTCAAAATATCTAAAGAATTTAAAACTCAAAATAAAATAAAATTAAAAATTAAAAATATTGATCTGATCCCTATCATTTTTTCCGGCTTGAGATCTTCACCACTCGGTAAATGACGGCAAAAGTAGCACCTCTGGGTAACAACCAATAATCTCTTGCAGTTTGAAAAGACACATCCACGAACTCTAAAGTGTGATATGATGCAGATTGGTAAAAGCTTGTCTTTTGAAAATTTTCTCTATTCACAAAAGATAGAAAATCATATAAGATGTGTTCGTTAATAAGAGAAAGAGGATATGTAATAATGAATTCGATGTGCTCAATCAGCTTTAGCGACGCTTCTATCTGCAGTCGTGGTGATTGTTCAATAGATGGCTTTATATAAGGCTCTGGATCAAATTGCAGTGCTGTATCAAATTCTGGCTTTGGCTTGAGTTGCAGCATTGGCTCAAACTTTGGTTCCGGCTCTAAATTAGGCTCGGACTCGGGCTCTTGCTGGGGCTCCGATACTGGCTCAGGCTCCAATTCGGGCTTGTACTCTAATTCAGGCTCGGGCTCCAATTTGGGCTCGGGCTCAGTTCGGGTTCACGCTCAAACTGTGTCTCAATCTCGTGGTCAACATCTCAGATTCAAGCTCACACTTTGCATCGAGGTTTGGATCAACATCTATTGTGGGTTCTGGCTTGAGTTTGTATACATGAAGAAGAATGTTGTGCATCTCACGTATCAGCTTTATAGGATTATCCTCTTTCGGGCTTGAAAATTGCTGTGGTGCTTGTGGAATATATTGATGCTTAGAAGGATAGCGATTTTGAAGACGGCTTAACACCGGTCATCGACGATTATGACGTGAAAGTTGCATATACTAGGATATAGCCTCTCTTTTGAACCTGCGATATGCATATGTATATTTCTATTCTTTTGAAAAATAAAATTTGAATAAATATTCTAGAGGAGATTCCCAATCATCATAGCCATACATATCTTCAAAGCCATAAAATTATGTGATCCAATCATATATTGACTGAGGAGAATAGCCATTGTAGTCTTTATCACACTAATCAGTGTGATATCCATAATTTAAAGCAGATCTTGTTGTATGGAGACTATCAGTGCGTAGTTGGTTTAGTCAGATATCCATTGGCACGAACGACATTGAATTTAGGCTTCAAATGGATCCAAAATCGTCAAATATCAGAACTATGCAGAAAATCCCAAAAAATAGGTTGAAAAATCCACTAAAAATCAAATGGCTTATTGTTGAGCTGTGACCGGGTCAACCGGCTCAGGTCGACAGCTTGGCAAAGCGGACTCAGGTTGACGCATTGGTGGCTCTACTCGGTGCGTTGGCTCGGCTCGTCGTCAGGGTCGGCTCGATCGAAATGACACTGTAACACAGTCGTCTCGGCCAGTGCCGACGTCGATATCCGATTAGACCGGCGGCGTTTTGCCCCAATTCTTGGTCATGTAACTTTGTCAGGGAGCGACAAAGAGATTTAGGGGGCCGACGACCTCAACCGTTGTCGATGGTGGTGCCGGTGATCTTTGAGAAGCTTTAGGATGGCCGCGGATCGCAATTTCTTCGACGGCGGAAGTGATTGCTTGTATTGGAAGCGTTTGAGGGAGGTGAGTCAGATGGTGGGGTCAGTGGCTCCGGCCATCGCCAGAGTTGGCATCGGCGAGTCTCAACATTGATGACTGTGGATTTCGATGGTTTGCTCGACAGCAGTGAGGTTTTCGTGCTCTGGCAGGGTCCATGGGAGCGCGAGGATGACACGAATATGGAGGCGCTGCTTGTGGAGGCCACCGGAGGTGGCGGTGTGAGGCGGCACCGGCGCGAGGTGGAACTAAGGTTTTGGGCGACAATGGAAGATTAGGGTTTTCGGGTTTTGGTGTTTTTTGGCTTTTGGGATTCAGAACGAGTGAAGATATGATCTTCACTTTGGTACCAAATTGATGTATGACGGGATAGAATTCCGGGATTTGGTGGGGGATTTGGAGAAGAAATTGCTAGATCAGTGTTACTTGGTTTCTCACCAAGGGTTCCGAGGCTTCTCACCTAGGAGGTGGAACGTTTCTTAGGTTTGTGAAACTTTTTCTAATGAACTATTCAGAAAATAAAACAAGTCTAGGGCCTTTATACAGGCTTACAAACCAATGCTCTTCTTCACCCATCTGATGTGGTACTAAGCATTAAAAACACTTAAAATAAATAAAAAAGACTCAAAATACCTAAAGACTCAAAAGTCAAAATAAAATAAAAAATAAAAATAAAAATCTTGTTCTGATCCCTATCAACATATGTATGTCACAATTTAATAAGAACTAATAATTTAGCAACCATAAAAGTTTTTAAAAATTAGCTGTAAACTCATTACAAAATAGAAATAGAAATCAGAATAAAATTTCAATGCTATTAAAGTTTAATTGATCTGTTATAATCCTCTATATCTTATTTAGAGTTAATGAAGGATAATGACAAACTTTAGCATCCAATTATATCTTTGCGAAAATTAATACTACATCACCTATTAAATGTACACATTTCATTTTTTTAAATCAAAATCAAAATTATGTAAAATATAATATTTGGAAAATTTGCTATTTAATTTTCCCCACATGTTTTAGAAGCTTTATTTATTTATTTATTCAAGGATAATGCTATTGAGATATAGAGACGCCTATAGCTGAGTGGGCGAGCCAATGCGAAGGTTTCAACTTTTGTTTAGACATCGAAATAACTGCAGGGACTGATATACTAAATGAAATATAGCTAAGTAGGTCTTTGAGTTTCTGTGATTTACCATGCTAGTTATGAGAAAATTTATTCCCTTTTTGTCAAGAACCACAGGCCAGGTTAAGTTGTATGCATACGGTTATAGTTGGATATATTGTTGGTAATTGGAAAATCAGGTCAGAACAAATGCATTGATGTTGAAATATGAAACTGCATATGTCGTTCTCTAGGGCGTCTGGTTGGGCTCTTTTTATGAAATGGCAATTTATCCACTGTGTTCGTAAGGGGTCTGGTTGGGCTCCTGTTTCTTCCTTTTTATCTTATTGTTATTGCGGTATCCAACCATGCACTGTCATTCAAGTTTTTGCAATTATATATAGAGGAGAAAAGCATTAATGGACCATGTCAAGTTATTTTGTCATCTGTTAATTAACTTAATTTCATTCAACATCATGGTGAATCAGCGAACGACTAAGCATTAATGGACCATGTCAAGTTATTTTGTCATCTGTTAATTAACTTAATTTCATTCAACATCATGGTGAATCAGCGGACGACTTACCCTGTTTAGACTACCCTGTTTAGACTGTAAGGACATGTACTATATGGTCTTTAGCTAAAAGGTTGAGAATATTTATTATATGTCAATTTCACGCAAGAGGGGATTTAACTGTATACAGTATTGGTTTTCTTATTGTCTCTGGTTACTACTGTTGTCCCCCACCCAAGTGTTCTAAAACGTGTTTTGTTATGCATGCGGTCCAGGCGCACATAATGGATAATTAGTATATGTAGAACTACACAAAAAAATTAATTTTATTATAAATAAATAAATAATATATAAATATACACTAGTCATAACCCTTGCCCTAAGGGAACGGTTCATTTGAAATATTTCTCCCTCGAAATCTTGGATCCACTAATTTTAAACGAACATAATCATTAAAGCAATAATTATAGCGCAAGAATTGCTATTAAGTTCCACCAACAATTTTAGTTCGACTAAAATTTAGTTTCCCTAGAGAATTTAATTTTCCCCAAAAATTTTATTTCCCCTCAAAGTTTAGTTCCGTCAGATTTAACCTGTTCCTCCAGATTTAATACGTGCCCTAACGGCATGGTTCATTTAAAATAGCCCCCTCAAATTTAGTTAGGAAAATCATCTATATTTTACTTGACCATATTTAACTAATGATATGAGGCATATTGTACGAATTAAGTGTAAGATCGTCATATGAGTTTGTTTATAGAAAGGATATGTTCTGTGTTGGCCCAAAGCATGCCAACAGATCTACATGTCAAGTCAAGATGTATTCTTCAGATAATAGACACATCCTCAAGAATCATCAAAGAAATACAAATCCAAGTAACTTCAAAATAAAATCTCACACATGGCCCAAAAACACGAGCATGTAAGTTGGTGGATGATGTCATAATATCAAGAAGCAACCAATTCTTGGTATTCACTCAATTATCTGCCTATTTTCTCACTCGTTTGGTGATTCTCATTATTATTTAAATAATAATTTTTTCAGGAACTTCGGAGCAATGTTATCAGGGGATTGCTAACCCTGATTTACTTATATTTATGCGTGATTATGGACATCCTGATATACTTTATATCTATGGTCATATAAGTGAAAAATCATGTCCTTTCACATCGATATAATTTGTTCCATTTGTCATCTTTCCAAAGTATGACTATTGAAGTATAGAAAATACAGTTTCACATATTTTGATCATTTTCTTCATATGTCTTTTGTTCAAATGGACTTTGATCTGTACCTTGCCAAAGGTTTTTTTGCCAATTCCATATGTTCTTCAAAGATTTCTGAATTTCTAACCCATGGCCCAATAATTTGTCGACCCTTAATGTATGAGTGTGTTACTTTGGATCATACATGTCACCTGGGGGAAGTAGCATATATTAATCTTTGACAGGCTACTCTTGGTTTTTCTTGGATTAAAGGAGCTCAATTAGGCCAAAAAATAAAAATAAAAGTAATATAAATATTCTCATACTCACCAACTGGTCGGGGAAGTTTTTATGGCAAGCTCTCACACAGCCTGAACTAGCTAAGATTCATACTTATAGACATGGGACAGACATGGATACATGATATGCGACACATAAATTTCATAACTAGCAGGGCATGAGACCACAATGCATGACATTGGTGCATTCGTTTGTGCATGCGTGATTACAAAAATGCATCTATACAAACACACGTAAACATGTACATGCATGTAAAAGTCTAGATGCATTTTTAATAATATAATCACATAAATTATTATAACCTATCGTGCATTATAAGGACTTCACAAGAAGAACTGTCCTTTGCTTTACAATTTTCTCTAGGCCACTTCAGTGCATCTCACTTCTAAAGTCAATGCATAATTCGTTATGGTTTACAAAGGTCCACATACTTCATTTGGTTGTGAAACATAATATGCAGACTTCTATACTAAAATGTTTGGATGCATGCCATATAAGTATTCGGCAGCTGTCTTAGAGTAATAAAAGTATGCTTCCATTCCGATTCCTAGAATTTGGGAGGGGTTGCAGACTTTTGAACTTGAATAGAAGAAGGTGATGATAATCCCAAGCAAAAATTATAGGCTGACGTCCGATACATTTTAGTAAGCATGACCTCCTAGCATATATCAATATATCATCCTCGATACGTCAGATATAATTCATGCCATACCTCATGCCCAAGTGAACCGAAAATTTCAAGAGCTATAATGATCAAATTGTTTAGAAATATTTGTTATCATGTGTAAACATAAGCAACATCCCAATGAACAAATCTTTCATTAGGTTATTCACTATGTGGCAAATAACATATTAAACTTTAGTTAAGGTATATCACTTGCGTGTTTCACCTGATGTCAAATTACTGGAATGAATTGAAACTTTCTAAATTCCTGTTTACAGTACCAGAACTATAGCAAGACTACATTCTTACAAAACACGCAATACTACATTCTTAGAAAACCGTGAGGAAGCAGAGTGGCAAACCTGAGGTTTTCGAATAGAAAACTGTGAGCTATTGATTTTGAATGGCAAATCTGTACACAGTGAGTCGTGAGATGATTTTGAATGGCAAACCTGCCAAAAAAATGAGTCGTGAAATGATTTTAGAAGCAAATTTTGAATGGCACAGTGAGCTGTTGATTTTGAATGGCAAACCTGTAGGCTTTCCTTAAAAAGTTGATCTTTGAATGGAAAACCTGCAAGATTTTGAATGTCAAATCGTGAGTTGTTGATCATCGCATTCTAGCTCCCAATTCTCATGTCAGGATTTTCATTAATCAAACACCATCTGGGCACCCGCTGAACTCGTCCGATTTCGCGTAGAAGCTGATGAGCCCGCTCTCTGAGTACTCATCCCGGTCAAGCCCGAGCTTGAAGGAGAGTCCATGGAGTTGTAGGAAAGATAAAAGAAAGACATAAAATTTTGAAGTATTCTTTTCAACATTCATCTAACTCTTACTCTAATAAGAATACTAAAAAACTGCACGTGGCCATTATAATTTATTCTTATAATAAATAAATGAGCAATGTGTAACAACATTGTTCCTATAAGATTTTTCACCAATTGAATGTTGCTCGACCAAGGAAACTTCTCAAAGTCAAACTTAAACCATGAGGAAGCAAAGGTTTTTGGCAAACATGAGGTTTTTGAATAGCAAACCGTGAGTAAGCAGAGTTTTTTGAATAGCAAACCATGCGCTGTTGATTTTGAATGGCAAACCTACACAACATGAGTTGTGAGATGATTTTGAATGGCAAACCTGCAAAAAAATCATGAGCCATGAGATAATTTTAAAAGCAATTTTTTAAAGGCATCGTGATCTGTTGATTTTGAATGGTAAACATGCAAGCTTTTCTGAAAAGTTAATCTTTGAATAAAATATTATAAAAATATCAACACAACAAATTGGTAGATTGCTTGCGGCCAAAATGATAGAGAACATTTAAATTCAGTTATATTTGACACATACAAGTATTAAATGCAACACTGTCTACTAATGAATTTGGTTGGCCAACAAAACTTTGCTTCATAAAATGTGCTGACACTAGGATATGTCCAATGTTGGACTGCAACAAAAATCAGCATCGATTTTGTCAGAAGCAACTAAGAACTAGCAAAAGTTGTTGCCTCCCACACTCGGACCAAGCTAATCAGATCGTATACCAATTATGAAATTATGAAACACATGGTCAGTCCAAACATCAATAATGATCAAAAAAATTTTTAGTAGTGAGTGACAAATGTATACCTGTTTAGTTATTTTTATGGTCATAAATTTAAATATATTAAGAACTAAATTTTAATAATTTAAGTTGTGCAAGACTAATGAATGTGAATCAAATATTCGTGCATCATCAAGCATTCTTTTAATTAAAAAGGGAAAAAATGAAACTGCAAGAATGTGACCCATATAAAGCTATCTTTTAGTGAATAAAATGCAGTATGCGTGGCATGAATTCATTCATTCCCCTAAGGTCAATGTACCTCTTGCTAGAATTTCCACCACCCAAGCTTCCACTGAACATGAATTTAGGCTGCAAGTAGCCCTTGGCCTGAAGGGTAGCTTTCCTCAATAGGGCAAAAATAGAAAAAGTCCTAAAGGGATCAGCACACTCTAAACTCTAAGCTGATATTCAAATTAATTTATAGGGACCCAAAATAGTAATTGTGTAAAATATTCATGGAAGTACTCTTTGTATCTACATGCAATCGAAATTTTTCTAATCAAAATTGGACACGGAACGCTACAATTTCTCAAAAATACCCCAAGAACATAATGAAAAAAAATATGCAAATGATCTCACCACGACACAGATTTCCATGTCATTTGATCAAACTTGTACCTTTAGATGATTGGAATTGATATCAGATATGAAATTAGGGCGATGAGCGGCTAGAACACAAGATCTCGATCCAAAATTAGAAAACTTGAAATAAATTGTGGCAGATGGAAGGGTCATTGCGGCTTCCATAGATAGAAATCGGTGTTTACGGAGATTTTTTTCCTTTTTTAGTAGAAAACCTGCAATAAAGGGATTAACAATGAATCACAAGGGGAACAAATGAATGGAAACCTATACCTACATCAACAAAATTTACCTTTGAAAGATAAAAAAAATGGGATGAAATCAACTTTGGGGCGTCGTATTTTCTTTCGGGTGAGAGTTTAAGACGTCAACAATGTGTGAAACGATGAAAAAATGTTTTTAAGGGACTTTGGTTTTCCCCCCTAAGGTTTTCCACTCCAAAATTCAAAAGCCCCCCCCCTAATTTTTTTTCCACATCCTCTCGTCCTAACCATTGATTTTTCAAGATTAAATCTCGACCGTCTTTCTATCGTCCCTTTTGTTTTAGTCAGCTTGTCCTAGTCAGCTAGCTAATTCAAAAACATCCCTCAAATGTATAATAGATATGTATGTTTATAGCAAGCATTAAAATTTCTAAACATAAACGAATAAGCAATACCAGACTTTGTATTGACGACATAGAAGACTAAGCAGAATTTTTGATAGCAATTTATTTTCAACACAATTAGTTATTTATACCAAAATCACATATTAATATCATGGTTTAATGTTTCGCCCGATACCCTTTTGTATCGTGCGTTTCGTATCGGTTTCGGTGTGGACAAACGGAGGGTTGTTTCTCGGTTTTGGCCGGAACCGGCCTCGACAACACCGTTCCGACCGAAACGAAAGGGAAAAGAGAAAATTTCCGATGAAAACGCAGCAGAAAGCCAAAACAAGAAAAAGTGGAGGGAAAAACATAGAGAAATAAAATAAAATAGAAAACGTGAAGAAGACTTACCTCTTCCACCGCCGTCGTTGGTATCGTCGTCAAGCCCGCTGCCGCCGCCGCCTGTAAAAGGGAAGAAGAGAAGAGAAGATGGATGAAGAAGAAAAGAGAAGAGAAGAGGGATGAGATCACGCGTGGGTATACCACTATTACTGCTACTCACATTTCAATGTGAAACTTGTAAATAAATGAAGTATGTTTAGCAAAATGTGTAATGTGAGTAGCAGCACTCCGATATTTTGGGGGAATTGCTATGCGAACAGACCTTTTTACTCGGTATACAGACCAACTTATTTAGAAGTTTGCCATTCCTTTTTTATGCAATATATTTAGCAAAATATATTTAGCAAAAAAAATTGTAATATATTTTTACATATTTTGCAAAATGTGTAACTTGTAAAAAAGTGATACTTTAATATTTGATAGTATTTGATAGGTATTTAAGCATTTGACTGCCGATACGGACGAAACGAAAATTACGTTCGAAACCACCGAAACTGACGATACCAATACCAATACCAATACCGAAACCGAGACCGAAACCGAGACCTAAAATCTTGAATAAATAAGTAAATAACCAAGAAACTAGTAAAACGAGCACTTGTTTTATCCAATAATGCGTCCAATTATGGGCTCGCTTAAGCGGTTATGCAAGTGCATAATGGTTGGCACCTGAATATGCGGATGACCACATATTTTTGGCGCATAACATGATTTGGATGCAAAACGCAGAAGCATATGCAGCCACATAATCTGCCTTTTAGAACACTGTTTAACCGATTATCCATTATTGTTCTTCTTATCATCTCTGGTTACTAATAACGTATTTAGTTTTGGGATGCTCTTATTAGCAATCCATTTACAGTCTTTTTTGTAGGATAAGATTGTATTACGGTGCAATGCATGAATAATACTTTTAATTAGGATGTACAAATTAGATCCAGTAATGGAGGTATGCGTTGATCAAGTGGTTTTCAGTTGACTATTTCTGTATTGCTATACTTGTTTAGTTTGTTTTTTCAATAGCTATTGGGAGGGTTTGTTCTTTTCTTGACAGTGTTTTATTGCATGTGTGGAGTTCATGATGTTTGATATTCATGTAATCAAAATGTAGAAATCATGGATGCTTTTTGATCAGTTCAATTGACTCAAACTATGTTTGTTTTTTGCCAGAAAGTTACGGACATGGCTTTCTTTGCAGATGATGTTCACATGCTAGCCAGGTGGATTTTCTGTTAATCTTTATATTTGCTTTTTTCATGATCTCAACTGTTCAGCACACTTATGTCATCATATATCTGGTATTTATTCAGCAGTTTTGTTTTTCCTATTTCATGTTGTGCAGTGCTAGTGTAGATGGAAAGGTCATTGTTTGGAAAATTGATGAGGTAGTTGATGAGGAAAACAAGCCTCAGATTACTGGAAGAATCATTGTTGCTGTTCAGATGGGGGGAGATGGAGAATCATACCATCCACGGATCTGTTGGCACTCCCACAAACAAGTACTGTTACATTTCAATCATGGTCATTACATTTCAATCATGGTCATGAGCCAATGTCTTTAGTAATCTTTTATGTATTCAGATACCAATTTCTATAATCTTTCTGTTGGTTCAAGAAGTTCTTTCAACTATGAATTCAAGTGCAGCATATATAGCAACCTCATGCCTCTTTTATTTGAAAACCACTTTGCAGGAAGTTTTGATTGTTGCCATTGGAAATCGTCTGCTAAAAATTGATACTACTAAAGTAGGAAGAGGAAAAGAATTTTCTGCAGATGACCCTCTCAAGTGCCCTGTTGATAAGCTTGTGGATGGCATACAGTTTATTGGCAAGCATGAAGGGGATGTGACAGACTTGTCTATATCTCAATGGATGACGACTCGCTTGGCATCAGCATCAAAAGATGGCACGGTTTGTAGTTATCATTGTCAAAGATTTTGGTGCCTTCTATCTTTAATTTGTGGTTTAGACATGAAGATAAATTTATAGGTTATGTCTTTAGATGTATTCAGTGATACGTCCATGCATCTGCATCTTTCTATTTGTGGTGTATGTTAACTTGACAAGGTGTTATTCATTGTTTTTAATGTTCATTTCATTTAATTTAGTCCATTGCTTGAATTCAACAGTTTGCAAAGTTTTACTTTTGTAAGTTTGATGCAAACTTTGTACTTTTATTTGTATTTAATGCATAAGTGAAATATTACATAGGTACCATGCTTTATATAAAGCTGAACTTAATACAATACAATTACTTATTTGGTATTGTTATTATCAGGGTTTGAGGTATCGGCCGATACCATTAAGTATCGGCCGTATCGTATCGGTATCGGCAATTGACGATACCGAAACTAATGGTTAGTTTCAGTATCGGCCGATACTGAACGGTATCTGTCAGTTTCGGCCGATACCGACCGAAACTGACCGATTCTGGTCGAAACTGACCGATATCGTTGAGTACCGGTTGAAAATGGAGGAAGAAGATGTGTAATTAAATAAAAATTCTCTAAAAAACCCAAAAATTTCATGAATCCCCTGGGGGTTCGGCTTGAAAATGATGAAGAATTAGACAAAGAAGAGGCAGAACCATGAAAAATTGCTGAAAAAAGAATAAAAAGGACAAAAGGAAGATGAAAAAATTGAACTCACCTCATCGTGTCGCCGCCTCGCCGAACCTGCATCCTGCCTCGCCGAACCCGCCTTGACCATCTAGCATGAGAGAGAGAGGGCAAAGAGAGAGAGAAAGAGGCCCGAGTCGCCTTTCAGGAGATGCTGCGTTCTTTAAAAGGCAAACTTGTAAATAAGTGGTATGTGCATAAAGTAAAACAGTCGGTGCACATGTCAAGCAGATATTTTATGGCAACCCTGTAAATAAGTGGTATGTGCGCAAAGCAAAATGGTAGGTGCGCAATGCAACACCTAGCGATTTTTTGGCAAACTTGTAAAACGGTGGATGCGTAAGGCAAAATGGTGGGTGCACAAGGCTAGCTTTAGGATCTATTCATTATCTAATATTTAATGTTTAAGTACTAAACTTTAGGTATTTAGTATTTGATATGACTACGGACTCAAATTTAGTTTATCTATTTAGTATCTAGTATTTGATAGTATATGATTAATATTTTAGTTTGTTAAGTATTTAATAGTATTTGATAGGTTTAAATTTAAGAACCTCCGAAACCATCACTGTGTGCATATAGTATATACATATTTAAAGTATCTCCGAAACCGAAACCGAAACCGATACCCGAAACGGAACTGCCGAAACTAGCGATATGGACGAAACCGAAACTTACTTTCGAAACCGCCGAAACCGGCGATACCGATACCGAAACCTAAATTTTGGGAAAAACGATACCCAGATCGAAACCGAGACCTAAAACCTTGGTTATTATACTTATACACAGTGTCATTAGAGGTTGATTAGGCCAATTTACATAGCATGATATTTTGAATTAGCATTGTCTTTCGAACGTAGTTAATATCTTGTGATATGCGATATGTATCATTTGATACTATACGATATAAAGGGCCTTTTATGCATGTTGAACTATCATATTCAAGATGCAAAATATCTTATGGATGTCATATCAGATAGATACGATATATCGACTGAGACTTATATCGACCAATATGTATCAATTAAAAGTTGGGTTATATTTGGTTTTGCCAAGTCGATCTGGTTTTACATTCGACCCCTTCATATTTAGAGGTAAAATTGATTGAATATTTCTCTTTTTAGCAGATAACACACAAATCTTTCCTATTTGCTTTGTTAATGCTTATTGATGTTCGCTGCACTTGATGACTCTAGCCAACCATGTCGATCATATCTGGAACTCATAGAGCCTTATGTATCGAGCTTTGTCGACCATCAAGGATCTGCCAACCATTACCAATCCATTAAGAGGTTCTAAGGACTTTCACTGGCCCTTGTGGAGGTCTTGGCAATCCTTGCCGATCTTTGTTGATCTTCACAGACCTTTGTAACTGTGATTTTTGGACTCTTATCACATCTCCTTATTTATTATTTGCTTTATGATAAATATCTCCATATTTTTGTGATACATTTAGATATATACGCAGTGTGCTTTATTATTGCACAAAATAATTTTATCGTTTGCTATGTGATATGATACGATATGCGATATGATACGATTTACTGTACAATAATTATAGAAAACGATAAAAGATATACGTCATGATTCACGATATAACAACTTTGCTTTCGATAACTTTGTTGCAACTTTTTTATTTTTTCTGGATAGTTTATTTACTTGTCTAGGAAGGATGTCCTGGTTCCTTACTTAATTCATACACCACAGGGCCATATTTATTTTTCTTTACTGATGCTATCTCAACCTTATTCCCTTTATTATTGAACCTCTGTACTGATTTAGTTCTGCAACATGTGACACTTGTAAAGTCATAACATTGTAAGAAGCTGAGAAAGTACTTGATATATTTATTTTCTGGTTTTCCAAAGCTACATATCTCGGTACGGTTGTTTTTTCATCATATCACACACATATAAGTGCAACATTCTTGATTTGTAGTTTTCAATACTTAGTCAAGGAATATGCTAACTTTGAGCTTGGAAATTTATGAGTATTCTGATGTGTCAAATGCATTATGTACCATAAAAGTTACAAGGTATCCTAAGCTTATATGAGACATACCCTTGATAACATAAAATTTTAATGCTTGAATAAAGCAATGCACAATTCAACTTGATTTGTGGATATATTTATGTACATAGCCTTCTATATTAAATAAGGACCATAAACTTATAATATATTTTTTGACTTTGATCTTGGATATTTACGTGTATTCTGATGTGCCAAATAAAGTCATGCAGAATTCAACTTGATTTGTGGATATATTTATTTAAATTGCCTTCTATTTTAAATAAAAATCATGAACTAATAACTATTTTTATTTATGTCACATGAAGCTGTATTATGTTGTACACATTGCGGTGCTATATTTATGAAGGATCAGTCTCATAACAGTAATTATTTATTTACTAAATTTACATGCAAGTGCAATATGCATGTGAAATCTAAATGAAATTTATTTAAAATCATACAATTTGGATTCAGTTTTCATTTGTAAAGGGGATGTGTTTTGAAAATGATATGGTTTAAGTTTGTTGCTAGTGATGTGTGTTAATCACATTTTAGCAATTTTCTTATATGCACATATAAGGAATATGTAGATCAACTAGCTAAAGAGGAAACCCCTCATTTATCGTCAGCTAGCTACGGAGGAAATTCCTCATCGTAAAAAGTACAATCTCCATTAATTTTTGGGTGATTGGAACGTTCAATTTGATCTTCATAGTATAAAACCGCAAAACGTTAAATATTTTGTGAACATTAGTGACTTTGCTTGTTCATCCACTCGTCACAACTTTAATGGTATCATAGTAATAGAATTTTTGCAATGGCTAGATGAAGAAGCAAAATCTTTAGTGTTCACTATATATTAGTGTTTTGATGCTTTAGAGTATGAAAATAAAGTGAACTGGTTTGATCACCCAAAAATAGAGGAGATTGGACTTTTTAACTATAGCCAAGAAGGGATTTCCCCTTGGCTAGCTGATCTACATATATATATATACATATATATATATACATATATATATATACATATATATATATATACATACTAGTCATAACCCGTGCCTGCGGGCACGGTTCATTTAACATTTCCCCGACAAATTTTTGTTCCCCGAAAAATTATTTACACAGCCAAAATTAAACAGAACAATAAATTAGCGTAAAAATATTTAGTGGCATGGGCACCTTCGGCACGGGCGTCTTCGGCGTGGAACAACAAATTCGGCGTCGAACAACAAATTTGGCGCTCGGTCCTTCGGCGCATAACAACAAATCTTTGTAAAAAAAATTGCGCGGGCGACTTCGGCACGGAACAACGGAACAACAAATTCGGCGTCGAACAACAAATTTGGCGCCCGCGCCTTTGGCCCAGAACAACGGAACAACAAATTCGACGTCGAACAACAAATTTGGCGCCCGCGCCTTTGGCGCAGAACAACAAATATTTGAAAAAAAATTTAGCTGGCGCCGAAGACAACAAACATCAATGTATTTTTACGCTAACTTGTCGTTCCGCTAAATTGTTTTACGCTAAATTTTTTATTTTGTTTAATTTAATGGATCATGATTCTCCACAATCTTTCCCATGGCACTTTTAATTTCAAAGTTTAGGTTTCCAATGCACTTTTTCTTCCAAATTTAATCTCCACAATATTTCCCAATGCACTTTTCCCCCCAAATTTAATTTCCACTCTTTTCCAAGGCACTTCTAATTTCAAAGTTTATATTCCCAAGGCATTTTCCCCCAACAATTTTCACAAAATCCAATCTCAACCATTGATTTTCCAAGATCAAATCTCAGCCACTCTTTATCTTGTCCTAGTCAGCCCTAGAATTCAAAAATCGTTGTCAAATGTATAATAGATATATAATTTATGTGATGTGCACACACAAAATGATATCCAACTCAAGCACTGTAAAACATAGATTATATGTTTGTAGATAACATATAAAAACTTGCTTGAAATTATGAGAAATATGGGGTATAAGCTACCAAGAGAAATTTCCTCGTATTTTAGATCAAACCGAGGGTTGATAACTTAGTTTTGGTTTTGTTTTCGATCTTGGGGAAAATTTTAATTTTCGAACAGTTTAGCCTATTTGTAAGTTTTGTTTTAAGTTTTGGGTTTGGATTTATTTGAATTTTTTGTATATATTTATATAACAACGTATATATAATAAATCTTTAAGAATTCTAATGAATTTTTAGAATTTATATAATATAAAATTTAAAATTTCAATAAATTTTTATGATTTTTGGAATTTTCATAAATATTTTTTATGGATTTGGTTCAAATGGGGTTGTGTATTCAAACTAAAATCTATATTTTATTATAAAGATTGAGGTTTCAGTTGAAATTGGTTGATACTGATCGACACTTGCAGAAACCAAGTTTCAAAGTTGTCTAAGCTCTTGTCCTTCCCCTGTGATTCAAGACAAAGAATATCGGTTAGAGTTTCTTTTCCGAGTGAAAGCACCATGTTCGTACCGTCCCCTTCAAAACCAAACCGAAATGGTCGAAACCAATTGATTTTGGTTTTGCTTGAAATCTCATTTCTTGGTTCAAATAATCCATTGTTCACATCTTTTTTGGATGATTGGTGCCCGTCGTTTTCATCTTCATCTTCTAAAACTAAATTCACAAAAGATCTAGTGAAATCCAAGCTTTTTGCTCGTTGATTCAAGGATAAGAAAAATCATATTATTGTGAAACGGTTAATCCGATGTATGAGCAAACAATATGAAAATCACAAGCTTTTTGACGTACCTCTATTTTTAGACGTGTATATCAACATTATCCGTGCTAATCATCAAGAAAATTGGAAGTGGATCTTGTTTTTTCCACGTTTTCGCCATGGATTGCTACTCATTCTCTCTTTTTATATAGTACTAGTCATACTCCTTACCCGCGGGAACGGTTCATTTAAGATTTTCTCCCGCGAAATCTTTGTTCCCCCAAAAATTATTAAAATTTAAAAGAATAACAAATTAGCGTAAAAATATTTAGCGGCACGGACGCTTTTGGCGGGGGCGCCTTCGACACGAACAACAAATTCGCCGCAGACATCTTCGACACGAAACAACAAATTCGGCGCATGCGCCTTCGCCGCGGAACAACAAATTTGGCGCGGACGTCTTTGACGCGGAACAACAAATTAGCGTAAAAAACCCGTGCCCGCAGGCACGGTTCATTTAAGATTTTCTCCCGCGAAATCTTTGTTCCCCAAAAAATTATTAAAATTTAAAAGAATAACAAATTAGTGTAAACATTTTTAGCGGTACGGGCGTCTTCGGTGCGGAACAACAAATTCGGCGACCGCTCCTTCAACACGGAACAACAAATTCGGCGTGGGCGCCTTCGGCGTGAAACATGTTTACTGGCTCCTTTCAAAGTTTGACCAAATTTCAAAGCTGGGCCAAATTTCAAAGCTTACATTCATGGTTTCAAAGCTCCCTTTAATTTCAAAGCTGGACCAAATTTCAAAGCTCACATTCATGGTTTCAAAGCTCACATTTTTTTGAATTAAATCTTGACCCTAGGATTCAAAGGATTTGGATGCATTCTGATCGTTATTGATGACTGGGACTCAGCCCTTGGATTCAAAAACAGTTGTGTTTTATATAATAGATAGTTTAATACATTAGTCCCACAAATTACTTGCCTTTATATTAGCCCCTCTCAAATCTAGTCTTTTCATGCTAGCCCCGTAAAATAATTAAGTTGCACAAAATTAGTCAATCTAGTTAGATTGAATCATTGGTAACTTTAATAATCTATTAATTCTCATCCTATTCTCCATTCCATTTATCACTTGCTAGAGAGAGTAAACTTTGCTTGTTTATTCTCAATGAGAAAAAATGGTGGATTGAGATGGATATATAGGACGAGATGTTACCAGAAAATGGATATATCTATTTACAAATAGCTGGTGATGGGTAGATGACCATTGCACCAATAGCTTACTGGAGGGAACATTTCTTTCTTCATCCAAGTCAAGATTAATGATAATTTGAATGTTAGTTTTAGGGCTTGTTTGTTTGGATACTTGGGATGAAAATCCTTTGGATTTCATATTGGATGATAATCTATTGGATTGCATGTGTTAGGAAGTGTTAAAATCCTTTGTATTTAAGCCAACAAGTTTGTTTAGACTTTAGATGTTCTATTAATCTTATTTAATATCATTAATTTTAGTCAATAAAGTAGATTTGTAACTAGAAGAAATCTTTTCGATTAGAAAAATGAAGACAAGACATCACTTTTTTAGTCCAAAAAATTGACCTACTTCTTGGATTAGGTTTAGGATTGTTGTAAAAAAAATAGACATCCAAACAAGCCAATCCAAAAGATTATGTCAATCCACAGGGAAAATGGAATTTAGGATTATAATCCTTTGAATTAGGGCTATCCAAACATGCCCTTAATCTAAGCTTGGGACTGGTTTGACTTCACTGATTTGAGGAAGTAATATTAAAACACCCAGAGTCGGAGCAAGAATATAAAATATATGCCTAACTAGAGGGACTAATATGAGATAAAATTCCTTTAAAATATCTCAGTTGTAGCAAAAGATTTTACATGATTATTTTGTTTTTAAGATGACGAATGTACACGTCAACTCTCTTATGCATGCATTCATGCTGAGCGGGGCATATCCCTGCCATGCACTGCCCGAGATTTTATTTATTAGTAGCACCAACTTATCCACAAAAATGCAAGCTTTGAACGGCAAAGTTCTTTTGTCTTAGTTGGAGAAGTGCTACACTTGTGCCTCAATTTGCTTGGGAAATTAAAGTTTTTCAAAAAATTTCCATCACTACTGTTGTTAATCGCATCTTCGACGTTCTTTTGAATTGTTTATATATATATTTCCACTTTCATTGTAGTTAAGTTACGTGACCGGTTGCACTCATTTACCACTGAACGAGGGTAGTATATTGGAGTGAATCTAAAGTTTGTTTTGATGTTCTATATTAATCATTCTTTTGTTTTTTTTATTTTCCTCCATTTCTGTGTTTGTTTGCTTGTCATTTTCTATCCATCCATTGGTGGGATCATGGAGTACTAATTAATATGGTTCACTTTCATTGCTTGCTACAGGTGAAGATATGGGATGATCGTAAAACAGTTCCTTTGGCAACTTTAAGGCCACATGAAGGCCAGCCTGTTAGCTCAGTTGCATTCTTGACGTCACCTCACCGCCCTGACCACATTGTTCTTATCACTGCGGTATGGTTCCAGAGACATTTGACCATATTTTTATTAATAATGTCTTATACATTAGGCATCATTGTATATGATAGTTTCTGTGAGTGGGCTTGCTTAATGTGTCTTTGTCAAGTGTTATTTCAGGAAAGCAATGTGATGCTTCTTTCTGCCTTGCCTTGAGATTGCCATGACACTAGTAATCATCATACTACTTGCTTGGTGATTATTTCTAACATGCAGTGTATTTTTCTATTAATTTTTAATAGGGTCCTCTTAATAGAGAAGTAAAGATATGGACTTCCACAAGTGAAGAAGGATGGCTTCTGCCCAGTGATTCTGAAACATGGCAGTGCACTCAGACCTTGGAATTAAGAAGTTCTACAGAGCCTCGACCTGAGGAGGCATTCTTTAATCTGGTTGTAGTGTTGCCCCGTGCAAGTCTCTTGTTACTTGCGAATGCAAAGAAAAATGCCATATATGCAGTGCATGTTGACTATGGCCCCTTCCCAGCGGCAACTCGCATGGACTACATATCAGATTTTACTGTCACAATGCCTATATTGAGTCTTACGGGAACAAGTGACAACCTCCCTGATGGGGAACAAGTAGTCCAAGTGTACTGTGTCCAGACACAGGCTATTCAGCAGTATGCACTGGAGTTGTATCAGTGTTTGCCACCTCCTGTTGATGCTTTGTTGGGGAGAGACTCTGGCGTTCGTGTGTTTGATGCATCTAGCTCAGAAGGATTTTCTTTGTTAGAGCCAGCTCGTGGACCTCCTATGAGTGTTGTCACTGTAGGTAATGTGTCACCAAAAACCTCTCTTCCTGGGAGCAGCTCGGAGAGTGTACCTACAACTATACATCATGTATCCTCGTCTTCTGAGGTGTCAGATATTCGTGAAAGGACATTAAATGGTGACATTAAATCCTCTGCTGCTCCATTTTCAACTTCAGATGCTGGAACGTCAAGCGGGGTGCCTTCATCGGCTCCATTAAATATGGACATTTCTGGCGGGCTTTCTATATTAAGGAACCCTTCAAAGGGTTTTGAACAAGGACCTCCAGGTGATCGTGATGTCAGCCAACCCGTTAATTATTCAGCTGAAGGGAGGATTGACTCTATAATTACAACTGTGCCTGATGTCCCTTCAGCCGTTGATAATTCAGGAAAAGATGAATTTAAAGGTGGCATAAATGATAATAATTTGCTGCCAAATTCTCATTTAAAGTTTAAGGTGGGTGGCAATACAACACATCTTGTAACTCCATCAGAAATACTATCGGGGGCTATATCTTCCTCGGAGACTATTCATGTCAATCCCGGCCTGAAAAATGAGGAAGTTAAGGTTCTAGATGCCATTGAGGGCAATGACATACCGAGCGTACATGTGGAAGTTAAACATGGGGATGAAAGTAGATTGGATCCGCCTGACCAATCAGTCTCTCAGAAAGAGCCACACATTACTGCAGACAAGGATAAATCTGATACCACCCTGACTTCTGAAGCTGGCAGTGAGATGCCGAAAGAGGTTTCTTTCATGACATCAGGAACATGCAGCGTTGATGACGCTCCTCGAGGAGATGATATTTCTGTCCCGGACACATTGGATCAGCCTACTGGTACATGTGATGAAGAAATTCAGGAAAACACAAACATTCTGACCGAAAATACCACAGAATCAGCGGCTGCAGTCTCACAAACTGGTTTGGCAATGAAAGGGAAAAAGCAAAAAGAAAAGCAATCACAAGCATTGTGCCCTTCACCTTCTCTAAGCCCTTTTAATTCTACTGGTTCGTTGAATGAATCTGGGATCGGCACATGGCTTCCTTCAACGGATGCATCTTCTCAGCTTCATTCTATTCAGGATACGCTAAATCAGGTGCGATTAGTTTTACAGTTTAAGATCCTATATTATAATTTTCAGAATAATGGTCATCATATGTCATGAGAAAATTTCCTTATTTGGTGGTCCAAGTAACTGCATTTCACCTAAGTCCACTTTCTACCTATCTGTTTTATTTATACAATTGAAACCTGTTGTCTAACAATTTTGTAAATTATTTGTGCCTATGATGCATGTTTAGAGGGCACAACTTCTCGAAGAATGTACTGCTGGTTTTTCTCACATGTGGCACATGTAGCTATCACTATAATCAAGCATTTTTATTCATATTGATTGTGGTTTCTACGACTGTTATATATGGCAACTGCCATTTAGCTATGCCTTTAGTTCTGGCGTCTTGATTGTATCTAGCTTTTTGTGGTTTCTATTTGTCGATCGTCAGGAGTTATGCTCTCCATCCATAATTTCTGGATTATATACTGAAAATATTCTATTTTTTCATGAAATAAAGCATTTCTGTCATCTAATTTACAAATAGAAGTTGGACATTATGGATTCTATGTGGAAATATGAATGGTTCTGAAGGAAATCATCTTTGATCATGTAATCTCCAAACATGCAGGTTAGAAAATGGATCGTGTCCGGACCAAATTGCTTTTTAAATATGAAAATTTGCCGCTTCACATGTTTTGGAAATATATTAATTTATTTTTTCCACTACTTCCCCTAATGTTTTGTTTGGATTTCTCTTGCAGCTTATTAACTTGCAGAAGGACATACAAAAGCAGATGAGCTCAGTGGTTACTGGTCCAGTCAATAAAGAAGGAAAGAGAGTAGAGGCTGCTCTGGGGCGCAGCATGGAGAAAGTTGTGAAGGCCAATGTTGATGCTTTGTGGGCCCGTTTCCAGGAGGAAAATGCGAAACATGAGAAGACTGAGAGGGAGCGGATGCAGCAGCTGACAAGCGTTATCACGAACTGTATGAACAAGGATTTGCCAGTGATGTTTGAGAGAGCATTGAAGAAGGAGATTTCTTCCGTAGTGCCAGCTCTAACTCGTGCAGTCACCCCTGTCATTGAAAAATCCATTTCTTCGGCTATATCTGATTCTTTCCAGGTCTTTCCAAGCTCTCTTTTCTCCCTGAATCTTCATTTTTCCCGTGTGTTTTGTGACTGCTTTCCTTGCAGAGAGGAGTTGGGGACAAGGCAGTTGGTCAGCTGGAAAAGTCTGTCAATTCAAAACTTGAAACTACGGTCGCTAGGCAGCTTCAATCGCAGTTCCAAACTTCTGGAAAGCAAGCTCTTCAGGTATAACTTTCATGAGGATTACCGTCGAGTGTCAAATCTCACTTTGAGACTATTGTTATAGGAGGATTATAGCCTTTTGGATTTTGCTTTTACTTTATACGCATATACCCTATGTTGCGGTTACAGTTCAGTAACCTAATATACCTGAACATGTATGCAGGAGGCTCTGAGGTCCAGTCTGGAGTCCTCCGTGGTTCCAGCTTTCGAAAAGTCATGCAAGGCAATGTTTGAGCAAGTAGATGCTGTCTTCCAGAAAGGAATGAATGAACACACTGCTGCTGCTCACCAGCAATTTGAATCTACACATACTTCTCTGGCAATTACTCTAAGGGTACACAATTACATTCTCCTAAATATCTGGGTTTGGGAATTGTACCATTCTTCTTCTAGGAAGTATATACATGGGTACGGATAAGGGTATGTGTATGAGCACATGGGTATGTGTATGAGCACAGACATGGGGCTCGGAAAATTTTTGAATGATAGTTTTTGGGGGCAACTTTATAAAATGTTATATCATATTATACACAGACACAAAACAAACATGATATAAAGGTGACATCGAACGATATAATCTTTAAATGCATAATTTAGCTAGATTTTTAAGAAGCATGGACACGGACATGACATGAACACATGTACGTGACACAGGAAAGATATGGTGACACGACAAGAAGACATTAAGATATGCATGAAATGAAAGGGGGTGTACGGATATAGACTCAAACATGTGCATACATCCAAAAGCATAAACCCATTTCTAATCATAAATACATGTGATGATTACAACATATCAGACATTGATATGACTTTGGCAAGTGAATGACACTGGGCTCTTCAACTAGAATGATTTTTCTATCGATGTATACTTAAAACGTATCATAGTTTAAAATAACTTTATAGCTTTTTCCACTAAGGTATGGTCATTCATATATAAAGACAATTAGATAAATATTATCAAACATGTGTTGTGAAAAACGAGTATCCGACATCATGATCCGTTGCGATTATGATCTGACATTTTTTCTATCAAGTCAATGAAGCCAATCCCAAATTTGGGATGAATGCTATGATGATGATGTGTTGCATCAAAAAAGAAATGTATGAGTCATGTAGACATTTTTTTTTCAACTTTTTTGCGAAGTGTTCTAAATTAGAAAATATACTATATAATTAATATGTTTGAAAAGTGTCGGATTCATGTCCAAGGACTGTTCAAGGAAGTGTTGGTGCCGGGTGTTGGTGTGTCTGGTAGGGGCATGAAATCATGATGAAAAACCCATGCTACAAAGATTCCGGTTATCTATTACAGTATAATATATTAATATTTTATATAAACTAAACTGTCTTTGTATTTTGAAAGGGTTATATGGCTTGCTAGCATTATGCATGTATAAGACATGGGAAAACTTCAACATATGTAAAATTCATATGATAGAGGGAATCCAATGGTGCCAATGCCAGTTCATTGGCATAAGATAGTGCCTTCGAAGTAGATACCATGACTTAATCTATATTTGTAATCGTATTGAAATTTCAAACTGTTAATTGAAATTTCAAATTCTTAATGAAGCAGATGTGAAACAGTGTCGTTTATGCTCATGATGTCATATGTAAATGAGATTTTTATGATCCAGAATGTGGTATGCATTCTTTTCTGTTGGGTTTGGGAATTTGGCTGGCTGCTATAGTATGTGTTGTGGGTTGAACAATACCCATTCTGATAAGCGAGTCAGTTGTTAACCCATTTTTGCTGTAAAATATATGGGCTATATACGTAAATGTCCCGGTCACCTATAGCCAGTCAGCAATTTGATTCGTTATCGGTCAATCAGTTTACTTCCTTAAATCCCTTCAATATCCCAGTCGACATGCCCAATTTAAGCATTCAGCATGATGACATGATGTTCATATCTTTTTTCAGCCAACTGTCTTTAACATGTCCACCATTTTACCTGGCAAAGCCTACACGTGGTATCATACAGATGAATCATCACAGTGTTGCGAATTGTTTATGTTTATTGCTTATAAGTTATAATATGCCGTTTGTAAATCTGTATTGTATTGCTTTTTTTGCATCGACATTGGTATGCCATCTTTGTTATTTGTTAAACCTAATGTTAAGTGATAATTTAAAGATAGAACATATACTGATTTACATGAGATGTATGTCTTTTCACTGTTACAGTGTATTGCTTGACATTTGCCATTCATGGACCTGACATCTGTATTAGAACCTCATTTGGCATATGGTACTGCAAGTGGCGATGTTGTTTGTTTGACATGCAGAGTAATTTTGTTTTGTTTTCCATTTTTCTTTTTTTCTGTTAGTTCTTTTACAGCATTGGTTGCACATGTATTTTTGTGTTTAGAGTGGGATCTAAAAGACTAGTTTATGTATTATATTTTATTTAAAACAGATGGAAGCCCATATTTACAATACTTTTATTAATTATCCTAGGAGCTTAAGAGATAAGTTCAGTTAATAACCATAGATAGATTTTCCAATGTTTGAATTCTTGATATTAGTATTTGCCGAAGGTTTCATAGTTTTCATATTGTTACTGTTGGTAATATCGTCGGGTTTGGACTCGCTGTATCATCCTTTTTTAAAATTTTCTTAGAAAGTAATTAAAGATATTAAAGTCAAGGTAATTAGCAACATATGTACATGGGTCTTTTGCAATAGTTGGTCCTTTGATCATCTTCAACAAATACTATGAATACACTAGTTAGTGTAACAGTGATAAACTTGTAGATAAGGTATTTCGTTTTTAATTTATTATTATTATTTGCTTTGCCTTAAAACTAAAATGGCCTAGAATTTCCTCACGAGTGAATTGTCAGTTTCGTGATGGAAGGGAGAATTCTTGAATGGTTAACTATTTATTACTAGGCTGTTGGGGGTGTGAAACAAAGTAAATTTACTGAAATTCTCCCTCCATTTAGAATTTTGGGGCACACTAATACTAGATTTGTGCTAAAATGAAATGTGCACGGTAATACATATAGTTTCGGGTTTATATAAGCTGACACGAGCCTGAGAGGATCCGATACTAAAAAAAGCTTTGGCGATATTCATATCCTGTCCTTAGATTATACAGTGAGGACTAGGTTACTTCAAAATCCACTAAGATATTCCCGACAGGTAACGGAGTAGTCTGATATTGAATCCTTGATGTTTTGCTTATCAAAAAAATTATGAGGCTTTTAATGTAATATTTGTCCATAAATATGTAAATATATGGTTCTGGGTTCTCATTTGTGAAACTGTTGGGTAACTGATACAACTTAGTTGTAATCAATCTACACGGAGATATTTGAGCCCTAGCTTTAAGTAGGAAGTCCTTGGGTTCAGTTATAGCCATCTAGGGCTGGCTACGGCCCTTCTTCGGAAAAAAGGGGAGAATAAAACTGTACATGGAGTTGCCTATGTAAATTTGTACCCATATCTGAGGAAATTGTTCTACCTCTATTTCTTCTGTATTCTGGTTGTGCACCTGAATCAACTCATAAAGGATTTGAATCTGTTGGTTGCTTTATTCGCAGGATGCAATCAATTCTGCGTCATCAATCACTCAAAATCTCACCACAGAATTAACTGATGGACAGCGCAAGATTTTAGCTCTTGTTGCAGGAAATACGAAGGCATTGAATCCCATGGCCATGCAGCAAAACAATGGCCCTATGGGTGGACTTCCGGAGATGGTAATTTTTATCCTTCCACTGTCATATTTTTCCAGGTCAAAACTGTTTCCCACGGGACTATGTTGTGAACCGTGTCATCAACTGACACTAATAAACTTTATTTCCATCAGGCATTGTCACTTCAACAGGTCGAAGCACCTTTGGATCCAACAAAGGAACTGTCGAGATTGGTATCCGAACACAAATTTGGAGAAGCATTCACGATTGCCCTTCAAAGAAGTGACGTCACCATTGTATCATGGCTTTGTTCTCAGGTATGGTCCACACACACACACACACACACACAAATGTTTCGAACGACTTGCTAAAGTTTTTCTTGGATTCCAGGTTGATTTGCATGCGATTTGCACCATGGTGCCCCTCCCTCTAAATCAGGGAGTTCTGTTAGCCCTTCTGCAGCAGCTGGCCTGCGACATTAGCAAGGATACTGCACGGAAGTTGGGTTGGATGACTGACGTTGCGCTTGCTATTATTCCAACAGACCCAATGATCACATTGCATATAGGTCCTATATTCGAGCAGGTCTATAATATATTAGCTCATCAGAGATCCCTTCCCACGACCACACCATCAGAAGCTACCAGCATTCGCCTTGTAATGCATGTCATCAATTCTGTACTTATGAGCTGTAAATGAACTTCATCATGTTTATGTCGGTGCGAAGAAGTTTTATGAACTCTGTTGTCAATTGTCTGTATAGAGAGAATGAAGGAAATAACGGGAAAAAAGAGAGGTCGGGAGGTCGTATGATAGCTAGAGTGTGGTTGTCTGCTGTAAAATAGGATTAGAGAACGTTGGTGATTGAACTTTTCCTTGTTGATTCTACTTGTGTTTTGGTTGTGAACATGTCATGAGAGCAGTGTTCGATGGCTGTGCATGTAATGCCGTGTCATTCTTTTTGTAGATTGCAAGTTGTTTAGATAGTTGATACATTGGGCGTTGAGAATTGGGTTATCGCTTCCTCTTGATGGTATGCTAAGGATGTATTGGGACCTTTTCAAGGCCGGCTCCATTGCTTTGTTGTGGTGTCGTGGGTTTGAGTTTTGTTTGGCATTATTTGAAAATGTGTTTTGAGGTCCTCCTTTGCTTCGAGGGCCTACGTCGCTGTGCAGATTTTGTTTGGCATTGCTTTAAAATGTACTTTGACGTTTTGAAACAAGCAAGTGTCCTATTTGTGTTGTTAAAACAGAAGTATGGTTAGTAGTTTCAAAAAATGACTTCCCAGATGAGAAGGAGAAATCTGTTTTCCTTGGCTAGTTGTGTGAATGATTTTTTTTAAAAAAGTAGCATTTTTCTTCTTGCGTATCTTTCTCGTACATAACATGACCTCTCTATCTGCCATCTTTTCTTAGATTTTTTTTTTCCCGCTGATACATACTAGAAACTTGTTCAAATCTTTGCATTTCATATATTAATTCTTCTCATAAGTGCTCAGTATTTTAAATTAGTATACTTATTTGAAAGGTAAATAAGTTGATGTGCAGAATGATTTTATCGCTTGGATCTTTGGATTGACCGTATTCGACTGTCCACGGCAAATCAAGGAATACAGGCTAACACGTATAATGTAATGGGCGAAATTTATTTCTCCAATTTAAAAAAATAAGATATTCAGCTAAAAGATGCATTCTAAATTTTCATAATGTTTTTTTTTTTGAAAAAGACAACTGACAAAGGCCCATAAGCCTACGTCAAAGGCGTCCAATAGGGAACGGAATATTTAATATGGTGTGACGAAGAGGATAGCATATAAAAATAAATTGCTTTCGAGGTGCTCGCATCCAAACAAACATTTCCAAACCGTTGTAGGTTCAAATGTGAGAAGCTGTTGGAATATCTCTTCGCACATTGTTTTGACGGAAAGGTTCATGTGACCTTTCATAACATTTGACGTGTCCAGTTCCATATTAGATATTTTTCCGTATGATATCAAGGGCATGTTCTTTTGTTGGAATATGGAAGAATGGAATATGGGAAAGTTTGTATTCCAATGAGAGAGAAAATAGAGTTTTGTGTTCTTTTGGGTGGAATAGAGTATGTAAAGTGGGGTTTGGAATAGAAAGTGGGGTCCACATTCTATTCTTGTGTTCTTTTGGGATTGGAGAGTTGAAGAGGATGTGTTGGAGGGGAGAGATAGAGAGAGATGAGAGAGTGGGGCCCACCATTCCTAAGGATTCCATTGTATTCCAAGCAAAAAGCTTGGAATACAAAAGTGCTCATCATTACCAAATTGGAATTGCCACGTAGGATTCTATTCCATGCCCAAAAGAACAACCGCTTGGAATACAAACTTGGAATAGAATGAATAGTGCAGGAATATTGTCCCTATTCCCATTCCCAACCCTATTCTTGGCAAAAGAACAGGCCCTAATTGTCATCGCATCAATCTGTGAATGTTTCAAGGCAACGACTGTTTGCACCATATTTTCGGTGTGGAGATTTGATGTTTTCCTAGAAATGGAAACAATTGTAAGAGAGAGAAAGACCGATGTGCAATATTGATTTGATTTTCAACCTATTTTTGGAGAACCGTCACCTCCAAGCACCGAGTATTCGGTTCAAATAGCAATTCTCATGTTTCAAATGAGCGAAGAATGTTATTCTTCGGACCTAACAGTGTTATTTTTATAGTGTCATGTTTTTCCGTGCATACGACGGGATGTGAAATATTATGAGTACACAGTCAGTTCAGTCAAATAAACCAAACTCAGTTAACCAACTTTAAGCCAATACCGTGATAGAATCCATTCCCATTCTGAAATGCAGCTGCACCGCAATTGCAAGCCACGATCCAATCTCTGGAATGAACATTAGATTTTTAAAAGGATTTACTGTAGAAAAGCTGCCAATTGATCAGGTGGCAAGACACAAAAAAGGTGGAGAGTACAAGCTCTCACATGGGCTTGTACTCGTTGGGGCCCACCCCTTTGTGTCTTGCACCTGATCCTTTGATCAGGTGACACCTGCTCTACATTAATCCCTTTTAAAAAAATAGCATAGACATTAATCTTCTTGTTCTTGGCAGAGTAACCTGACTATAGGTTCATAAATTGTAGGATGATTTCAGCCCGTCATCAATGATGAAAACAACAGATAATTAGTATTGGTTCACGCTACGAAATCTGGGATAAGGTTGTAGTTTTAGCCGTTCACAATACTAAATTAGTTAGAATAAAAATCAGACAAGTTTTTTTCGCGAACAATGACAGTAGTTTGCAGGTGCATAATCCGTTTATGCGCTATGCACTATCGGACTGCATGAATAATGAAACAACTTTTCGAACATTACATAAAACTAAAACCATCACCTTTTTCGCGGACAAGTTTTTTTTGAACAATGACAGTAGTTTGCAAAAAATTATTGCAGAGTAATGCATCCTAAATCAATGATTGACATAACCAAGTTTTAAAATTTAAAAAATAGATAACCAAGAGTAAGTTACAAAGCTGATGGAATGTAGTAGAAAATAAAGCTACAACAATTGTACTTTTTCACAAGTTAACGATAGATTACAACTTTGAGCCATGTAATGCTTGTTATCTGCAATAAAAGCCATAAAGTTCTTTATTTACATTTATATTGATCAATGTGTTGCTTTTATCAGCAGTACATGAGTCTATTTTTTTTAGCTCCATTGCTTTATGCTAGCACAAGTACAAAACACTATGAAATGATTCGGCTTAAAATCACATCTTTTCAGCTCCCTGAACTTTGTAAGAGCATTCTCTCTATCTTTTTTCTAAGCATATCCAGTAACCATTGTATTTCACGAGACCTCAATTTTGAAATTCAGTCAATCAAAGACCAAATTAGCCTCATCCATTTTTTCCAAACAATGCATACATATCCAACATCGAACTCCCGATAAACACATTAAATTAAAACCATACTTACCACCGAAATATGGAATTGCTTTCCAATTTCAACCTATTATGTAGAGCCAGCCATCTTCAAAAGGCTCAAAAAAAACGTAAACTAATTCGGTTTCAATCGAGTTCAAGCATTCTCAGAAGTAATCTTTAAGCTTCCGGTCGATTATTTTGTGAGTAAATTGTTATGAGCGTAATAAAACACTACCGATCGTATTTTTAACTTCTGAGATCACTTGTGAGAATGCTTGAATATAATCGACCAAAGGATTCTTAAAGCATTCTCAGTGTGCGCCTTACAGGCATCAGCGCCTTACAGGCATCAACCATGCTCCCACATTTGCAATACATGTTCACAATCGAAATTTGAAAGAGAGTGTTGTCTTTGAATCTCGAATTCTTCAAAGAGAATTGCTATATACTAATATACATCTCAATTGAGGTGTATGGAGGTGACTATTTGCCAAAAATGGAAAGAAAAATCACATCATAGGTTACATTTCCTCCTCTCTCTCAATTTCTTTTGAGAATTGCTATATACACTTCAATTGAGGTGTATGTAGGTGACTATTTGCCAAAATGGACAAAAAAATCACATCATGAGTCGCACCTCCTCCTCTCTCCCCTAATTTCTTTCCATTTTTGACAAAGCGTCACCTCCATACATCTCTTTTTGAGGTGTATATAGCCCGAATCACTTCGGCATCGCCAAAGAGCACCGCGGTGGGAAAATGCGAGACTACGCATGTGCCGGTGGGGCAAAATTCCGCCGCCGCATGGCCCGAATTGATTCGGCACTGTCGGGCTCGCTCGGATCGCACGGCAGTGGAAAAATGCGGGGCTATGTGCCGCCTGGAGGGGCAAAATCCCGATGCAGCATGGCCCGAATCGATTCCGCTCCGCCAGGCTCGCTCGGACGCATGAGCAGGATGTGCAAAATCCCGTCGTCGCATGGCCCGAATCGCTCCGGCACCGCCGAGCTTGCTCAGACCGGGCACAGCACCGTCGGGCTCTCCCACTCTTAATCTTTAAGAGAATTGCTATATACACCTCAATTGTGGTGTATGGAGATGACTATTTGCCAAAAATGAAAAGAAAAATCACATCATGAGTCACATCTCCTCTCTCTCCCAATTTCTTTTCATTTTTGACAAAATGTCACCTCCATACACATCTTTTTGAGGTGTATACAGTCCCACTCTTTCATTTTGAGAATTGCTACATACACCTCAATTGAGATGTATGGAGGTGACTATTTGCCAAAAATGGAAAGAAAAATCATATCATGGGTCATATGAACATCTCCTCCTCCTCTCTCAATTTCTTTCCATTTTTGACAAAGTGTCACCTCCACACACCTCTTTTTGATGTGTATATAGTCACACTCTTCTTCAAATGAGCATGGACCATTTTCCTTTATTGGGCTTTTTAACGAGTTACATTTTTTAGCAACATGAGTAACATCCAACAGTCGTTTCGAGAGGATCGGCATCAAAGCGGTTGAGAACATGATGAAGATTTGATGGGGATGTAGGACCTATGTGCATCATGTCCGTCTTTAATAATGAGATCAGAAAAGTCCGTCTTTGTCTAAGATTTTTCTAGAGGAGAATTGATATATACACCTCAAATTGAGGTGTATGGAGGTAACAGTTGTCCAAAATAGCTAAAAATTGGGAGAGAGAGGAGTAGATGTGATCCTTCATGTTGTTTCCATTTTGGCAACAAGTCACCTTCATACACTCCAATTAGAGGTGTATATAGTCCCTCTTTCAAGAGACATGGTTCTAAAGTGAACGATTTGCAACCTTCTCGCTTTTATTTAAAACTGACGGTTTCAACACTCAAACCTTTTGGTTTTTAGAATTGGGCATACCTTTAGAGAGCCCAATATGTGTAAATGAAGTGTGTGCAAGTATCGAGTGTTTCACATGTGTCTGTTGTGAACATGACACTTATGTTGAAGTATTGTTTTTTATTTTAAATCCTACGCCCTACTAGAAAATTAATGTGGACCTTTTTTTATTACTGACAGCTCCCCATTAAACTTCTGATTGGATCCTGGCACAGACAGAAAAGAAATTACAGAAATTTCTTGGAGTGATCTACCAATGTAGGCAATACAACGAAGCAATTAAGGTGAGAAATTAAAATTTCATATAAAGCAAGAAACTGCTCCAGTTACGTGATTCCTGCTCCAGTTACGTGAGGAATCATCAATTCAGTATATTATAGTCACGAAAACATAAAACCTTATTTAGAGCAGAATCATGCAAGATAAACTAGAAACAGAAAGTTTGAATTTTAAAACTTGGGTCACAGTATTTGAAAGTGATCAGATGTTCACAAAAGCTAAAAGGGTTCCTTATCACTTCGACTGATACCAAGAATTTCCATAGGGCATTTAACAACATGTGTGTTCCAAACAATTTCATGTTTTAACACTACACTTTTGTTATAGATAAGAACACAGTATAGAGTGCACTGATTCAGATAGGGACACCATTTTTCCTTCCGGTCAACAGAAATCGTGACCTTTTCCGTGGATAAGAAGTTTTTTTTAACAATAACAGTAGGTTGCAGAAAACTCTTGCAGGATACTACAACCTAATTCAGGTATTGTCATAGCCAAATATTAATTATAAAAAGGATAATCCTGAGTAAGTTTCAAAATTAATGGAAAATAGTAGAACACTAAGCAACAACAATTGTATTTATTTCACATAATATAATGATAGGGTGCCACTCTAAGCTATGCAATGCTTGTTATCTGCAATAAAAATCATTAAGCTCTCAAGTAATATTGAGACATCAAGGTTATTTGTAGGGTTACTGAAACAACAAATTTCCTAAGATGTCTGAACATTTGCTGCAATTTTCATCGGCATAGAGACATAGAAACTGTAGATAGTTGTTCAAGAAAAACAATAAGCTGAATAGTTTTCACAAATTGGAAACAAGTTAACCTTTTCTGCTTGACAGAACCCCAAACATGATTTTTGGGCATTGGGGGTATTCCTAGGCTGAAAAGTTTATTCCAAAATGTATAAAAATTCAACTTTGGTTACCAACGAATCAACATGAATGGTCAAAAATTATAATCCAAAACATGAATGGTCAAACCTGTTAGGACTAGTCAGAACTCTTGAGGAATCAAACCGGAAAATGTATGATTTGGGTTATAACTTAATCTTACACAAAAGCTTAAGCTGATAAGCAGATGTCCAACGTACAATATATGTCCTCCACTTTTGATCATATTTCCATTGCGGGACGATTCAAATCACACGTGATCCTAATATCACATTCTACCATGCTTGAACTTTTCTGCAAGAAAACAAAATCACAATTTCATTCATTACAAAATTCATGATAAAAGACAACAAAGTTACTTAAAAGGTACTACAGATGCCAAATTAGAACTTGTAGGAGAGCTGAGAATCATTATTGAGCCACCAACTTTTCAGAATAAAATAAAGGACTTGAGCATAGAATGCAAATCTTGTAGAAATTCTCCCATGCAATAGTCAAAAGACTCAAAACAACTGATTTACACTTTATTCTAATTGTTCATTTGACTATTCAAATTTTTGTGGTGTTGTCCATATTTCTTACATTTGATTATATTTCAGTTGGGCTTTTACATCACCAGTAATCATTACAAGAACAGAATCCATCTTTTGAAATGATGGAATCCATTTGTATCCCTCACAATAATCTCCCGATCCATCACCTTGGAGACATATTTAATTGCAGAAAATCTCCACATATCCTTATGTTTTTCATTATACGGATAGTCGCGCCAGATGGCATGTTTAATAGTGCAAAAGCAAGAGCAATTTTCTCACTATGATACTGCAACTTGGTTTCTCTTTCTTGCTCATCCACACATAAAAGCACATCGTTTGTATCAGGTACATAACCAGCTTCCTTAATTTTCCCACTGATATTCACCCATATCTCGTATATCTTCTTTATTTGTGGATGTGAATCATCATGAGCAACAAACATATGAACTGTGTTCTCCAACTCTACCCAACTACAAGCTGGTTGTTTTCTTAACCCGCTTTTTTTCATCATTTTCCTCACTCGAGCAGCATCATTCCACCTCTCAGTCGAAGCATATATGTTATACAGCAAAACATGAGGCCCAGAATCATGCGAGTCAAGTTCAAAAACCTGCTCAGCAGCAAATTGTCCCAACTCTGGATTTTTATGCATCCTACAAGCTCCAAGCAAAGCACCCCAAACTGCAGCTGTGGGTTGGATTGGCATCTTATTAATGAACTCATATGCATGATCAAGAAGCCCAGCTCGACAGAGTAAATCCACCATTGTTACATAGTGTTCAATCTCTGGTTCCATCTTATTCTTCTTCATCACCCTAAAATAGTGTTGACCAACATTTAGTAGGCCTCCATGACTACAAGCAGTAAGAACACATAAAAAGGTAATTTTAGTCTGTTTAATTCCAAGCGCAAGCATTTCTTCAAACTGGCAAATTGTTTCCTTAGCAAGTCCATGTTGAGCAAATCCAGTAAGCATAGAATTCCAAGAAACAACATCATTTTTGTCCATTCATGTAAAAAGTTTTCTTGCATCCTCAATATTTCCACATTTGGCATACATATCAAGAAGCGAATTTCCAATATAAGAGCTTAGTTTATGCTGGGATTTGATCAGGAGAGCATGAATCCATTTTCCTTTCTCCATTGCTCCTATGCTAGCACAAGCACCAAAAACACTTGAATATGTGAAATGAGTTGGCTCAAAACCACCCCTTTTCATCTCCACAAACTTGATAAGAGCTTTATTTCCATCTTCCTTCCTCGCATATCCAGCAATCAATGCATTCCATGAGACCTCATTTTTGGAATCTAATTGATCAAATACCAAATTGGCATCATGCATTTTTCCAAACCGTGCATACATATCCAACAACGAGCTCCCAACAAATACATTCAAATTAAAACCATACTTAACACTAAAAGCATGGATTTGCTCTCAAATTTCAACCCCTTCTGCAGAGCCAGCCGCCTTTAAAAGACTCGAAAAAGTAAACTCGTTCGGCTTTAATCCAAGCTCAAGCATTTTTGGAAGCAATATTAATGCTTCCTTCGGTCGATCATTCTGTGAGTAACATGTTATGAGTGCAGTAAAACCGACTGTATCTTTAACGATCATTTCATTGAGCGCCTTCTGGGCATCATCCAAGCTCCCACATTTGCAGTACATGTTAACAATTGAAATTTGGAAGAAAGGGTTATTTTTGAATCCAGAGTTCTTTAAATGGGAGGGATTACTTTCCCTTCATTGAGCTTCTTCAACTGGGTACAAGGTCTTAGTAGCTGGGAATACCATTCGATGGTCGGTTCGAGAGATCCGCCAACAATGAGTTCAAGAACATGAAGATTTGATGTGGATTTAGGACCTCTACGTAGCAAGCCTTTGTCTTGGATAATGAAATCAGAAAAAGTTTCAACTTCGGTTCCAATTAACGAGACGAACTTTCTACAACCTGAAAATAAAACAATATCAATCAATGAAATGAACTTTGATAATGAGATCACTTTCAAGTATATGTATGTGTGTGTAGGTGTATGTGCACAATAAACAAGCTACCGGCTGAGAAAATTTCCTACATCTGTCCTCACAAAATATCTTTCCACTTAGTTCTTCAATGGTTAGCAATGCTTATGCTGATCCACACATCCTAAAACATTCCATCAACAATCAAATGATTTTCAAATTATTTGCATATGCACCAGATCATTAAGTTTTGAATGGCTCTATGGTAACGAAGTTTTTTTCACCCCCTAAATCAACTGGCAAATTATGTGGTTCATTAAATTTTTGTTGCATATGGGATTTGGTATATATAGATCAGTATGAATGGAATTGATCATCGAATTAACAAGTAAAAAAGACAATTCACACATTCACAATGTTTCCTGCTACAAGCAGAAACAAAGTAACAACAATATTTGATGTTGTGTATGATACAGAGAGTGCTTAAGGGATAGAGATGCGATGTAGAGAGAACCTAAATGAATGGAAAGGAGCTTGCTAGAGCAAAAGAAGTAGCAATCAATCTAGGGGGTGGAGGAGTAGAGGGCTGAGATGGTTTTTCGAGTAGATTGGTTGGCCTCAGAGATGAGAAGAGAGTGGGAGAGAAAAGAGGCCACTGACTGGTTTGAGATTGTATTTAGATCCTAACCTACCAAAGCAACCCTCTCTGGTTTTTAGTCTTTTTTTCTTTGATTTTCAGGACGCCCTATCATAGCACCTGATATGTATGGCTACTGTGTTCCGTATGAATCAATACCCTACAATTGATATAAGGGTTCAACATGTTCCTGTAGATTACGTCAGCCAAATTAAGACCCAAGAAATGAGAGCCGGCTGTCAGTTTATAGTCTCCACGGTCTGTCTTGTAGAAAATAGATTAGGGACATGCATCAGCACATCTACAGGTGATGTGCTTATTGCAATTCAATGGTTAATGCATGCCTACGAAATTAGAAATATATATGCTTCTTGGATCATATTTCATAGTCTAGAAAGCATAATGGGTAAAGAACATGTGTTATCATGTTTACTTTGTATTTAAACATCCATGAAATATATTATTGCAGGCATCAACATATGTCATTGTATAATAGATGTTCATGGTATGATATTAGTTAAATGCTAAATTGATATCATGGTTTTGAACATATCTTGAATTTATAAAATGCCAGTATGCTGAGACTTAAGTTAAGGTTTCTACTTTAAAGCACCAAACGAGGGTTCCTTTGAGACAAGTACATTAGAGGGTTCTGTTGGATGCACTCCTACCTGTTTTAATTGTCACAGTGGCCTTAAAGAATTAATTTACCACCTGAAAAGTTAACATTCTAGTTATCATGTTTAATCCAAAAGGTAAATCATCTCTAATGTTTCATCACTGAATGCTTATAAGTTATATGAAACAATAGAAATGTTTTACTGGTTTATTCATATTCCTAACCTGTGGAATGCTCCCATTCCCACGCAATTTTTCTTAGTTTGTTGAGTACAAAATGTGGGTGAATTATCCTAATAATATTTCCTGCATTAAGTAATTAATGGCTTAAACAAACAAGATTCTATCTCAATATTTTATTGTTTCATTAAATTGTGATACTGAATCCAAAATTTATTTTGCAAATAAAGTCTCATATGCTGTATCTTATTCAGGCATTACTTCTTTGCTTGCATAGTGTACAGAAGTATCCACCTATCATTTACTTATCTTCACTTTACATCGTAATGATCACATAATGGCTCCTTCAACTGATCTGGCATAACATGCAGCTCACATAACATTACTCATAGCTCCCAATTCAAGCTACACTGGTTAACTATGGTAAGTAGTGGATTCTTAGGAAACTTCCATACGCATTTGGGGACTTAAAGAATTGCTACAGTTGAAAATTAAGAGTTGAGACTGCACATGAATTGAAGATGCAAAATTATATCCAGAAATTTGAAATCTTAAGAGAGCGGTACTAAAAACTTCTATTTTCGGTGATGCAATAAAGAATCATTTTGCTTTACAGAGAACTGGTCCAATACGGGTTTGTTTGGTGCCACTTGTGCTTTAAAGTTTTAAAGATTTGTAATTTCAAAATTTTCAATGATTAAGATAAAATTCAACAACTGTAATATATGTGTTAGAAAAATTTGGTTAAGAATGAATCTGAGGGGAAAAATTAAGCTAATACTCATAAAAAGAACTTGATATGTAATGAATAGATCATCACAAATTATGGTCAGTATTATCAATAAAATGGCACAAATAAAATCTGCAATAGAGTCAATGTAGCTATTGGGCGCATTGTCTACCTATTTTCCCTAATTCTCACTTGACACAAGGTACATTGGGAGGAGTTAAAAAAAGAAAAAAAGGTCCATCCAGACTAGTAGTGTGTTGGTCAGAGGGACTGCACTTGTATCGTGATATGTCCAAATTCTGGCATACAGTTACTTGGAGCAAATTCCAACAAAATATAATGAATCCATGAATATTATTTTGGTTCTCGTGCCACATTGGTCCTTCCTAATCCCAGCCTTACAACTTCGAGGTTAAGTTTGTATCTCAAGTTCATTCAGTTGTGATGAATTTTGTATCTTTAGTATATTCCCTGACTTAATGTTCTATATGCATTATTCCCCTCTTGGTGATGCTATTAGAAAACATTCAAAAAAGAGAAAGAAAGAGAAGGCAAAAATCTAGAAGCACATTAGATCTTTTAAGGTCTGCTTATAGTCAGCCATTTTTTTGTTGTCACACGATCCTTGTTCTACTCATCTTTCTTTTATATTCTGCAATTTAATACATACGTATCTCAAAGAAATAGATAAAGTGGCGGGTGGAGTTCCAATCAAGGACATTGTATAAACTGTCAATGCAAGGCATCCATCCTAATGGGATATTAGCAAATAAGATGTTTGAAAAGCCGTCATCATCTTCCATCCCTATTATCAAACTGATATCAACATTATCAAGACGTTGGCATATGAAAAGATACGCTCAATGAAAGAGATCCAAAAGGATTGTAGCATAAGCAACTCACTGTAGTATTTTCATTTAATCCTTTGTCAACTATATGTAGTTATCATATCTGAATCTGGTTCTAATATAGCATATGCATGTGATACAGGAGAAAGCAATCACACTCCATCAAATGGTGAATCATATCAAAATGGTGGTAGGAGATGATAATTTGTTACTCTCAATCATCAAATCCTATACCGATGAGCTATGTTTCTAATAACAATTTTATAATTTTATGCATGTGATACAGGAGAAAGCAATCACACTCCATCAAATGGTGAATCATATCAAAATGGTGATAGGAGATGATACTTGGTTAATATAAATCATCAAATCCTATACAGCTGAGGTATGTTTCTACTAACAATTTTACAATTTTATGGATAATATGTTTCTTATTTGACAAAGTTCTGTTCAGTTCATCATAAGTAACTTCAAATTGTAAACATAAGGAATATTTAAAAGTTATAGATTATGTAAATATAAGTTATGACCACAATGTGAATTTTTTGAGAGAATTGCAAATTCATGACTATTTACTAGTTGGCTCAACGTCATTAAAAATAAACACATGGTGCCAGTATTTATTAGCCAAAATTTACCATGCAAGGCTGAGAACTTATTCTGTAATTATAAAAAATCTATTATATGGCATCGATACGTGCATAAATGTCTCTTGTGATACATATTTATTAGGGTAAATAACAGAAACTACCTTTATTATATTGGCATAATAGTACTAATACACTGACATGAAATTAGCATAAATTACCACTAAAAATTAGCAGAAACTAACTGGTGTAAGGGATGCCAATACCCCCCATATGTAGTTTTGGTTAATATCTTAGATACTACATATCAGTATCCTTAAGTAGGGATGAGAATTGGCATGTCCAAAGTCCGATCGGACTCCCAATAGGGCTTGACCTATCCTATTTCTACAAATCATTCATTAAAGCTTTGTAGAGATGGGAATAGGGCAAGCCCGATCGAAAGCCCGATCGGGCTTTGAGCATGCATATTCTCATCCCTGGACCTTAAGATAATATAACAGTTGCAGTTTTTGGAATTCATTATTCCTCTTCCAAAGATACATTTTCAGAGTTACATAAAGTTACCATTTGCTATTATTCATAATAAGGCATTGTTTGCCCTAAGGGTTTTCCAATGCTCACATTATGTAAGTGTGATTTGGTGTTTCTTATCTTTTCTGTCTGAAAAATATAGTTAATTTTTAAACATTTTCTTCAATTGCAGCTCACAGCTTTATCTGCTGCTCAAGACAACGTCAGTGATGACCAACAAAAATAATGTGTCGAATGAGATCATACATCATCACCATCATCTTAGAATTCATCCCAAAAAATTGAGATCATGCATGTATTCTAAAATTAGTTGCTTGAAAATCTTAAGCAATAATAACATGCATGTCATATAGTTCTTTCATTTTGTTTTCCTATTTTTGTTCTATTTTCATGCTATATTTTGATTTGTGTTGGACTTCTTGAAATTACTAATGTCAAGCTGATGTGCTTTGCATTTGGGTCCATCATGGATGTTTCATAATTTTCGGATCTTGGGGGGTTTTTCTGTAATTTTCACTTTTAATGGGTTTTCTATAATTTTGGTTATTTTCATATTAGTATTTGTAAGCGACAACTAGGGTTAGATAGAAATGTCGAATATTGTAGAAGAAACCCTAGATTTATGAATTTTAGGCTTTTCCTTCATTGCAAAAGCGAAATCTTGAAGATTTAGGCTTTGATCTCTAATTCAAAAGTAGAAGAGCGGCATCTTCTTCAATTATGGGCAACTTTATCTTTTATATTTCAGTTTATCTCAATAAAAATCCTTCGGTTTCCTCAAACCCCCTCCTTTCACCCAAAAAATCCCATCTTTCATCATAAAAATCTTACTTACCTTAAAAGCAGACCCAGATTGTATCAAAGTGTTATCAGAGCACTACAATCATTATGGTAACCATAAGATCAAAGGAGAAGCATGTAGCCTTGGAAGAAAAACTTGATATCGAGGTGGCGGCTTGGAGGAAAGCAATTGAGGAGATGAGATCTGAAATGAAGGCATCTGAAATAATGCATTTGAAGTAAGGACGAAACAACAGATCCAATAGGTCTTTGAGGCCATCACTCAATCGACTAAGCAGCTTTCACACCAGATCCAATAGACGAACCAACAAATCGCGGCGTTGATGAAGGCGTGGAGGTTGGATCTCGTTGATAACCCAGATCTAGGGCAAACGACAAAGTCTTTGACGAGGGAAAAGGAAAAATCGAGTATTTAGCTTCTGTCCGATATCGAGCAGGTGTCTGAGAAAGAAGAAGACATCAACATGAAAGACATGGACCCCACTTCACCCTCACCATGGGCCCATTGGAACCCGACCGAGCCCTGAAATGCACCGACCAGACCCTGCAGTGGCAGCCATGCAATGCACCTGCAGAGCCCCTACCGGGCTGCGGCGGTTCTTCAGTGCAACTGCAGGGCCGCCAGGGCCGTACAGGGGCTCTATAGGGCTGCTAGGCCCATCACAGATCCTTGGCAGCCAGCCAAAGGCCCGTCAAGCCCAGGGTGGATTTTCTGGGGCCATGCAGCTTTCTGGGGACCCCCATGAGACCCCGACGATGACTTTCAGCTGCTTCTGGGACATGAAAATAATTTGGAGGAGATCTAGGAGCTTCGCAGGCCGTAGGCCGCGGTTTGCTGTAGAGAGGCGATGACGTCAAGTCCTACCGACCTACGAGCAGTTTCGGGATGAATGTGTTGAGGACCCATGCTTTGATGAAGGTGTGGAAGACTATAATTGGGAGGAAAATGATTGGAGTGACCGTGAAGACAGATGCGGTGATCCTTTGAGGGACCATGGATGATGCAGAGAGGTACGACGTCACAGTTATCATCTCCCTCAATATGAACCGACGGGAGTTTTCAACACCAATAGCAAGATCATGAAGCTAAATATGCACATATTTGAGAGACCCAAATGAATGGATATAGAGAGCAGATAGATATTTTGATGTGACGATTCTCACTGAGACAGAGAGATTGAAGGCAATGGTGTTGAGTATTGGTGTTTCATACCAATCTTATTTTGATGATGATCACAACATTATAGTGTTGCTAATGACTCTCATGTTATAGTCTCACAGTTTCATTCCTAGAATATCTTTCTTGGAGACTAATCACTTGGTGCAAGGATGGACATCAAGTGGAGAAGGGCCAAAGCTTGAACTCAAGGGGTGCCAAAGCTTGGAGATGATGTGGAGCATCAAGGCATCAAGATTGAAGACTTAGACTCTAAGAAAAGCAATGTAATCCATATAATATTTCCTTTATTGCTTTCTCTCTCATTTGAGTCTAGATTAATGTAATGCCTTGATAGATGGTCTACTCATACATGCATATGCATCTAACCATCTTAGTGAGCCTTAGGATTATCATAGAATCCAACCCAATAGGTTCATCTTGTCCAAAGACTCATTTGGAGTCTCTGGCTCTCCATCAGTCGCATGCTGAAGGAATAACAGTCGACTGAGTGATTTCCAGTCGCATGTAGTTCCTTATACAGTCCAATGATATGCACTGCTCAAGTCAAAATTTCAATTGACTCAACCTGAGCTTTTCGCATCAGTCGACTGCTGCTCAGTTTACAGTCGCATGTATATTTACAGTCGCCTGAGAATTGGTCAACAGTCGTCTGAGTAGCGTAAGTGCAAGCTCTGCCTCTTTCCGTTTTTCTCCATCTTCTGCAGCAGACGACTGATGAAGGATTTACAGTCGCTTGACTATTTGACAGTCGACTGTATTATTGACATCAGTCGCCTGTATGCTTATCTGGAGAAAAAGTGTAGCTCTCTGTTTTATTCCATCCCCTGTAGCAGTCGCCTGCTGAAGGATTAACAGGCGCATGTCCTGTTTACAGTCGACTGTATCGACTTCATCAGCCAACTGTCCTGGCTCAGAATATAGCCGTTGGATATTTTCTAGCTGTTGATCAGTCGACTGTCTTTTGATCATCAGTCGACTGTTGTCGTTTTCGCCCAGATTTTAGCCGTTGCAGAATTGTGCTTTTGGCTGTTTTCTTTGGGTTTGAGGGTTGTTATAGGGTTCCTATATAGACGAGTGTGCTGAACTCATTAGAACTTCTTGATGCTATTGAAAATCATAAGAGATCAATAAGCCACTCATAAACTCCCTCATTTCCCTCTTGGAGCTTTCATTCCTCTTCATGCAATGAAGTCCAGCTCAAGGGAAATCATCCAAGTGCTATCAAGCATATCTCAACACTTGGAGATCCTCTTCCATGCCTTGCATTCATCTATGAGTAAGCATCTCAAGGCATGGATAAGATTTTTTATTTTACTTGGTGATTTTATAACACTAATTCTCTTCGTGGGAATTAGTCTTTCTCTCTTTGTGGGATTAGGATATTCTCTTTGTGGGAATAACTATTTTAGTGGGAGTTTAGTGTCCTAGTGTAGGGCTAACCCTAATTCTCTGAGTGGGAGTGATTCTCTTGGTTGGAGTCTTGACCCTCGTGTAGGGTTGGTTGGGTCATTGTGTAGGACAAAATCCTCTTGGTGGGGTATCTTCTTGTGAGATTTGTATTCACTTCTCTTTGTGGGAATATAGTGAATATTGGTATGGCTGGACGTACCCAAGTTTGGGGAACCAGGGTAAAATCTTGTCTTTGCGTTTGGATTGATTGTGTCAATTATTTCCTCTTGTATATATTATTCCGCATTTGCAAGTTTAATTTTAATTGGACAATTTTATTGCCATTACACTATTTACACCCCTTAGTGTGTGTTGTTAGTTTTGCAAGGGTAAGGCAATCCTTACAAATGGGAGTATGCTTAGAGCGATAAGCTTTATCGTGGTACTGACAGAGACAGTAACATCGCCTGGTTTGCTTGTGGAAGTTCACAGATTATCTGTTAGACCAGTTTCAATAGACTCATGTGGGAAGACCTATATGAGCAACTCTAAGCACTGAGACAGGAGGATACGGTCAGTGACTATATCAAGAAATTCGAGATGCCATTCGAGATGCTAGCAGACCATGTTCGTGGAGTATCAGGGGAGTTCTTGGAGGGATGTTTTATGAAAAGACTTAAATCAAGCATACGGACAGAGCTACACATACAAAGACCTAGACGGGTACTAGACAACATGTGTTTGGCTCTAATGGAGGAGGACAGATTTGCAACGGAGCGGTGCGCCATGAGAGCATGAAGCGGATCCACTTTTTGTAGCCAGATAACGACATGGAAGGAGAAGGCGCCATCAGGAGGGCTCCAGTCCAATCAAAAGAATAACAAGCTTCAATTGGACAGTTAGGCTTAGGCGACTTATATAGATGGAGTTCCAGTATAGGCGCACCAAGAGACTTTGTTTTCGTTGTGGCGAGAGGTACGGACCAGGACATAGTTACAAGAATTGTGCTATCCAGATGCTGATCGTTGAAGATAAAGAAGGCCATGTTGTGGAGCAGGAAGAGCCGAGAGGAAACGAGCACCTCCATTTGGAGCAATGAGCCAATGGTTTTAATGACACCACCTTGAGAACAAGGTGGTACTTCGGGAACAAAGCAATGATGTGTTTTGTAATTGGGCCCATCAGGGGCATTTTCGTAATTTTCAGATCTTATGGGTCTTTTTGTAATTTCTAGTTTTAGGGATTTCCTATAACTTTGGTTATTTTCAGATTAGTATTTGTAGTGATGGCTAGGGATAGAGAGAAATGTCAAATATTGTGGAAGAACCCCTAGATCTATGAAGTTTAGGCTTTTCCTTCATTGCAAAACCTAGATCTTGGAGATTTAGGCTTTAATCTCCAATTCAAAGCTAAGAGAACGACATCATGTTCAATTATGGCCAACTTTATCCTTTATATTTCGGTTTTATCTCAATAAAAATCCTTTTCCCCCAAATCCCCGCTTTTCACACTGAAAAAATCCTACCTTTCTCATAAAACCCCCATCTTTCACCGTAAAAATCCTATTTTAACCTAAAATCTGATCTGGATCGCATCACAAGCGGTAGAAGATAATTAAAAAGAAACATCTTTCCCTCCATACCTACAATCTATACATAACCCTATAAAAAGAAAGATATGCATGTGCTCCCTTACATTACATTTGTTTTTTTAATGGTGGGAGCCCACATGAAACTCCTCTGGGTAGAGTTTTTTGTAGATTGTAAGCATACCAACAAAGTATTTCTGACTCAAGAAAATATATGTACCTGATGATCAAGGGGTCTAAATCAATGTTGTCTGCTACGCCCTTGGGCTTGCATTAACCATTCATCACAAACTCATGGACTCATTTGAGCTACAAGCTACCCAACCTGAAAACCTTGAATCTTACATTTCTCATACAAGAACTAATGTTTGAAGCCCAAATTGGGATACATACCGAATATTTTCTAACAATGTTCATACCAATTCCCTAACTTCTTGGTAGCTGCAAGCGCATCCCAGCATGGATCTATGTTGCCACAAAAGAAACAAAAATAGACAACAAAATTATCCTACGACCGCATATCATCTTAAAATAATGATGCTAAACAGAGTTTGCAACTTATCCTTTCTCTAAAAGATAATAATAATGCATAACTTAGTCTATTATTGAACTTACAGTGAGCAATCTGATTTCTAATAAAAAGTAGCTAAAATGAACATTTCGGTTTAAAAGGATTTCATTCACCTTTATAAGAGATTCTTTCCTTTACTACGGTGGGGTTCCTTCCCTGGACAATAATGTAAAGCCCAACGGACTTTCTGAAAAAATAAAGGGCCTTGCACTTTTGTAAGTGAGCATGCAGATGAAAAGACAGAAGAAAGATCAGTTCCTACAACAACTCAATGCCTTTAAAATGTGTATTACGCCAGTCAAACAAGCTTGTGATGGCATCGGCATGTGTTTCAACACTTGTATTTGAAGCAAAGGCAATCACATATAAGAACATTCATCAACAACTAGAGCCAGTGACTTAAATTTGATGGTGCTAAACTGAATTTGTCTTTCGTCCACAAAAATCCTTCTCTACACATGGTTTTCAAATCACAAACAAATTGCACAAACAAACAGACAAAGCACCCTTCCACCTTAAAACAATGGGATCCAATGCTCTAAGCCTTCCTCTACCTAGACCATGACCCAAAAGGAAAAGAAATCAAGTATTTTGTTGTTTCGACAAGTCGAATTATTCGTCATATTCTTACCACTGCGACTTTATCACAATACCATTTACAGTGTCATACACCATAAATGAACATTTCATATAGGCATTGTGTACTTCTAATGACCTGAATACTACTCGCAAAGCATCAACAACCATGAATATGAGCCATGTCAAGGAAAATAGAACATGTGGTTTGTAGCTTAGCCAAAAAATTTATGCTGCTATTACTTCGGGTATATTATGATTACTTGTGACCAAGGTATTAGGTCTCGGTTTCGGTCTCGGTATCGTTCTTTCCAAAATTTAGGTTTCGGTATCGGTATCGCCCGTTTCGGCGGTTTCGGAAGCAAGTTTCGGTTTCGTCCGTATTGCTAGTTTCGGCAGTTTCGTTTCGGGTATCGGTTTCGGAGATACTTTAAATATGTATATAATATATAGACATAGTGATGGTTTTGGATATTCTTAAATCTAAACATATCAAATACTATTAAATACTTAACAAACTAAAATATTAATCATATACTATCAAATACTATACACTAAATAGATAAACTAAATTTGAGTTCGTAATCATAGCAAATACTAAATACCTAAAGTTTGGTACTTAAATACTAAATTTTAGAAAAATGAATAGATCCTAAAGCTTGTCTTGCGCACCCATCGATTTACTTTACGCACAAACCACTTATTTACAAGTTTACCAAAAAATAGCTGGGCATTGCTTTGCGCACCCACCATTTTGCTTTGCGCACATACCACTTATTTACAGGGTTGCCACAAAAAATCCGCTTGCTATGTGCACCGACTGTTTTACTCTACGCACATACCACTTGTTTATAAGTTTGCCTTTTAAAAAACGTAGCCTCTCCTGAAAGGCGACTCGGGCTTCTCTTTCTCTCTCTCTGCTCTCTGTCTCTCTCACACTAGATGGTCGAGGTGGGGTGGCGAGGCAGGAGGCGGGTTCGACGAGGCGACGACGCGATGCGGTGAGTTCAATTTTTTTCATCTTCCTTTTTTCCTTTTTCTTCTTTTTTCAACAATTTGTTCTTGGTTTTGCCTCTTCTTCGTCTAATTCTTCATTATTTTCAAGTCGAAACCCTAGGGTTTTCTCCTCTCTTTTAGCCGAGCTTTCTTTGCAGCCTTTTGATTCACGAAATTTTTTGGGTTTTTTAGAGAATTTTTATTTAATTACACATTCTTCTTCATCCGTCTTCGTCCGATATTGAACGGTACCGGTCTGTTTCGGCCGAAACTGAACGGTATCGGTCAGTATCGGCCGGTATCGGCCGAAACTGAACGGTACCATTCAGTAACGGCCGATACCGAAACTAACCCCTAATTTCGGTATCGTTACCCACCGATACCGATACGATACGGGCGATACGCATGTGTATCGGTCGAAACCTCAAACCTTGCTTGTGACAATGATTAAAAGATGTTTACAAGGAACATGTTTTTATACCCCTCGAACATTGATTTGAAATGCAGTGTAGTCATAATAGAAATATTATTGAAACTTTCTCTCATGCACTGCTCAGTCAGAATGCATTTAATAACTAAATAATATTGTGTTCCTATTGAGAGGACGTGTAACAAGGCATATCACAAAGTATATGGAAAACAAAAACTTCAAACTTCTCAAGTGCAACCCCTGCAAAGTGGAAACATCATCCTATAATATTTTATAACATAAAGGCTTACGTTCTCCTCAAAAACTCATCCTTGCATACATGATTGAAAGATCAATCCTTTGTTTCACTGGCTAAAACTGCATGTCATTTTCTTATTAATACTTTATAGTACACTTGACAATGAAATTTGCAACAATCCATAGAGGATAGACTGCTGGTCATGTGACTTGGTCAATCCTTCCTGAACCCACTGCACATTGACTACTCATCGCTCATAGCAAGTCCAATGTTGAGGGATGGGCTGGAAGAAGGTGTGCAAAATATTGTATTCTCAAGCAACACCAACTAAATCACGCATCGTTACATATTAAAACTAAATATGTGAAATATGCTGTGTGAACATGCATTATTTAACTCAGCTACACCTTTAAAGGTTTGCAAAGAATGCTTTCATTTGTTTATCATTAAACACTCCTCATCCAATATTTGCACATCCATTTCAGCAGAAAGAAAAATAAAAAATAAGGCTTTTCATGGCTAAGTTCCCCTCGCTCCCAAATATTTCATGAAACTCCAAAGCCTTGATCACATACCTATTAGAAGCAAACAACAACACACACAAACCCCTATCTACCGTATTTTTCTCAAATGTAGGCTCAATTAAAACACTTCAAATATCCATCCAAAATCAAATAATCCCACTCATTATTAGATACAAACCAGAAGTAAAGAAACAATAGCTAACTGAAATCTACTTAGAATTCAAAAGAGGAAACCCCCTAATGCATGATTTAACTAAGCCCTAGTTCAGACGAAATGAGAGAAACGAAGAGAAAGAAACATGTGATGGCTCCATGAAAAACAGTGCCATTCTTGAGCTCGATCGATACCCTCACATTGTTCAGCTTCATCGAAACCCTACTATAAAAATAAACAAAGGATTTAAAACATAGAATAATATATAATACCCACTTTTTACAAACAATAGAGAGCTAGCACAGAACGAAGTCACGATTTTGGGACCAAAATGTCTGCAATCTACACAGCAAAGCACAAGGTAAAAATGGATAATTGATAATATACAATAAATTATCAAAATTTTAACAGATTATTTTAACCATCTAAATCGTATTAATCAAGTTTCGATTTAGTGCCTGTTCTTTTGCAACAAAGTTGCCGTGGAATCTTAATTTTCGCACTATTTCGTCACTGTTCACACAGAATCCCAATTCAATTCGTGCGGGCTGTTCTTTTGAGGATTCGGGGTTTTCAGCTATAAATACATAGGATTTATAAGCGACAACTAGGATTAGATACATAGGATTAGATATTTACATAGCGCGTGAGAAGATGGGTCCCCCGTTATAAATACATAGGATTAGATATTTTGTATCCATTTAATTATTTTAATTATTAATTAGATATTATATTAATTAATTATTTTAGTTTTAAGTATTTAGTTTAGGTATAAATAGCACAAATTAAACTTGAGTGGACCCCACACCACTTTCTTCATCCAACTTTCTTCATCCAAAAGAACACACTACACGGAGTGGGACCCACCTCAACTTTCCAACTCCACAATCTAACCCCACATTCCAACAAAAGAACACACTACACACAAATTTCTCTCTCATCAAATTCCTAACTTCTCAACTTTCCCAATTATACTTTCCTACAAAAGAACATGCACCAAATCGAAACTTGATTAATACGATTTAGACGATTAAAATAATCTGTTAAAATTTTGATAATTTATTGTATATTATTAATTATCCATTTTTACCTTGTGCTTTGCTGTGTAGATTGCAGACATTTTGGTCCCAAAATCGTGACTTCGTTCTGCGCTAGCTCTCTATTTGTTTGTAAAAAGTGGGTATTATATATTATTCTATGTTTTAAATCCTTTGTTTCTTTTTATAGTAGGGTTTCGATGAAGCTGAACAATGTGAGGGTATCGATCGAGCTCAAGAATGACACTGTTTTTCATGGAGCCATCACAGGTTTCTTTCTCTCCGTTTCTCTCATTTCGTCTGAACTAGGGCTTAGTTAAATCATGCATTAAGGGGTCCTCTTTTGAATTCTAAGTAGATTTCAGTTAGCTATTGCTTCTTTACTTCTGGTTTGTATCTAATAATGACTGGGATTATTTGATTTTGGATGGAAATTTGAAGTGTTTTAATTGAGCCTACATTTGAGAAAAATACGATACATAGGGTTTTGTGTGTTTTGTTGTTTGCTTCTAATTGGTATGTGATCAAGGCTTTGGAGTTTCATGAAATATTTGGGAGCGAGGGGAACTTAGCTATGAAAAGCCTTATTTTTTATTTTTCTTTCTGCTGAAACGGATGTGCAAATATTGGATAAGTGTTTAATGATAAACAAATGAAAGCATTCTTTGCAAACCTTTAAAGGTGTAGCTGAGTTAAATAATGCACGTTCACACAGCATATTTCACATATTTAGTTTTAATATGTAATGATGCGTGATTTAGTTGGTGTTGCTTAAGAATACAATATTTTGCACACCTTCTTCCAGCCCATCCCTCAACATTGGACTTGCTATGAGCGATGAGTAGTCAATGTGCAGTGGGTTCAGGAAGGATTGACCAAGTCACATGACCAACAGTCTATCCTCTATGGATTGTTGCAAATTTCATTGTCAAGTGTACTATAAAGTATTAATAAGAGAATGACATGCAGTTCAAGCCAGTGAAACAAAGGATTGATCCTTCAATCATGTATGCAAGGATGAGTTTTTGAGGAGAACGTATGCCTTTATGTTATAAAATATTATAGGATGATGTTTCCACTTTGCAGGGGTTGCACTTGAGAAGTTTGAAGTTTTTGTTTTCCATATACTTTGTGATATGCCTTGTTACACGTCATCTCAATAGGAACACACAATATTATTTAGTTATTAAATGCATTCTGACTGAGCAGTGCATGAGAGAAAGTTTCAATAATATTTCTATTATGACTACACTGCATTTCAAATCAATGTTCGAGGGGTATAAAAACATGTTCCTTGTAAACATCTTTTAATCATTGTCACAAGTAATCATAATATACCCGAAGTAATAGCAGCATAAATTTTTTGGCTAAGCTACAAACCACATGTTCTATTTTCCTTGACATGGCTCATATTCATTGTTGTTGATGCTTTGCGAGTAGTATTCAGGTCATTAGAAGTACACAATGCCTCTATGAAATGTTCATTTATGGTGTATAGCACTGTAAATGGTATTGTGTTAAAGTCGCAGCGGTAAGAATATGACGAATAATTCGACTTGTCGAAACAACAAAATACTTGATTTCTTTTCCTTTTGGGTCATGGTCTAGGTAGAGGAAGGCTTAGAGCATTGGATCCCATTGTTTTAAGGTGGAAGGGTGCTTTATCTTTTTGTTTCTCTTATTGTGCAATTTGTTTGTGGCTTGAAAACCATGTGTAGAGAAGGATTTTTGTGGACGAAAGACAAATTCAGTTTAGCACCGTCAAATTTAAGTCACTGGCTCTAGTTGTTGATGAAGGTTCTTATATGTGATTGCCTTTGCTTCAAATGCAAGTGTTGAAACACATGCTGATGCCATCACAAGCTTGTTTGACTGGCGTAATACACATTTTAAAGGCATTGAGTTGTAGGAACTGAACTTTCTTCTGTCTTTTCAACTGCATTCTCACTTACAAAAGTGCAAGGACCTTTATTTTTTCAGAAAGTCCGTTGGGCTTTACATTATTGTCCCCAACGAGGGAAGGAACCCCAACGTAGTATAGGAACGAATCTCTTACAAAGGTGAATGAAATCCTTTTAAACCGAAATGTCCATTTTAACTACTTTTTATTAGAAATCAGATTGCTCACCGTAAGTTCAATAATAGACTCAGTTATGCATTATTATTATCTTTTAGAGAAAGGAAAAGTTGCAAACTCTGTTTAGCATCATTATTTTAAGATGATATGCGGTCGTAGGATAATTTTGTTGTCTATTTTTGTTTCTTTTGTGGCAGCATAGATCCATGCTGGGATGCGCTTGCAGCTACCAAGAAGTTAGGGAATTGTTCTGAACATTGTTAGAAAATATTCGGTATTTATCCCAATTTGGGCTTCAAACATTAGTTCTTGTATGAGAATGTAGGATTCAAGGTTTTCAGGTTGGGTAGCTTGTAGCTCAAATGAGCCCATGAGTTTGTAATGAATGGTTAATGCAAGCCCAAGGGCGTAGCAGACAACATTGATTTAGACCCCTTGATCATCAGGTACATATATTTTCTTGAGTCAGAAATACTTTGTTGGTATGCTTACAATCTACAAAAAACTCTACCCAGAGGAGTTTCATGTGGGCTCCCACCATTAAAAAAACAAATGTAATGTAAGGGAGAACATGCATATCTTTCTTTTTGTAGGGTTATGTATAGATTGTAGGTATGGAGGGAAAGATGTTTCTTTTTAATTATCTTCTACCGCTTGTGATGCGATCCAAATCAGATTTTAGGTTAAAATAGGATTTTTACGGTGAAAGATGGGAGTTTTATGAGAAAGGTAGGATTTTTTCAGTGTGAAAAGCGGGGTTTTGGGGGAAAAGGATTTTTATTGAGATAAAACCGAAATATAAAGGATAAAGTTGGCCATAATTGAACATGATGCCGTTCTCTTAGCTTTGAATTGGAGATTAAAGCCTAAATCTCCAAGATCTAGGTTTTGCAATGAAGAAAAAGCCTAAACTTCATAGATCTAGGGGTTCTTCCACAATATTTGACATTTCTCTCTATCCCTAGCCATCACTACAAATACTAATATGAAAATAACCAAAGTTATAGGAAATCCCTAAAACTAGAAATTACAAAAATGTTGAGTATTTGTGTTTCATACCAATCTTATTTTGATGATGATCACAACATTATGTTGTTGCTAATGACTCTCATGTTTTAGTCTCACAGTTTCATTCCTAGAATATCTTTCTTGGAGACTAATCACTTGGTGCAAGGATGGACATCAAGTGGAGAAGAGCCAAAGCTTGGACTCAAGGAGTGCCAAAGCTTGGAGATGATGGAGAGCAATCAAGGCATCAAGATTGAAGACTTTGTCTCTTTGGAAAGCAATGTAATCCATGTAATATTTACTTTGTTGCTTTCTCTCTCATTTGAGTCTAGGTTAATGTAATGCCTTGATAGATGGTTTACTCATTCATGCATATGCATTTAGCCATCTTAGTGAGCCTTAGGATTATCATAGAATCCAATCTAATAGGTTCATCTTGACCAAAGACTCACTTGGAGTCTCTGGCTTTCCATCAGTCGTCTGATGAAGGAAACACAATCGACTGGGTGATTTCCAGTCGCCTGTAGTTCCTTCGACAATCGCCTGATGCTCAGTTCACAGTCACCTGGGAATTGGCCAACAGTCGCCTGTATAGCGTAAGTGCAATCTCTGCATCTCTCTGTTGTTTCTCCATCTTATACAACAGACGACTGATGAAGGAATTACAGTCGCCTGACTATTTGACAGTCGACTGTATTATTGACATCAGTCGCATGTGCGTATCTGGAGAAAAAGTGCAGCTTTCTGTTTCGTTCCATCCCCTGCAGTAGTCGCCTGCTGAAGGATTAACAGGCGCATGTCATGTTTACAGTCGACTGTATCGACTTCATCAGTTGACTGTCCTGGCTCAGAATATAGCCGTTGGATATTTTCTAGCAGTTGATCAGTCGACTGTCTTTTGATCATCAGTCGACTGTTCCTGTCATTTTCGCCCAATTTCTAGCCGTTGCAGAATTGTTCATTTGGCCGTTTTCTTGGGTTTTGGGGTTTGATATAGGGTTCCTATATATATGGGTGTGCTGCCATCTCTTATACTTCTTGATACTATTGAATATCTCAAGAGATCTATAAGCAACTCTCAAACTCCCTCATTTTCCTCAATTGAGCTCTCATTACTCTTCATGCATTGAAGTCCAGCTCAAGGGAAATCATCCAAGTGCTCTCAAGCATATCTCAACACTTGGAGATCCTCTTCCATGCCTTGCATTCATCTATGAGTAAGCATCTCAAGGCATAGGTAAGAGTATTTATTCTACTTGGTGAATTTGTAACACTAATTCTATTTGTGGGAATTAGTCTATCTCTCTTTGTGGGAGTTTCTCTCTTTGTGGGATGTTATCTCTTTGTGGGATTAGGATATTATCTTTGTGGAAATAACTCTCTTTGTGGGAGTTTAGTGTCCTAGTGTAGGGCTAACCCTAATTCTCTGAGTGGGAGTTAGTGATTCTTTAGGTGTGAGTCTTGACTCTTGTGTAGGGTTTGTTGGGTCCTTGTGTAGGCCATAAATCCTCTTGGTGGGGTATCTCCTTGTGAGATTTGTATTCACTTCTCTGTGTGGGAATATAGTGAATATTGGTGAGGCTGGATGTACCCAAGTTTGGGGAACCAGGGTAAAATCTTGTGTTTGCGTTTGGATTGATTGTGTCATTTAATTCCTCTTGAATTTATAATTCCGCATCTGCAAGTTTAATTTTAATTGGACAATTTTATTGCCATTACACTATTCACCCCCCAAGTGTGTGTTGTTAGTATTGCAAGGGTAAGACGATCCTTACAATTGGTATCAGAGCGAGGTTATAGCATACTGTAACTATGGTATTCAACGCAACATCCGCGTCTCATGCAGAAGGTCATTCAACCGTTCGACCCCCGCTCTTCAACGGAACCAACTACCCTAGTTGGAAGATCAGGATGATGATCTACTTGGAGGGTCAAGGCCTATGGGACATCACGGAGGTGCCATTTGAGAAGCCCACTACTCCTGCGGCTTCAAGGACAAAAGCGGAGAAGGACTCGATCAAGTATAATGCGAGGGCTATGAATGCATTCCATTGCGTCCTCTCAGTAAATGAGTTCAACCGCATCTCCATGTGCAAAACGGTCAACGAAATTTGGCATACTTTGGAGATTTGCCATGAAGGGACAACAAAGGTAAAGAAATCTAAACAAACAGTGTTTAGATCTAAATATGAAGTGTTTAAGATGCAGGAAGACGAAAGAATTTCAGAGATGTTCACAAGGTTCACTGATATCGTGAACGCTTTGGAGGGACTTGGGAAGATGATTTCCCAAGAGGATCGTGTAGAAAAGATCCTTGACTCTCTCACACCTCGTTGGGAGTCAAAGGCCAACGGAATTTTGGAGTCCAATGACACGTCCAAATATACCGTTGAGGAGTGCATTGGTAATCTCATGGCGTATGAAGTGAAGCTTCAACACAAGAAGGAGATTCAACCAACAAAGCCCGAGAAGCCGGAGAAGCTCAAGGGGGTGCATTCCATGCCAATGAGGAGCCAATCAAATAGCGGAAGAAGTTCCACCGAGAAGCTCCTAATGAAGAAGATGAGCTAGAAGAAGCGAGTGGGGAAGAAATTGAGGATCTTGCCGAACAATTCAAGGCATTCCTCAAATGCAAGCAAAGTAAGTCTTTGTCAAAGTTTGCATCTAATTCTAACAAGGTTTCTATTTGTTACTTATCCACCGAATGCCCTTCCAAACCCAACAAAGAAACTAACAAGGGTAAAGGAAAGAAGCATTGGAAAGGGAAGTCCAAGTCCAAAAATCACAAGAAAGGACTTGTTGGAACATTCAATGACTCGAGTGAAGACACATCGAGTGAAGATGAAGAGGACGACAAGGAGAAAGCTCACGCATTCTTTGCCGCCATTGATGTTCCGTCATGCATCCCCTCGAGCTCGAATGAAGAAGAGTTGGAAGCTTAGCTCAACTCCTATGAGGAATCATGCCTCATGGCAAACGGGAAAGAATCATCGTCAAGCTCTAGCAAGGATGATGATGATGATGAGATCGAGGAAGAAAAGATCTCATACGAGGAGCTCAAGAATAACTTCGACTTGGTCTCCGAAAAGTCTAGTAAGTGCATCAACTCTTACAATAAGTTAAAAGCAAAATATAAGATTGCTAAGAGTAGATTGCATGAGCTAAATATTGCTAGTGTAATTCATGATGAAATGCATGATAATGACATTTATGAGAGACACACTTCTATCTCAAGTTAAGGAATTGAGCTTAACCAATGAGAATCTTGTAGCTCAAAACCTTAACTTAGAAACTCGCTTTCAACAACTTACGTTGAAATGTGAAGAGGAATCTCGTAAGCTCATAAGCTTTGTGTATTCTAGGGATTCACTCCACGATTTGCTTGAGAAACAACATCCGGCAAATCATGAGGTTTGGGGTATATTCAAAATGTGGTACCCAAACCCACCTCTAATTCCTCTTACGGTGCAAATACAAGAAATATTGCTAAAGTACCTAAGAAGAATCACCATGCTTTCTTGTATAACAAGAACACCAACAAGAAGCATGTAAATCACGAGATAATTGGGAAAAATGAAAATCCTTCATTTTTTTGCTAAGAAGCAAAATCCTCATTCTATGCATGCTAAGAAATTAGTTTCTACACCTAAGCATGCCACATACATCCCTCTTGCAAAGGCAAAACCCTTGCCTAGGAATTCCTTGAGATTATGGATTCCCACTAAGGTTAGTGTGCAAGAGAGGGATAGCTACATCAACTCTCTAGTTAGGGATGTGATCACCTCGTGTGATTACATTAGGAAATCAAACTCTTCTTGGGTTTGGTTACCTAATGTTTATGTTCCTCACACATATGCATATTGCATGAGTATTTTGCTTCAATGTTTATTTTAGCATACCCATTGATTGTGTGTGTTTCATGATTTTGAAAATATTTTCAAATTTATTCTTCTCATGAAATTGGGAATCTTGGGGACTAAATTGACATGCATGCATTGTCGATCCATATGTATGTCAATAGGGAAGTTAAAATGTTGTATGTTTAAAATATTTTAAAACATATTTTAACTCTCATTTTGGGGTTATTTGAGATCACTATTTACAATTGGTTATTGTTGGTCTCAAACTAAACCTCTTAGACATTGCCAACATGTTTCATGTTATATTTGTTTTGGCAATATCTATGTGTATCTTTGAAGCTTGATTTTTCCATATCTACTGCTTTGATACACTTTTAGGCCCAATGGCTCCAATATTTTTATATCAATTGTTAAATGAGGTTATTTTTCAAAGATTCTTTGTCTACAATTGGTATTACCTCAATTGTTAGAGATTGTTTATCTTTTACATCTCAATTGGTATTAGATCCTAGAAGTCAATATTTGACCATTTCTATGATCTAGGGGGAGCATGAGATAGTGAATTGATACCCACTAAATTTTCAAATTTGGTATCATACATCTCCTTATTTCTTGCATATTGTCACATCTTTGATGAAGATGACAAAGGGGAATATTTTTGATGTCCACCTTTTTGACGATGTCAAGGGGGATAGATATATGCATTATATAAAGAGATATATACATATGCATATGGAGAGAAATATATCTATGGGGAGAAATATATGGGATTAGATAAACCTTTCATGTTTGCATGATTTTATCCTTTGCAATTGGTTTATGTAATCCATACCTATTATATGTCACCATGATCTTATTTGGTATTATGAGTATTTTCCGTTGCGTAGCTCATTGTATAATTGGTGCATATAAGTAGGGGGAGCTCATTAGCATTGTGCTTTAATACTTTGTATTTTACATAGTGTCAATATTTGACATTGTTCTTTACATAATGTGTGTCATCATCAAAAAGGGAGAGATTGTTGAGTATTGGTGTTTCATACCAATCTTATTTTGATGATGATCACAACATTATGTTGTTGCTAATGACTCTCATGTTTTAGTCTCACAGTTTCATTCCTAGAATATCTTTTTAGAGACTAATCACTTGGTGCAAGGATGGACATCAAGTGGAGAAGAGCCAAAGCTTGGACTCAAGGAGTGCCAAAGCTTGGAGATGATGGAGAGCAATCAAGGCATCAATATTGAAGACTTAGCATCTTTGGAAAGCAATGTAATCCATGTAATATTTACTTTGTTGCTTTCTCTCTCATATGAGTCTAGGTTAATGTAATGCCTTGATAGATGGTTTACTCATTCATGCATATGCATTTAGCCATCTTAGTGAGCCTTAGGATTATCATAGAATCCAATCTAATAGGTTCATCTTGACCAAAGACTCACTTGGAGTCTCTGGCTTTCCATCAGTCGCCTGATGAAGGAAACACAGTCGACTGGGTGATTTCCAGTCGCATGTAGTTCCTTCTACAGTCGCCTGATATGCACAGCTCAAGTCAACATTTCAATTGACTCAAACTTGAGCTTTACGCACAGTCGCCTGTAGGTTTACAGTCGCCTGGGAATTGGCCAACAGTCGCCTGTATAGTGTAAGTGCAATCTCTGCATCTCTCTGTTGTTTCTCCATCTTATACAGCAGACGACTGATGAAGGAATTACAGTCGCCTGACTATTTGACAGTCGACTGTATTATTGACATCAGTCGCATGTGCGTATCTGGAGAGAAAGTGCAGCTTTCTGTTTCGTTCCATCCCCTGAAGCATGCGCCTGCTGAAGGATTAACAGGCGCCTGCCCTGTTTACAGTCGACTGTATCGACTTCATCAGTCGACTGTCCTGGCTTAGAATATAGCCGTTGGATATTTTCTAGCCGTTGATCAGTCGACTGTCTTTTGAACATCAGTCGACTGTTTCTGTCGTTTTCGCCCAATTTCTAGCCGTTGCAGAATTGTTCATTTGGCTGTTTTCTTGGGTTTTGGGGTTTGATATAGGGTTCCTATATATATGGGTGTGCTGCCATCTCTTATACTTCTTGGTACTATTGAATATCTCAAGAGATCTATAAGTAATTCTCGAACTCCCTCATTTTCCTCAATTGAGCTCTCATTCCTCTTCATGCATTGAAGTCCAGCTCAAGGGAAATCATCCAAGTGCTCTCAAGCATATCTCAACACTTGGAGATCCTCTTCCATGCCTTGCATTTATTCATGAGTAAGCATCTCAAGGCATAGGTAAGAGTATTTATTCTACTTGGTGAATTTGTAACACTAATTCTCTTTGTGGGAATTAGTCTATCTCTCTTTGTGGGAGTTTCTCTCTTTATGGGAGGTTATCTCTTTGTGGGATTAGGATATTCTCTTTGTGGGAATAACTCTCTTTGTGGGAGTTTAGTGTCCTAGTGTAGGGCTAACCCTAATTCTCTGAGTGGGAGTTAGTGATTCTCTAGGTGTGAGTCTTGACCCTTGTGTAGGGTTTGTTGGGTCCTTGTGTAGGGCATAAATCCTCTTGGTGGGGTATCTCCTTGTGAGATTTGTATTCACATCTCTGTGTGGGAATATAATGAATATTGGTGAGGCTGGACGTACACAAGTTTGGGGAACCTGTGTAAAATCTTGTGTTTGTGTTTGGATTGATTGTGCCATTTAATTCCTCTTGCATTTATAATTTCGCATCTGCAAGTTTAATTTTAATTGGACAATTTTATTGCCATTACACTATTCACCCCCCTCTAGTGTGTGTTGTTAGTATTGCAAGGGTAAGGCGATCCTTACAAAAAAGACACCTAAGATCTGAAAATTACGAAAATGCCCCTGATGGGCCTAATTACAAAACACATCATTGCTTTGTTCCCGAAGTACCACCTTGTTCTCAAGGTGGTGTCATTAAAACCATTGGCTCATTGCTCCAAATGGAGGTGCTCGTTTCCTCTCGGCTCTTCCTGCTCCACAACATGGCCTTCTTTATCTTCAACGATCAGCATCTGGATAGCACAATTCTTGTAACTATGTCCTGGTCCGTACCTCTCGCCACAACGAAAACAAAGTCTCTTGGTGCGCCTATACTGGAACTCCATCTATATAAGTCGCCTAAGCCTAACTGTCCAATTGAAGCTTGTTATTCTTTTGATTGGACTGGAGCCCTCCTGATGGCGCCTTCTCCTTCCATGTCGTTATCTGGCTACAAAAAGTGGATCCGCTCCATGCTCCCATGGCGCACCGCTCCGTTGCAAATCTGTCCTCCTCCATTAGAGCCAAACACATGTTGTCTAGCACCCCTCTGGGTCTTTGTATGTGTAGCTCTGTCCGTATGCTTGATTTAAGTCTTTTCATAAAACATCCCTCCAAGACCTCCCCTGATACTCCACGAACATGGTCTGCCAGCATCTCGAATGGCATCTCGAATTTCTTGATATAGTCCCTGACCGTATCCTCCTGTCTCAGTGCATAGAGTTGCTCATATAGGTCTTCCCACATGAGTCTATTGAAACTGGTCTAACAGATAATCTGTGAACTTCCACAAGCAAACCAGGCGATGCTACTGTCTCTGTCGGTACCACGATAAAGCTTATCACTCTAAGCATACTCCCATTGCCTTCAATCTCTCTGTCTCAGTGAGAATCGTCACATCAAAATATCTATCAGCTCTATATATCCATTAATTCGGGTCCCTCAAATATGTGCATATTTAGCTTCATGATCTTGCTATTGGTGTTAAAAACTCCCGTCGGTTCATATTGAGGGAGATGATAAGTGTGACGTCGTACCTCTCTGCATCATCCATAGTCCCTCAAAGGATCACCGCATCTGTCTTCACGGTCACTCCAGTCATTTTCCTCCCAATTATAGTCTTCCACACCTTCATCAAAGCATGTGTCCTCAACACATTCATCCCGAAACTGCTCGTAGATCGGTAGGACTTGACGTCATCGCCTCTCTACAGCAAACCGCGGCCTACGGCCTGCGAAGCTCCTAGATCTCCTCCAAATTATTTTCATGTCCCAGAAGCAGCCGAAAGTCATCGTCGGGGATCCGTGATGGGCCTAGCAGCCCTATAGAGCCCCTGTAGGGCCCTGGCGGCCCTGCAGTTGCACTGAAGAACCGCTGCGGCCCTGTAGGGGCCCTGTAGGTGCATTGCATGGCTGCCACTGCAGGGTCTGGTCGGTGCATTTCAGGGCTCGGTCGGGTTCCAATGTGCCCATGGTGAGGGTGAAGTGGGGCCCATGTCTTTCATGTTGATGTCTTCTTCTTTCTCAGACATCTGCTCGGTATCCGACAGAAGCTAATTACTCGATTTTTCCTTTCCCCTCGTCAAAGACTTTGTCGTTTGCCCTAGATCTGGGTTATCAACGAGATCTAACCTCCACGCCTTCATCAACGCCGCGATTTGTTGGTTCGTCTATTGGATCTGGTGTGAAAGCTGCTTAGTCGATTGAGTGAGGGCCTCAAAGACCTATTGGATCTGTTGTTTCGTCCTTACTTCAAATGCCTTATTTCAGATGCCTTCATTTCAGATCTCATCTCCTCAATTGCTTTCCTCCAAGCCGCCACCTCGCTATCAAGTTTTTCTTCCAAGGCTTCATGCTTCTCCTTTGATCTTATGGTTTCTATAATGATTGTAGTGCTCTGATAACACTTTGATACAATCCGGATCTGCTTTTAAGGTAAATAGGATTTTTATGATGAAAGATGGGATTTTTATGAGAAAGGTTGGATTTTTTTGGGTGAAAGGAGGGGATTTGAGGAAACCGAAGGATTTTTATTGAGATAAACTGAAATATAAAAGATAAAGTTGTCCACAATTGAAGAAGATGCCGTTCTTCTACCTTTGAATTAGAGATCAAAGCCTAAATCTTCCAGATCTAGCTTTTGCAATGAAGGAAAAGCCTAAAATTCATAAATCTAGGGTTTCTTCTACAATATTCGACATTTCTATCTAACCATAGTTGTCGCTTACAAATACTAATATGAAAATAACCAAAATTATAGAAAACCCCTTAAAAGTGAAAATTACAGAAAGACCCCCCCGATCCGAAAATTATGAAACATCCATGATGGGCCCAAATGCAAAACACATCAGCTTGACATTAGTAATTTCAAGAAGTCTAACACAAATCAAAATATAGCCTGAAAATAGAACAAAAATAGGAAAACAAAATGAAAGAACTATATAACATGCATGTTATTATTGCTTAAGATTTTTTAAGCAACTAATTTTAGAATACATGCATGATCTCAATTTTTTGGGATGAATTCTAAGATGATGGTGATGATGCATGATCTCATTCGACACATTATTTTGGTTGGTCATCACTGACGTTGTCTTGAGCAGCAGATGAAGCTGTGAGCTGCAATTGAAGAAAATGTTTAAAAATTAACTATATTTTTCAGACAGAAAAGATAAGAAACACCAAATCACACTTACATAATGTGAGCATTGGAAAACCCTTAGGGCAAACAATGCCTTATTATGAATAATAGCAAATGGTAACTTTATGTAGCTCTGAAAATGTATCTTTGGAAGAGAAATAATGAATTCCAAAAATTTTACCTTTTTTATTTGTTTGAAAAGCTTTATTAAATAGTATTACAAATATAAATAAATGACAGTGTTAAAGAAAATGATTCGAACAATCAATTCTGCATGCACATATTTTAAAGGTTTTTTTCCATGTGATTTAAATTAATAAATTTTTTAAGGACATTTTTTGCATTAAGGCGAAATTTTAAAACATATTAATAAAATCGATCAACTTAAAAACTTATTACGAAAACCGACCAACTTTTGGCCAGCTCACCGCGCGCGCTGCTTTTCCGTTTGGTCGCGGTTTCAAACCGCGGCCAAATTGAAATTTGGCCGCGGTTTGAAACCGCGGCCAAATCTCCTCTCCAAATCGTCCATCAGTTTTCCTTGAAACATTCGGCACCCTTACTTTGAGAATTGGCCGTGGTTTGAAACCGCGGCCAAATTTCAATTTGGCCGTGGTTTCAAACCGCGACAAATTCTCAAATACGTCCCCGCGCTGATCTGGCCAAGAGTTGGTCGGTTTTTGTAATAAGTTTACAAGTTGGTCGATTTTGTTAATATGTTTTAAAAATTGGCCTTAATGCAAAAATTGTCCATTTTTTAATGGTCCAGTTGTGATGTTATTATTGATATATCTAAATAGAGCGGATATCTCTCCTTATAACATGGGCATAAACAATTAAATGCTTATAAGCTGAATTAAAGTTAAATAAAGATGAACTAGCAAAAGACAATAATGCCTAATGTAATTTACATAAAAATAATAAAAAACTATGTTTAACCCAACATTTATATTATGGACAGTGAAAGAAAAGCTAGCTTGTAAGACACCTTAATTAATAAGGAAGGTAAATTGCAAAAACTACAACTGTTATATTATCTTAAGGTCCAGGGATGAGAATGTGCATGCTCAAAGCCCGATCGGGCTTCCGATCGGGCTTGCCCCATTCCCATCTCTACAAAGCTTTAATGAATGATTTGTAGAAATAGGAACGGGTCAAGTCCTATTGGGAGCCCGATCGGACTTTGGACATGCCAATTCTCATCCCTACTTAAGGATACTAATATGTCTTATGTAAGATATTAACCAAAACTACCTATCGGGGTATTGGCATCCGGTACACCAGTTAGTTTCTGCTAATTTTTAGTGGTAATTTATGCTAATTTCATGTTAGTGTATTAGTACTATTATGCCAATATAATAAAGGTAGTTTCTGTTATTTACCCCAATAAATGTATCACAAGTGACATTTATGCACGTATCGATGCCATATAAAAGATTTTTTATAATTACAGAATAAGTTCTAAGCCTTGCATGGTAAATTTTGGCTAATAAATACTGGCACCATGTGTATATTTTTAATGACGTTGAGCCAACTAGTAAATAGTCATAAATTTGCAATTCTCTCAAAAAATTCCCATTGTGGTCATAACTTATATTACATAATCTATAACTTTTAAATATTCCTTATGTTTACAATTTGAAGTTACTTATGATGAACAGAACTTTGTCAAATAAGAAACATATTATCCATTAAATTGTAAAATTGTTAGTAGAAACATACCTCAACGGTATAGGATTTGATGATTTAGATTAACTAAGTATAATCTCCTAATACTGTCAATACAGAGATGGAGATGAATTTGAACGGGAATGGGAACTATATTACCAACAATGAAGATCCCGCCAACAATATCTGTCATGCCTTATTTTGCGCTATATATGTATTCTACTGAATACGCGTGGTGTTTCTACCTACGATGCATACGTGGGCATGAGATAAGCGTAAATATCGACGTATGTGACGTAATTCCAAGGAGATTAGGTTGTAATACGTGGCCAAGGGAAGAGAACGTGAAATGTGAATGCGGAAGAAGTGCAAATGACGTCGTGAGTGTAAAACGACAGGAATGAGTTAGACGTGTATGTGTGATGCATGTATGCCGCATGGATGTGCGTGGATGCGTGTAAGGGGAGCCATACTAGTGTGAAAAGGGGTTAGGGGTCAATGACAACCATCGTAAATTTTTAGAAAGGTCAGGGGCAAAACGGTCATTTGGGCGAAAATTGTTGTGCGTACATACCAAGGTTGTGTGTGCGTAAAGTAATGGTAAACTTGTAAATACCTAGAATATGGAGGGGCATTTTGGTCATTTCCTCATGGAATATTCCTTTGGAATATTCCATTCTTAGAAGAGAAGAAAGGAATAAAGGAGGAATATTCCTTAGATTTTTCTTATTCTTTCTTAACTCCTCTTTTTTTCCTTTCTACACTAATCTTCATTCTCTCCCTCTCCCCCCTACCATGGTCGGCCACCCACCCACACCATGGCCGAAATTCTTCACAAAAAAGGAAAAAAAATTAATGCCGGGTATTCTGGGGATCGGGGCGTGACAATATCAATCCTGAAGCTGGCCTCAATGGAAACGGTGCTAACAATGATGACAGTGCTGATACTGAACAACCTTCGATGGTGCACCAGATATCTGATCGACCATTGCGAGAAATGGTTCAAGCCATACGACAGGAAGCCATGCGGCAGGAACCCGTGCGGTAGGAACCAATGCGGGAAGGGGCAGTACAAGAGTTTCGGTCACTACGTCCACTGATCGTCACTGGATGGGAGGATCCTCTAGCTGCAGAGGAATGGTTGTGGTCCATTACTCATATGTTGAAGGCGGTACGAGCTCCTGTGGATTTCTGTGTAGATATGGCAAGGCTGCAATTGCCCAAGGATGCCATGTGATGGTGGGACTCTGTGGAGGACCGTTTACCACATCCGGTCTCTTGGGCTACATTTAAGAGGCATTCAATGACCAATTCTTTTCACCTGAGACGCAGATGGAGCTCGAGGAACGGTTTATGGAACTGAAGCGAGGTTCCATGATTGTGGAAGAATACGATGATGAGTTCTCTAAGCTCAGCAGGTGCGTATTTTTGACCCATAACTGTTAATTATTCTAGATACATGATTTTTTTCTGCTAGACGATCTGTAAACTCCAGGTTTGCAAAGGACGTGGTGTCCACTCCTCTGGCCCGAGCCAAGAGATTCCAGAAGGGCCTGAACATCGACATTCGTGATAAGCTGGTCGGATTCAAACTGAAGACACATGCTGACGTGCTCTCCACTGCTCGAGAGTACGAGTATGTACAGCGGGAGCGAGCACAAGAGCATCAGGTGGCTGCCCCACGACGACCACCTCCCTCTTCGACAGCTTCTGCAGGACATCACAGACAGCCACGAGCTCCTACTAGACAGCTTCACATGCCTATGCATCAGACACAGTTTAAGAGGCATGCACCACCCCAGCCACCGCAGCAGTCACAGCAACTCAAGCGACCCACTCCTATCTGTCACTACTGCAACAAACCGGGTCACATCAAGCCAGAATGCCGACTTTATCTAAATTTGTGCCTGGTTTGTGGTGCCAAGGATCACGCTGCGAGAGATTGCCCGCATAGGAGACAGATACCAGCTGCCCCAGCTCAGACTACTGTATCTGTTTCCGCTCCAGCTCCAGCCCCAGCATGAGGCAATCAGCGTAAAGCTCCACTTCCACCTCAGCAAAAGGTGTACCAGCAAGCGAGGACCCAGGCTCCACCAGCTAAGCGTCAGGTTTTCACTATGACTGCGGAGGAGGCAGAGGCCACTGGCCAAGTTATCACTGGTATGTAGTTTACAATTACTGCTTATAAATCTATTTAATTATGTTTTCATACAATAGTATATGTATGCTTAGACTGAATATCCGTGACCGTAGGTATTATAATAGTTGCCAATAGACCCGTCCTCGCCCTTTTCGACTCGGAAGCTTCACATTGCTTTATGTCCAAGCGTTTTGTCGACCAGCACACCATTCCTGTTTCGCCCCTCGATTCTTGTTGGGACGTTAACACGGACAGTGGAGTACTGACAACTAGTAGTGCATATCCTTCATGTCCTGTGGATATATGTGGACACAAACTACCAGCAGATTTCATCGTCATCAACATGCCAAGTTTTGACGTCGTCCTCGGGATGATTGGTTGGCGGTACATTATGCCACGATTGATTGTCACAAAGGAAGAGTGGTGTTTGATATGCCAAACCAGCCCAGTTTTGATTTTGTCAGAACAGATAGACCAGCAAGATTCAAAGCTAAACCGACAACAGCAACTGCCATGGAGATTGAGATAGAGAAGCCAGAGTTAGTTCGAGAATTCCCGGATTTGTTTCCGGATGAACTTAGTGGGTTACCTCCAGACCACGGAGTTGAGTTTGCAATTGAGCTAATGCCTGGTGCCCAGCCTTATTCTAAACAGCCTTACCGCATGTCACCATCCGAGTTGTATGAAGTGCGGATGCAGTTGGATGACCTCTTGAAGAAAGGGTGGATACGTCCCAGTGTGTCTCCTTGAGGCGCTCCAATATTATTGGTGAAGAAGAAAGATGAATCCAAACTGATGTGCGTCGATTACAGGGAATCAAACAAGCTTACGGTGAAGAACAAGTATCACATTCCCTGTATCGACGACTTATTTGATCAGCTTGGAGGAGCAGGTGTCTTTTCTAAATTGGACTTAAAGACCGGCTATCATCAGTTGAGGGTCAAGAAAGAAGACGTGCATAAGACAGCATTTAGCACTAGATACGGACACTATGAGTTTCCGGTGATGCCGTTTGGTTTGACTAATACACCGGCGATATACATGAATCTCATGCACAAAGTATTACACGAGTATCTGGATAAGTTCGTAGTGGTATATCTGGATAATATATTGGTATACTCGAAGAATGCACAGGAGCACGTCGGGCATTTGAGAACTGTCCTAGAGACTTTGAGGCGTAGCAAGCTATATGCCTAATACAGTAAGTGCGAGTTCTGGTTGGACAAGGTGGTATTTCTAGGCCAAGTGATTTCGAGAGAAGGAATCTCTGTGAACCCAGAAAAGGTTGCAGCAGTTCAGAATTGGCCGGTCCCTAAGACAGTATCAGAGATTCGAAGCTTCTTGGTACTAGCTGGTTACTACAGAAAATTCATCAAGGATTTTTCGAGAATGGCAGAGCCCATGACACAGTCGACAAGGAAGGACGTGATGTATGTTTGGTCGAGGGCGTGTAACGATGCCTTTCAAGAATTGAAGAAGCGGTAGACAACACGTCGATATTGGTTATTCCACATTGCATAGAAGATTTTGAAGTGTTTTGCGACGTGTCTGGAAAAGGTCTTGGGTGTGTGCTTCATCAGAACGGACGAGTTGTTGCATATGCATCAAGGCAATTGAAGAATCACGAAAAGAATTATCCCACTCATGATCTTGAGTTGGCGGCCGTAATATTTGCCATGAAGATCTGGAGGCACTTTCTACTTGGGGAGCGCGTGAAGGTATATACGGATCATAAGAGCTTAACATACATCTTCACGCAGAAGGATCTGAACAAGCGACAACAGAGATGGATCGAGCTCATGGCAGATTACAACATTGACCTTCAGTATCACCCTGGGAAGGTTAATATGGTACCTGATGCTTTGAGTCGGCTTCCAGGAGTGATGACGCTTACGACGCAGTAGAGACTGCAGCAGGAGATCCTCGACATGGAAATAGACGTGGTGTTACCCGGGCTGACCTCGTCATTAATGAACATGGAGATATAGTCGACACTGGTAGACCGAATCAAGGCTGCTCAGACAGGAGATGCAAAGCTTCAGCGGATCAAGAACATGGCATTGGCAGGACAGAGACCAGAATTTCAGATACATGCAGATGGATCATTGAGATATGACAGCAGAATATGTGTACCATCAGGAAATGTCAGGGGTGAATTATTAAAGGAAGCACACAGTTTCATGTGCTCCATCCATCCAGGAGGCACTAAGATGTATCAAGATCTACGACAAAATTACTGGTGGCATGGAATGAAGAGAAGTGTAGTGCAAAGTGTGGCCAGATATATGGTGTGTCAGCAGGTAAATGATGAGCATCACCGCGTTGCCGGTCTGTTACAGCCCATGCCCATCCCTGAGTGGAAGTGTCAACATATCACGATAGATTTCATGACGGGACTTCCAAAGAGCAAGAAGCAACATGATGCCGTTTGGGTGGTCGCTGATCGATTGACTAAGTCGGCTCATTTTATTTCTTTCAGGGTTGGACACCTACATAGACTCTTGCCAAGAGATACATGGAGGAAATTGTGAAGCTACATGGGGTCCCAGTGAGTATCGTTTCAGATAGGGACATCCGGTTTACTTCGCACTTCTGAAAGAGTCTACAGGAGAAGTTGGGTACTCAGTTGAAGTTCAGTACAGCTTACTATCCTCAGACGGACGGACAATCAGAGCGGACTATACAGATTTTGGAGGACATGCTACTGGCATGCATGCTAGTTTTCAAGGGGTCATGGGAAGACCATCTACATCTCGTGGAGTTTGCTTATAATAATAGTCATCAGGCGAGTATTGGAATTGCTCCTTTTGCTACTTTATATGGAAGAAAGTGCCATTCTCCCTTGAGTTGGGATGATGTTTGAGACAGAAAACTGGTTGAGCCCGAGATGATTGTAGAGGCAGTGGATGTTGTACGGACTATCAGAGAGAGGTTACATGTGGCACAAGACCGTTATAAGCACTGGGCCGATACAAAGAGGCGACATTTGAAATTTCAGCATGGAGATCATGTCTTTCTGAAGATTTCACCTAACAGAGGCATGATTCGTTTTGGTCACAGAGGAAAACTTAACCCATGGTATATTTGGCATTTCAACATACTCGAGCGTGTGAGCGAGGTGGCATACAAACTTGCACTGCCTCCATCTCTGGAGAGTGCATATTGTGTTCCACATATCTCAGCTGCGAAAGTATGTTAGAGACCCAACCCATGTGGTTGATCATTCAGAGATCACAGTGAGGCAGATTTGAGTTATGAACAGTAGCCAGTGGAGATAATTGATCGTCGACAGAGGGCTCTCAGGAACAAGACTGTGAATTTGGTCAAAGTGACGTGGCATCGTGACTCGCCAGGAGAGGCTACCTGTGAGCGAGAAGAAGAGATGAAAGAGCGGTATCCGTGCCTTTTCACCGTTTAGTGTTTTTCTTTGAATTCCGACGGAATTTCTTTGAAGGTGTATAAGGTGTAAAAGCCCGGATCTTTTTCAAGGCCCAAGCCCAAAACCCTTTTTAATAAACCCCCACTCTCATTTCTCTCACCCACTCTCATTCTCTCGCCCGAGCCCAGCAAAAGAAAACCCCGATGTTTCTCTCTCTCTCTCTTGCGGCGAACCCAAAACCCCGACGCCCTTTTTCCGCTCTCTCTCTCCACGAGCAACAGCAGCGAACAGCTCACTTCGTCTGTTCGATTCGTTCACCAAGCCAAAAATCTGACCCTCGCTCTTTTACCCTCTCTCAACGAACGTCGGTTGCGAAAATTAAGGGTTTTCAAAACCCTAACCTTACCGATGACGGCAATCTTCTCGTGAGGAGATTCTGATGGTTTCAGCATTCGATCTTCGCGTGATAAGCCCTCTCTTCTCTATTTTATATGAGATGATCTCTACGGGTTACTTTACGCGAAAAATAGTTTTTTTCTTTTCAAAATTGTCGATTTCTGCTCTGGGATTTTTTTCGGTTTTGATCCTAGACTCTTCGGTTCACTTTTAGGGGCTTTGGATTTTTGCTCCTGGCTTCGTTTTTGCTATGTTGATTTCGGATCTCTTATTTCATTTTTGCAATCTTCATCTTCATGTAGATTCGAACCATAATAAGCTTATAATTATTTATTTTCTGGATGAAGATGATGATTCATGTAAACTCTTAGAGAGGATAACTCCTCCATGAATATTTTGGCACCTAGTTTAGATTAATGGTGTTATGGTCGTTGTCCCTTGTTTACAGTTTAGACCATCGTGCCGATTTTAGACGTGGTTTGTCGCCGAGGTGGAAGGCTCGGCTGTGGGTTTGTTTGGTTGCTAGCATGCTGTTTTTATTCCTGTCATCTGTTGTTATCTTGCTGTTTTCATACTTATTGCCTGCTGCCTGCTGGATGTTTGCCTGCTTGCCGTTGTTATTACATCTGTTTGCACGTATGTCTGCACTTGGTGGTTCTGCTACCTGTATACTTATCCCTTATGCTTCCAGTGACCTGTTGTTTGTCCTTAGTGTTTCTGCATGCTTATTGGCATGCCGATTGCTGGTCTATTTTATTGATAGGTTGATTCTGTTGTTGGCAAGATTAAATGTAGCAGCGATTAGATTGTTACGGTCCTAAAATTGATACCTTTGCATGCAAACCTATAGGCCGAGCAACCCCTCTAGGCAGGTAGACCACAACTTAGAAAGGTACCAACATGAATCTGATTCATCCTTATATTTTTATTTAATTTTTCTTTTACTCTTTGTAGATTCTTATCACCTTTCATTTTGCCATTTTGCTCTTTGTTATAAATGTTCTCTTTATCCTATGTTTTAAAGTGCTCCTGGTAATTGTTGGACTGATTTGATAAATAAACAACTATTCATGGATGGGACATGCGTATCTAATTGTCAATTCCACTAAATTAAATGTTTAGAAGTTATGCAATGAGATTACACGATAATATGGGTACGCCTGATTTTCTTGCACCAGATATGACAACCTGAACATAGTTTTTGCATACCATCTAAATATATAATTTAGAAAACAACTACATGAACAAGATACTTGATACCCTAGAATTAGAACAACTACACATGACATCATGTGTATGGAGTAACTTATAATTGAGAGGGTGCGGGAGCGATTGAAGCCATGCTTATGGCCCCGATCTGGGAGGATTTCCTTTATATGGATCCTGAGTTCTCGGTACAGTTTGTCCTTATACTCGGTCGGGGTAGCACCCCGTGGTCCAATGTGGACTTCACGTTGCACATCGTTCCTTCCTCTTATAAGTCACAACACAACAACATTTCTTTTGGTTATTTGCTCATTTCTTATTTGCCACTTAAATCATGCCAGGTCAGTAACTTTTTCTTTTACAGTTCTTTTGATATCTTTTAACTTCCTGTAAAATAAATCAATCAAATGTTTAATATGGTTTACAATCTACTTTATTAATGGTGGTTCACATCCATTAGGTAATACTCAGCTTGAAGAGGAGGCTCCGCAGTACGAAGAGTCCAATTTTCCTGTTGAGGACGCGGACTTTTGATATTCTGTATTATCAGGAGAGTGTTTACTTCTCTTAGTCGTTTTCCTTTCAGCATTTGTTTTAGTTGAGCTGTAGTTTCTCTTTTGTTTAGACAATGTAATTCCTTTCAATGTTTAATAAAATGAGTATTTCCTTTACCTTCGTCTTCAATATTTCCTGTTTAAAACTATATTGAATTCACTGGTACCTGCAAGACCTGCAAGACTATTAAGAGTGTAAGACATCCGTTCCTGGGGCGTTACATGTGTGTTCCAAACAACTTCATGTTTTGACACTAAACTTTTGTTATAGATAAGAACACAGTATAGAGTGCACTGATTCAGATAGGGACACCATTTTTCCTCCCGGTCAACAGAAATAGTTACCTTTTCCGTGGATAAGAAGTTTTTTTGAACAATAACAGTAGCTTGCAGAAAACTATTGCAGGATACTACAGCCTAAATCAGGTATTGTCATAGCCAAATATTAATTATAAAAAGGATAATCCCGAGTAAGTTTAAAAATTAATGGAAAATAGTAGAACACTAAGCAACAACAATTGTATTTATTTCACATAATATAATGATAGGGTACCACTCTAAGCTATGCAATGCTTGTTATCTGCAATAAAAATCATTAAGCTCTCAAGTAATATTGAGACATCAAGGTTATTTGTAGGGTTACTGAAACAACAAATTTCCTAAGATGTCTGAACATTTGCTGCAATTTTCATCGGCATAGAGACATAGAAACTGTAGTAGTTGTCCTAAGAAAAACAATAAGCTGAATAGTTTTCACAAATTGGAAACAAGTCAACTTTTTCTGCTTGACAGAACCCCAAACGTGATTTTTGGGCATTGGGGGTATTCCTAGGCTGAAAAGTTTATTCCAAAATGAATAAAAATTAAACTTTGGTTACCAACGAATCAACATGAATGGGAAAAAATTATAATCCAAAACATAAATGTCTGGCCATAAATCTTCGCTATGATATTGAGCTTTTCTTTCCAACTTAAGTATTTACATATAAACCGTAACAACGGAATCAAGCTTTTCATCGTGAAAAGCAAGGAAACATCCGCTCACATCAAACCTGTTAGGACGAGTCTGAACTCTTGAGGAATCAAACCGGAAAATGTATGATTTGGGTTATAACTTAATCTTACACAAAAGCTTAAGCTGATAAGCAGATGTCCAACGTACAATATATGTCCTCCACTTTTGATCATCTTTCCATTGCGGGACGATTCAAATCACACGTGATCCAAATATCACATTCTACCATGCTTGAACTTTTCTGCAAGAAAACAAAATCACAATTACCTTCATTACAAAATTCATGATAAAAGACAACCAAGTTACTTAAAAGGTACTACAGATGCCAAATTAGAACTTGTAGGAGAGCTGAGCATCATTATTGAGCCACCAACTTTTCAGAATAAAATAAAGGACTTGAGCATAGAATGCAAATCTTGTAGAAATACTCCCATGCAATAGTCAAAAGACTCAAAACAACTGATTTACACTTTATTCTAATTGTTCATTTGACTATTCAAATTTTTTTGGCATTGTCCATATTTCTTACCTTTGATTATATTTCAGTTGGGCTTTTACATCACCAGTAATCATTACAGGAACAGAATCCTTCTTTGAAATGATGGAATCGATTTGTATCCCTCACAATAATCTCCCGATCCATCACCTTGGAGACATATTTAATTGCAGAATGACAATCTCCACATATCCTTATGTTTTTCATTATACGGATAGTCGCGCCAGATGGCAGGTTTAATAGTGCAAAAGCAAGAGCAATTTTCTCACTATGATACTGCAACTTGGTTTCTCTTTCTTGCTCATCCACACATAAAAGCACATTGTTTGTATCCGGAACATAACCAGCTTCCTTAATTTTCCTACTGATATTCTCCCATATCTCGTATATCTTCTTTATTTGCGGAAGTGAATCATCATGAGCAACAAACATATGAACTGTGTTCTCCAACTCTACCCAACTACAAGCTGGTTGTTTTCTTAACCCGCTTTTTTCATCATTTTCCTCACTAGAGCGGCATCATTCCACCTCTCAGTCGAAGCATATATGTTATACAGCAAAACATGAGGCCCCGAATCATACGAGTCAAGTTCAAAAACCTGCTCAGCAGCAAATTGTCCCAACTCAGGATTTTTATGCATCCTACAAGCTCCAAGCAAAGCACCCCAAACTGCAGCTGTGGGTTGGATTGGCATCTTATTAATGAACTCATGTGCGTGATCAAGAAGCCCAGCTCAACCAAGTAAATCAACCATTGTTACATAGTGTTCAATCTCTGGTTCCACCTTATACTTCTTCATCACCCTAAAATAGTGTTGACCAACATTTAGTAGGCCTCCATGACTACAAGCAGTAAGAACAAATAAAAATGTAATTTTAGTCGGTTTAATTCCAAGCGCAAGCATTTCTTCAAACTGGCAAACTGTTTCCTTAGCAAGTTCATGTTGAGCAAATCCAGTAAGCATAGAATTCCAAGAAACAACATCATTTTTGTCCATTCGTGTAAAAAGTTTTCTTGCATCCTCAATATTTCCACATTTGGCATACATATCAAGAAGCGAATTTCCAACATAAGAGCTTAGTTTATGCTGGGATTTGATCAGGAGAGCATGAATCCATTTTCCTTTCTCCACTGCTCCTATGCTAGCACAAGCACCAAAAACACTTGAATATGTGAAATGAGTTGGCTCAAAACCACCCCTTTTCATCTCCACAAACTTGATAAGAGCCTTATTTCCATCTTCTTTCCTTGCATATCCAGCAATCAATGCATTCCATGAGACCTCATTTTTGGAATCTAATTGATCAAATACCAAATTGGCATCATGCATTTTTCCAAACCGTGCATACATATCCAACAACGAGCTCCCAACAAAAACATTCAAATTAAAACCATACTTAACACTAAAAGCATGGATTTCCTCTCCAATTTCAACCCCTTCTGCAGAGCCAGCCGCCTTTAAAAGACTCGAAAAAGTAAACTCGTTCGGCTTTAATCCAAGCTCAAGCATTTTTGGAAGCAATATTAATGCTTCCTTCGGTCGATCATTCTGTGAGTAACCTGTTATGAGTGCAGTAAAACCGACTGTATCTTTAACGATCATTTCATTGAGCGCCTTCTGGGCATCATCCAAGCTCCTACATTTGCAGTACATGTTAACAATTGAAATTTGGAAGAAAGGGTTATTTTTGAATCCAGAGTTCTTTAAATGGGAGTGGATTATTTTCCCTTCATTGAGCTTCTTCAACTGGGTACATAGTCTTAGTAGCTGGGAATAACATTCGATGGTCGGTTCGAGAGATCCGCCAACAATGAGTTCAAGAACATGAAGATTTGATGTGGATTTAGGACCTCTACGTAGCAAGTCTTTGTCTTTGATAATGAAATCAGAAAATGTTTCAACTTCGGTTCTAATTAACGAGACGAACTTTCTACAACCTGAAACTAAAACAATATCAATCAATGAAATGAACTTTGATAATGAGATCACTTTCAAGTATATGTATGTGTGTGTAGGTGTATGTGTACAATAAACAAGCTACCGGCTGAGAAAATTTCCTACATCTGTCCTCACAAATTATCTTTCCACTTAGTTCTTCAATGGTTAGCAATGCTTATGCTGTCAAATGATTTTCAAATTATTTGCATATGCACCAGATCATTAAGACTTGAATGGCTCTATGGTAACAAAGCTTTTTTCACCCCCTAAATCAACGGGCAAATTATGTGGTTCATTAAATTTTTGTTGCATATGGGATTTGGTATACATAGATCAGTATGAATGGAATTGATCATCGAATTAACAAGTAAAAAAACACATTTACAATGTTTCCTGCTACAAGCAGAAACAAAGTAACAACAATATTTGATGTTGTGTATGATACAGAGAGTGCTTAAGGGATAGAGATGCGATGTAGAGAGAACCTAAATGAATGGAAAGGAGCTTGCTAGAGCAAAAGATGTAGCAATCAATCCAAGGGGTGGAAGAGTAGAGGGCTGAGATGGTTTTTCGAGTAGATTGGTTGGCCTCAGAGATGAGGAGAGAGTGGGAGAGGAGAGGACAGAGACGAACTTTGATAATGAGATCACTTTCAAGTATATGTAACATGAAGACTTGACAGGGATTTCAGACTTCTATGCATCAAGTCTTAATCTTTGATAATAAGATCAGAAAAAGTTCCAGCCTCAGTTTCAATCAATGAGATGAATTTTATACAACCTGAACCTAAAAAATATCAATAATATTCACATCATATCATACAGAACAGTATAGTCTCAAGTATGAAAAAACCAATGTTCTCGATATTATCGAAATCACCTAAAACTTTTCAAATTTCACATCCTTTGACTGGCATTTCAAATCAAGAACTTGCAAAAGACAACATTTTTTCAAATATCAAAACATTTGGTATCTTTTCTAACAAAGTCCGAAGATCAAAAGTATGCATCATCAGAGTATAATGACTGAAATAATTCTTGAAAATAAAAACCTGTACACATCTTCTTCCTTAATATTTTTCATCTTGTTATGCCACAATTTCATGAGTATTTGATTAATGAAGTAACAATTTCATAGAGTATTTGATTACTAATAGATAATGTGAGTCATATTGTGCTTTGTGGCCCTACTTAATTTAGCTTTGCTTTTCATTATGATTAGACCCAAAAGGACACCCTGGCCCAACCCTAACCCAAACCTAACCCGAGCTATGTGGGTTGGCTTTGGATCTATCTGCTTGACATCCAGTAAACAGAGCTGATGCTGTTTTGAGAATTTGACATCAACCCAAAGAGAAGTCAACCTGAGAAAGAAACAAATCAGAACTGCATTTTACTCTAGGACCCCACAGAGCTTTAGATTAATGCCATGCAAAACCCGACCTGATCCAACACACTTGCACCTTACTAGTTGTTGAGAATTATTTTTCCCAATAATCTATAATTTACTCTAAGTACTATATCCTATCAACACCAACTGAAGAGTTCATAGAACCTTAGCTCCAGTAGTTTGCTTATTTATTCATTAGATAATTATATCATATATTAATGACACATAACGGTAATGATATAAGCATAATCATCAAGAAACCTATTAGTAGCCACAGACATTCAAAAATAGGTGCCATGACCTCCCATTTACACCAAACAGATCCAAAACCAACACAAACCCCATGTGGTTGGACCTAAGAAGCATTTGCTGCCCAGCCAGTCATCTGATGGGCCTAACACAGATAATCTTGACAGATACCCAAAATCAACTCAAATACTTGGGCATGAGGTCACCTCAGAGCCATGTCAAGTTCGGGTATGGAAACAGATCTATGATGATTCATGTCTGACCTACCCCAATAGCTGTTCTTAGACAGATATGCACTGCATGTAAAGAGGTTGAACCCAACTATTACCTACTACCAATTCTACTTCAGAACAGACTGTTTCTAGTAAGACTTGCTTCGGGTATCGGATTAATATGGATTTTAAGTTAAAGTACAGGCTAGCACGAAGGGTTAGATATAGTTTTGATCAATCTCTGATATGTCTAATTTTCAAGTAGTTAAAACTTAAAAATAATGGGTTTAAACTGGGTTCCGACCTTTAACTAAACATGTTAATCATGTTAAATGCACATTTGAGATTGCATTTGGATTTCCAAAACTAACCTGAACCCCAGACCTCTCAAGCAAATTTCATAATTATAAACGGGGTTGTGTTAAACCTGCCTCCTACATTAAACTAAAGATATAATGATTTGCAAGCAAGTGCAAGTTTATATCTATGTCTTAAATCGATCTAAACCACAATCATAATCTATCTAAAGAGGCCACTGACTGGTTCGAGATTGTATTTAGATCCTAACCTACCAAAGCAACCCTCTCTGGTTTTTAGTCTTTTTTCTTTTATTTTGAGGACGCCCTAGCATAGCACCTGATATGTATGGCTACTGTGTTCTGTATGAATCAATACCCTACAATTGATACAAGGGTTCAACATGTTCCTTTAGATTACGTCAGCCAAGTTAAGACCCAAGAAATGAGAGCCGGCTGTCAGTTTATAGTCTCCACGGTCTGTCTTGTAGAAAATAGATTAGGGACATGCATCAGCACATCTACAGGTGATGTGCTTATTTCAAATCAATGGTTAATGCATGCCTACTAAATTCGAAATATATATGCTTCTTGGATCATATTTCATAGTCTAGAAAGCATAATGGGAAAAGAACATGGGTTATCCTGTTTACTTTGTATTTAAACATCCATGAAACGTATAATAGATGTTCATGGTATGATATTAAGTTAAATGCTAAATTGATATCATGGTTTTGAACATATCTTGAATTTATAAAATCCCAGTATGCTGAGACTTAAGTTAAGGTTTCTACTTTAAAGCGCCAAACGAGGGTTCCTTTGAGACAAGTACATTTGAAGGTTCTGTTGGATGCACTCCTACCTGTTTTAATTGTCACAGTGGCCTTAAAGTATTAATTCACCACCTGAAAAGTTAACATTCTAGTTATCACGTTTAATCCAAAAGGTAAATAATCTCTAATGTTTCATGAATGAATGCTTATAAGTTATATGAAACAATAGAAATGTTTTACTGGTTTACTCATATTCCTAACCTATGGAATGCTCCCATTCCCACGTAATTTTTCTTAGTTTGTTGAGTGCAAAATGTGAGATATTTTGAGGTGACGATTCTCACTAAGACAGCGAGATTGAAGGCAATGGGAGTATGCTTAGAGTGATAAGCTTTATCGTGGTACCGACAGAGACAGTAGCATCGCCCGGTTCGCTTGTGGAAGTTCACAGATTGTCTGTTAGACCGGTTTCGATAGACTCATGTGGAAAGACCTATATGAGCAACTCTACGCACTGAGACACGCACTGAGACAAGAGGATACGGTCAGGGACTATACCAAGAAATTCGAGATGCCTTTCGAGATGCTGGCAGACCATGTTCGTGGAGTGTCAGGGGAGTTCTTGGAGGAATGTTTTATGAAAGAACTTAAACCAAACATACGGACAGAGCTACACATACAAAGACACAGAGGGTTGCTAGACGACATGTGTTTGGCTCTAATGGAGGATGACATATTTGCAAAGGAGCGGTGCGCCATGGGAGCATGGAGCAGATCCACTTTTCGTAGCCAGATAACGACATGGAAGGAGAAGGCATCATCAGGAGGGCTCCAGTCCAATCAAAAGAAGAACAACAAGCTTCAATTCAACAGTTAGGCTTAGGCGGCTTATAGAGATGGAGATTCAGTATAGGCGAACCAAGAGACTTTGTTTTCGTTGTGGCGAGAGGTACAGATCAGGACATAGTTAAAAGAATTGTGCTCTCCAGCTGCTGATCGTTGAAGATGAAGAAGGCCATGTCCTATTTGTGTTGTTAAAACAGATGTATGGTTAGTAGTTTCAAAAATGACTTCCCAGATGAGAACGAAAAATCTGTTTTTGGTTGGAAGAACTACTGTTTTCTTAGCTAGTGTGAAAGATAAATAAAAGTAACATTTTTCTTCTTCCATATCTTTCTCGTACAAAACATCAGCTCCCTAGCTCCCATCTTTTCTTAAAGTTTTCCCCGCTGATACATACTTGAAACTTGAAACTTATTCAAATCTTTGTCATTTATTAATTCTTCTCATAAGTACTCAGTATTTTAAATTAGTATACTTAATTGAAAGGTAAATAAGTTCATGTGCAGAATGATTTTATCGCTTGGATTTTTGGATTGACCGTATTCAGAAAGACTGCATGCTTGAAAGGAGAATAGAATGACGTGTGTATGAGTTCTAATTTGACTGTCCACGGCAAATCAAGGAATACAGATTAACACGTATAATGTAATGGACGAAATTTATTTCTCGAATTTTAAAAACTAAGATATTCAGCTAAAAGATGCACTCTAAATTTTCATAATGTTTTTTTTTTTTGAAAAAGAGAATTGACAAAGGCCCATAAGCCTACGTCAAAGGCGTCCAATAGGGAACGGAATATTTAATATGGTGTGAAATAAATTGCTTTCGATGTGCTCGCATCCAAACAAACATTTCCAAACCGTTGTAGGTTCAAATGTGAGAAGCTGTTGGATATCTCTTGGCACATTATTTTGACGGAAAGGTTCATGTGACCTTTCATAACATTTGACGTGTCTGGTACGCTCATTTGTGGCATTTGGAGGCAGTCATCAAATCAAGGTTGGAATATAAATTCCTCCAGTTCCATATTAGATATTTTTCCGTGTGATATTCATTACCATCGCATCAACCTTTGAATGTTTCAAATGAGCGAAGAATGTTTATCTTCGGACCTAAGGTGTTATTTTTATTGTCTCATGTTTTTCTGTGCATAAGACGGGATGTGAAATTTTTGGAGTAGCGTCAGTTAGGTTCATAAATTATAGAATTATTTCAGCCCGTCATCAATGATGAAAATAACAGAGAATGAGTATTGGTCCACGCTAAGAAATCTGGGATAATAATGTATTTTTAGCAGTTCACAATACTAAATCAGTTAGAATAAAAATCAGCGGCACCTATATTTCGCATGAGACAATAAACATCAAATGACACATTGATAGTTGGCATGGACATTGTTCAGGCCACACAGGGACACGACAAACCACAAACGAGTGAAAACCCCACAGAAATAAAATAGGAGAGGCGCATTGGTATCACGGCATGTATGTATTTGTGCATGTACAGTTTAAAGCATGTGTAGAATGCACACATGAAAGTCATTCACATTTTTGTCCTACCATTGTAAAAACTAGAGGTGCTATCAAGTCAAGTACATGTCCTCATAGATCTTGGTATGTACCCAAACTTGAAACATGCATGAAGTAGCGAGCCAGACCCTACCCTCTCAATAAACTGTGGTATGTTGGGCAATTTGCTTCAGACACATGTGACCAGCAGTTTGGTGATCAGAAATGAATCCCAATTTCTACCCAATCACTTTGTGTTTGAGTTTGTTTCATAGAGTCAAATGCCAGATCTTGACAAATTCTTAAATTAGCATTTCTGATCTATTGGCTCCACGAAGAGAGAATGAATAATAGAATAGCAGGAGACGAGACATTTGTTTGTATGTTAGTAAGCATATGGTATTAGTATGAAACTATGGAATCCCCACCATCAACAGTACTCAGAAAATAAGAGAATATAGTTCAAGCAGAAAAATATAACATTGCTATCTATAGAAATTAGAAAAGATATGATTGAAGAGAAAATTATGTATTCCCTAAAACTGATATATCTGTCATAGTCGAACCATCATGAATTGGGTAAACTGGGGAAGTTAATTAAGAAATATTTACTGCTACCTATTACTGCTACTGGGATTGATCACGTTGCAATAAATCAACATCGGATATGAAATACTTTATAGCAAAATAGATAGTGACATTATCTATGTTAAGGGACTCATATTACATGTTTGTTAGGCCTGCAAATGGGACATAGTCCCAGACTCCCCCACCCCGCACAAAAAAACAAACAAACAAACGCACACAAAGACCTAAACCGTTATGCCAGGATCCAATCAGAAGTTTAATGAGGAGCTGCCAGTAATAAAAAAAGACCCACATTAATTTTCTAGTATGGCTTATGATTTAAAATAAAAAACAATACTTCAACATAAGTGTCATGTTCACAACAGTCACATGTGAAACATCGACACTTGCACACACTTGACACATATTGGACTCTATGAAGGTATGCCCAATTTAAAAAACCCAAAGGGTTGAGTGTTGAACCCGTCAGTTTTAAATAAAACCTGGAAGGTTGCTCATTGTACACTTTAGAGCCATGTTTCTTGAAAGAGAGGGGCTATATACACCTCTAATTGATGTGTATGAAGGTGCCTTTTTGTCAAAAATGGCAAAGAATCACATCTACTCATCTTTTTCAATTTTTGCTGTTTTGGGCAACCATCACCTCCATACACCTCAATTTGAGGTGTATAGAGCAAATTCTCTTGAAAAGTATTAGACAAAGACGAACTTTTCTGATCTCATTATTAAAGACGAACATGATGCACAGAAGTCCTACATCCCAATCAAATCTTCATGTTCTCGACCGCATTACACCGATCCTCTCGAAACGACTGTTGGATGTTACTCATGTTGCAAAGATGATGTAACCCGTTAAAAAAGCTCAATAAAGGAAAATGGTCCATGCTCATTTGAAAAAGAGTGGAATTATATACACATCAAAAAGAGGTGTATGAAGGTAACACTTTGTCAAAATGGAAAGAAATTGATAGAGAGGAGAAGATGCGACCCATACTGTGATTTTTCTTTCCATTTTTAGCAAATAGTCACCTCCATACACCTCAATTGAGGTGTAAGGAGCAATTTTCTAAATGAAAGAGTGGGATAAAATACACCTCAAAAAGAAGTGTATGGAGGTGACACTTTTTCAAAAATGGAAAGAAATCAGGAGAGAGGAGATGTGACTCATGATGTGATTTTTTTTCCATTTTTGGCAAATAGTCACATCCATACACATCAATTGAGGTGTACATAGCAATTCTCATGAAGAATAAGAGTGGGAGAGCCCGGCGGTACCGGATCGATTCGGGCCATGCGATAGCGGGATTTTGCCTCTCCTGCCCAAGCGTCCGAGCGAACCCGTCGGAGCGGAATCGATTCGGGCCATGCGGCAGCGTGATTTTGCCTCTCCGTGCGGCACATAGCCCCGCATTTTCCCACCGCAGTGCCGTCCGAGCCCAATGGTGCCGAATCGATTCGAGCCATGCGACGACGGGATTTTGCCACACCGGCACATGTGTAGCACCACATTTTTCCACCATGGTGCGGTCCGGGATGCCAAAGTGATTCGGGCTATATACACCTCAAAAAGAGGTGCATGGAGGTGACACTTTGTCAAAAATGGAAAGAAATTAGGAGAGAGATGAGGAGAAGTGACCCATGATGTGATTTTTCTTTCAATTTTTAGCAAATAGTCACCTCCACACACCTCAATTGAGGTGTATTGAGCAATTTTCTAAATGAAAGCTTGTGACTATATACACCTCAAAAAGAGGTGTATGGAGATGACACTTTGTCAAAAATAGAAAGAAATTGGGAGAGATGAGATGTGACCCATGATGTGATTTTTCTTTCCATTTTTGGCAAATGGTCACCTCCATACACATCAATTGAGGTGTACATAGCAATTCTCATAAAGAATAAGAGTGGGAGAACCCGGCGGTGTCGGATCGATTCGGGCCATGCGACGACGACATTTTGCCCATCCTGCCTATGCGTTCGAGTGAGCCCGTCGGATAATCGATTCGGGCCATGCGGCAGCGTGATTTTGCCCCTCCGGGCGGCACATAGCCCCGCATTTTCCCACCGTGGTGCCGTCCGAGCGAGCCTGATGGTGCCGAATCGATTCGAGCCATGCGACGACGGGATTTTGCCACACTGGCACATGCGTAGCCCCGCATTTTTCCACCACGGTGCGGTCCAGCGATGCCGAAGTGATTCGGACTATATACACCTCAAAAAGAGGTGTATGGAGGCGACACTTTGTCAAAAATGGAAAAAAATTGGGAGAGAGAGGAGGAGAAGTGACCCATGATGTGATTTTTGTCTATTTTTGGAAAATAGTCACCTCCATACACCACAATTGAAGTGTATATAGCAATTCTCGAAAGAAATTAGGAGAGAGAAGAGGAGATGTGACCCATGATGTTATTTTTCTTACCGTTTTTGGCAAATAATCACCTCCATACACCTCAATTGAGGTGTATATAGCAATTCTCTTTGAAGAATTCGAGATTCAAAGACAACACTCTTTCAAATAGGGGTGGCAAAATGAGCCCGACCCGACCTGACCCGAACCTGGCATCCTTAACCGGGTATGGGTATGGGCCAATCCGGTTCAAGTAGGAAACGGTTTGACCCGACCCGACCCGGATAAAATCCGGGTCGGGTATGGGTTTGGCATGTCAACCCGGATGACCCGAATTCGACCCGATTTACTCTCTATATATAAAAAATTTATATAATAACTTCACTACAGTTGCAAGGGGAGTTGTGCTTATACGATTTGAATTGTTGTCCATTTTCTTAAGATGTCTTGGATTCAAATCCCTTTACATGCAACTTTTTAGTTAATTTTATTACTTTTGTTAATAAAATGATAACATTAATTATACTTTCTTACTGTCATCAGTGTGATTTAAACGACAAGCTACTGGAAATTATGCAACACTTAATAAATTACCGGTGGCATTTAATAAATAGCTGTATATCGAAAAATGAATAGTAGTGTATAAGTTAAATCTTAACCCTACGGTTTAACCCGAACCCGATCCGGAAATTTTCCGGGTCACCCGAACCCGACCCGGATTCAATCCGGGTCAGGTTAGGGTTTACCCCTATCCGGATCGGGTCAAATCTGACCCGACCCGAACCCGAACCCACCCGACCCCTTTGCCACCCCTACTTTCAAATTTCAATTGTGAACATGTATTGCAAATGTGGGAGCTTGGTTGATGCCTATGAGGCGCAGACTGAAATATCGATTTAAAATATGATCGGTTTTACTACGCTCATAACAAGTTACTCACAAAATAATCGACCAAGGGAAGCTTTAAGATTACTTCTGAGAATGCTTGAACTCGACTGAAACCGAATTAGTTTACTTTTTTGAGCCTTTTGACGGTAGCTGGCTCTACATAATAGGTTGAAATTGGAAAGCAATTCCATACTTCGGTGTTAAGTATGGTTTTAATTTAAATGTGTTTATTGGGAGTTCGTTGCTGGACACATTGTTTGGAAAAAATGGATGAGTCTAATTTGGTCTTTGATTGACTGAATTTCAAAATTGAGGTCTCGTGAAATACAATGGTTACTGGATATGCTTAGAAAAAAGATAGAGAGAATGCTCTTACAAAGTTCAGGGAGATGAAAAGATGTGATTTTAAGCCGACTCATTTCATAGTGTTTTGTACTTGTGCTAGCATAAAACGATGGAGCTAAAAAATAGATTCATGTACTGCTGATAAAAGCAATGGAGCATAACCCTGATAAAGTCCTTCATTTTGTTCTAAGAAGTTGGTGGCATAACCATGACGTTTGGATCTCATATAAGTTCAAAGTTGGCATATGGTATTCACACTTTCAACAGCTCTGTTATCTTTTTACCATGAATTCGGTGATGAATGTAATTGTTGTTTTATTTTCTTACAGGAACTCTCTAGCATTGTAGAATGAGAAGTTGTTATGGTCATGTGTGATTAGAATAGTCCCACAACAGAAAGATAATCAAAAGTTGACATATATTATAAGTTAAGCATATACCTATGGCTTAAATTTTTAGGTAAGATTAGGTCCTAACCTATATTATATCTTCATCGGTTTGATTCCTCAAAAGTACCGACTTGTCCTAACAGATTTGATAGAGCAGAAAGTTAGGTTAGAAAGGAAAAGCTAAATACCTCAGCATAGATATATGTCTAGGTAGTTAAGTTTTGGATTACCATTCTTGTCTCATTTCTGTTAATTCATTGAGAACCAGAGTAGATTTTCCATGTATGTTAGAATGAACTTTTTGGCCTAGGAATACTCCAACGCCGCCGAAAAGCCCGCATTTGGGGATCTATTGAGTAGAAGAAGTTGAATTGTTACCAATTTATAAAAAAAGCCTGTTCAGCTTATATTTTTCCTATAATAGCTATTTACAACATCCATATCTATGTAATGATGAAAATTGTAGTGAATGTTCAGATATCATCAGAAGTTTATTGGTCCAGTAACCCTACAAGTAACACATTGATCAATATAAATGTAAATAAAGAACTTTATGGCTTTTATTGCAGATAACAAGCATTACATGGCTCAAAGTTGTATTTATCATTAACTTGTGAAAAAGTACAATTATTGTAGCTTTATTTTCTACTACATTCCATCAGTTTTGAAACTTACTCTTGGTTATCTATTTTTAAAATATTTGGTTATGGCAATCCTTGATTTAGGATGCATTGCTCTGCAATAATTTTTTGCAAACTACTGTCATTGTTCAAAAAAAACTTGTCCGCAAAAAAGGTGATGGTTTTAGTTTTATGTAATGTTCGAAAAGTGGTTTCATTATTCATGCAGTCCAATAGTGCATAGCGCATAAATGGATTATGCACATGAATATTTTAACATATAAACAAATAATGAATGCAAACATGTATATGCATATATAAATCTGTAATGTTAAAAACACCTAAAACCAAGGAAAAATTAAAATATATTATCAACTTATCATTACCGTATAGAGAAATTTGCACGAAGATAAAGTGTTCTAAATATCGGATATCAGTTGTATATCGGCTTGGAAAATTTGATATCAGATTGCAGATATCCAGGAAAAATTGGAGATATTGACTAAATATCGGAGTGTCATATCGGAGGCTTAAAGATGATGTTATATGCAAGTATAGATGTATCTAATATAAACTATACAAAATCAAATAAAAATATGTTTTGTTCTCTTATTAAACGTGAATATCAGGAATATTGACTAAATATCGAAGTGTCATATCGGAGACTAAAAATGATGTCATATGGAAGCATATAGATGTATCTAAGAAGATATAAACTATAGAAACTCAAATAAAAGTATGTTTTAGGTATAATTATCTCATTATATGCGAATACCGGCCATCCACTAGGTGGAATATGTTTTTAAGTAATCACACACCAAGCGAGTTAAATACTTACAAAATATGATAATAAAATCAGTAGGTATGCTTTAAAAATTAATAAACAATACACATGAATATAATATAATAGTTTAATATTCACAATATGATCCGGCCAAACCAGAAAATAAAATATTATACAAACACACTTCAATTACAAACCGATTCAAATTGTTTTGTGATAAAAAGTAAAAAACAAACATATTAAAAGCAATAAACATAATATCGTAGATTCAAAATGCGTCCATTAAACATCAATGGCATCAATCATCCTCTCCATGATTGTAATGTGACACATCCTCATTGCCTTCATTTAGCTCGTCTCCCAATGATGATTCCGATGATTCAAACTCCTCTTCTTCCATTATTGGTTCATTTCCTTTATATGACGAAGCTCCTCCTCTTTTTGTTCTTCTATATGTCATCATTCTTGAGCTCTTTTTTCTCTTAGGGTTAGCTCGCATAGCTTTGTCTACTTGTTTCCAAGTCAATTGATCACCGGAAAACACCTCATTGCTATCGAAAACGTGTGCACCATCATTTTTGGACACCAACCAATCTGAAACCTTTTCATTATCATTATAAGCGGTTCCTATTTTTGTTATCATGCTTATTCTTATGATCGACGTTAAATTTGACGAAGACTATGTCATGTAACTTGTTGTGACTCAGTCTGTTTCTCTTCTTTGTATGAGTGTACAAAAGATAAATAAATTATCATAAAATGACTATTTTTCAATAAATTAAAAGTTTTAGAATATAAATATATGATACAAATATTATAATATTTACCATATCAAATGTGCTCCAGTTTCTTTCGCACCCAGAAGAGCTAGTTGCCAAATTTAGGCCCTCAATGTCATATACTTCAATTCTGGAGCATCGGTCCCATTAAAACTCTACCATGTGACTGTTAAATTAATAAATATAAAAATCATCGCATAACATGTGTTTATTTAAAAATTGATAAATAATCTTGTGCATTCTTTGGTAATAAAAATTATACATGGAATAATTTTTGGATTTTTTCAGTATTCTTTGCAAACTCCCGCCCAAATGAACCCTTTTGGTTTTGATACAAGTAGAGATGTTCTCCAATCTTTCCAATAACATTAGGACCATTCTCATACATGATATGCATGAAGTCAAAAAACCATCAAAAATATTATCATTTTGAATAGTTTCCTTATTTGGGTAATAGTAAAATTGGTTCAAGTAATACCCAATCCTATACAATGGTGACTTGAGCTTCTCATCCCATCTTTAATCGATTATCTTCCATATTGGAAGATACATCTTCTCCTTTTGGACAAAAACCGATGCAATTTCTTTCTTGGTTTCCACCAAATCACCATAAACAAATTCCATCGATGGGACTTTATCACCATCCATCCTTAAAACTTTTACCAACGGAGAGAACTTTCAAAGCCAGATCCACCTTGTCCCAAAATTTATTACTTAAAATAATTTCTTGAACTTACAAAATAAGGATTAATAATTTAGTTATCATTAAGAAATTGATCAAATATTCTTATATCAATGTAAATAAATTTTAATTATGATTATTTTTCTTCTTAGTGGCTTGCTAGAAAGGTCATACTCTTTCCACTGTTCAGAGCTAAACATATGCATAAATTTTTTCTTATCTCTTATTGAACTCAAAGATCAGAAGGCCATGGCAAGTCTAGTAGCGCTGGGCCTAACTATTAAACTCTCATCAAGCTTAGAGTGATGGTGTGACTATAGATGAAAATAGAGACATCTTTATCCATTGTAATAGCACTCCTGATTGGCTTGATTTTGGCAGTCAACTAGCATCAAATTGACGGTGTGTGCGGCACAACTAGTCCAAAAAAAATTTGGCCTCTTTACTGTTAGTATTTTTACCGATGTCATATTATTATGAACATTATCAGTAATTATCTGAACCACATTATCCTCTCTCAGCTTCTCTATTGCTTTGTCCACAAAAGTATGAATAAATACCCCACTATGACGCTCGGCCGAAACATTCTCGGAGGCCAAAAAAGCAATCTCTGCAAGGCAGTGTACATCTATATTCATGATGGCCAGTTGCTTCCAATCAGACAAAGCATCGGTCATAATGAAACATCCATGAATGCTACAACTCTTTAAGATTTTAGTTCTTTATGTGTCTCCTCCACCTCCTTCTCAAAACATGTCTCTCCCAACTCATACGGAGTGGGAGCTTCTAGGCATGGACCAAATTGACCGATGGCTTTGTAACATTTGCTGAAATGATCCAAGGGTTGTGGCATTTAAAGAAAGTCCTGCTTCAAAGAACCGCCTCGTAATATGTCTGATTGTGTTCTTCTTTCTTTTCTACCTTTCATTCGAATCAATAGCGGTCTGTGTTGTCTTTCCCAGACACACATCCAAGTCTGCTAGAGTCTGAGTGGTACACATATCCATCGGCCCTATCTTCTTAAACGAAGAAAAATACTCCAACGTGATGAAGACTATTGATAGGTTCCACTCTCTCCTGCTCCTCTTCCTCTTGGGCATGTCCCTAGCCACCAATATTAACTACATCCATTAAAGCTTGAACTCCATTCGTCTTGTGCTACTTCTCCTTTTCGAATTACGTAAGAATGTTTAGCACCATGTTCTTCACATCATTCGGGATACTACCACATGATCTCACATGTCCACTTTTGCCCACAAGATGTGCCTTAAATCAGGTAATTCCTCCATTAATTATTTGATTATAATGGTTGCATTGTATCTTAGATGTACTATGGCTATCCACTTGCTTTCCATATACCCTGCAAGGGTCATCTTTTGAAGTACTTGTGCTAGATGCTCCAGAGTACGACATTTTCACAAGACTATGAATCCTATACCTTAAATCATAATGACAAAACCGACATTGAAAAATATTGATAAATAAAATAAAACGAGCCAACAATGCAACAAATAGATAGCAATTGAAGATTGTAAAAAATAAAAAAAATAAAGCAATATATGGTGTTGATGTTCTACATTAATTATGGATATTTGCATTCTTAACCGTCTATTATGTATTTTTAAATATTTTATACTTGTGTAACTAATTTTGTGTTCTCTTCGTTTTTTTTTGCAAGCTTGTGCAGCAAAATTATAAATTATAACAAGAACTCATGCAAAAGAACTGGCATATATTAAACAAATCGATAACAGCGAAAAAAAAATTGAGCAGCTTACCAGTTACTAGTGTTCTACTACGAGCAAAAAAAATAAAGTTGCATTAAAGTTTATTCATATCAAAACTTGTTTAAGGAGCTGTATTCAAAACACTTGTGTGAAAATAATCAGTTCAGATCTACTCTTGAAAATATATGAAGTACATGTGCTAGTTAAGTAAGAAATAATCAATTCGGATTTTTTTTCTTCAAAACAAACCCAAAGGGATGTCGCCATGAACCAGTTACCATTTTCATCGGAAGCGGGCGCTTTGCCTTCAGTCATGACCATTTTCAAAGTATGTAGTGTTTGATGATGAGAAACTATATTTCTTTTTCTTTTTCTTTGTAATTTCAATCCCCCACCATATGATCCAAGAACTGACAACCGAAGACATCATCTCACAAGGCAAACACAGGTTCACCATATTCAAATATCAACAAGGAATATCAAAAGAAAAGCTTGATACATATACATCACAACCATTCTATCTTATGATGCAATCATGCAGAAGAGAGATTCGTCTTGCAGTTGTCTGCACTGCCGTACAGAGTGCAGTATCCGATGGCATAACAACCAAACTCATGACTCATGGAGTCATGTTAGAAACACTACCTAACACACCCAAAAATAGCAACAATTATTATTATTCATTTTTCCCTCATAGTAATTAACTAATTATTAGTATAATTATAGTAATTAAACTATGCATAGAGCAATCCAGAAGACAAGTCCATCAAGAGTAGTAGAGCACGGCAACCATAAACAACCACCTTAATCGGAAAAAATAAAAAAGGAAAAAAAGAAAAAAATTACTCACCTTGATCAGAAATTCCAAAGCTGACTCCCTTGCGAAGATCTAAAGTCACCAGAAGCCGAATATCGATCGAATTTTACCAAAAACATCAAACAAGGCAAAGTAAAGCTGCGTGAGTGTCCACTGGGCAAAGCAAAGCGAAGCTGCATGAAGAGCGGGGCTGATTCACCTTGAAAAGAAAAACCCAAAACCCAAAATTCAAAAAAAGCAAAAAAACTGGGAAAAATGAAAAAACCTGGGGGGAGGGGGGAGGGGGGAGGGGAAACATGACTCACCTTGATTGGAAAATCCAAAGCTTACTCCCTTGCGAAGATTGAAAGTCATAGTCAGTCGAAGATCGATCGAATTTCATCGAAAAAAATTTCCCCACACAATGAGAGGCGAAGACCGATTGGAAGTCATGGTTTGCGTGAGAGGCAAAACAACGAATTAGGGTTATTGTCTGTTTTTCCCCCACAAAATCCCGATGGAAAACTATTTATACTAACGAGTTTAGGTCAGGTCAGATCCCCAATTCAGTGAAACGACTTGCTAACCCAATTATAATGAAAAGGGTGAATAGCGGCTGATATTTCAAAGAGAAATATCGACCGCAATTTCGGCCTCAGACCGATATATCGGCAATATACTCCCAAAAACCAGATTCCACAACAAAACACATTATATCGTACTGGCCTTGTAAAATTTCCGATATAATGGTCGATATATCAGATATCGGTCCAATATTTAGAACAATTACATATGTGCATGAAATAATGTTAAAATTCTATACTCAAGTCCAACCCAAATATGAATTATGAATATACTCAAGATCCACATGGTAAACCGTTGCCAATTATTTTTATTGAAATTTAATCTTTATCGTATAATAATTTTTTGAAAATTTTGCTGTTACATGCTGTGTTGCTGCTATTATGTTAATTATTTGAATGTTATGTGACTTATGCATGCGTATAATGCAGTCAATATACGAATTCTATGAGCAATGCACATGCATAATCCTTATATGTGGTTTGTCTGAATATTTTACCTGTTTATTCGCAACTCCATGCGTTTCTAAGCTGCATGCATTTATGCAGGCTGCAGCTGCATACGTGACCGCATAAAACACCTTCTAGAACAATGTTTGACCGTGCAGGAAAATGATGTCTTAGTCTGCATCGAAGCATTCTATATTGTGTTCTTATATATATCAAAAGTTTAGTGTTGAAAGTTGAAACATGAAAGCCATTTAAAAGTCATCTGGCGATTCTTGCCATCATCACTGAGTGAAACGGATCCCTTTTGGCTTTTGTAAACATATGATCACTTTCAAGTATATGTATATGTGTTTATGTATGCATATGCATATATACGTGTATGCATATGTATGGGTATGCATGTGCACAATAGATGAGCTACTAGGGAAAATTTCCTCCACCTACCCTCACAAAATCTCTTTCCACTTAGTTCTTCAATGGTTAGGAACAAGGTTTGAGGTTTCGACCGATACCCATGCGTATCGCCCGTATCGTATCGGTATCGGTGGGTAACGATACCGAAACTAGGGGTTAGTTTCGGTATCGACCGATACTGAATGGTACCGTTCAGTTTCGGCCGATACCGGCCGATACTGACCGGTACCGTTCAGTTTCGGCCGAAACAGACCGGTACTGTTCAATATCGGACGAAGACGGAGGAAGAAGAATGTGTAATTAAATAAAATTTCTCTAAAAAACCCAAAAAATTTCGTGAATCAAAAGGTTGCAAAGAAAGCTCGGCTAAAAGAGAGGAGAAAACCCTAGGGTTTCGACTTGAAAATAATGAAGAATTAGACGAAGAAGAGGCAAAACAAAGAACAAATTGTTGAAAAAAGAAGAAAAAGGAAAAAAGGAAGATGAAAAAAATTGAACTCACCACATCACGTCGTCGCCTCGTCGAACCCGCCTCCTGCCTCGTCTAACACGCCTCTTGCCTCGCCATCCCACCTCGACCATCTAGCGTGAGAGAGACAGAGAGCAAAGAGAGAGAGAGAAAGAGAAGTCCGAGTCGCCTTTCAGGAGAGGCTACGTTTTTTAAAAGGCAAACTTATAAACAAGTGGTATGTGCGTAGAGTAAAACAGTCGGTGCACATAGCAAGCGGATTTTTTGTGGCAACCCTGTAAATAAGTGGTATGTGCGCAAAGCAAAATGGTGGGTGCGCAAAGCAATGCCCAGCGATTTTTTGGTAAACTTGTAAATAAGTGGTTTGTGCGCAAAGTAAATCGGTGGGTGCGCAAGGCAAGCTTTAGGATCTATTCATTTTTCTAATATTTAGTATTTAAATACCAAACTTTATGTATTTAGTATTTGATATGATTACGAACTCAAATTTAGTTTATCTATTTAGTGTATAGTATTTGAAAGTATATGATTAATATTTTAGTTTGTTAAGTATTTAATAGTATTTGATATGTTTAGATTTAAGAATATCCAAAACCATCACTATGTCTATATATATACATATTTAAAGTATCTCCGAAACCGATACCCGAAACGAAACTGCCGAAACTGGCGATACGGACGAAACCGAAACTTGCTTCTGAAACCGCCGAAACGGGTGATACCGATACTGAAACCTAAATTTTGAAAAGAACGATACCGAGACCAAAACCGAGACCTAATACCTTGGTTAGGAATGCTTATGTTGATACATACATCCTAGAACATAATAAATCGACAATCTTGCCGTGATTATATTGTTTGCATGTGAATCGGATCATTTGAATTGAATGGCGTTACTATAACAGAGTTCTTTTCACCCTAAGTTAATGAGTAAAGCATGTGGTTTATTAAATTTTTATTGTATCTGGGTTTTGGTATATATTGATCAGTATGAATGGTGCTGATCATATAAAGAAATAAGTAAAAAGAGGTTCCACACATTCACAAAGTATTTGATGTTGAAAGCAACAATATTTGAAGTTGTGTGGGATAGAGTGATTGAAGGCTATAGATAAGAGGGGAGAGAACATAAAGGTATGGCAGGGAGTTCGCTGGAGCAGAAGATGTAGCTGTCAATGTAAGGCGAAGTGAAGGAGATAGGGCAGGGATGGTTCTTCGGGGAGGTCGGATGTCCTCAGAGATGGGAGCAACGGGAGAAGAGGTAAGAGCGGAGATAGGTGAGATAATATGAGTGCGTGAGTGTGTGTGATGCGAGAGTGCATTCGTGTGTGAGGGGAGAGAGGACAGAGGGAGAACAAGAGAAAGGGAGGATAGAAGAGAGAGAGGAAAGTGTGCAATGACCACAACAAAAGGAAGAATAAAAGGGTAAAAAAGGAGAAGAAAAAATAGTTGTTTTAACCATAAGTTAGTGTGGGTATTGCGGTGAGAATAAAACAAGGAGTGTGCAATTTACTCGAAAAAATCATTGTATCATTCTAGAACAACAAATCATACATCAAGCAGAGACATGATTTCGTTATGCAGAAAATGAAACAAGCTTGGAACATTCTTAAAACATACTCAACTTTCTTTTTTCAACATCCACTCTACAATGTCATGCCTGAAAACTAGAGCTTCCCTGCAATAGTAACGCGGATTTACCATTGTTACAGAAATTGCATAAAAGCTCACATGACTGAGAGAGAATAAAGAAACTGACTAAACATTATCGAGTATACAAAGGAAGGGTGCAAATTTTAGTATGCACGTCTGTATAAGAAAATCAAAGAGAACAGTGCAAAAATTGCAATTGTGTGCCATTCACAAGGGATGTGTAACTTAATTACTATATACATCACATAGAAAATTGAAATCCAACCCCGACTAAAGTGGTCATAGGGAAAAGGGAAAGGAAAAGAGAAAGGAAAAAAAACGTTCAGATACTCCATTAAGTTGTACTTCAAACAAATTGTTCAAGTGCCCTTTAGGCACTGGCAGAACAGTACTTTTTGCCTCTACGCATAATAAAATTAGTTATATCTTAGGCGTTGGCGGAATACATCAATTTATTGGTGGCTAATCAATCCAAGCAAGGAGAACAATTGACGAAGCTCCTCTCCCAAGGGTCGACAAGTCACCCCGACGGAGGAAACCCTAATTTGACATCAAAGGCGGTACCTTTGAGGAAGGAGAAGGAGAAGGAAGATAATTGGGATACGGATCGTCCCTACGAGGAGGATGGATCACACGTAAGGGATGAGGAGGATCAGTGGAGGGAAGATTACTGTGAAAGCATCAGACGAAAGGCGGAAGAGGCAAGAAAGGAGGCCGGCCAACCTAGCCGCCCCCAAGAGTGGCGCAAGGCAGAGGGGCTCCCCACGGAGCCCCTGGATGACGGCAAGGGGGGCGGCGGCCCCCCTCACCACCGCTAGGGGCCGGCAAATCCACGACGGGCCCCGTGGGGCCTTCCCCAGGCCGCAGGGGCCTGGAATTGCATCACCAGTCCCCGGCGGGCCTGGGTGGCCACCGCTAAGCCCCTGCGGGCCTGGTACAGGGCCGCGGGGGCCCTGGGCAGCTGTGCCCAGGTCACGCGGGCCATCCGCTTTTCCGACCCGGGCCATTGCGGGCCCCCGACGCATCCGACGAGCAGCGCGGACGACATCAGCAATTCGAGAGGGGATTTCAGCCCTATTTGGAGGACCCGGTGCGTGATTTTGTCGGGGAATTTGACCCCGAAGAGGGACAGTGGTACTACGATGACGGGGAAGGGTATGTAGCTGAATTTAGAGATGACACAGGATGGGACAACTTTAAGGGTAGGCGTGGAGGTCCTCAAGGGGACTATGGTGGTCGCGGAGGAGTGCCACCTAGACAGTACAAGACCCAGGATGAGAGACGGTAGCAGTACCGCCCGCATCACCGTACTGAGGGGAGGCCCGATCAGGGGCACTTTGGAGGAGACTGCAGGGTGCGCGGAAGCTGAAGATGCCAATGTTCGCAGGGTAGGACCTGTATGCCTGATTGTTCACAGCAGAGAGATACTTCGCAGCGCACCACATGACCGATGCACAGAAGCTGGAGGCGGCAGCCATTTGCATAGAGGAGAGAGCCTTAGGGTGGTATCAGTAGAAGGAGAGGAGGCAACAGATTCGTTGCTGGGAGGAGTTGAAGGACTTCGTGTTGGAGAAGTTCAGAAATCCCCACTTGGAAAACCTCTATGAACAGTTATATGCCCTCAGGCAGGAGGGACCCGTACGTGAGTACATTGAGAGGTTCGAGACCTTGGCGGGGAGAGTACACGGGGTCTCAGACGAGTCACTAGAGGGCACTTTCCTGAAGGGGCTGAGACCCAGCCTTCGAGCTACAGTGAGACCCTACAAGCCCAGGGGGCTTTCCGAGGTCATAGAGATGGCGTAGATGGTAGAGGACTCTCAGACTAAGGATATGAGAGTCAGGAGCAGCTACAGTGGCCAGATACAGAGGGGCACCTCGTCTGAAGCTGGAGGAGCCGGGACTACCACGGGGGCGGGCCAGACGAGCAGGGAGAAGACGGGGGAGAGGAGTAGTGCTACCCCAGCAGGAGGACAGTTCAGGAGGATGACTGATGCTGAGATGATGGAGAAGCGTCAGAAGGGCTTATGCTTTCGGTGTGACGAGAGGTTCACGCCAGGCCACAGATGCGCGGGGTGCAAGTTACAGGTTCTGCTGTTGGAGGATGACGACGTAGACGAGGACATCTAGAACGAGAGCGCTGAGCAGGAGGAGAAGCCTGAGGGCCATCAGCTAGACGTGGCAGAGTTGTCCCTTAACTCCGTGGTAGGGTTCACACCGAACCACACCATGAAGTTGAGGGGAAGATCGGCGAGTAAAAGGTGATCGTGCTGATTGACAGTGGGGTGACCCACAATTTCATCTCCAGGAGAGTGGTGGACCAGCAGAGACTGCAGCTGACCGATTGCGGGAGCTTCAGTGTGATGATGGGGATGGAGAAGGAGAGTAGTCGAGGGGTCTGTAGGGGGTTGGTGCTGACCCTACATGGGATACAGGTGAGGGCGGACTTTCTACCGTTAGACTTGGGGAGCACAGATGTCATCCTGGGCATGACATGTTTCCAGACGCTGGGGGAGATGACGGTGAACTGGAAACTTCTGCGGATGGAGTTCTGGGATGAGTGGAGAGCAGTCACCCGACAGGGGGATCCCACCCTTTGCAGAGTAGTAGTGTCACTGAAGACCATGCTGAGGACCTTACAGACCGAGGGAGGGTACTTGGTTCAGTTGTACACCTTGACAGAGAGAGGAGGCGCAGATGCCACTGGGGAGCATACCGTACCGGGAGAGGTGCAGCAGATATTGGCGCAGTTTGAGGAGATCTTGCAGGAGCCTCGGGGTCTACCACCGCCGAGGGACCATGAGCACGCCATAGTACTGCGGGAGTGTGTTTTCCTCATCAGTGTCAGACCCTACCGGTACCCCAGCACCAGAAGGACGAGATTGAGAGGATGGTAGCCGAGATGATGGAGGCGGAAGTGATTCAGTCAAGTGTGAGCTCATTCTCCAGTCTCGTGCTCCTGGTGAAGAAGAAAGATGGGAGCTAGCGTTTCTGTATGGACTACCGTGCCTTGAATAAAGAGACAGTGCCATATAAGTTCCATATACCGGTGATAGACGAGCTCCTGGACGAGTTACATGGGACAGCCTGGTTCAGCAAGATAAATCTCAAATCAAGCTACCACCAGATCAGGATGCGGCGGGAGGATGTGGCCAAGACGACGTTTAAAACGCATGAAGGCCCCTACGAGTTCCTCGTCATGCCCTTTGGCTTGACGAACGCACCAGCGACCTTCCAGGCCCTCATGAACAAGGTATTCCGCCCGTACCTGAGACGATTTGTACTTGTTTTCTTTGACGATATACTAGTGTACAGTCGCACCTTGGAGGAGCACCTGGACCATTTACAAGTGGTGTTTACGGAGTTGCAGTACCATCAGCTGGTGGCGAACAGGAAAAGGTGCCTATTTGGGCAACCACGGGTGGAGTACCGAGGACATGTGGTGTCAGCCGATGGGGTTGCAGCGGACAGGGGGAAGATCGCGACGATGTTGGACTGGCCGCGTCCCACCACCCTCAGGGGACTGCGGGGGTTTCTAGGGTTGACGGGATACCACAGCTGGTTTGTGGAGGGGTATGGAACGATCGCCTGGCCGTTGATCGAGCTACTGAAGGACCAGTTCCACTGGGGGGAGGAGGCGACAGCGGCTTTTGAGGCTCTGAAGAAAGCCATGACTACAGTGCCGGTCTTGGCACTACCAGACTTTTCCAGGCCCTTTGTGGTGGAGGCGGATGCGTCAGGGCACGAGCTAGGGGCAGTTTTGATGCAGGAACATCGGCCCATTGCATACTTCAGCCAGGTGTTGACAGCTAGAGCCCGACTGAGGTCGGTTTACGAGAGAGAGCTGATGGCCATAGTCTTGGCAATTTAGAAGTGGAGGATGTACTTGTTGGGGCGGAGTTTCCTTGTACGCACTGATCAGCGGAGCCCGAAGTACTTATTAGAGCAGCGGATGGTAGCAGAGGAGCATCAGAAGTGGCTGCGGAAGCCGATGGGGTACATGTTTGAGATCGAGAATCGCTCGGGGCTGGAGAACAAGGCAGCAGACGCCTTATCACGGCAAGAGGAGGAGGCGGAGCTGGCAGCACTAGCAGTGTCCATACTTCAGGACTGGAGGCCGTTACAGCAGGAGGTGAAGCAGGACCCTGAGTTAGCAGGCATACGAGAGGCTCTTCTGCAGGGTTCGACTGAGTTTCCGAGATATTCTCTTCAGGATGGACGGCTACTATATTGGAGGAGACTTGTGCTACCGAGGACATCTACATATCTACTGACCATACTCCATAAGTTTCACAGCAGTGTCGTCGGAGGACATTCGGGGGTCCTCAAGACCTACCAGAGACTGGCAAGGAATGTCTACTGGAAGGTGATAAAGGAGGTGGCGAGGATGGTGGCAGAGTGTGACGTGCGCCAGCGTCACAAGTACCAGCGATGTCCCCAGGAGGATTACTACAGCCGATGTCCTTGCCAGATCGAGTATGGGAGGACCTCTCCATAGACTTCATAGATGGGTTGCCGAAGTCGGGTGGATATACCGTCATATTTGTTGTGGTTGACCGTCTCAGCAAGTATGCGCACTTTGTTCCGCTTCGGCATCCTTACAGTGCAGTATCAGTGGCAGAGGTATTTTTGAAGGAGATCATTCGTCTGTATGGACCTCCAAAGTCCATAGTCTCGGGCCAAGACAAGGTATTCCAAAGTAGATTCTTGCAGAAGCTTTTCGGGTTGCAGGAAACGGTGTTGAAACGAAGCACGGCCTACCACCCTCAGGCCGATGGACAGATGGAAGTGGTAAACAGGAGTGTGGAGACCTATCCACGGTGCTTCATTTCGGATAATCCCAAGGAGTGAGCTCGTTGGCTGGCATGGACGGAATACTGGTATAACACATCATATCACACGACAGCACAGACGACACCCTTTAGGATTCTTTATGGCAGGGACCCCCTCACTTACTACATTATGGGCATGAGACGACGCCAGTTTCGGATGTGGAGCAGTACTTGGCGGAGAGGGATCGGGTTTTGGAGGATCTGAAGCTCCATTTGGCAAGGGCTCAGCAGGTCATGAAGGCAAGAGCAGACTTGCACCGTCGTGACGTACAGTTCGCGATGGGCGACATGGTGTGCTTGAAACTGCGACCTTACAGGCAGAGATCCGTGACTCACATGAGGAATGAGAAGATGACACCACGATACTATGGGCCTTTCGAGGTTGAGGCGAGGGTTGGACAGGTGGCATACAGATTGAGATTACCTCCAGGATCAGTTATTCACCCAGTGTTCCATGTTTCACAGTTGCGCAATGCTTTTGGCGACCACACACCTTCACCTTTCTTACCGGAGACCCTTACTGCTGATATGGAGGTGAGACTGGAGCCCGAAGCGTTGAAAGGAATTCGACGGGGAGACACAAGAGAGCGCCAGGTGTTGCTGCAGTGGAAGGGCTTGCCAAAGCATGAAAGCACATGGGAGGCTATGGACGAGATGGCGACGCGATTTCCAGATTTCCACCTTGAGGACAAGGTGGCTCTTTGGGGAGAGTATTGATGGGACACGGGTCTATTCCCACCGAAAGACCCGCGCCCAAGCCCAAACCCGCCGGCCCACCTAGCCCGCCCGCGCGCCCCCTTTTGCCTAGAAACCCTAATTTCTATTTTATATATGGGAGGCTAGCCGTCACTTTGGTTTTATGCTATCTTTTGACATTGGAATGATTTCATAGTTTAGACGAGTGCTGACGTCCTCTATTGGCGTCTTGGAAGGAAAATACACCTTTCTTGTATTCAATTATCTTACGCTTGTTACTTTGTCTCTACTTTGATTATCAATTGTTAATTTCTCTTTTCGGATCTATCAGGATCATTTTGTACAATTTCATCATCAGTGGCAACGTATAACAAGGATTGCCACTGAATCAGAAACTTTTGTTTTTAATAGCAAATCCTAGAAAACCCACATTTTTTGCAGAACCTTGAAAAAAGACATCCCAGGAAACCGATCTCTTGACAACCCCCATGCTCTTTGCTGTATAGTTAGTTACCTCGGTAGCCTATAAGCAACAACAAGCTTCTCCCATCATCAACAATGTGGCATACTAGTTGCGGGAAATACAATTAAAGGGTTAATGTCAGAAACAAAAAGCGCATACAGAATAGAAATTACAGAAATTTCTTGGAGTGATCTACCGATGTAGGCAATACAACGAAGCAATTAAGGCGATAAATTAATATTTCACATAAAGCAAGAAACTATTCCAGTTAAGCGAGGAATCATCAATTCAGTATATTATAGTCACGACAACATAAAACCTTATTTAGAGCAGAATCATGCAAGAGAAACTAGAAACAGAAGGTTTGAATTTTAAAACTTGAGTCACAGTATTTGAAAGTGATCAGATGTTCACAAAAGCTAGAAGGGTTCCTTATCACTTCGACTCACCACATCGATGATATCAAGAATTTCCATAGGGCATTTAACAACATGTGTGTTCCAAACAACTTCATGTTTTAACAGTAAACTTTTGTAATAGATAAGAACACAGTATAGAGTGCACTGATTCAGATAGGGACACCATTTTTCCTTACGGTCAACAGAAATCGTTACCCTTTCCGTGGATAAGAAGTTTTTTTGAACAATAACAGTAGGTTGCAGAAAACTCTTGCAGGATACTACAGCGTAAATCCGGTATTGTCATAGCCAAAATATTAATTATAAAAAGGATAATCCTGAGTAAGTTTCAAAATTAATGGAAAATAGTAGAACACTAAGCAACAACAATTGTATTTATTTCACATAATATAATGATAGGGTACCACTCTAAGCTATGCAATGCTTGTTATCTGCAATAAAAATCATTAAGCTCTCAAGTAATATTGAGACATCAAGGTTATTTGTAGGGTTACTGAAACAACAAATTTCCTAAGATGTCTGAACATTTGCTGCAATTTTCATCGGCATAGAGACATAGAAACTGTAGATAGGTGTTCTAAGAAAAACAATAAGCTGAATAGTTTTCACAAATTGGAAACAAGTCAACTTTTTCTGCTTGACAGAACCCCAAACGTGATTTTTGGGCATTTGGGGTATTCCTAGGCTGAAAAGTTTATTCCAAAATGTATAAAAAATCAACTTTGGTTACCAACGAATCAACATGAATGGGAAAAAATTATAATCCAAAACATAAATGTCTGGCCATAAATCTTCGCTAGGATATTGAGCTTTCCTTTCCAGCTTAAGTATTTGCATATAAACAGTAACTACGGTATCAAGCTTTTCATCATGAAAAGCAAGGAAACTTCCGCTCACATCAAACCTGTTAGGACGAGTCAGAACTCTTGAGGAATCAAACCGGAAAATGTATGATTTGGGTTATAACTAAATCTTACACAAAAGCTTAAGCTGATAAGAAGATGTCCAACGTACAATATATGTCCTCCACTTTTGATCATCTTTCCATTGCGGGACGATTCAAATCACACGTGATCCTAATATCACATTCTACCATGCTTGAACTTTTCTGCAAGAAAACAAAATCACAATTACCTTCATTACAAAATTCATGATAAAAGACAACAAAGTTACTTAAAAGGTACTACAGATGCCAAATTAGAACTTGTAGGAGAGCAGAGCATCATTATTGAGCCACCAACTTTTCAGAATAAAATAAAGGACTTGAGCATAGAATGCAAACCTTGTAGAAATTCTTCCATGCAATAGTCAAAAGACTCAAAACAACTGATTTACACTTTATTCTAATTGTTCATTTGACTATTCAAATTTTTTTTTGGTATTGTCCATATTTCTTACCTTTGATTATATTTCAGTTGGGCTTTTACATCACCAGTAATCATTACAAGAACAGAATCCTTCTTTGAAATGATGGAATCGATTTGTATCCCTCACAATAATCTCCCGATCCATCACCTTGGAGACATATTTAATTGCAGAATGACAATCTCCACATATCCTTATGTTTTTCATTATCCGGATAGTCGCGCCAGATGGCATGTTTAATAGTGCAAAAGCAAGAGCAATTTTCTCACTATGATACTGCAACTTGGTTTCTCTTTCTTGCTCATCCACATGTAAAAGCACATTGTTTGTATCCGGAACATAACCAGCTTCCTTAATTTTCCTACTGATATTCTCCCATATCTCATATATCTTCTTTATTTGTGGATGTGAATCATCATGAGCAACAAACATATGAACTGTGTTCTCCAACTCTACCCAACTACAAGCTGGTTGTTTTCTTAACCCGCTTTTTTTCATCATTTTCCTCACTCGAGCGGCATCATTCCACCTCTCAGTCGAAGCATATATGTTATACAGCAAAACATGAGGCCCAGAATCATACGAGTCAAGTTCAAAAACCTGCTCAGCAGCAAATTGTCCCAACTCTGGATTTTTATGCATCCTACAAGCTCCAAGCAAAGCACCCCAAACTGCAGCTGTGGGTTGGATTGGCATCTTATTAATGAACTCATGTGCGTGATCAAGAAGCCCAGCTCGACCGAGTAAATCCACCATTGTTACATAGTGTTCAATCTCTGGTTCAACCTTATACTTCTTCATCACCCTAAAATAGTGTTGACCTACATTTAGTAGGCCTCCATGACTACAAGCAGTAAGAACACATAAAAATGTAATTTTAGTCGGTTTAATTCCAAGCGCAAGCATTTCTTCAAACTGGCAAACTGTTTCCTTAGCAAGTCCATGTTGAGCAAATCCAGTAAGCATAGAATTCCAAGAAACAACATCATTTTTGTCCATTCGTGTAAAAAGTTTTCGTGCATCTTCAATATTTCCACATTTGGCATACATATCAAGAAGCGAATTTCCAACATAAGAGCTTAGTTTATGCTGGGATTTGATCAGGAGAGCATGAATCCATTTTCCTTTCTCCATTGCTCCTATGCTAGCACAAGCACCAAAAACACTTGAATATGTGAAATGAGTTGGCTCAAACCCACCCCTTTTCATCTCCACAAACTTGATAAGAGCCTTATTTCCATCTTCTTTCCTTGCATATCCAGCAATCAATGCATTCCATGAGACCTCGTTTTTGGAATCTAATTGATCAAATACCAAATTGGCATCATGCATTTTTCCAAACCGTGCATACATATCCAACAACGAGCTCCCAACAAATACATTCAAATTAAAACCATACTTAACACTAAAAGCATGGATTTGCTCTCCAATTTCAACCCCTTCTGCAGAGCCAGCCGCCTTTAAAAGACTCGAAAAAGTAAACTCGTTCGGCTTTAATCCAAGCTCAAGCATTTTTGGAAGCAATAGAAATGCTTCCTTCGGTCGATCATTCTGCGAGTAACCTGTTATGAGTGCAGTAAAACCGACTGTATCTTTAACAATCATTTCATTGAGCGCCTTCTGGGCTTCATCCAAGCTCCCACATTTGCAGTACATGTTAACAATTGAAATTTGGAAGAAAGGGTTATTTTTGAATCCAGAGTTCTTTAAATGGGAGTGGATTATTTTCCCTTCATTGAGCTTCTTCAACTGGGTACATCGTCTTAGTAGCTGGGAATAACATTCGATGGTCGGTTCGAGAGATCCGCCGTCAATGAGTTCAAGAACATGAAGATTTGATGTGGATTTAGGACTTCTACGTAGCAAGTCTTTGTCTTTGATAATGAAATCAGAAAAAGTTTCAACTTCGGTTCTGATTAACGAGACGAACTTTCTACAACCTGAAACAAAAACAATATCAATCAATGAAATGAACTTTGATAATGAGATCACTTTCAAGTATATGTATGTGTGTGTAAAATAAACAAGCTACAGGCTGAGAAATTTTCATACATGTCCTCACAAAATATCTTTCCACTTAGTTCTTCAATGGTTAGCAATGCTTATGCTGATCCACACATCCTAAAACATTCCATCAACAATCAAATGATTTTCAAATTATCTGCATATGCACCAGATCATTAAGACTTGAATGGCTCTATGGTAACAAAGCTTTTTTCACCCCCTAAATCAATGAGCAAATTATGTGGTTCATTAAATTTTTGTTACATATGGGTTTTGGTATATATAGATCAGTATGAATGGAATTGATCATCGAATTTACAAGTAAAAAAGACGATTCACACATTCACAATGTTTCCTGCTACAAGCAGAAACAAAGCAACAACAATATTTGATGTTGTGTATGACATAGAGAGTGCTTAAGGGATAGAGATGCGAGGTAGAGAGAACCTAAATGAATGGAAAGGAGCTTGCTAGAGCAAAAGATGTAGCAATCAATGTAGGGGGTGGAGGAGTAGAGGGCTGAGATGGTTGTTCGAGTAGATTGGTTGGCCTCAGAGATGAGGAGAGAGTGGGAGAGAAGAGAGGACAGAGACGAACTTTGAAATGAGATCACTTTCAAGTATATGTAACATGAAGACTTGACAGGGATTTCAGACTTCTATGCATCAAGTCTTAATCTTTGATAATAAGATCAGAGAAAGTTCCAGCCTCAGTTTCAATCAATGAGATGAACTTTATACAACCTGAAACTAAAAAATATCAATAATATTCCCATCATATCATACAGAACAGTATAGTCTCGAGTATGCAAAAATCCAATGTTCTCGATATTATCGAAATCACCCAAAACTTTTCAAATTTCACATCCTTTGACTGGCATTTCAAATCAAGAACTTGCAAAAGACAACATTTTTTCAAATATCAAAACATTTGGTATCTTTTCTAACAAAGTCCCAAAATCAAAAGTATGCATCATCAGAGTATAATGACTGAAATAATTATCGTGAAAATAAAAACATGTACACATCTACTTCCTTAATATTTTTCATCTCGTAATGCCACAATTTCATGAGTATTTGACTAATGAAGTAACAATTTCATAGAGTATTTGATTACTAGTAGATAATGTCAGTCATCTTGTGCTTTGGGGCCCTACTTAATTTAGCTTTGCTTTTCATTATGATTAGACCCAAAAGGAAACCCTGGCCCAACCCTAACCCAAACCTAACCCGAGCTATGTGGGTTGGCTTTGGATCTATCTGCTTGACATCCAGTAAACAGAGCTGATGCTGTTTTGAGAATTTGACATCAACCCAAAGAGAAGTCAACCTGAGAAAGAAACAAATAAGAACTGCATTTTACTCTAGGACCCCACAGAGCTTTAGATTAATGCCATGCAAAACCCGACCTGATCCAACACACTTGCACCTTACTAGTTGTTGAGAATTATACTTTCCAATAATCTATAATTTACTCTATATACTATATCCTATCAACACCAACTGAAGAGTTCATAGAACCTTAGCTCCAGTAGTTTGCTTGTTTATTCATTAGATAATTATATCATATATTAATGACACATTACGGTAATGATATAAGCATAATCATCAAGAAACCTATTAGTAGCCACAGACATTCAAAAATAGGTGCCATGACCTCCCATTTACACCAAACAGATCCAAAACCAACACAAACCCCATGTGGCTGGACCTAAGAAGCATTTGCTGACCAGCCAGTCAATCTGATTGGCCTAACACAGATAATCCTGACCGATACCCGAAATCAACTCAACTACTTGGGCATGAGGTCACCTCAGAGCCATGTCAAATTCGGGTATGGTAACAGATCTATGATGATTCAAGTCTGACCTACCCCAATAGCTGTTCTTAGACAGATGCACTGCATGTAAAGAGGTTGAACCCAACTATTACCTACTACCAATTCTACTTCAGAACAGACTGCTTCTAGTAGGACTTGCTTCGGGTATCGGATCAATATGGATTTTAAGTAAAATTTACAGGCTAGCACGAACAGTTAGATATAGTTTTGATCAATCTCTGAGATGTCTAATTTTCAAGTAGTTAAACATAATGGGTTTAAACTGGGTTCCGACCTTTAACTAAACATGTTAACCATGTTAAATGCACATTTGAGATTGAATTTGGATTTCCAAAACTAACCTGAACCCCAGACCTCTCAAGCAAATTTCATAATTATAAACGGAGTTGGGTTAAACCTGACTCCTACATTAAACTAAAGATATAATGATTTGCAAGCAAGTGCAAGTTTATATCTATATGTCTTAAATCGATCTAAACCACAGTCATAATCTATCTAAAGAGGCCACTGACTGGTTCGAGTTTGTATTTAGATCCTAACCTACCAAAGCAACCCTCTCTGGTTTTTAGACTTTTTTCTTTTATTTTCAGGACGCCCTATCATAGCACCTGATATGTATGGCTACTGTGTTCCGTATGAATCAATACCCTACAATTGATATAAGGGTTCAACATGTTCATTTAGATTATGTCAGCCAAATTAATAGATTACGTCAACCAAATTAAGACCCAAGAAATGAGAGCCGGCTGTCAGTTTATAGTCTCCACGGTCTGTCTTGTAGAAAATAGATTAGGGACATGCATCAGCACATCTACAGGGGCTATGCTTATTGCAAATCAATGGTTAATGCATGCCTACGAAATTCGAAATATATATGCTTCTTGGATCATATTTCATAGTCTAGAAAGCATAATGGGTAAAGAACATGTGTTATCATGTTTACTTTGTATTTAAACATCCATGAAATATATTATTGCAGGCATCAACATATGTCATTGTATAATAGATGTTCATGGTATGATATTAGTTAAATGCTAAATTGATATCATGGTTTTGAACATATCTTGAATTTATAAAATCCCAGTATGCTGAGACTTAAGTTAAGGTTTCTACTTTAAAGCACCAAACGAGGGTTCCTTTGAGACAAGTACATTAGAGGGTTCTGTTGGATGCACTCCTACCTGTTTTAATTGTCACAGTGGCCTTAAAGAATTAATTCACCACCTGAAAAGTTAACATTCTAGTTATCATGTTTAATCCAAAAGGTAAATCATCTCTAATGTTTCATCACTGAATGCTTATAAGGTATATGAAACAATAGAAATGTTTTACTGGTTTATTCATATTCCTAACCTGTGGAATGCTCCCATTCCCACGCAATTTTTCTTAGTTTGTTGAGTACAAAATGTGGGTGAATTATCCTAATAATATTTCCTGCATTAAGTAATTAATGGCTTAAACAAACAAGATTCTATCTCAATATTTTATTGTTTCATTAAATTGTGATACTGAATCCAAAATTTATTTTGCAAATAAAGTCTCATATGCTGTATCTTCATTCAGGCTTTACTTCTTTGCTTGCATAGTGTACAGAAGTATCCACCTATCATTTACTTATCTTCACTTTACAACGTAATGATCACATAATGGCTCCTTCAACTGATCTGGCACAACATGCAGCTCACATAACATTACTCATAGCTCCCAATTCAAGCTACACTGGTTAACTCTGGTAAGCAGCGGATTCTTAGGAAACTTCCATATGCATTTGTGGACTTAAAGAATTGCTAAAGTTGAAAATTAAGAGTTGAGACTGCACATGAATTGAAGATGCAAAACTAAATCCAGAAATTTGAAATCTTAAGAGAGCGGTACTAAAAACTTCTATTTTTGGTAATGCAATAAAGAATCATTTTGCTTTACAGAGAACTGGTCCAATACGGGTTGGTTTGGTGCCACTTGTGCTTTAAAGTTTTAAACATGGTTGCGGAATGCAGAGCAAAGAAGTAAGGGGCCACTTAGGCTTTTAAGGCTTTAGCAAGGCTTAAGCGGCAAAAACTGCCAAGAGATATTTTTTTAAAATAGAAGTAAAAATCATTACAATAGAGTAAATGAAAGGGCAAGGGCAAGAAAAGGAGGAAAATTCTACAAAATTATTATGATAATTATAATATTGAGTTAAAGAATTAATATGCATGAAACCAACATCTTAAGAAAATTAATACAATATGAAAGTATTCAAATCTTGAAGCGAGGCTAAAGCATTTTGTAAAGAAATATGCTAAGTGGTGGGGGGAATGGGGGCTTTATAAGCTTTTTACCACAATGGTTTTAGATATCCAAAAGCACTTTTTAGGAAAAGCCATTCACAAAGTTGTGAAGATTTGTAATTTCAAAATTTTCAATGATTAAGATAAAATTCAACTGTAATATATGTGTTAGAAAAATTTGGTTACGAATGAATCTGAGAGGAAAAATTAAGCTAATACTCATAAAAAGAACTTGATATGTAATGAATAGATCATCACAAATTATGGTCAGTATTATCAATAAAATGGCACAAATAAAATCTGCAATAGAGTCAATGTAGCTATTAGGCGCCTTATCTACCTATTTTCCCTAATTCTCACTTGAAACAAGGTACATTTGGAGGAGTTTAAAAAAGAAAAAAAAGGTCCATCCAGACTAGTAATGTGTTGGTCAGAGGGACTGCACTCGTATCGTGATGTGTCCAAATTCTGTCATACAGTTACTTGGAGCAAATTCCAACAAAATATAATGAATCCATGGATATTATTTTGGTTCCCGTGCCATATTCGTCCTTCCTAATCCCAGCCTTACAACTTCGAGGTTAAGTTTGTATCTCTAGTTCATTCAGCAGTGATGAATTTTGTATCTTTAGTATATTCCCTGACTTAATGTTCTGTATGCATTATTCCCCTCTTGGTGATGCTATTAGATAACATTCAAAAAAGAGAAAGAAAGACAAGGCAAAAATCTAGAAGCACATTAGATCTTTTAAGGTCTGCTTATAGTCAGCCCGATCCTTGTTCTACTCATCTTTCTTTTATATTCTGCAATTTAATACATACATATCTCAAAGAAATAGATAAAGTGGCGGGTGGAGTTCCAACCAAGGACATTGTATAAACTGTCAATGCAAGGCATCCATCCTAATGGGATATTAGCAAATAAGATGGTTGAAAAGCCATCATCATCTGCCATCCCTATTATCAATCTGATATCAACATTATCAAGACGTTGGCATATGAAAAGATACGCTCAATGAAAGAGATCCAAAAGGATTGTAGCATAAGCAACTCACTCTAGTATTTTCATTTAATCCTTTGTCAACTATATGTAGTTATCATATCTGAATCTGGTTCTAATATAGCATATGCATGTGATACAGGAGAAAGCAATCACACTCAATCAAATGGCGAATCATATCAAAATGGTGGTAGGAGATGATAATTTGTTACTCTCAATCATCAAATCCTATACCGATGAGGTATGTTTCTAATAACAATTTTATAATTTTATGCATGTGATACAGGAGAAAGCAATCACACTCCATCAAATGGTGAATCATATCAAAATGGTGGTAGGAGATGATACTTAGTTAATCTAAATCATCATCAAATCCTATACCGCTGAGGTATGTTTCTACTAACAATTTTATAATTTTATGGATAATATGCTTCTTATTTGACAAAGTTCGGTTCATCATAAGTAACTTCATATTGTAAACATAAGGAATATTTAAAAGTTATAGATTATGTAATATAAGTTATGACCACAATGTGAATTTTTTGATAGAATTGCAAATTCATGACTATTTACTAGTTGGCTCAACGTCATTAAAAATATACACATGGTGCCAGTATTTATTAGCCAAAATTTACCATGCAAGGCTTAGAACTTATGCTGTAATTATTAAAAAATCTATTATATGGCATCATACGTGCATAAATGTCTCTTGTGATACATATTTATTAGGGTAAATAACAGAAACTACGTTTATTATATTGGCATAATAGTACTAATACACTGACATGAAATTAGCATAAATTACCACTAAAAATTAGCAGAAACTAACTGGTGTACCGGATGCCAATACCCCCATAGGTAGTTTTGGTTAATATCTTAGATAAGACATATCAGTATCCTTAAGTAGGGATGAGAATTGGCATGTCCAAAGTCCGATTGGACTCCCAATAGGGCTTGACCCATTCCTATTTCTACAAATCATTCATTAAAGCTTTGTAGCGATGGGAATGGGGCAAGCCCGATCGGAAGCCCGATCGGGCTTTGAGCATGCACATTCTCATCCCTGGACCTTAAGATAATATAACAGTTGTAGTTTTTGCAATTTACCTTACTTATTATTTAAGGTGTCTTACAAGCTAGCTTTTCTTTCACTGTCTATAATATAAATGTTGGGTTAAGCATAGTTTTTTATTATTTTTATGTAAATTACATTAGGCATTATTGTCTTTTGCTAGTTCATCTTTATTTAACTTTAATTCAGCTTATAAGCATTTAATTGTTTATGCACATGTTATAAGGAGAGATATCCGCTCTATTTAGATATATCAATAATAACATCACAACTGGACCATTAAAAAATTTATTAAATTAAAGCACATGGAGAAAAAACTTTAAAATATGTGCATGCAGAAGTGATTGATCGAATCATTTTCTTTAACCCTGTCATTTATTTATATTTGTAATATTATTTAATAAAGCTTTTCAAACAAATAAAAAAGGTAAAATTTTTGAAATTCATTATTCCTCTTCCAAAGATACATTTTCAGAGCTACATAAAGTTATCATTTGCTATTATTCATAATTATGCATTTTTTGCCCTAAGGGTTTTCCAATGCTCACATTATGTAGGTGTGATTTGGTGTTTCTTATCTTTTCTGTCTGAAAAATATAGTTAATTTTTAAACATTTTCTTTAATTGCAGCTCACAGCTTCATCTGCTGCTCAAGACAACGTCAGTGATGACCAACCAAAATAATGTGTCGAATGAGATCATGCATCATCACCATCATCTTAGAATTCATCCCAAAAAATTGAGATCATGCATGTATTCTAAAATTAGTTGCTTGAAAAATCTTACGTAATAATAATATGCATGTTATATAGTTCTTTCATTCTGTTTTCCTATTTTTGTTCTATTTTCATGCTATATTTTGATTTGTGTTGGACTTCTTGAAATTACTAATGTCAAGCTGATGCGTTTTGCATTTGGGCCCATCATGGGTGTTTTCATAATTTTCGGATCTTGGGGGTCTTTCTGTAATTTTCACTTTTAAGGGGTTTTCTATAATTTCGGTTATTTTCATATTAGTATTTGTAAGCGACGGCTAGGGTTAGAGAGAAATGTCGAATATTGTAGAAGAAACCCTAGATTTATGAATTTTAGGCTTTTCCTTCATTGCAAAAGCTAGATCTTGAAGATTTAGGCTTTGATCTCTAATTCAAAGGTAGAAGAGCGGCCTCTTCTTCAATTGTGGCCAACTTTATCTTTTATATTTCAGTTTATCTCAATAAAAATCCTTCTTTTTCCTCAAATCCCCTCCTTTCACCCAAAAAAAATCCCACCTTTCTCATAAAAATCACATCTTTCATCATAAAAATCATATTTACCTTAAAAGCAGATCCGGATTGTATCAAAGTGTTACCAGAGCACTACAATCATCATGGTGACCATAAGATCAAAGGAGAAGCATGAAGCCTTGGAAGAAAAACTTGATAGCGAGATGGCGGCTTGGAGGAAAGCAATTGAGGAGATGAGATCTGAAATGAAGGCATCTGAAGTAAGGCATCTGAAGTAAGGACGAATCAACAGATCCAATAGGTCTTTGAGGCCCTCACTCAATCGACTAAGCAGCTTTCACACCAGATCCAATAGACGAACCAACAAATCGCGGCGTTGATGAAGGTGTGGACGTTAGATCTGGTTGATAACCCAGATCTAGGGCAAACGACAAAGTCTTCGATGAGGGGAAAGGAAAAATCAAGTATTTCCATGAAGGGCTTGTCTGATACCAAGCAGGTGTCTGAGAAAGAAGAAGACGTCAACATGAAAGACATGGACCCCACTTCACCCTCACCATGGGCCCATTGGAACCCGACCGAGCCCTGAAATGCACTGACCAGACCCTGCAGTGGCAGCCATGCAATGCACCTACAGGGCCCCTACAGGGCCGCGGCAGTTCTTCAGTGCAACTGCAGGGCCGCCAGGGCCCTACAGGGGCTTTATAGGGCTGCTAGGCCCATCGCGGGCCCCCGGCGGCCAGCCAAAGGCCCGTCAAGCCCAGGGTGGATTTTCTGGGGCCATGCAGCTTTCTGGGGACCCCCCGATGACTTTCAGCTGCTTCTGGGACATGAGAATAATTTGGAGAAGATCTAGGAGCTTCGCAGGCCGCAGGTCGCGGTCTGCTGTAGAGAGGTGATGACGTCAAGTCCTACCGACCTACGAGCAGTTTCGGGATGAATGTGTTGAGGACCCGGGCTTTGATGAAGGTGTGGAAGACTATAATTGGGAGGAAAATGACTGGAGTGACCGTGAAGACAGATGCGGTGATCCTTCGAGGGACTATGGGTGACGTAGAGAGGTACGCCGTCAAACTTATCATCTCCCTTAATATGAACCAGCGGGAGTTTTCAACACCAATAGAAAGATCATGAAGCTAAATATGCACATATTTGAGGGACCCGGATGAATGGATATATAGGGCAGAGAGATAGTTTGATGTGACGATTCTCACTGAGACAGAGAGATTGAAGGCAATGGGAGTATGCTTAGAGTGATAAGCTTTATCTTGGTACCGACAGAGACAGTAGCATCGCCTGGTTTGTTTGTGGAAGTTCACAGATTATCTGTTAGACCGGTTTCGATAGACTCATATGGGAAGACCTATATGAGCAACTCTACGCACTGAGACAGGAGGATACGGTCAGGGACTATATCAAGAAATTCGAGATGCCTTTCGAGATGCTGGCAGACCATGTTAGTGGAGTGTCAAGGGAGTTCTTGGAGGGATGTTTTATGGAAAGACTTAAATCAAACATACGGACAGAGCTACACATACAAAGACCCAAAAGGGTGCTAGACGACATGTGTTTGGCTCTGATGGATGACAGATTTGCAAAGGAGCGGTGCACCATAGGAGCATGGAGCAGATCCACTTTTTGTAGCCAGATAACGACATGGAAGGAGAAGGCGTCATCAGGAGGGCTCCAATCCAATCAAAAGAAGAACAAGCTTCAATTGGACAGTTAGGCTTAGGCTGCTTATAGAGATGGAGATCCAATATAGGCGCACCAAGAGACTTTGTTTTCGTTGTGGCGAGAGGTACGGACCAGAACATATTTACAAGAATTGTGCTCTCCAGATGCTGATCGTTGAAGGTGAAGAAGGCCATGGTGTGGAGCAGGAAGAGCCGAGAGGAGACGAGCACCTCCATTTGGAGCAATGAGCCAATGGTTTTTATGATACCACCTTGAGAACAAGGTGGTACTTCGGGAACAAAGCAATGACGTGTTTTGTAATTAGGCCCATCAGGGGCATTTTCGTAATTTTCAGATCTTAGGGGTCTTTTGTAATTTCTAGTTTTAGGTATTTTTCCTATAACTTTGGTTATTTTCATATTAGTATTTGTAGTGATAGCTAGGGATATAGAGAAATGTCAAATATTGTGGAAGAACCCCTAGATCTATGAAGTTTAGGCTTTTCCTTCATTGCAAAACCTAGATCTTGGAGATTTAGGCTTTAATCTCCAATTCAAAGCTAGGAGAACGGCATCCTGTTCAATTATGGCCAACTTTATCCTTTATATTTTGGTTTTATCTCAATAAAAATCCTTTTCCCCCAAATCCCCGCTTTTCACTCTGAAAAAATCCTACATTTCTCATAAAAATCCTATCTTTCACCGTAAAAATCCTATTTTTAACCTAAAATCTGATCCGGATCGCATCACAAGCAGTAGAAGATAATTAAAAAGAAACATCTTTCCCTCCATATCTACAATCTACACATAACCCTATAAAAAGAAAGATATGCATGTGCTCCCTTACATTACATTTGTTTTTTAATGGTGGGAGGCCACATGAAACTCTTCTGGGCAGAGTTTTTTTGTAGATTGTAAGCATACCAACAAAGTATTTCTGACTCAAGAAAATATGTGTACCTAATGATCAAGGGGTCTAAATCAATGTTGTCTGCTACGCCCTTGGGCTTGCATTAACCATTCATCACAAACTCATGGGCTCATTTGAGCTACAACTACCCAACCTGAAAACCTTGAATCCTACAGTTCTCATACGAGAACTAATGTTTGAAGCCCAAATTGGGATAAATACCAAATATTTTCTAACAACGTTCAGAACAATTCCCTAACTTTTTGGTAGCTGCAAGCGCATCCCAGCATGGATCTATGTTGCCACAAAAGAAACAAAAATAGACAGCAAAATTATCCTACAACCGCATATCATCTTAAAATAATGATGCTAAAAAGAGTTTGCAACTTATCCTTTCTCTAAAAGATAATAATAATGCATAACTGAGTCTATTATAGAGCTTACGGTGAGCAATCTGATTTCTAATAAAAAGTAGCTAAAATGGACATTTCGGTTTAAAAGGATTTCATTCACCTTTATAAGAGATTCTTTCCTCTACTACGGTGGGGTTCCTTCCCCCGTTGGGGACAATAATGTAAAGCACAACGGACTTTCTGAAAAAATAAAGGTCCTTGCACTTTTGTAAGTGGGCATGCAGATGAAAAGACAGAAGAAACATCAGTTCCTACAACAACTCAGTGCCGTTAAAATGTGTATTACGTCAGTCAAACAAGCTTGTGATGGCATCAGTATGTGTTTCAACATTTGCATTTGAAGCAAAGGCAATCACATATAAGGACCTTCATCAACAACTAGAGCCAGTGACTTAAAGTTAACGGTGCTAAACTGAATTTGTCTTTCGTCCACAAAAATCCTTCTCTACACATGATTTTCAAACCACAAACAAATTGCACAATAAGAGAAACAAACAGACAAAGCACCCTTCCACCTTAAAACAATGGGATCCAATGCTCTAAGCCTTCCTCTACCTAGACCATGACCCAAAAGGAAAAGAAATCAAGTATTTTGTTGTTTCGACAAGTCGAATTATTCATCATATTCTTACCACTGCGACTTTAACACAATACCATTTACAGTGCCATACACCATAAATGAACATTTCTTAGAGGCATTGTGTACTTCTAATGATCTGAATACTACTCGCAAAGCATCAACCATGAATATGAGCCATGTCAGGGAAAATAGAACATGTGGTTAGTAGCTTAGCCAAAAAATTATGCTGCTATTACTTCGGGTATATTATGATTACTTGTGACAATAATTAAAAGATGTTTACAAGGAACATGTTTTTATACCCCCCCGAACATTTGATTTGAAATGCAGTGTAGTCATAATAGAAATATAATTGCCACTTTCTCTCATGCACTGCTCAGTCAGAATGCATTTAATAACTAAATAATATTGTGGGTTCCTATTGAGATGACGTGTAACAAGGCATATCACAAAGTATATGGAAAACAAAAACTTCAAACTTCTCAAGTGCAACCCCTGCAAAGTGGAAACATCATCCTATAATATTTTATAACATAAAGGTATATGTTCTCCTCAAAAACTCATCCTTGCATACATGATTGAAGGACCAATCCTTTGTTTTACTGGCTTAAACTGCATGTCATTCTCTTATTAATACTTTATAGTACACTTGACAATGAAATTTGCAACAATCCATAGAGGACAGACTGCTGGTCATGTGACTTGGTCAATCCTTCCTGAACCCACTGCACATTGACTCATTGCTCATAGCAAGTCCAATGTTGAGGGATGGGCTGGAAGAAGATGTGCAAAATATTGTATTCGCAAGCAACATGCATCATTAAATATTAAAACTAAATATGTGAAATATATTGTGTGAACGCGAATTATTTAACTCAGCTACACCTTTAAAGGTTTGCAAAGAATGCTTTCATTTGTTTATCATTAAACACTCCTCATCCAATATTTGCACATCCATTTCAGCAGAAAGAAAAGAAAAAAATAAGGCTTTTCATAGCTAAGTTCCCCTCGCTCCCAAATATTTCATGAAACTCCAAAGCCTTGATCACATACCGATTAGAAGCAAACAACAAAACACACAAAACCCTATCTACCATATTTTTCTCAAATGTAGGCTCAATTAAAACACTTCAAATATCCATCCAAAATCAAATAATCCCAGTCATTATTAGATACAAACTAGAAGTAAAGAAGCAATAGCTAATTGAAATCTACTTAGAATTCAAAAGAGGAAAACCCCTAATGCATGATTTAACTAAACCCTGGTTCAGATGAAATGAGAGATACTGAGAGAAAGAAACCTGTGATGGCTCCTTGGAAAACAGTGTCATTCTTGAGCTCGATCGATACACTCCCATGGTTCAGCTTCATCGAAACCCTACTATAAAAAGAATAAACAAATGATTTAAAACACAGAATAATATAGAATACCCACTTTTTACAAACAAGAGCGAGCGAGCGTAGAACGAAGTCATATTTTTTGGGACCAAAATGGCGGCAATCTACTAGCGAAGCACAAGGTAAAAATGGATAATTAATAATATATACTAAATTATCAAAATACTAACAGATTATTTTAATTGTCTAGATCGTATTAATCAAGTATCGATTTAGCCGAACTCTAAATTAGATGTGGTCAGGGATAAGAGAGGAGGCGAGCTAACCTACGCCGACTCGAGGATTTTCCGCAAAAAATGGAGGACGATGAAAGGGTTTGGGTTTGGGTTTGGGTTTGGGTTTTGGGTGTCGACTGTGGGTGGAGAGAAGCAAGATAGAAAGGGCTAACTCTTCGGTTTAGTGATGTGGGTTTCGGATTTGGGGTTGGATGTATCTATTAAGACCGCACCCAAGCCCATATGGCAAGCGGCCATCCCCATTAGGGAATGGGCCTTCGGATGGACTAGATAAGCTTGACCATTACTGGGTTATTAAACGGCAAACTTTTACATTTATGTTTGTTAGTTTTTTTCAAAGGGAATCATGTAGATTAGGTTCAGGGCCGGTTCAAGCATAAATGAGGCCTAAAGCGAAACAAAATATGAGGCCTGAGTATTATAACAAAATTTTTAACCCTTGTTAATTCGTTGCACTAATGCAATCAATTAAGCTTGTCATTAATCGGTGATAGAAAACTGCAAAATTGTTTTAATCCTAACTGATAGAAAATTGCAAAATTTCATTCATTCACAAAACTAAGAATTTCGTCTTCCACATCATTTTGCTTTAAACTATGATGCTGATCATCGTCGGTTTCCAAATACTCCATCTAAATAAATTCTTCCTGAATTAAAAGGGATAACTTTTGATTGAAATGCCTAAATATTAAACCTAAGCAATCAGATGCAGATTAAAGATATCGATAGCATACAAGATTTAATAAAATTTTAGAGTGATAAAAATGATGATTTGCAAATTGTTAGGTACCAATTTAGAAGTGAAATCGATAACCGATTTGAGAGGATTCCGTCTATTTGAGAGAAATCAATTTAGCAAATTAAATTTTCAGAGGAAATGGGTTGCCTTGCCTTGAGATTATTGGAGCTCCGATGGCGATAACTATAAGGGGTTGCGGTTGCCAGTTGCCACTTGCCGACTCACAGTCACAGTCACCGATCGGAGCCGTCGAGCCGATCTGCCGGAGAGAGACGGGCCCGCCGAATGGCCGAAGCTGGAGGGGAGAGAGAGAGAGAGTCACGAAGGGATTCGACCGATCCGCCGCCGGCGCGACGGTGCCGATGCTGCTGAGTGCTGTCGATGATTCGATCGGAGATTCGGAGGCAGAACGTCGACTGGGTCCGGGAGCGCCTCAGAGTCAGACTGCCAGGGAGACAGAGAGAGGCTCAGAGAGAGAGAGGTCTGCGAGCACAGAGGAAGCGGCGATTGGAGAATTGGAGCGCCGCAGGCGAGGGTTTGAGTCGTTTGAGATTTTTTTAATTCACACTCTTTCAAAGTTTCAATCCATTAGAGCTAGGGCCTGTTCTTTTCGCGAGAATAGGCGAAGTAATCCGCTTTTCTGCACTGTTCACGTATGAAATTTCTTAATCTCGGCCTCCATTCCGGCGAGCTGTTCTTTTGGGGTTAAATGAGTTGCTTCGCTTTTGCTTGCGTGGCGTGGGTTGTTGGGAATACAGGGGCTTGTCAGAAGTCGGGGCTTTTGGGTTGGAATTGGGCTGGAATCCGCTCCGGATGGGTCCCACTATGTCGTTTGCGCTCTCTCTCTCCGCTTGTGATCACCTCCGGGCCTCGATTCTGGCAAAAGCCCTCATCTCCTCTCCCTCTTCTCGCAGCTGCATCATGGCGAAACCCTAAAATTGTGCCTCCATTTTTGGGTGCTTCGCCGGCAAGCTTAGGCCTTTTTTTGGGTAGACGCCGCCGACTGGGTATGGCATCTCCTGTGGATGTGCCGTAGGCCGCTTCAAGGGGGTGAAGATCTGTTCATCTGTTGGATCCGTGCTTCTGAGCTGAAAACAAGGTAAATTTGGAATTTTTCCTAACAAAAAGCTCAAGATTTTGAATGATTTGTTGTCAATAGAACTCATCCCCACGAATTTCTGTCCTACCTAGCTTCGTCCCGTTGCTTGCGCCGTTTTGGGTTGCCGCTTTTGATCCCTGACGTCGCGGATCTGCGGGTGTGCCCACGGCAGCTTGCTCTCTGTCACGAAAGCTTCAGCTCATTTTCTCTCTTCTGAGAAACTGGAAGGTATATCTCCCTGAAGTCATTTGTGTGTGGTTTGGATGTTCAATGCGGGTCGAAATACTGAATTTTTTTCATCCGTGGTTTCTTTGATGGACATGGGTGGGTTTTGATATTGTGATGATGTGTTATCATGCTCGGGTTTCATTAACCCTGCCTCCGCATTCCTTGATTGTTGAAGATATGAGGGTTTGTTTTAAGAAGGCTTTATCAAAAAATCAAACAGATCATTGCCTACTATGTATGCTACATTTCATATATTAGATGTTTTTGTCATCCAACGCAATACATGCAAGCTGAAAACATTTGATAATGACGGGAATGAAAAAAATTGCCCTATGATGAATCATACTTACGGGAAGGGGGAATGCGTGATATAGACCAATAAATTCGAAATGAGTAAATGATTTGGTTTAAATTCTGAGGGCAATTTCAAGTAGTTTCATGCATGGCGTGTAATGGTGTTGGTGGCGGCATCCTGTTGTATGAAATAAAAGTTGAGGCATAAATAAAGGGTTCATGAAACCCTACATGACATGCTGTTTAGAGAATTTGAAGTGTCCAGCACACTGGCATGCAACAGATACAAAAATTGAATGTACAGATTGAAATAAAACCTAAAGGTCCGTACGTATAAATTTTTTCCATGTGATCATATAATAAGTTTTGATATATATTTGAGCCCAGTGATGAAGCATATGCAAAGAAAAAATTATGATAGGCTGGCATGAAGGTTCCTATATTTGAAATTGGCTTATGGATATGATTAAATTCATTGTATGGAAATATTTAAATATGAGGAGCAACCGCCATGCCACCAAGGGGGAAAATGAAAATAAATGTAAACCTGAGGGCTACTATTACAAATTATTTTACGTTTCCAATTCTTTGTAATTTTCGTATACGGTTTTTATTTGATGAGAATACATGTATGATTGTTTGTTATATCAATTTAAGCATAATTATTTAGTTGCTTCCTAAATGCTTTAGATGGATAACCACGGGGACCTGATCGGGGGTAACCCACGGGCCGCGGCAGCGGCGACAGTCATTCTTGTCATCATACACTGCATGCTTAACCTAGAGGGTAGGCCAAACCGTATACCTAGAGAGCCATCGGCTATGCAGGATCTACATAGGAAATCCCACATGCGTAGAATTCTCTATGGGGGTGAAAGTAGTTGTTTACACTACTTGAGAACGAGGAGCCATGCATTCATGAATTTGGCCGGATTAATGAGACAACTGGATTTACTTAAAGACACTATTCATGTGTCCGTAGAGGAGCAGTTAGCCATGTTTCTACATATCGTAGGGCACAAGTCAAAGAACAGAGTCATGCAAGTTGATTTTATACGCTCCGGTTCAACAGTTAGCCGATACTTTGGCCAAGTAATGCAAGCAGTATGTGGCATTCGGGATATGTACTTGAAGCAAGCTCCAAATGAGACCCCTACTGAGATCGTCAATAATCCTAACTGGTAACCTTATTTCAAGGTACGCACGTGTCATATAAATTTGATGGAGTGACATGTAGTAGTTAGCATTGATTGATTAAATTTTTTGTAACCAATTGACCCACCATTACGATGTAGGATTGCATTGGTCTCATTGATGGGACACATGTCGATGCCATGCTACCAGCCCATCTTGTACCCCGGTTTAGAGGCCGAAAGGGGGTGACACAAAATGTTCTCGCAGCTGCAACGCCAAATAAAAGATTCACGTATGTAATGGCAGGTTGGGAAGGTTCAGCAAATGATTTCACCGTCCTTAAATCTGCGTTGTCATTACCCCCCCAAACGGTCTTCGAGTGTATGAAGGTAAGAGGTCGATTTTAAGCAAAATTATAATTCGTTGCACTTATTAAATCTTGTGAATAAATTATACTAATTTATAACGGTTATGATTGTAGGTAAATATTACCTATGTGATGCTGGATATACTACCATGCCAGGATTCATATCTCCATACAGGGGCGTTAGATATCATCTGAAGGACCATACTGATCGAGCTCCTCGAAATCACAAGGAGCTCTTCAACCTACGTCACTCGTCTTTACGGACTAAGATCGAGTCGACTTTTGGTATCCTAAAGAACAAGTTTAAGATATTGACTTCCAAGCCCCACTATCCATTCCCATGTCAGGTCGATACCGTCCTAGCATGCACTGTGTTGCATAATTACATCCAAGTTGCAGATCCACATGACCCTGAACTTAGGGAGGATGATGTTGATGTGATTGCGGAAGATGGAGATGTTCACGATGACTCGATTTTGGATATGTCCCAACAGATGTCCATGCGTGACCAAACCCAACAGAGGGACAATTGGAAACTTCGTAGAGACCAAATAGCTTGGGATATGTGGGTCGACTATTGTAACATACATAATCAGGGTAACACGCATGAACAAGGTCTTTGAAATTTGGGTTGGGGTCTATGTGGTAGATATAAGTTTGACATTGTCATCTTTGTTATGCACTATTGCTTAAGCTATTTCATCTTTCAAATGTGAACAAGGTTCTGAACTAATGCTTCTGCTAAGACACATGGGTTGCATGTTGTTTGAATATTTTCATTTAATGATTTGAAATAGTATTGCATTCTTTGTGCAGGCATGGCAGGGTCATCTCAACGAGGTCAAGGTCGTGATCCGATAGACCCAATCTCTGACCCACCATCAGATAATCAATGGGTAGACGACGATACGCGTAATGAGATTTCTCCCCGACGTCCTATGGCATGTAGGGTGGGAGATATGCAGTACCCTGGGCAGGGCAACTATGGTGTCGACAACTATGGAGGTGGCACAAGTGTGCCTTTTGCCCAATATGCCCAGTACAGCATGCCGCTGCAAATGGGTGGTCAACCCGGATATATGCCAAGTCAACCTGGCTATATGCAATTGCTTCAAGGGGGAGGCATGGGCCAGGGGGTTGGGAGCTACCAGGGGGTGGGATGGTCCATGGGGGAGGGATGCAACATGTCGGTGGGAGCTACCAAGTGCCGGGTTTGGGAGGTTTTGGTGGACACCAGCAGTATGTTAGCCCCCCTCACCCAAGTGCATTCAACCGGGCGTCATCACACAGCGGTAATGACCCCGTATTTGGTAGCGATTCTTCCAGGAAGTCGGGTAGGCGGGATGAGTCAGGTGAAGCATCAGTGTCTAGCCCAAGCAAGAAAATGAAGCACAATGCAGAAAAGGGGATGGGGCACAAAATATGGCCTTGGGAACATGACTTGGTCCTCATCCCATTCCTTGCGGAGCAGGCCAGGGAAGGGATGAAATCAGATAAGACGTTCAAATCTTGTGCATTCAATGCTGCTGCGGCCCACATCAATGAGACATTTGGCACGGCGTACTCAAGCCAAAATGTACGCAATCATATGAAAGGATTGCGAAAGAAACTAGCCGATGTGAATACGTGCCTCAGTTTAAGTGGCGTTGGGTGGTGTCCCGAGAGGCAGATGATTTTAATGGAGCCGGAAACGTATGCCACGTGGGCCTCGGTAATAATTTCACCATTGACGCACAAATACATACTCGTCTATGTCATTTCCTTTTTTACTCTATATTATCACATTGTGTATACGTGCAGGCCCATCCTAAAACAAAGGACTTCATTAATCAGCCCTTACCATGGCTTGCTGATCTGAAAGTGATTATAGGTGATGACGGAGTGACTGGGGATTTTCTTAAGGGTGTGTTTACACCTTTTGGCGGCCCATTCACTGAAGGTGAAGGTGAGCAGGGAAATCCCCCCGCTTGGGCATGAATCATATGACACACCATCACCGTACACCCCGCAGGCACCCTCGCGAAGTCCTGGGTCAGCGGCTACTAGCAATGCAGCCCCGCCAGCTTTTGTTAAAAAGGTAAGACGTAGACCACGGGGGAATGCTACCAACGATGCATTGCAAGGTGTGTTTGTGGAGAAACTCACCGAGGTAGCCGAAGCCTTAAGGATCTCAAACCTACACTGGACTGTGGAGATTGGTAAGAGTGTCTATTCACACACGGAGTATCCTGGAGAGAAGTTGGATAGGGTGTATAACCACCTTATTGAAGTAGATCTTGAGGGGAGGAAGTATGTGGGGATGCCTGAGGTTGCAAGGAATAGGTACATAAAGAAGAAAATGGAGGAATTCGACCGTGAGGATGAGGAAGACGACGATGGGAGTAATATATGAAGCTTGTAATTTCTGAACAACATTTTGTAATATGTCTTGCATGCACAATGGGGGGGCACGTTGGGGGGATTATTAAATATGGATTATGTATGTCTGTAATATGTCTACGTGATTTTAGGATGCTATTAGGTGGCTGTACGTTGAATGACTGAATGACTGAATGACTGTAGTGCTTGGTTGCTTGGGAATATGTGTGTATGTAATTTATATAGCGTCTTGTCCTTATTTTTGTGTCTCATTTGTTTTTATTTCCTACTATGGTTTTCTGGGTGGAAGCATGAATTTCATACTTGGTTTTTCTTGCATTATTTCCAGCTTGTGGTCTGGGTCTTTATTTCAATGCATTTTTTTGATCTTTTCCATGCCACTGGGCCTGCAATAAGATTGAATGCCTTTGTGGATGTGTTGCCTTTGGTATGCTAGCATTTTGGCCGTGCAATATTGTTAGCTGCATACATTAATATATGCCAGACTCATGTTGGTATTTGAACATATTGGTATGTTATCATTTTGGTCATGCAATATTGAGGGTGGATGGGTATAGTGTTTCAAGTGTATCATGGTGTTTTACTTTTAACCTATTGTATTTTGTTTGATGAAGCTGATATCTTTTAGTTATTTTTGTATTTATATGAGTATGTTTCTATTGCTTATGTACAAGATATAAGTTGGGTTTAATTTCATTCTGTACTTGCCCTCATTCATCAATAATGGGGGGCATCCATCTGCTTTCACTTTGTGTTTATTTCAGTATTTGATATTTTTTTTGATATTTTTTGTACATGCTATAAGTTGTGATATTTTTTGTATTTGATATTTTTTCTTTAAAAGCCCAATGATGACACAAATGATTTCGCCCGAATTCCTTGATACTAACCGAATTATGAGGATGGCATGCAGGAAGGTTCCCATAATTCAAACATGTGTGGGGTTTTATTTCCTATTGAGCAACAGATTTGTGTATCTGTTAAATCTGAGCTTGCCTGAGACTCTTTCATGTTCTTATGGGGTTTTCATTTCAAATTCTCATGCACATTATGAATAAGCCTTTTTCTGTTTGCCTATGTTTCTTCTTGCTTCCTACATGGGGTGCTATGTTGGACCTGTGACTAAATTTGTGTCTCTGTTTGCCTATGTTTCTTCTTGCTTCCTACATGGGGTGCTATGTTGGACCTGTGACTAAATTTGTGTCTCTGTTTGCCTTTGTTTCTTCTTGCTTCCTACATGGGGTGCTATGTTGGACCTGTGACTAAATTTGTGTATCGGTTTGCCTTTGTTTCTTCTTGCTTCCTACATGGGGTGTTATGTTGGACCTGTGACTAAATTTGTGTCTCTGTTTGCCTATGTTTCTTCTTGCTTCCTACATGGGGTGCTATGTTGGACCTGTGACTAAATTTGTGTATCTGTTTGCCTTTGTTTCTTCTTGCTTCCTACATAGGGTGCTATGTTGGACCTGTGACTAAAATTGTGTATCTGTTTTAATCTTGACCTTCACCAAGTTTGGTTATGAATAGCACTCGGCTGCTGTCATGTTGAAGATTTGATCACATATCAGCTTTATCCCAAGTATGTCACCATGTTAACCTGTCATCATTTTCAATCTTTTGTATGTGTACACTGTATTATTATTGTCAGAGTTGTTTCACCAATTCATCAAACTGAATCCAAGTCATTCTCAATGGAAGAATGAGATCCGTTCCTTCATCTTTAAGACATTGATGTGGCATTTAGGGGAGCCAAGATGAGATGATCTGCTTCTAATAATTACATAACATTTTTGGTTCAAAAGCCTCTTAGTTGTGTTTCATGTTGGATCTGAAAACATTCAGCACATATGCTTTTGCTGTAGCTTATGCAGTTTTTTGATCATTCTCTTGCATGATCTACCTATCTTCTGTTGCCTGTTGTATCGATATGATGATGGTATTTTGCTCTGGCTGGAGCATGGTAGCATATGATGTAGGGGGGTTTGATTGAGTTTTTTGCTCTTGGAATGTTGGGCTTGCTATATTCTGTGGCTGACTTTCATCTGTGAAAGCTGGGCAAGCTTGCAGTAAACTATGGGCATGCTTTCATTTAATATTGAGCAGCACATTTGTTGGTGTAGTTGGTGTTGGTGTTGACCTATTGATACCCCTAGCTGGAGCTGTGTTGTGTGGACACTTGTTGTTGTTTATAGGTGAACACCCAGGTTTTTTGGGGGCTTCTTTTCATCACAAATTTTTTGAGACACATGTGATAACAAGCACACCATGACTTTCGCATGCAAATTTTTTTGGCAATTCTTTCAGCTGGGACTTTGCATTTTTTGGGCATTACTTACATGATTGCCTTTGATGTGCATGCTTTCATCTGCAGATTACTGTCATATGTGTATGCTGGGCATGTTTGAAGTAAAATCTGGGACTAATGATATGTGAGACTAATGAATTACTGTCATATGTGTAATCTGTGAATTTTTCTGTGCATATGTGAGACTAATGATGTTTCATTCACATCCCAAATTCCATTCTGAAGGCTGTAATTTTCTTGTTGATTCTGCTTTCATATTGTGCATGTGTGACCTTTTCTGTTTCAGTTATGTGCAGTCCAGTTTGACTGTTGCATACCTTTGTGCATGTGAATACGACTGAATCTCATGACAGATACACAAATGTGCATGCGAATCGGGAATAAAAACCATGTTATTTGATTTTCATGTTTATATTATGAAGGGACAACCGCAAGCAACCTAGTTGGGAAGCTGATACATATGCCAACCTGAGGGCTATATAATTTTAAATTTTACATCTAATTTATCTGCGATTGGTTTTGTATATTAGTTTTGTTTTTTTCTTCACATTTGCCTTGCTCATTTCTGCAAAAGACGGGTACTTTGACATAATGCGATATGTACTTTTCATAGGTACGCCTTACTCTTCCCCTTCTCACTTCATTAAATTGTTCAATTTCTATGATCATCTCATACCTTCTATTTTGTTTATGTGTATGTATGAACAGGTCTAAATGAGTGAAGGCTCAAACACGTCTATTCGCTCCCGCCTTCGGGAAGCGACCCGGGTACATGCGTTGGAGACGGATGATTCGGACTTCAAGAGATGCCGCTGTGGTCTGCGTGTACCTAGGAAGACTTCATGGACCCAGTTAAACCCGGGCAGGAGGTTTTGGAGCTGTCCCATATGTGATTTCTTCGTATGGAAGGACCCCCCTCACAGTGACTGGTCAAAGTTTATTATCCTGCATTTAATGGAAGCAACTGAAAGAGGGGGAACATGTGATATATCTGCGTGCGCACAGACATGGAGGAGGTTGGATGCTATTGACGATCGGTTGGCTATGGTCGTTGGCCAATTAAAGACATACAGGCTGACATTAGATAGCTTGCATAAAGATTATAACTCCCTGAAGTTTGTTTTGTATTCCCTCTTAGGCCTATGTTTTATCAGTTTTCTTATGTATAACAATCTTCATTGACTTGGAAGGGAATCTTGTTGTATGGTCGGACTAAAATCCTTGTTTGAACTTGTTTTTTTATGAAGCGTTTGGAATTTTTGTAATATCCTTGTATTGGGGGGTATTTTTGCGTAATGTTACAGCCTGTGTTTTTTAATTATATGCATGCTTGGATCAGTTGGCAACTGTTATTCTTCAGGGGTTAATATCATTTGTCAACTTTTTGATGTCTTTGCAGTTGGGCTACCGTGTGGTTTTATTTCATCATGAGATTCACAGTTGTGTATTTATACCTGTTGAATATCTGAGACTGCAGGGGTTTTTTGTAATAAGTTAAATAAATTTTTGGACCATTATTGTTGTTTCATGCCTGAGATGAAGAGGGGTTTTTATTTCAGAATGTCTTTCACATTACAATAACTATGTATCTTGAATGCCTGAAACGGACTGACCAAAAATTTCATACTGTCAGGCACATTTGTTACTCTGTAGCGTTTCCATGCTTGATAATCAATGGGGTTTTTTTTACATCCATATTCATTTTTATTTCATTTTACATTTTATACCTATCTTGGTTGGGGGTTTACCATTACCCTATACTCACCATATAACCCCACACTCCAACTTTCCCACTTTCTCATTCCAACTCCCCACAAGCCAAAAGAACACAAAACTAGAAAGTGGACCCCACTCTCTATTCCCAACCCCTCATTCCATACTCTATTCCACCCAAAAGAACACATAACTACATTTTCTCTCTCTTAGGAATACATCAATTCCCCCTATTCCAAATTTCCTATTCCAGGAAAAGAACAGGCCCTTAGACTCTCAGGGCATGTTTCTTTGCGCGGAAAGGTCCCAAGGAAGTGCTTTTTTCCGACTGCGGGCCGTCAACTTCGACTTTCCCTTCGCTTGTTCCTTTGCGGAGAAAAACCCTCACGATTCCTTCACCGTCTCTCTCCGACGTGTCGTCGCACTTTTTTGGCTTCGAAATCCCCGGAAATTGTGGGGATTGCAGGCTGGAATCCTCTCTTTGGGCCCCGCAGCGTTGCTCACACCCCTCTTCCAAGGCGCGGGAAGCAACCGCCAACTGAAAACCCTAGATCCGGGCTCTTCATCGGATGATCTTGGTTTTCTAGGGTTTCAAAAGGGTTTCTCTTTGCGATTCCTTGCTGATCGGTGAGGGTCGAGCTGATTTTTAAACTATTTCTTGCGCCAATGTATAATTTCTTTAGCCCTAATTTAAATTTAGATGTTTGCTCTTGCTGCCATGTGGTTTCTCTTGATGAAATGGGATTTTGCTATGCTCGCATGTTCTGAATGGGTGAATGGTGAGACGGTTTCGAAATTTTGGGTTTTTGAAACCCTCTTCCGTGATTAAAATAAGATGGTCTGTTGTTGGGATTGGGTGATTGATGATAGGGTTTCGAAATTTTGTGATATCGCAACCAATCTCTTCGATGATTATTTGAGTTTATGATGTAGTAATTTGGTAGGTGATGCAAGGGTTTCGAAATTTTGGGCTTTCTGACCCATTTGCTTCGATGAATTTCTGATGTTTATGATGCTGGGAATATGTGCATGATGCTAGTTACTGATCCCCACTTACAACATATGTGCATTACCTAAATCCTCATAATCCACGCAAAGAAACAGGCCCTTAGGTGTGCATTATTCCAAAAAGCCCAATGGTGAAAAATTAAAAAATGAAGTTGGAATGAGAGGATGTGATATATGCTGGATGGCGTGTTTGAAGGTTCCGCTTAAATATCATATTTGTGCAACCGAGGGTTTGATATTTTTCTGAATTGAAAGGGTTTAGTTTTGAAATTGTAACAATGCCTCGATTTCAATATAAAATAACAAAATTTTTGCTCAATTATTTTGGGCACGTCTCATTGTTTCAGTATGGGTTTTTGTTTGTGTTATGTTTGGAGCATGTAATAAACAATTGGGTCATGGCTCCTAGCTACTTGTTATAGTTATGGAATGGGATGGTCAAGGATAATTGTTTCAGAATTTTTGGGGATTGGCTCATTGATGAATTGTGTGTTTTTTGTGGTATTCTTTGGGGCTTTGTCTCAGTTTTTTTGGCATGTCTCCTTGTGTCATTTTGGGTTTTTGATGTTGTTTTGTTTGGCTCATTTTATCAATTTTTGGTGCATGGCACCTAGCTCATTGTTGCTGTTATGGAATGTGATGCTCATGGATAATTGTTTGAGAATTTTTGGGGATTGGGTCATTGATGAATTATGTGTTTTTTGGTGGTATTCTTTGGGGCTTTGTCTAAGTTTTTTTTGGCATGTCTCCTTGTGTCATTTTGGGTTTTTGATGTTGTTTTGTTTGGCTCATTTTATCAATTTTTGGTGCATGGCACCTAGCTCCTTGTTGCTGTTTTGTGGTGTTTTGGGCATGTCTCCTTGTTGCACAAATGGGGTTAAAAGGCAGGAGCAACGGCAACGCAACCACGTGTGTGACTATGATTACACATATGATCTTAGGGACAATGATTTGGAGTTGCATAATTTTATCTGAAAGGTGTTATTCATATGTAGTATGTTATGTATATAATTAACATTAAATATATTTGTTACTCAATTAAGGGTGACATGAATACACAAGGAGACCATTCGGGTTGTGAGTTATGTACCGCCGCCGCAGCTGCAATAACGTTTGTCGTACTAGCCTTACAAATGCACAATTCTGCATGGCCCGACCCTATACCCAGAGAGCCCTCAGCTATGCGGGATCTGCATAAAAAATCCCACATGCGTAGAATTCTGTGGGGGTCCGAAAGTAGCTGTTTGCACTACCTACGAATGCACAGACATGCTTTCATGAGTCTTGCAGCATTAATGCGCCAGCGTGATCTTCTTAAGGACACTATTCATGTATCCGTAGAGGAGCAGGTGGCCATGTTCCTGCATATGGTAGGGCACAAGTCAAAGAATATAGTAATGCAAGTGGATTTCATAAGAGGCGGAGGGACAGTTAACCGTTATTTTAACAAAGTGATGGCAGGACTGTGTGCACTGAGGGATATGTTCGTGAAGCAAGCTCCCAATGAGACGCTGCCGGAGATATTCAATAATCCAAATTGGTTCCCATATTTTAAGGTACGTGTGGTTATATGTATATGTGGAAGTATAATAATGATTGTTTTTGGGATTGCACATTAGTCTCATTTAATATGTTGTAGGACTGCATCGGGCTCATTGATGGGACGCACATAGATGCCACGCTACCAGCAAGGCTCGTACCCCGCTTTAGAGGGTGAAAGGGGGTGACGTAAAATGTGCTTGCAGCTGTTACCCCAAACAAAAGATTCACATACGTACTAGTTGGGTGGGAAGGATCCGCAAATGATTTTACGGTCCCGAAAGATGCATTGTCTTTATCCCCCACTGGGGCTGCGAGTGTACGAAGGTAATATGGAAAATTTTACATATAAATTATTATTACCTATCTCAGAAAGCGTCTGAACATAAAATTGGTTTATTTGTTTGAATGTAAGTAAATATTACCTTTGCGATGCTGGATATACTACAATGCCAAGATTCATATATCCATACAGGGGAATTAGATACCATTTGAAGGACCATACTGATCGGGTTCCTCGAAATTGACGAGAGCTATTCAACCTATGTCATTCTACATTAAGATCAAAGATCGAGTCCACATTTGGTATCCTAAAGAACAAGTTTAAAATATTGACATCCAAACCTCACTACCCATTCAAGAGCCAGGTCGCTACCGTACTATCGTGGTTTTGCATAATTACATCCAAATTGCAGATCCTCATAACCCCCACCTTACTGAAGAAGGTGATGGGGTTGAGGAGGAAGTAGAGGGTATCGATGAGAGGGATGACGATGTTATTGATCTATCCCAACAGGGGACCGTTCGTGAACAAACCGAACAACGGGATCGTTGGAAAATGCACATGGAGCAGATAGGTTGGGATATGTGGGTGGACTACTATAAAATAAATAATAACGGGAACATAGTAGAGCATGGCCTATGAGAGGGTCGTAATATTTGCTTACCTAGTCTGAACAATTTACCATTGTTCCTTGCTTATTGCATTATGTTTGGTGTGTTCAGTATGACAATATTTTCATGCTTTGGCTGACCATTTCAATCAATTACAATTCTGTATATTTCCCCATTTGGTATCATTTCAATGATGTCTAATGTAAAATTATGTATTTTAATTATCATAATATTGATGTTGTAGGGATGGAAGGATCTAAAAAATCAGGGCATGGGGGCGAGCCATCCCCGGATGGGAGTGATCCAATGCATCAATTATATGAAAATGTATATGGGACACAACGTGGAGATGCCGAAAGGAGGCCGTGGAACCCCTTCTCAACCATCCAATTCCCATGCGGGTTCCTCCTAACCCCTACCAAATGCTTGGATTCCAATCTGGTGGGCATGGAATGCCATATCAACATTATGGAAATTTCAACTTGCCAATGCAAATGCCCTTGTCTCCTCCAATGCAAATGCACATGTCTCCTCCAATGCAACTGCCAATGTCTATGCCCTCGCATAGTGGCCATGGGTATATGCATATGCTACAAGGGGGAGAACTCCCCAATTTCAGAAGCCCCTCGTCTCATGGTGCCTTCGCGATGCCAACGCCACCAAGTGGCAATGAAAGAACTCCCGGCAGTGACTCCTCGAGGAAGTCGAGCCGACGTAGCGAGGATGCTGAGGGGTCTGTATCAAGTCCAAGCAAAAAGCTGAAGCAACCTTCCTCTTCTTTACAACACAACAACTATGGAAGCCCGAGCACGATGCCACCCTTATTCCATTACTAGCTGAACTTGCACGGCAGGGCCTTAAGGTCGATAAGACCTTTAAAGGGGCCGCCTTCAATGCCGCTGCAGCGAAAATCAATAAAACTCATGGGACGTCGTTCACAAGTGGTAATGTGAAAAATCACATGAAAGCATTGAAGACATGTCTCAAGGATGTTTACGAGTGCATGGAAATGAGCGGGGCGGGCTGCGATGCTGAGAAGAAGATGATTGAGCTGGATCCGAAAACTTATGACACGTGGGCGGCGGTAATTACTTCTATCTTATACATAGGCTAGGTGCTAGTACATTAAATATAGATATGAATGGTATGTTCATATATGCTCTGCTAATCGTTCGGGCAAACCCTCGGAAGCGCGCTTATGTGAACCAACCAATACCATAGTTTGATGATCTGGTTGTCATCATTGGGGGATGACGCTTCACGGGGGATATGTCATGTTCCTTGTACGAAAGCTTTGCAGGCCCATTTTCTGGAGGGGAAGGTGAGCCCGTAACGCCTGATCCTACACATATTCCTACTCCACCATGTCCCTGAGGACATACCCACACATGCGTCGACAGGAGAGTGTCCACATGGGGGACAAGAAATGCTACCCCACCATCGCTGGGGAAGAAGAAACAGCGGCGACACGCCGTGAGGGAAGATCCGGATGTAATGCGGGATATATCAAGCAATGTGAAAGAGGTCGCTGAGGCTATACGGAGTGCACACTCCCTGTCCCACTGGACTGAAACTCTTGCACAGTGTGTGTACGAGTTTACGGAGTATCCTCCCCCCTCTTGTTGAAGTTGTTTAAAGATCTTAGCATGAATGAGCTGGCGGTGCGTCAATTTTTGGTCGTGCCACAAACGAGTCGAAAGCTTATCCTTGAAGATTTAGTTGCTGATATGGAAAGGGACTTGCGGGACGCAGGTTATGAAAAAGAAGATGGCGCCGGAAAGATATGAGTATGGATGGGCCCTACCTTATGGCATTTTGGTTGATAATGGATGAGTGGTGGTTGGGGTTGGGGATGTGTTGTAGGGGTTAGTGTGAAACATATTGGCATGTCTCATTGGTGCAGTGTATGGGGCATGTCTCCTTGATGATTTTTGTGTGTTAATGTGATACATGTGGGTATGGCTACTTGGTGAAGTGTTTGGGGCATGGCTCCTTTATGCTGGGTGTCGTAATATGAAACAAATGTGCATTGCTCTTTGGGTCAATTTTTTATTGCATGTGTCACTGTTGATTATTTGGTTTATTTGATGCATAAGTGCATGGCCCATTTGTGCAGGTTTTGGGGCATGTCTCCTTGTTGCTGGGTGTCATAATATGAAACATAAGGGGATGGATCCTATTTTCAGTTTTGGTTTATGGCTCCTTGTAGATGTTTCCCTATAGCCTAATGATGAAGATAGTTACATGATCCCTTTGTCCCTTGGATATGCAAAAAATAGGTGGATATAGGCTTGATGGTTCCATTACCAATGAGGGGGATAGATGTGATGGAGCAACTGCTTATGTCCACCATGATTTATTGATAACTTAACTTTCTTCCTGAGGGCTTATATATCATATGTTTCACAATTCCACAGCAGTACCAATGTGCAATGCCCCAAAAAATTGAACCTAGGAGAAATGCACATATGTTTCAACCATATGATGATGACCATATATTGATTACTTTGTCCGTCGGTTATGTAGAAAAATTGGTATGAGGCGTGAAGGTTCATTCATAATGAGCAACCGCCTAATACATTCTGAATGCTTAAAAACATGTTAACCTGAGGGCTTAAAAACATATGTGCATTTCTCCCAGTTTCATTTTTTGGGGGCATTGCACATTGGTGCTGATGTGGTTTGGTGACACATTGGTGCATTTCTCCCAGTTTGATTTTTTTGGGGCTTTGCACATAGGTGATGCTATGGTTTTGTGAAACATATGTGAATTTCTCCCAGTTTCATTATTTTTGGGGCATTGCACATTGGTGCTGCTGTGGTTTGGTGAAACATATGTGAATTTTTCCCAATTTCATTATTTTTGGGGCATTACACATTGGTACTGCTGTGGTTTGGTGAAACATATGTGAATTTTTCCCAGGTTCATTTTTTTGGGGCATTGCACATTGGTGCTGCTGTGGGTTGCTGATACAAATGTTCATTTCTCCCAATGTCATATTTTTTTGAGGCATTGCACATTGGTGCTGCTGTGGAATGGTGAAACATATGTGAATTTCTCCCAGTTTCATTTTTTTTGGAGCAATGAACATTAGGTTTGCTGTGCAATTGTGAAACATATGTGAATTTTTCCCAGTTTCAAATTTTTTTGGGGCATTGCACATTGGTTCTGCTGTGGGATGCTGATACAAATGTTCATTTTTCCCAGTTTCATTTTTTTCGGGCATTGCACATTGGTGCTGCTGTGGGTTGCTGATACAAATGTTCATTTCTCACAGTGTCATATTTTTTGGCGCATTGCACATTGGTGCTGCTGTGGAACGGTGAACCATATGTGAATTTCTCCCAGTTTCATTTTTTTGGAGCAATGCACATTGGGTTTGCTGTGCAATTGTGAAACATATGTGAATTTTCCCAGTTTCAAATTTTTTTGGGGCATTGCACATTGGTGCTGCTGTGGGATGCTGATACAAATGTTCATTTTTCCCAGTTTCATTTTTTGGGGGCATTGCACATTGGTGCTGCTGTGGGTTGCTGATACAAATGTTCATTTCTCCCAGTGTCATATTTTTTGGGGCATTGCACATTGGTGCTGCTGTGGAATGGTGAAACATATGTGAATTTCTCCCAGTTTCATTTTTTTGGAGCAATGCACATTGGGTTTGCTGTGCAATTGTGAAACATATGTGAATTTTTCCCAGTTTCAAATTTTTTTGGGCATTGCAATAGGTGCTGCTGTGGGATGCTGATACAAATGTTCATTTTTCACAGTTTCATTTTTTGGGGCATTGCACATTGGTGCTGCTGTGGGTTGCTGATACAAATGTTCATTTCTCCCAGTGTCATATTTTTTGGGGCATTGCACATTGGTGCTGCTGTGGAATGGTGAAACATATGTGAATTTCTCCCAGTTTCATTTTTTTGGAGCAATGCACATTGGGTTGCTGTGCAATTGTGAAACATATGTGAATTTTTCACAGTTTCAAACTTTTTTGGGGCATGCACATTGGTGCTGCTATGGGATGCTGAGACAAATGTTCATTTTTTCCAGTTTCATTTTTTTGGGGCATTACACATTGGTGCTGCTGTGGGTTGCTGATACAAATGTTCATTTCTCCCAGTGTCATATTTTTTGGGGCATTGCACATTGGTGCTGCTGTGAAATGGTGAAACATATGTGAATTTCTCACTGTTTCATTTTTTTGGAGCATTGCACATTTGGTTTGTTGTGCAATTGTGAAACATATGTGAATATTTCCCAGTTTCAATTTTTTTGGGGCATTGCATATTGGTGTTGCTCTGGGATGCTGATACAAATGTTCATTTCTCCCAGTGTTCTATTTTTTGGGGCATTGCACATTGATGCTGCTGTGGGTTGCTGATACTAATGTTCATTTCTCATAGTTTCATATTTTTTGGGGCATTGCACATTGATGCTGCTGTAGAATGGTGAAACATATGTGAATTTCTCCCAGTTTCATTTTTTTGGAGCATTGCACATTGGGTTTGCTGTGCAATTGTGAAACATATGAGAATTTTTCCCAGTTTCAAATTTTTTTCGGGCATTGCACATTGGTGCTGCTGTGGGATGCTGATACAGATGTTCATTTCTCCCAGTTTCATTTTTTGGGGCATTGCACATTGGTGCTGCTATGGGTTGCTGATACGAATGTTCATTTCTCCCATGTTCATATTTTTTGGGGCATTGCACATTGGTGCTGCTGTGGAATGGTGAAACATATGTGAAGTTTTCCCAATTTCATTTTTGGGGCATTCCACATTGGTGCTGTTGTAGTTTGTTGATACAAATGTTCCTTTCTCTCAGTTTCATATTTTTTGGTGGATTGCACATTGGGTTTGATGTGAATTTGTGAAAAATATGTGAATTTCTCCCAGTTTCAATATTTTTGGGGCATATGACATGTTGGTGCTGCTGTGGTATAGTGAAACATATGTGCATATCTCCCAGTTTCATTTTTTTGGGTCATTGCACACTGAGGCTGCTGTGGTTTTGTGAAACATATGTTCATTTCTCCTAGCCCAATGATGAAGATAATTAGCCGATCCCGTTGTTCCGTGGTTATGAAAAAATAGGTGGTATCTTTTGGGATATACAGAAATTAAGTCACAGAAATATTCCTACTCCATCCTGAAGCTTCAGAGAGTATCTCTTGGGATACACAGAAATTAAGTCACTTTGATCCGCCGACAAGCCAGTGTGAGGATGAGGTCATGAAGATTCGCCATATCTAAAACATTGTCCATCTCTTGCGGAACAAATTTACTGACAGCCAGAAAACTGTCAGATCACACATCCCTGCTGTTAACACTCCCGTTAGGATTGACATACCGTAAAATGGATGCAATCCGCCTGCAGCAGAGATGGTTGGACCTCTTAAAAAGAGAGGACGACCATTGGGATCCAAGGATCAAGTCCCTCGAAAGAGTAGGACCCTTGGCAATGGTTAAACAATACCACCACAGGATGCTACTATAAGCCCTGCTCCCTCATCTCTCCCAAACTCTCAAAGAGAGAAAAAGCCGGGAGAAAATGAAGTTTCGATACATTATGTACGAACTGGGGAGTATTGGGACAAAAAGAGCACCGTTATAGATGACACATTTGCATGTAATATTGTCATCAACCTCGCGCATTGCGACGATGATATTAAACCATACTCTCTGATAGAATGTCAAAGAATAGATGATTGGCCAAAGTGGAAAGCGGAAATAGGAGTGGAGTTGGACTCACTCACAAAATGCAAGGTCTTCGGACCAATTGTCCAGACACCAAAAGGTGTAAAACCTGTGGGTTATAAATAAGTATTTGTTAAAAAAATGAACAGAACGAGATCGTTTGCTACAAAGCAAGGCTTGTAGCGCAGGGTTTTACCCAACGTCCAGGGGTGGATTTGTACGCCACATACTCTCTGGTCATGGACGCGATCACCTTCCAATTTCTTATTGGCTTAACAGCTCAAAAAGGTCTGGATATGCAGCTTATGGACGTCGTGACTGCATATCTATATGGCAATTTAGACTGAGACATCTTTATGAGATTGCCCGACGGTTATTCTTTTCCTGCAGCACTAAAAGAGAGACAACGTGACACATACTCAGTGAAACTGCAAAGATCATTAAATGGTCTGAAACAATCTGGAAGGATGTGGTACAACAGACTGAGCGAATTCCTTGTGAAGCAAGGATTTGCAAATAACCCAGTCTGTCCTTGCATCTTTATTAGAGCAAAGGCAACATGATTTGTCATCACAGCCGTCTATGTAGACGACTTGAACCTCATCGGATCTCCTGGAGAGATTACTGAGATTTTTAGAAGCTTGGCAGAAACTTTCGGGATGAAAGACCTTGGAAAGTCAAAATTCTGTTTAGGTCTTCAATAGAGCATCTTAACGATAGGATCATGTTACATCAGTCAACTTATGCATCGAACTTACTGAAAAATTTCCAAATGGATAAGTGCCACCCCCTCAGTATCCATATGGTCGTGAGATCACTGGATGTACATAAAGACCCCTTACGGCCGCTGGAAGAGGGGGAGGAAGTGCTAGGCCCTGAAGTGCCTTATTTAAGTGCTATTGGTACACTCCTTTACCTCGCTAATTGCACTCGTCCTGACATAGCATTTGCAGTCAATTAACTAGCCAGGTATAGTGTTGCACCTACACCGCGGCACTGGGCCGGAGTTAAGCATCTTCTGCGCTACCTCCAATGGTCCATAAACTTAGGTCTTTTCTACAGAAAAGGGGCAACAACAGGTTTAGTAGGTTATGCTGATGCAGGTTACAGATCCGATCCTCATACAGAGAAGTCTCAGACCGGATATATGTTCACTTTTGGCGGCACTGCCATATCTTGGAGATCTGTGAAGCAGACTATGACGACCATCTCATCCACACATTCAGAACTTCTAGCAATCCATGAAGCAAGTAAAGAGAGTTTCTGGTTACGTTCTATGATCCAGCACATTCTCACCTCTACCAGCCTGAAGCCTGGTGTTCTTGAGCATACTACAATCTACGAAGACAATGCATCATGTATTGTCCAGCTACAGAACGGCTACATCAAAGGTGACAAGACGAAGCATATCTCTCCCAAGTTCTTCTGGACGCATGACCTTCAGAAGCAAAAGCATATTGAGGTATAGAAGATCCAGTCTTGTAATAACTTGGCAGATTTGCTTACCAAATCCCTGCCCGCTAGTATCTTTGAGAAACTTGTAAGTGGGATTGGGATGAGGAGAGTGAGAAAATGTAAACTGGGTCAGGATGAGAGAATTATGAATGCATATATACATATGAGACTGATGTATAGATTCATAAGAAATCTGCAAGCGTGAAGATTGGTCAGATGAGTGGGAGTCAACAGTAGCATTGTACTCTTTTTCCTTGGCTATTGGTTTTTTTCCACAGGGTTTTCCATAGTCAAGGTTTTGACGAGGCGACCTCATTGACTCTGGATCATGAAGTATCCACCTCTAGACACACCCCTAGAACAGGGAAAGTTATGGAGAAACTGTTCTTTATTTAATAAGGCAGTTATCCTAACTTGGATCTTGAAGAATCCACCTCTTATTCCATGATTGGTTGGATAAGGGGAAGTATTGTGAATAGGGCCATTGGGCCCATTGTATCCACCCATCATTGAATGATATATATATGAGGGTAGGGGGCTCCTAACTCCTTACACCTTTTACCTTACGTTTCTCCCTTCATAACAGAAAGTTCATTGTAGTATATTAAGAAAACTGTGAAATATAAAGGTAATTTTTTTTTGAAAATTAGCCATTACCAAGTCAGGCCTTTAAGGTTGCTAACAAAAAACTGCATCAATCTTTCTATACATGCTTAAATTATTTCCTCCAAAGTTTCTATAAGTCTAAAAGAATCATTTTGATTTTTGAGTAACATTTCAAAAAACTATATCTATCATGTAACGATATCAGAGAAATAATTTGGGAGAACTAAAATTCAAGATAACTTTATGTTATTTTCAAAATTTAGAAAAGTATTTTAAGAGATCGGTGAAACATAAACATAGTTTAAGATGGACTATTCGTAATGCATAATCTTTTATCAGGCTGGAGGAAAAAGATAATTGTATTGATAACTCAAGTAGTTATACTCATGTTTATTAATCAGGAAACTCACATGAAAAGAAGCACATGTTAACATTAATACCAAAAACAAGGCATGCTAAAGCCAAGTTAACACATAATAATCCATATGAAGGAGTTTCATATCTACGTGGATAGCCATGCACTTTACAAAGTTGCGATGGTGATTAGCACATCATGGAAACAATTTCAGTGTTGCCTCACGTTCGCTTTACAACAAAAGAAAGATGAACATGTCATTTGTATATCTAGCATGAATGATAGAATTGATACGCTTGCTAATGATATTGATTTGAGTAAGCTTAAGCATGGGGAACTTGTTCAAAAACTTAAAGAAGTTAAGAACACTCCACTGCAAAAGCCACTCATTCTAGTACCTATGTTTCTACTTCTAAGAATGTCGCTAGAAATATTCATGTTGCTAGATCAAATGTTGTGCATGCAAATATTAAAAAAATTATGCATTTATGTATGGTAAGTATGCTAGAAATAATAAATTTAATGTTCATAATGATGCACCTCATGCACACCATGCTCCACACAATGTTTCATATAAACCACATATTGTGCACTATGGTAAAAAATGTTAGGATGCGTGATGACACGATATGGGTGCCTAAGCATTTAAATCTTAAAGATAGAAATCATTATATTGATAATATTGATAGCGACACACATGATTATCGAGATTATTCTTATATGCATAGGAAATCAAATCCAAATTAGATTTGGGTTCCTAATGGTTAGTTTCATTTGAACCCTTAATATTGGGGTATTCCTATACATTTATGTCTATTTTGTTGATACCCTTCCCTAGAATAGTAGAATATTTCTTAAGATATTATTTAAATATCTCAAATAATGTTAGTTTGATTGCATATCATGGTTTGAGCATATCTTACATTCTGTTATTAGGAGTCGATTATTATATATACATGGGTCGACAACTGATATTTTTTTCCTGACAGTAGCTTAATTTTTATTTTGTTCGAAATATATCTTGTTATTATGCTCGAATATCCATACTTATATATTGATCTTGATGATATTCGAACTCATGGCAAAAAAATTATTTTCAGTTGAATATAATAGTCCTGGATAATATTTTTAAAATAAATATGATTCATAACCCAAAGGACCTTAAAAACATCGGGTACCAAAAGTTGTTCATTTTCAGGTGTTTATTACAAATTGAGGCCAATCTCCATACATCTCCTTGATTCACAAAGACAATTGCTCAAAGAAGACTATTATGAGTTGGTGTGCACTTTTGTAGGGGGCTCAAGCATGTAAGTATATGTTTATGATATCATTTTTGGATGAATATTTTAATTCAACAATTGGTATCATATATATTAATGTGTTCATATTAGTGACTAGACATCCTTATATGTGACATACACTGTTAAGGCCAAAAATGACCGAAACAATTGAGTTGCTGACATGGACCCTTTCCTGCTGAGTCGGAGCCTCGTCAGCCGCTTGAGTGGGACCCTATGTTGGAAGAACCAGTGTCGTTGATGGATTATGGTTGATTTGCGATGCTTGTTCGACCCTCGAGCGGTTCGTATATCGATCGATCAAGGCTGAGAAGCTTAGGACCCTCACGCAGGATCGAGACTCGAAGATCTGCACCACAAGGAAGCATCAGGGGGGTCGGATCTGGGTCTCGACTCAAATCCCATCCGATGCTTAAGTTAGAATGGGAACTTAAGAGAGGGAAAGAGATTGGAGCAGCTGAAATCGATCCACGGAGGCTCGTCTCAGATCTGACATCGCAAACTCTTTTGTAGAAGAAATATAAGTTAGAAAACGTAAAGTCCGAGTATTAGATCTCGTACCTTGGGAGTTGGAACCTCTTGTATTTATAGACCTCCTGGGTCTTTTCAGTGACGTTGGGGGAATAACAGTCACCAATTATAGTTCCATGATCTCCGCTCTTTAATATGAGTAACCGTAGCCCATGCTCCCGCTATTTATGAGCTCACCTTCAATCCCACGTTCAATTTGTGGAAGTGCAATGGGCAACTGGTAGCTGTGCCTTGACTGAGTCTGTGTCAGACTTCTCTCGTGGGCTCTTTGGTCCTTCGTCACTCGTCGGACGAGTCATCTCGAGTGCCGGCCCGATGATTCAACATACACTTTTGTAGAATCATTTTTGATATTTGATGATTTACACATATTAATGACACTTTAAGTAATTCATTCCATATGACATGATATGATATGTTTCATGTGGACATTAGGGTTTAGCCTTATGATTGACATACTTGTTTGATTGATGTAGAATTAGGATACAACTCTGTTATGTATTTAAGATATATTGAGATTTTGAATCTCCTTATTCATTTGTGAATGATATACTTAAAAATTTCATTGTTCTTACTCATGCACATACAATGTATGGATAAAATCGTGATACACATATAATGCCATGCAATTTGAATATATTGTCTCATGCAAATTACTCCTTATGAGACATAAATAGTATAGTTTGATCGTGATATACATATTCTTGAAAAGCTGTATCTTATAGCGATGTATTTTTATGTTGAGCAATATGTGATTCCAAGTTCATTTGTGATATATTGATACATGTCATTCTTGGAATTATGTAGTATTATTACTCACATGCTTATGCTTCAGATAATTCTAGTCACTTATACATGCTGGTATGTTGCTTAGATTTATTTCATGTTTTGAGAGAAATATTATGATATATGCATCATTGAATATCATTTATGATTTGCTATAATTTGTAGTATCACATTTCTTGAACTTCATTATGAATGTTGAATATATTCTAAAGGGGAATGCGTATTAAGACTCATCTAAAAGATAACCAATGATGGATATTGTATCACCCCTCTTTGAGATTATTCCATTACATAATAGATGTCAAAGATTTGTGCTATACTATAAGTTATGATAGCTAAATGCTTACTTGAGTTGATTGTAATGATGATTATATGCTATACTAACTCTTATGAAATATTTGGATGATCGTTTAGATAAATTTCATGGCATGTCAATGTTTACACTAATTTGAATTAGTGAGATCCATACTAGATATTATGTCATATTAATTCATGCTTTGTTTTACCTTATGACACATTATGTTCTCACTTCATGACTTAGCTCACAATCCTTGGTTATACAACATATTTAGTGAAGTATATGCTATCATTAATGACATATGTCTTGACTTATGCTTTTCTTCTTGTCATATATCTTATTTATGATATGACACGTGAGACAACACTTGGTATCATTTTAGTGTTTGAGATTTATGAAAATTGGATATTTGTTTCATAAAGGACACGTTCATTTTTTGACTCAAAAGAAAAGATTCGAGCTATTGAGTCACCCTTAATGGAATAGATTCTACTCTTCATAAGTATCAATTCGATGTATGTTATACTTTGGTGTTACGTTCATAATATATTTATGTCTCATGTTTATTTCGAAATCGGAAAGGAAATTTAAAGTTGTTTATTCATGATCCACTTGTTGATTATGTCACTTTTGTATGCTATGACGCAACATGTGGTATGCATGATAGAATGATAGAAATGATATGTCTTTTCATTACCCTTGTCACACTATTTATTATTGGTCACCATCATATTACTTTTTGATGATGTTAAAAGGGGGGGAGAGAGAGAGAGAGAGGGAGGGAGGGAGGGAGGGAGGGAGGGAGGGGGAGAGAGAGAGAGAGAGAGAGAGAGAGATAGAGAGAGAGAGAGAGAGAGATAGATAGATATATATATATATATATATATATATATATATATATATATATATATATATATATATATATATATATATATATATATATATATATATATATATATATAAGGTTAGTTTATTGACTTTCAACTCACATATATCTTAAACACTTACATCTTTGATACATGCTTTACATTTACTTATTTCTAACCAGTATTGACTCATGAGGAGTTTAAAAAGTCATTTGCTAACACCATGCATCATTGTATGGGGAGTCGTATCTTATATTTGTAATTTTATTTTTTATGTATCAAATTGTTTGTCATCATCAAAAAGGAAAAGAATGTTGGTTATTGCATCATCCCCTAAGTTAGTTTTAATGATAAGCAAACAGTTATGGTTGCTAACGATGTTTTTGTAAGATAATTTGTGAGTATAGGAAATCAAGCCAACAAAGTAATGAAATTCAATTAAGCTAGCTAGGATTGATGATTCGCAGCAAGAGCTTGATAATGAAGAGTCATAGTACTTGGAGTTAATATTAAGATCAAAAGCTTAAGTCAAGAACTCGTGGAGGTGTAAAACTTCAAGACAAGTTGGTCAAGCTAAAGGAAGACACCAAGACTCCAAAAGAAAGTGAGTAGTGTGTCATTTTTTTAAACTTATCTTAGAATGTTAAAGCTATTAGTTGAAGATTTTATACACACTTAAATAATGTTTTAAACTTCTTAAAATATTTTGAAAACATTTTGCAAAGATTAGATTGAGTTTTAGTACGTTTTTGATATTTTCCCTTGTATCTGAATAGGAGTTGACTACTTGTTGAGTAGGGGTCGGCTACTTTTCTTTGGAAAATATTGCAAATGTTCTGTCCTAAAAAATAGTCGACTATAGTAGTATGGGGGAATCGACTACCGTTATATGGATAGTCGACTACCGACTGTATATGAATCGAATACTTTTGCCCAACGGACCAACTCGACTAAGCTCCACGATTTACGGAGACCTTTGATTTTTCCGTTGAAGTGGTATTTTAAATAGTAGTTTTCAACAGATTTTCTTCCTTATTTATGCTAAGAGTGCTAAGGGTTTTGTAACAACTTTATGAGAAAATAATGTAAGTTTGAAAGCTTTTCTAAACTCTCTCATTAAGATCTCCCAAAAAGATTTTTAAGGCAATAGTTTTCATTCTTTCAAAAGCTTTTAAGCCATTGATTTGCCTTGCAAATTTTTGTTTCTCTCAAGCTTAATCTTGACTCATATGAGAACAAAAATTAGAGTCTCTTTAATCTTATAATTGTTATGAAGGGAGAAACGTAGGGTAAAAGGTGTAGGGGGTTAGGAGCCCCCTGCCCTCATATATATATCATTCAATGATGGGTGGATACCCAATGGGCCCAATGGGCCTATTCACAACATTTTCCCTTATCCAACCAATCATGGAATAAGAGGTGGATTCTTCAAGATCCAAGTTAGGATAACTGCCGTGTTAAATAAAGAACAATTTCTCCATAACTTTCCTTGTTCTAGGGATGTGTCTAAGGGTGGATACTTGTAATGACCCTAATTTTAATGTACGCACATTTATACGTATTTTGGCGTGAATGCGTACGTATAATTTTTCGAAGTATATACGTAATTTTCTTTAATTATTTTGGTGAAGGAATTATTTTTAAAAAGATTTTAACTCATCATTTGGTATTAGTAAATAGAAGTATTTGAGGAAATACCATGTATTTAAGATGTGTGATGTATTTCCTTATGTATTTTTATTTTTCCAAAAATGCAAATACCAAAATTTGTAACCATGACACATCAATGACTTTGGTGTCATCTTGCATGATGAGAGAAAACACACTTGTCATTAGCCTTGACCAAGTGTGTGGAGGAGATTTAATTGGGGGAAAAACAAAACGAAATGAAAATCCAAAAAAAAATCAAAAATTCTCTCATTCTCACCCTCACTCTCTCCCCCTTGCAATCTGGCCAAAATTCTCCCCTCCCATTTCTCCCATTTTGCTCCACCCTCCCACCACCTCTCTCCTCCCTAAACACCACTCCTTCCACCACCAAGAAGCCATACTCTTCCCTCAACATTCTAACACCAAAATTTACCCCAAAATCATCTCCAAATCCAACAATTAGAAGCTAAGGTGGGAACTTGAAGAAGGAGACTAGGAGTTCAAGTTCATCAAGGATTAAGAAGGGCAATAGAAATTTTTTGGAGGACTTTTTAGAGACAGAAATTTCTAATCCGTTAGTAGGACTTAATTTTGGAACAAATGGTCTTAATTAGGTTAGCCCTAATTCTGTAAATTGATGTTAAACATGTAATTAGCTAGATGAACAACATGCTGAAATTTGCTCAGAACTGGCTGAGACTTTGGTAGCTGGCTGCACCTAATTGGCTACATAGAACTGCATGAAAAGAATATATGTTGTACATATTGAATCCCTTAAAAACTTTCATGTTTACAAGTTTTGCAAATTCGAACTGAAAAATTGGGTAAAAATTCAGTTTCTGAAATTGGTCTGTTTTTAGACAGTTTGGACACCTTTCAGTAAAATGAACAAAAATTCCTGCACACTTAATAAAATATTATGATCTTGGTGCCGTTGGAAAGCTGGCTTCAAGATCTTCAACTTGTTATTTTTAGAAATTTCTAACTTTGCCTTTAACTGGTAGTAATTTAAACTTGAAAATGCCTCAGTTTCTGATCCAGCAGACTGAAATTGTGTCTGTTATGAGAAAAATCACTATAATTCATATACTTGAAATTTTTTTCTGAAATTTGGTGTGCTTGTGTAGAACCCATATATCTAAAACTTTCGTGAAGAGACCAGATGCTAAAAAGGACTGTAGTTAGGTCAAACTGGCTATTCTTTCTGCTGTAACTGTTTAGACAGATTCAAGTTTTACATTACTATCATGCCATACTTTGCTATTTTATGTTTTTGTTCAATTTCAGTTATCATGCTATTATATGTTGTGCTCTATGTGATGATGAAGACAAGAGATAAGTGTAATGAGGAAGTAAAAGCGGTAGTTGAGATCGTAACGAATCGTTGTCGGAAACAACGATGAGATACAATGATGAAAAATTCTAAAAACTGAGAGTGAGCAGAGAGTTTGACATCGGGAGCGCTAAATCCATTCTGAAATGGGTGAGACTTCGGATGTGGGTTTGGGGGGACACATGTAGATTTTAGGGGTTAAGGAGCAGACAGTAATTTCGTATCTCACCCTATGGGTCACTCCCGGAAGGGGGAGTTTGAGAGCCGCTGGTGTGCTCGTGTCGCATCAAGTCGGTAAATGATGGTTTTCTCTATTTGTCCCAAGAAAAACCGAGATGAGTCTTGCTCCAGTACCTTGCACCGTTCGGGTACGGAGTTACGAGAGGCCCCTCCAGTGCTCGTGTCGCTGGAGTGCTACCACCTTTTCACCCACCCTGGGTGAAGTCCGCTTCCTTAGCGTCCTACGGTTTACCCGAGTTCCAAATCAGAAACAATGTTTAATTTTAATTAATTTAATCAGTAAGTGTACTTTAGTTTTGTTTACTTTATTTATTTCTAGTACTTACATTCTGTTCCCTAATTTCTGCATTATTTCTGTGGTTGATGTGACACATAGACACTAGTTAGGGAGACCAGTTCTAAAACTGGGTTCTACTAGAGAGTTAGGAGTTTCTACTGGGTCACGCGTTGACGTGTCCCATCCTGTGGCTTTCAGGTGCGGGACCCGAGCAGACTGTGAGGGTTTCGGAGTCAGAGACTGGTGCCAGTACTGCTAAGGTAGAGCCTACAGGCGACTTTGTATAGTTGGACTTCCCGGGGTTAGACTAATGGGTGTGTTGTACCGTGTATGGACCCTTTGCACTTTTTGGGTTGGGGGTTTCTTCTTTTGTTGTACCCCACTTTGGTACCCCTTTGATCAGATGATGTATGTATATGAACTCTATATATATGTAATGCAATGCTCTGTGTTGTTGTACTTTTCTTTCAGTGCTGCGAGTTTTATTTCTGTTTGGAGCATTTTACTTTTCTCTGTGTACTATTCCAGTGTTGTTGCAGTGGCCTGCTATTTTATTAAGTCAATCACAAAAAATGCCTAGTAGTATTTAGATAAGAGGGCTCGAGCCTAAGTCTGAATACTACGGCGGCCTCATCAGCTACGCCTCCCGTACTTGGGAGATCGGGACGTGACAGGTTTTTGTGGTGGCCTATGTAGGTCAGCTCACACCGTGATACACGTAGGAATAGTACAAGTAAAGCTCCAACATTATAATCCACAATTTTGGTACTGATCATCGTTTTCCCTGTTCATTCTTGCAGAATGGATCCGGGGAATGGATCGTCCGAGAACAAGACCCCTGCTTCTGATGTTGTATCATCTGAGGCCTCCCTGATGGGGAAGATTCTGATAGGGATTCTGGAGGATATGGTGGCTAGTGGTGTACCACCGAAGCCTGTGGGTATCAGGCAGTTCAGAGCTTTGCACCCGAAGTCCTTTTTGGGCAAGGAGAGTCCTCTGGAGGTGGACGAGTGGATTAGGCATACTGAGGATGACCTGGAGGCTGTGGGATACCCGAGAGATAAATGGGTGGATACCGCAAAGAGACAACTGACACATCAGGCACGAGATTGGTGGAATGCTCAGGAGTTACATTTGACCAAGCCGATCTCGTGGGAGAAGTTTAGAGAGCTGTTTGAGGCTCAGTTCCTTTCAGAGACGAAGAAGGATGAGCTTTGTTTGAGGTTCGAGCACCTGACATAGGGACGACGGAGCATGGATGCTTATGATGCAGAGTTTTCCTTATTGTGCAAGTTTGCTCCGGAGTTGGTGCAGTTGGAGGCCACCAGAGCTAGACGATTCAGGATGGGGTTGGATCCTGAGTTCAGAGCAGCGATGTCGACCTAGGTGCTGCTTACATATAGTGTCATACTGGAGGCGGCCAGGATGCATGAGACGCATCTGAAGAGTGTGGATAGAGGTCCAGCAGCAGCAGCAGAGAGGTGCCCTACGGGTCAGCAGAGAAGTTTCCCGAGGCCTACTCAGACCACTCAGTTCCGGAGGCCTGAGCTCCACAAGCGCCATAACGGCGATTGTCCTGTAGATTTTGTGGGAAGTTTGGGCATGAGCAACGGGATTGCAGGTTTAAGGATGGGCGGTGTTTTACATGTGGTCAATCAGAACACATCAGTAGATAGTGTCCTCAGCAGAGGCAGACTTCAGGATCAGTGGCACCAATGGTAGTCCGACATGTGCAGCAGAGGACCCTTCCACCGGCTCCACAGAGGCTTCCACTGCCAGCTCCACCAGCACTTAGTACAGTGATTCCGAGGGAACCACCTAGACCTTCCCCGCAGCAGTAGACCCCCAGGAGAGTGACGCCGAGGCGCCAGGCTTTTACCATGTCAGCTGTGGAGGCAGAGGACACCGGTCGAGTGATCAGTGTTACCTATTTATTTTTAGTAATGGGTGTTTTCTTATTTCTATTGTAGTATGTTATATTTGTTGCTGTAATTAGGATGTTTAGACTCTTTTTTTAGTTTGTGTTATTTCTCTTAGGTGTTATTAGAGTTGTTTCCTTCCATGCCTTGTCACTTTTTGATTCGGGAGCATCCCATTGCTTCCTGTCTCAGTAGTTTGTGACTAGGAATTCCTTAGTAGTATACTCCTTTACTTCTAGTTGGAATATCCATACATGGAGTGGAGTGATCCGCAGTTCTTCAGAATACCGTCAGTGTCATGTAGAGATTTGTGGACATAGGATGAATGCATATTCTTAGTAATGGAGATGCCTCAGTTTGAAGCAGTGTTTGGAATGGATTGGTTAGGGATGTTTATGCCACTATAGATTGTAGACTCAGGAAGATAGTATTTCAGATTCTTGATCATCTAGAGTTTGAATTTCTTAGTGGTAGTAGTTCTCTTGGACCGTTGAAGTTTAAGCCCAGCCCAGTAGAAGTGATGGTAGAGATGGAAGCTGAACCTGTATTATCGAGGGTAGTCTGGGATTTTCCTGATGTCTTTCTAGACGATATCTATGGACTTCCTCCGGATAGATCTTTGGAGTTCACCATTGATCTGATTCCAGGCACTCAATCGATTGCGAAGGCTCCATACCGTATGGCCCCTCCAGAGTTAGTAGAGCTTCGTAGTCAGTTGAAGGATTTGTCAGAGCATGGTCTTATTCAGCCAAGTGTTTCACCATGGGGTGCGCCAGTGCCTTTGATGAATAAGAAGGATGGATCTCGAAGGATGTGCATCGATTACCGGGAGTTGAATAAGGTTACTGTGAAGAACATGTATCCTCTTCCTAGGATGATGACATCTTTGATCAGTTGGGTGGATCGCGTGTATATTCGAAGCTGTATTTGAGAAGTGGGTATCACCGGGTGAAGGTCAGATGATCAGATATTCTGAAGACTGCATTTCGAACCCGTTATGGTCATTATGAGTTCTTAGTGATACCTTTCGGCGTTACTAATGCACCAGCCACATTCATGAGATTGATGAACCAAGTCTTCTATGAGTACTTGGAAAAATTTTGTGGTCATCTTCATTGATGATATTTTGGCGTACTCAAGGTCAGAGGAAGATCATGCTGAGCATCTGAGGATAGTCCTGGAAACTCTGAGGCAGCACCAGTTATATGCTAAGTATAGCAAGTGTCAGTTTTGGCTGACCAAAGTTGCTTTTCTGGGACATGTTGTATCTGGAGATGGGATAGCTGTATATCCAAAGAAGGTTGTTGCAGTGGAGAAGTGGCCAGTTTCTAAGTTAGTTACGGAGATCAGAAGTTTCATGGGATTGGTCGGGTACTACATGAAGTTCATCAAGGATTTCTCTAAGATCGCTCAACCGATGACTCATCTACCCAAGAAGAATGTTGCTTACAATTGGTCAGAGGAATGTCAGCGAACATTTGATGAACTGAAGCATAGATTGATCACTGCACCTATCCTGACGATTTCAGACCGTTCAGGTGGATATGAGATTTTCTGTGATGCGTCAGGCAGAGGATTGGGATGTGTTCTCCTTCAGCATGGTAGGCTAGTAGCCTATGCTTCTAGATTGTTGATGACTTATGAGAGAAACTATCCTACACATGATTTAGAGTTAGCAGCAGTGGGTTTTTCATTGAAGGTGTGGAGGCATTTTCTTCTGGGTGAACGTGTTAAGATATACACAGATCATAAGAGTTTGAAGTACGTGTTCATTCAGAAAGAGCTGAATATGAGGCAAAGCAGATGGGTCGAGTTGATGGCTGATTATGATGTTGACCTCCAATATCACCCTGGAAATATCAACGTAGTGCCTGATGCTCTTAGTCGCATGCCGGCAGTGATGCTGTTGACGGCACAGAGAGAACTTTAGGGGTGATGTTCAGCAGATGGAGATTGAAGTTGTCTTACCTGGTACATTAGTAGTGATGATGAATTTGCAAGTTCAATCTGATTTGGTTGAAAGGATTAAGGCATCTCAGTCTGGAGATGGGAAGTTGAAGAAGATCCGAGAGCAGACAGAGGCCGGACTTCGTAATGATTTCTATATTCATGAAGATGGGTCTCTGCATTTTGGGAACAGGATTTGTGTGCCATCAAGTGACATTCGGGATGAATTGTTGAGAGAAGCTCATAGCTCACCTTATTCTATCCATCCTGGAGGCACCAAAATGTATCGTGATCTGCGACAACATTTCTAGTGGCACGACATGAAGCGCAGTGTGGCTAGGAGTATGGCTTCATGTCTGACATGTCAGCAAGTCAAGGCCGAGCATCAGAGAACGACAGGACTTTTGCAGCCTCTTCCGATTCCTGAGTGGAAGTGGCAACATATGACGATGGACTTCGTAACTGGCTTACCTTGCACTCCTCGAGGAAATGATGCTATTTGGGTAATCGTCGACCAGTTGACCAAATCAGCTCACTTCATACCTTTTCGAGTGGGCCAGTCGACAGACCATCTTGCTAAGAGATATATGGAGCTGAGATTCCCTGATTTATATCTCTGTTTGATTTATTATTGATATAGATTCTGATTAAGTCATGTATGCAGGAAATCGTGAAGCTTCACGGAGTACCTGTATGCATAGTCTCCGACCGTGACACTAGATCCACATCTCACTTTTGGAGAAGTCTGCAGGCTAATTGTAACGACTAGTTTAGCGATACGTAGTTCGTTTTTCCTCTAGTGTTGTATATCCTTCTTCGTATCCGTAGTTAAGTCGTAACGGACCCCGTACCCGTACCTGGACCTCGTATCCACGACCCTATCGGAGGCACGATTACCTCAGTATTTTTTTCTTTTTAATTTTTGGATGTCGTGGGACCAATCTACTCTAACATCATTGTTAATCAATAAAAACATCTTTTTCGTTAAAATTTGAATTTCAAAATTCGCATATCTAGCATACGGTTTAATCCTATTAAAATCGAATCTAAATTCATTGACTTTTATCCTAATCTAATAACTGATTACTAATCACTATTAATTAATGTTAATGCTTAATAACTTTAGATTCCTTACGGTTGGTTAAAAAAACGAATCAAATCAAAATCCTTTTGACATTAATCCTAACAACTTCAGGTTATCATGTCCATTCCCCCACGTCACCCACGTTCCACGCAAAAAACCCCTACTTCTCTCCACACGCACATCTCCCTCTCCCTAATCTTTCACTACAAAAGGATCCCACAACAAACTAGTCCTTTTTTTTTAAAAAAAAGAAAGAAACCCCTGAGAGCCCATCCCCTACCTTTCCAGCACACAAACCCAGGAGCCCTACTCTCATCTCATTTCAAAACAAGTCAACATGGCAAATTCACGTGCCCTTCTTCTACCTTTAAAAACCTAAACAAATGAAAGACAAAGCCCAGTTAAAAAAAGAGGAAACCGCTACACTCTCCTCTCCAAACCCAGTCTAAATCCTTCCCAGCGTCAAACCATCAGCTCCTCCGCGCAAAACTCATTCGATCGCACCTCATCTCCCAATACCCTTCTGACCACCCTCTCCTTCCCGGCGAGCCCGCGCCCTTCATCATCTCCGACGACCGCTCTCCTCGCCTCCACGCACGGAACCGACGGCCACCGCTCAGCCATCTCAACGACGGCCCCTCCTGTCCTCGCCACTGACCCCGTCATTTTCCCAACGGGCATCAACTCCGGCCAAAGCCCTGTCAATCTCTTCGACCTCAGCCTTTCACTGGCAACGACAACGACCCACGTCTGTCGTTCCTCTCCTCCCGCCGCCGTCCACATCTCCCTCGGCCTCCACAATCGCTACAGCACCTTGAGCTCCTCCTATCCACCATCACAACCAAGCTCAGCCTCCTCGACAGCCACCGCCCCAGCCCAACGTCTCACCTCAAACGCCTACGCCAACACCGCCGTCTCTGCCTCAACAGCACAATTGCAGCCCAGAGCACCACCCTATCATATTCTCAGTTTGTCCGCCTTCCCCTCGCCCTGTCGCGCGGCCATCTTCTCCTCTAGCCATCAGCAAACCGCCGCTCCTCCCCTACTCGACCTCAGTCCGGCCCCTCCCCCACTCCGACGCGTCCTCAGGCCAGCATCCAACAACTCCGAAACTCCCCTCTCTTCTGCACCGCCAGCCCTCTTCGACACAACTCCTCAGCGCACAGCTCCTTCATGCGCAACTCAACATCAGCTCTCCCTCAATAGAAACATCCCCCCTGACCAGGCCAACCTCCAGGCATCCGAACCCTCTTCCCTCCAACCTGCAGACCCTCCCTTCTGTCGCACAAAGCCTCCAGTCGACCTCCTTCGTGTGCGACATCCTTCTCTCCTATTTTAAAACACCTGCCTGAAACCCCAGCTGCTCTGTCCACAGCCTCGACCAGCGCCCAGGCCGCCGTGCATCCCTTCAACCTGCATTTATCGTCGACATCATCTCCTCACCGACTGCAGACCGTCGACAGCCTCCAGGCACTGTTGTCCACCACTCCCCTCACTGTCGCGGTGAGTATTCAGTCCGTAGACGCCGTACACGTCTCCGCTGCCCATCGTTGCGTCTCAACCCCCTCTACATCATCGGTTAGTAACTCTATCTTACTATACTCACAACCCACACCGTAGGACAGAAAACCTAATAAAATTGAATAATTAGACGTCGTAGGAACTTTTATAACACTGTTATGATCGAAAACAGTCAATTCTGAATATGTATTTTTTCAAACCAGCGAACCACTATCACCGTAGCGTAGTACCTGTCGAGACGAACCCGACAACACCAAGAACGCCGAAAACAGGCTAGTGTACAATTAGATATGAATTTTTGAAGCTTGTTGATTTATACGTCACTTTTACTCTCTGCTGCATAACTTGAAATTTATACATGAAAATGACACCATGACATTTTGGACTGAAAATGTAACCCAATGGCATATAATTCGATATACTTCAATTTTAAACAATGAGGAAGGAAATTGGTTTCTGTAGCATGTTCAGTAAAACTCATGTTCAACATTCTTTTTAAATTGTTGTAAATATTGTTCAACCCACTCCTGCTTATTGAAAATGTTGTAATAACAAAGTAATGTTGATAACGTTAAATTTCTGCATGTCTTGAAATGTTCAACAAATTGTGACATCGTGAAATCGTGCGCCTCGAAGGCGGATTCGTGACTTTCGTGATGTCGTGTGAGTCCACTAGGCTGGCTCGTGTTCCAGCACAAAATTGGGGTGGGGTTAGGATTGAGCGGCCACTAGGCGTATGAAAGGATCCTCTCTTCAAAAGCACCACCCGCATGCGGTGGGATAGCGTCAATCACGGTAAACCCCCGTGAGAAGAACGACTCACTCAGCACGACCTAAAGGCGTGAACCCTATGAGAGATTTGAAATATTGACATTGAACTTGCAATTACTATTGTTGTCTCAGTAAATTGGCGTGCTAACGAACTCAATGAAAACTTTACTTCTTGAAACTGCTTAGAACTGCCTGATAGGAATGTCTTATTTCATTTCATTATAATTGGCATGTTGAAACTTATTGCAGTCATCTCATTTAATTATTTAATGTCTTTTAAAATTCATATCATTTGTATACCTTGCCTCTGGTTTCTAACCTCTTCTTGCAGACCATTGTTGACATACATTCATGTTTTTGGATGTATGTCAGATACCGAGTTTGAGTGCCAGGAAGATCCTCTCGAGATGCCTGACTTAGAGAGCCAGAGTTCACCGTAGACGCCGAGTCTCTCCTCGCGGAGGACTAGGGACCTTCACCGTCGTCCAAGGTTGTAAAAAACGCTAGGCGCTAGGCGTTCGGATTGCTAGCGCCTAGCGCCCAGAGCATTAATCGGGGATTAATCGGCCTAGGCGGATTTGCATTTTTAATTATTTTATTTATTTTTATATAATATATTTATGTTTATATATAAATATATATATTATTTAAAATACATCAAATATTTAATACATACTAAATCAAATCCAGTTTACCTATTTTAGAGTATTTGTGCACAACAAAATAAAATTTAAAAGATACTCTTGTGCAATTAAGCCATTTACCAAAAACTCTTAGACATCGCCCAGGAACCACCTAGAAATCACCCAGGAACCACCCAGAGCGCCCAGACACCGCCCAGAACGCTTAGGCGGCCGATTAATCCCAAAAACGCCCAGATTGACCACCCATGCCATACTCAGAGCGTTTACTGGCCGCCGTCCAGGCCGATTTTTAGAACACTGCCGTCGTCGTCTTTCTTTAGTTTACTTTCAGTTGTTGTTGTTGTTTAGTGTACGTTTCTCTTGTTACTACTTTAGCCCTGCTGTGGCTTGTCATTTAATTTCGTGTATGGGCTTAATATTTCTGGATGTGGCTTTTATTTTTGAATGTATTCTTATTGTTCTAAAAAGCACGCAAGGACATGCCCCGTGTTTTTATCACAGACGCTCATTGAACTCGAGCTTCACCGCTCCAGTTCATGCGGATCGCGTAACGTTCTCACTTCCGGTGTCTTTTGGGAAGCGGGGCGTTACAGGTTTTAGTAGTGGCCAATGCAGGTCGTGCATTTGCAAACTTCAGAACAGTAGAAATACTATCATTAGCCAAAACATCCAGAATAGTTCGTACGCAAAATTACTCGAATACCCTGTCTCAGCACGATAGGAAACCAATACCAGGATAATAGGAATAGTTAGTTAGACACTCATGCTCGTTAGTTAGACACTCGTGCCACGACTTAGTATTATCATCTTGGGAGTCACCCTAGCGATTGGTCATCCAGCTCTGACCATATTAGATTTTTGAGTTTCGTTAGTTGTTCGCTTGATTCATCGAATCTAGGGCTCAACCGAACGTAGCGATCGTCGCATCCGTGCAAGTCGAACCTGAGACGCCTGTAATGAGTAGACTTCGAAGCGTAAGATATTCCAGATCTAAGATAAGATCTCGATCTCGATCCACAATGAACCCTCACCTTGGCTTCCCTATCGCAGTCTAGTTCGTTGAAGAACCTTAGTGCTAAACCTTAGTCGATCCAATGATTATTTTCCCCTGATTTTATTATTTTCTAATCATTACACTTCCATGATAATGATAGTAGAAAGCCATCATAGCGTATTCACGGAGTTACTTCTTAGTCGTCCTTACGTTTCGATCGTCAAACCTATTCCGTGTCCTCGATTCACATAAACTCTTCAGGTCCGCCATCTCTAACCTTGAACCTCCCCATTGCAGATCCAGGGTCTGTTAAAAAGGTATGTTCGATATTTCTTTTCTTGAAATCTTCGCTAAGTTTAAAATCCTTTCGAAAACTTTTACTTAGATTTTATGCACTTCAGTCGACTTAACCCAATCTTGATTATGAAACTCTTCTGACGGGATCTTTAGTTACTCTCTTATAGTATATTCTAACATACATCTTTCGTACTTCTACTTCACATAATCTCGTATAGCTACTCTATTTTCCTCATGTAATGAACTTCTTTTTTAAAAAAACTTTATTTCTATTTCACTAGTTCAAAATATCACATCCTTTTCTTACTAATATATTTCAAAACGGTCATTCATACATACTTTTAAAATACTTTCCTAAGTTAAATAGAACTTCAAAATCTCGTGTGTCAAATTTATAATCATTGCCTTCATATTTTTTTTTAAAATTTTTTTAACAAACCTATTTCCACTTTCAAAACGAGCACTACATCACTATGACCATATTACTCTTCACCTATTATTTTAATAATCATATTTTACGTTTTAACTTATACCGTATGCTCGCTATTTTACGTAAGTTATGACGATATTGTTATTTTTATACATATCTTTATCTTCTTAATCATTTAATTACTTTTAAATATTTTATGTCACCCAACCAACTAACCTCTTATCCATGTCACACCCGAAACCGTCCATCACAACATTAGTTCGTTGCATCATTCAACTCTGAATCCTACACTATTGCTAGTTATCACATTAGTGCTTATCATTGCTTATGTTAGCTTTAGTATAAGTATAGTGGGACCATTAGCATTGATTGTGGCGTTGTTGTGGTGCATGAATATAGATGGTGGGTGTGGATCCGTGTGTGCGAATCCCTATATACCACCCATGTATGAGTGTGCTTACCCTTAGTATATTAGTATGGTGTGATTGTCTATTGTGTCGTGTGTGCATGTACGGTAATTTGTGATATATATGTATATAGTCGAGTATAAAGTAGTAAGTGTTATATTTATACCTAGGCGAGTGATTAGCTATATCACGATAGGAATATCTGAGCGTATTAGATTTAGTATAAGCTAGTTACTAGGAGTATATGTACCTTAGTCGTACTTGTTAATGGTTGTAATTATATGCAAGTACAGTGATGTGCATGTTAGGTGTAATGATAATGGGTGTACGTATAGTTGTGTGTGCAGATTTATTAGGTGATCTATATGTTAGTATGTCTGGCGTGTGCTTGTATGTATATATATATATATATATATATATGTGGTTAGTTATAAGTGTATATATATATATATATATATATATATATATATATATATATATATATATATATATATATATATATATATATATATATATATATATATATATATATACATTGTATGAATAAGTGTGTTTTATGCATAGAAGGATTATAATATCGTATTACCACTAAGGGATGATATATGAGCATGTGTATACCAGAAAGTATGCATAGTCGTGTGTTTGTGACTACATATATATGGATGTATGTAATAGTATACTAACCCTATGTAAATTAACATGGTTGTGTATACTAGTGTATGTATATATCTGTCCTATGTAGACACGAGATAGGCGTGTAGTAGTATAAGTATGTATATGTATGTAAAATTTATGTATGTATATGTATTTGAAAGTGTGTGATATATAAGTAAGTATATGCATATTGATGTATATTGTTTCATTATACTGTATGTATGACTGGGATAGAATGACCTTAGTGTCTAAGTTCGCTCACCCATATGTCGGCCTATTTAAGGAAGTCTGATGACGGACTTGATTTTAAGGTGGATATATTACGATGACCCTAGTACTATGAGTAAGGCATGTATAAATCTGTGTAGGGTGTAAGGTAATACGTGCATGTATATACGTGTAGTGATATGTATTATAATATGTATATGGTATTATGCTGTATGTAAAAGTGATTGTACGATTGAAGTGTTAATTGACTAAGAATGATTGTATTTATGTGTTAGTGGTATGTCTAAGTGACATGTGGTACTATATCATTATAGATTGTGAGTGTATAAGATATATGGTAATACATTGTGTATTAGTAATAGTGTGAGTGTGCAAGGTGATGGCACACTTACAGATAATAAATCGATGTGGTTGTGTAGTAAAGTGTTACTACTCGCCCGAGTATAATATTGGTTTGGATTGTATTTGTAGGATGGTATTATATTAAACGTGTTATGTTAATACATAATTAGTAATGCGTGTAGGTGTATTGTTACTACTATTAGCTTGGACGTTGATTAGTATTATCAGTGGTGATACTATTGGTGTTGATATTAGTATTAGAATACTATTTGGTTATGTCATGATGGTTATTTATGGCGTGTATACGTTAGAAGAAGAGATGCGAGCGTTACTCTTACGCTTCCTGGTGCTTTAGCCGTTGAGATTCTGAGGACGGAATCGTTTTTAAGGTGGGTAGGATGTAACGACCGGTTTTAGCGATACGTATTTCGTTTTTTCTCTCGTGTTGTATATCCTTCTTCGTATCCATAGTTAATTCGTAATGGACCACGTACCCATACCCGGACCCCGTATCCACGACCCTATCGGAGGCGCGATTACCCTAGTAATTTTTTCTTTTTAATTTTTGGATGTCGTGGGACCAATCTGCTTAACATCATTGTTAATCAATAAAAACATCTTTATTGTTAAAATTTGAATTTCAAAATTCACATATCTAGCATACGGTTTAATCTTATTAAAATCGAATATAAATTCATTGACTTTTATCCTAATCTAATAACTGATTACTAATCACTCTTAATTAATGTTAATGCTTAATAACTTAAGATTCCTTACGGTTGGTTAAAAAACGAATCAAATCAAAATCCTTTTGATATTAATCCTAACAACCTCAGGTTATCACGTTCATTCCCCCATGTCACCCACATTCCACACAAAAACCCCCCACTTCTCTCCACGCGTACATCTCCCTCTCCCTAATCTTTCACTACAAAAGGAGACACAACAGACTAGGCCTTTTAAAAAAAAGAAAGAAACCCCTAAGAGCCTATCCCCTACCTTTCCAGCACACAAACCCATGAGCTCTACTCTCATCTCAATTCAAAACAAGACAACATGGCAAATTCACGTGCTCTTCTTCTACCGTTAAAAACCTAAACAAATGAAAGACAAAGCCCAGTCAAAAAAAGGAAACCGCTACACTCTCCTCTCCAAACCCAGTCGAAATCCTTCCCAGCGTCAAACCATCAGCTCCTCCGCGCAAAACTCAGCCGATTGCACCTCCTCTCCCAACACCCTTCCGGCCACCCTCTCCTTCACGGCGAGCCCGCGCCTTTCATCATCTCCGACGGCTGCTCTCCTCGCCCTCCATTCGCGGAACCGACGGCCACCGCTCAGCCATCTCACCGGCGGCCCCTCCTACTGTCCTCGCCACCGACCCCATCATTTTCCCGACGGCCATCAACTCCGTCTAAAGCCCTGTCAACCTCTTCGACCTCAGCCTTCCGCCGACAACGACAACGACCCACGCCTGCCGTTCCTCTCCTCCCGCCGCCGTCCACTCTCCCTCGGCCTCCACAGTCGCTGCATTACCTCGAGCTCCTCCCATCCACCATCACAACCAAGCTCAGCCTCCTCGACAGCCACCGCCCCAGCCCAGCGTCTCACCTCAAATGCCCACGCCAACACCGCTGTCTCTGCCTCAACAGCACAACTATAGCCAAGAGCGCCATCCTCTCATATTCTCAGTTTTTCCGCCTTCCCCTCGCCCTGTCTCACAGCCATCTTCTTCTCTAGCCATCAGCAAACTGCCGCTCCTCCCCTACTCGACCTCAGTCCGGCCCCTCCCCCACTCCGACGCGTCCTCAGGCCAGCGCCCAACAACTCCGAAACTCCCCTCTCTTCTACACTGCCACCCCTCTTCGACACAACTCCTCCGCGCACAGCTCTTCCATGCGCAACTCAACAGCATCTCTACCTCCATAGAAACATCCCCCCGACCAGGCCAACCTCCAGGCGTCCGAACCCTCTTCCCTCCAACCTGCAGATGATTCGGGATATAAATTGTATGTTTTTACCCCCTAACTATCTCCATTTGTGCTAAAGATTAGGCTTAATGTTGCTCTTTTTGGGTATATTTTCGCTTTATGTCGATTTTAGAGCTTATTATCATTCTTTGCACAAAATACGGATTTTATCGTCGTTATTGGCTTCCTATTATTTTTCATATGCTCCTGGTATTATTTTGATTATATGGTCAATTTTTGAGAATTATTGGAGCATTGGAATATTTTATATAGCTTATTTGGAGGTCAATATTGTGTTTTTAATAGTCATTAATTAATGTTCACATCAAATGGACTAATTTCTCCTTCTCATATTTTTCAGGTAATCCTAGGAGTCTTTGGGATTTTCCAGAATTTTTTGGAAATTTTCTGGGCCTCCTAGGTATTTTTGGTGATTTTATGGAGGAGAAATGGGGTTTAAAACCCAGAAAAACAAAATTAAAGGGGCGCCACGTGGCGCAACCAGATGGCGCCACATGGCGCCGAATCCGTTGCGAATTTGCGGGGGCACGTGCGAGCACGTGCCCCGCTTGCGAGTGAGCGGGCCGCCGCTTGCGCATTAAAAAAAAGTTTTTAAATTTTTTTTTTATTTAACTGAGCGGGCCGCTGGCCCGCTCGAAATTCTCGAGCGGGCTTCGCCCGCTCTCGCGAGCGGGCGGCCCGCTCGAAAATTTCGAGCGGGCCCCGCCTGCTCAAGCCCCAGGCGCGCGCGGATGCGAATTGTGCGGGTCGGGCTTGATTTCCCCGACCCGCAAGCCCGATAAATTGTTTTTAGATGCCTGGGTGCGAAATGCGGAGGGTATCTCGGTTTTTGGGGGTTTTTGCTTGCGTTTTTAGGGTTCTTGGAGCCCTAGCTCCAATTTTCTAGTGCTTGGAGGGGGAAGAGGCCATTAAAGGATGAAGGAAGCTAGGAGGAGGAGCTAAAGTGGAAGGGGATGCTTCATTTGGAGAGATTTGGGTGAAATCATTCCTCTCCCTTTTGTAATTTCATATCTCTCAATTTGTATTGAATATTGGGTTATTTTTGAATGAGAATTCCATCTTTGATTTCATAATGATTGAGTAGTGTAAGATTGCTTGGGATGTGATTTATTGATGTTGTGTGTTAATTATTGCCCTAACTCCCTCTTGCCTATTATATTGTTAATGTTGGATGTATAATTAGGGCACAATTTCATTGGCCAAGTCCCGAGAGGGCAATTTGAGAAAATGTCATGCTCGTAATTTGATTAGTGTTCGATTATACGTCCATTCCTATTGCTAATTGTGATGTCCTTTAATGTTAAATTCTCCGATTGGGCTTCCTTAGCCGGATGACCAATTGAAGTATATGAGGGTAATTTGTGCTTAATTAACACCAACATTAGTGAATTCACAACCCATGCTCCTCGACTTGCTACCCTAATTTCTCCCTTTGGCTCTATAACCCTACCAATATAGGTTAGGATTTTTAGTTTCACTTCACGTTTTTCACCACGATTTCCGACATTTCCGCCGTAATTTAGGTAGTTGTAAAACACTTTAATTTTCTTTATCAATCAAAATTTGTGAATATAGAACGACTTGTCCCTGTGATCCGACCCGGTACTCACCGGTTATTTTTATATTGCATTGACGCTCCTACGCTTGGGAGCGGAAGGCGTGCCCTGTGCGCGTTTTCCGAGTCCAACCAAATGGCGCCGTTGCCGGGGACAACGGTTTCTACTATTAGCAATTTTTGATTGATTTTGAAATATTTAGTGTGAAACTTCTATCTCTTAGTGTGCGTCTTTTCGATTCTTCGTTTTCCACTTATTGTTCATCCTTATTTATTTTACACTTTTTGAGTCTTTTTGGCTTTTGTTTTTTTTCAAACATGGCAAGTACTTCAAATTCTCTTGGGTTTGACATGCGGGTGACCAAATCCTTACCGAGATTCCTTGGTAAGGATGCGGAGAGCCCTTACCTACATATTAAGAAATTTGAGAGTGCTTGCAAGCTTCATTTTGATGGGAACACATGTGATGAAAAGTTTTATCTTAAATTCTTTCCCTATTCGCTGGATGGTAGTGCATTAAATTGGTTTAAAGTTTATATCTCTCATATTTGTCCATCTTGGCCTGTACTAAAGCACAAATTTTGTATGAAACGGACTAAGAAACGGACTAAGAAATTATACACAGTGTGAAACGGACTAAGAAACTGCAACATCATATATATATATATATATATATATATATATATATATATATATATATATATATATATATATATATATATATATATATATATATATAAGAGTACACAAGAGTACACGACATATGAACAACACCATCTCCATCAAAAAAATCACATAGATATGATAAGCAATTATACACAGTGTGAAACGGACTAAGAAACTGCAACATCATATATATATATATATATATATATATATATATATATATATATATATATATATATATATATATATATATATATATATATAAGAGTACACAAGAGTACACGACATATGAACAACACCATCTCCATCAAAAAATACATCATGATAATACATCCATATACCATCGCTACAAAATATCCATCATACAATGACAAAGAAACACTCAACCCTAGCCAAAACTAACAAAAAAATCTAGTCTAGGGGTGAGTGTCCAAATCCGTAACAGTAGCATCAGTCGATGTGGATGACTGATGGATCTGAAGGACGACCAGACTGGCGAAACACCGGTCTGGAGGAGCGACGAGTAGGATAAGCAGGAACCTTCCTCTTGGAAGACGACGCACCACCAGCAGAAGACACAGCACGAACATGCACACTGGGCTGGACATCAGTACACGGGGGCACGAAACCGGAGGAGGAGGGACATCAACAGACTCGGGACACTTCTCAGGAGGTGGAAACATGGCCTGAAGCTCAGCCAGGATGGGAATACCGTGAAAAAGGAAAGACTTGAACTGAAGCTTAAGAAGAAGCGAGAGCTTGAGGTCCAAGTCGGATACACGCATTTCGATCAAGGAAACACATTCACACAGCCTGTCGAGGAGGAAATCCTCAAGAGGAACAGACGGTGGAGTCAAGGAACGGCGGTCAGCTGGTAGAGAGGAGGGTGCAGCTGCAGTCGCTAGAGGAATAGGGTCACCAACAGTGATATCCAAGAACTCATCAGACGTCGGAGGACTGACAGGTTCCATGAGATACAAAGGATAGTAGCTAGGGCAAGCAAGAAGTGGTAAAAGAAGTAGGATGACACCAAAGCTTGATGATCAGCAGCGAGTGTTAATTAAGCATACAATTGACGTCGAGAGAGAGAGATAATGAGTAGGTTCCACTTCGACAGAGGGAGATCAACAACGGATTAGAAAGAAATCGCACGATATAGACACGAGAGAAGGAAAACCTAAGTTGAGATGAGAGATAGACAGTTGAAGAGGCACAAGACAGTCGACTGGAGCACAAGATCGACGCAATTGACAAACGAGAGAAGATCGACGGCGGAGAGATCGACGGAAATTTTCGAGCGGGGAAGACGAACGGTTTCAATCGGAGGAGAGAGAGACAGTCGATTAAAATGAACGTGTCTCGATGATATAATGAAGGGCGAATGAATCTGGGCCGTTGGATCAAAGAATCGACGGCTCAGATCAAATGAGTGAACTGCCACAACAGGAGACAGTCGACTGTAGATCAAAAATGAGTCGACTGTTTGAAGTGATAAGGGATGAGCTAAGGTTGACAGACAGTCGACTGTTGGGTAACACACAGTCGCATGTCCGTGAGACAGTCGACTGTATTATACTCATCGGTCGACTGACTGAGAAATAATAAACCTGAAGATAAAACAGAGACTACTGACGAAATTGACAGGCGCCTGATGACTAAAATGCAGTCGCCTGTTGATTCAACAGTCGACTGTAAATTTGTCATCAGTCGCCTGTGCGAAAGATACAATTTGCTGACTGAGAGGATAGAGTAAGGCAGTCGACTGTCGAAGGAAAGACAGTCGTCTGTCCTGGTCCAAGAATGCACATCGAGGTTAAAATACAGAGAATACGCACAACTCACCCAAGGACCTATACTCTAACACATCATAAAATCAATATCAAATGATAAATCATTTATAACATAAATCTCTTAAAACAATCTGAAAACTCATGAAAACATGAAATCTCAATAGCCTATCTCAAAACCAATATATGATATATCAAAATAAGAGAGGCAACCAGATGATATGAGTTCAAAAGATGTTATAACAAGTAAGTTGAACTCCTAAATTTGAGATTCACCCATAATCCCTAATTCTCCACGCAACCTCACAAATGAATCTTCTTTAAGAGGTTTTGTGAAGATGTCGGTGATTTGTTTTTGGGTTTCAATGTACTCTAAGATGATGTCCTTCTTAGTTACATGATCATTGATAAAATGATATCTCACATCTATGTGTTTGGTACAGGAATGATGTACCGGATTCTTGGAAAGACATACAACACTTTGGTTATCAACCATGATAGGGCAAGTACCACAATTGACACCATAGTCCTTAAGAGTGTGTCTCATCCAAAGAACTTGTGCACATGCAAGACCCGCGTCAATATATTCTGCTTCAGTCGTGGACAATGATACCAAGTTCTGTTTCTTGGAGAACCAAGAAACTAGGGAATTTCCTAGAAAATGGCAAGTGCCACTAGTACTTTTCCTATCGAATTTGTATCCGGCAAAGTCGGCATCACTATATGAGATCAACTCATATGTGCTAGATTTAGGGTAAAGTAACCCATAATCTAGTGAATGATTGAGATAACGAAATTTTGTTTAACGTAATCAAGTGTGACTCCTTAGGTCTAGCTTGATATCTAGCACACAAGCATACAGAAAACATGATATCGGGCCTACTAGCAGTTAAATAAAGTAAGCTACCAATCATACCTCGATATAGACGAACGTCTACATCTTTTCTGTTCTCATCCTTGTGTAGATGGGTTGTCGTACTCATGGGAGTCCTTTTGCTTGAAGATGATTCCATCCCGAATCGCTTAATAAGCTCCCATGTGTACTTTGTTTGATGTATGAAAATCCCATCCTTCATTTGTCAAATTTGCAATCCAAGGAAATAGTTAAGCTCGCCCATGTGACTCATCTCGAATTCATCTCTCATGGACTTAGAAAATTCTTGACAAAGATTAAAGTTAGTAGAACAAAATATTATATCGTCTACGTAAACTTGAATCAATAGGATGTCATTTTCATAATATTTAATGAAAAGTGTTGAATCAACCTTACACATTTTAAAACCTAAATCCAAAAGAAAGGTCTTGAGTCGATCATACTAAGCTCTAGGAGCTTGTCTCAACCCATTCAACACTTTCTTAAGTTTGAAAACATGGTTTGGAAATTTTTCATGAATGAAATCGGGAGGTTGAGCAACATACACTTCTTCATTGACAATCCCATTTAAAAATGCACTTTTGACATCCATTTGAAATAATTTGAAATTCTTATGAGATGCAAAAGATAAAAGCAATCTAATAGCTTCTAATCTAGCTACGGGGGCAAAGGATTCTTCGAAATCGATACCTTCTTCTTGCTGGTAGCCTTGAGCTACTAACATTGCTTTGTTCCTTGTGATGACCTCGTTCTCATCGGTTTTGTTCTTAAAGATCCACGTGGTCCCAATAACTTGATGACCACTTGGAAGAGGAACGAGCTCCCAAGCTTCATTTCTCTCAAATTCCATTAGTTCTTCTTCCATTTCCACTATCCAAGAGCTATCCTCACAAGCTTCTTAGATGTTCTTTGGCTCAATGGTAGAGACAAATGCGCAATGAGAGAATTTTTCAATTCTTGACCTCATTCGAACACCCACACCAATATCTCCAATAATTTGGTCATGTGGATGGTTGATGACCACCAGTATTCCTGCATTACTTGGAACATCTTCAACAATCTCATTAGTAGTGTTAGTCTCAATAATCGAATCATTAATCTTGACTTTATTAAGAGAATCACATATAGCATTTACACTATCATCAACAATATGAGGAAAATCAAAATCTTCATAAAATGATACGTGTAGTGATTCCTCGATCGTTGAAGAGGTTTTGTTGTATATCCGGTAGGCTTTGCTACGTGTGGAATATCCAACAAAAATTCCTTCATCGGATCTTGGCTCAAATTTATCTAAGTTTCCAAAGGTGTTCTTGATAAAACATTTTGAACCAAAAACTCGAAAATATTTAACGTGCGGCTTTTTGTCATAAAATAACTCAAAACAAGTTTTGTTCGTTCGGGGTCTCAATAGGATCCTATTGAGCACATAACATACAGTGTGCACCGCTTCTGCCCAAAATTGTAGTCCATGGAGCATGGTGCGAGTACACTCAATAAGAGTCCTATTCTTTCTCTCTACAACACCATTTTGTGGTGGTGCCCGAGGAAAAGAAAAATTGTGAGTTATCCCGGTGTCATCACAAAACTTTGTAAAAGACTCATTCTTAAATTCTCCTCCATGATCACTACGGATAGTGATAATGGTGGATCCTAAGAGATTTTGAATCTTCTTTGCAAATATGGTAAACTCTTCAAAAGCTTCATTCTTATTAGTTAAGAATGAAACCCAAGTAAATCTAGATAAGTCGTCAAGGACAACTAATCTATAATGAGCATGGCCTAAAAAAGCGGTTCTAGTTGGCCCAAACAAATCTAGATGAAGAAGTTCTAGGGGCCTCTTAGAAGTAATGCCTTCTTTAAGCTTAAAAGATGATTTACTAAGTTTACCTTTTTGACAAGAATCACAAAAGTTTTTCTTACTAAAAGCAATTTTTGGAAAACCTTTGACTAGATCATGCTTAGCTAACTTATATAAGTGCTTGAAGTGAACATGACCAAAACGACGATGCCATAAAAGTTGTTCACTTGTATTAGCAACTAAGCAATGTTCTACGGTTTTAGGCAAGCTCAAATAATAAATATTTTTACGCCTAATACCGGTAAATAAAACAAGTAAATTAGAATCAACAATTTTACACAATCCTTCTCCAAAGTTAACCTTGTAACCTTTGTCACAAAGTTGACTACTGGAAATGAGATTGTGACATAAACCACTAACTAAAAATACATTAGTAATTAAAGGTTTGGATGGGTTTCCGACTATACCTACTCCAATAATGGTTCCCTTTTGGTTACCTCCAAAAGTGACCGTTGCACCATCCTTGATGCTAATCACTTCGGAGAGCAATGAGGGATCTTCAATTATGTGTTTGGAGCAACCACTTGTAATGCCCTACGTAGCTACTGCACAAGTACTAGAGGGGGGTGAATAGTACTTTAAAATAATCAAGAGCGTTATTCCTAATTATCTTGCAAACTTCAACCAACAATGCGGAAATGCGGAAATGTAAATATTAGACAACAAAGAAAACAATCACAAACAAACAATTTAACGGGTTCGGATCCACCCAAGTCTCCCCGACTTGTTCCCGGTGATCATACGTCCCAAACACCCGGATCCCATCCGGATACTTGAGTTAGAAACTTCTAACTCAAATTTGCACTATAAAATACTTGTAGAAAACCTCTACAAAGTCAAATCATACACAAATGAAATTGTGACTCCCACAACCCGGGATCACAAACAAATCTCTCACAACCGAGAGAAAAACACTTGCAATATCAAATATAATGAAATACAAACTTACCGACAAAATCCTATGCCTTGAATAAAACTTACGATTTAGGGCAAAACGGATTTTGGGGAAGATGAAGAGGCACCAAACCCTAGCTCCAAGTAGATGACCAGCAATGGAGTCCTAGGTGGATGTTGGTGACCTAGAATCAAGCACTTGGCTTGGAAGGCTCACAATCAATGAATCTCTCTTTTGAAATAAGAGTGAGGGAGAGATTATTGAAAGGAAATGAATGAGCTTTGAATGAGATTTAATGCTTCTCTTTTGATCTCTAAACTTCAGTAATAATCAGCATTGAGTGCAATGAATGCAACACTCCAAGTATATATAGGATAGAGGAAAGAGAGAGCAAAAATCGTGGCATTTAATGCTCCAACGGCTCTATTCTGAAGCAAACTAGTCGGTCAAAGAAGGATGACTAACCGACTAGTTCATCAACTAGTCGGTCGGTCAATCAACATGAACCGACTAAGAGATGAACAACCAAAAGAATAAGTTCAGACTGAAGAGAACTAGTCGGTCCAAGAAGACTTGCCAACCGACTAGTTTCATAACTAGTCGGTCGGTGAGTCAACTGAGACCGACTAATAGATAAAACAAATAGTCTGAGCAGAAGTTGAATTAGTCGGTCAAAGAACAAATGTTGACCGACTAGTTCATCAACTAGTCGGTCGCCAAATGTACATAGACCGACTAACGATAAACAGTAACTTAGGCTGTATAGTAGAAGCTCAACTAGTCGGTCTAAGAAGAAACACTGACCGACTAGTTTCACAACTAGTCGATCGGTGAACCTTCTTTGACCGACTAACTGTAAACAGTAAGTGAGCTAGAATTGAAGGAGGCAAACTAGTCAGTTCAAGAAGCTTTGCTGACCGACTAAATCACCATCTAGTCGGTTGGTTCTTCTTCTTGAACCAACTAACATGCACAAGAAGTCGCGAATCGAAGCGCGAAGCTTCGGGAAAGTTCGTATGGACTTCTAATAAGATCCTAGCTCTAAGATATGAGCGTTATGAAGATTAAAATGTAAGACCTACTCAAGGCTTAACATTCTACGAAAAGAAGCTAGAAGGCATAAAATAAACTTGACGAACCGTCTTCAAAAGCTTCAATCGAATCTTCATGACTTTAATAATGGTCCATAAGCTTCAACGAAGCTTTAGGCATACGATCACGTGCTTTGAGAAGTCTCGAGACGTCGCTTGGGATGTTCATAGAAATTTGGCGACGATCTCCATAACTGCGCTCACGAAGAGTTAGTTCACGATATATTTATGTTTGTTCATCATCCAAAACCAAATCCGGGGAGTCAATACTCAACATTCTCCCCCTTTTTGGTGATGCCAAACCAACATAAATAATAATAAAAAATAATGATTCAAATGTAATTTACTTACTCCCCCTGCATTGATGACACGTTAGTTCCAAAATTAAATAATAATCATACGCATCAAGCAGACGAGTAAAGTATAAAATGTGAATCGATTATTGAAATATCGGATTTGAAATCCATTTTTATATCTTAACTCCCCCTGAATCTAACATATCAAATTAGATTTTTGGAAAAATGCTTTAAATTATCATTTAGCTCATTGTCATTATTATATCTCTCCCCCTTTGACATTAGCAAAAAGAGTGGGAGGAGATCAACGACAACAACAATGGCTTCAAATAAAAGCACGGGAGTTGTAGAATACGACCACGGTCCAAATGACACCAAAGGAAAATACGAATTAAATCAAAGCGTGTCAATGAGACCAAAGTAGAAAATCGATAAATAAAATCATCAAAAATTAAATTAATTTTACGAATTGAGTTATGGAATATACTCTCCAATATCAACATTCTTGGTTAATTTAGTGCATGGAAAATAATTCTATGTTTCCATAGAAATAATTTCTATTTAACCAAGTTATTATCGTCGAGCGACGATATCAAACATCAGAGACATAAAAAGAATATAATGTGCACAAGAGAATAAATGTCAACATCGATGTATATATATATATATGTGAAACATGAGTACATCAAAAGTATACATCGCCGACATACATAAACGATCCTCAGATCGAAGCACAAAATACAACATCATACCACAGCAGATATCGGAGTATCACATACATACAAAAATATCAAAACACCATCAGAGATACATCAAAATACATCACAAAAGTATTAAAAATCATGACCACCATCTATCCTACCCAACTCACACACACAACATATATCATCCAATGTGCACTAGGAGAGTCCTCAAAGAAGCTCAGGAGGTAGCGGGAGGATCTGCAGCAGCAGCAGGCTCTGCAGGAGGTGAGGTGGTCACAGGGTCAGCAGGAGTGGAAATCTCTGGCACGACAGAAGTGGTCTCGGGAGCAGCAACAGACGAATCATCCACCGGAGGAATGGTGGTAGCAGGTGTGCTCTCGGGATCACCGACAGAAGTAGCAACAACACCAGAAGACGTACCCTCAGGGGCATGAGCAGCAGCAGAACGAACAAGCTCCTCGATCTCATCCTCATCCAAATCTATCACGTCGTTAAAATAAGGTAAATCGGTGCCCTCCGGCATCGATATAGCGACAGAAGTGATCTGAGTGTCGGGGCAAGAAGTGAGGACAGTCCCCGACGACTCGACGACGGTAGAAACAACAGATACATCAGTGGAAGAGGCGGCTCCTGAAGATGTGTGGGCTGGAGGCACATGGAGACCGGTAACTAGAGCGGCTATGTCAAGCAGCTCGAACTCCGAGGAGCGTGGGCCGGGGTCATCGGCAGCAGCCTCGACTGGTGCTCCAGGGGGCTCAAGATCGTGAATGGGAGGGAGTGGGAAAACCTGAGGAATCATCCAGTCAAGCTGGACGGCGGGGATATGAGTCAGGTGAGGGGAGAGTAGGACCATGTGTGGATCGTGGCAGGTACCTACTAGGTAACGCCAGTGACGAGCACTGTAAGGATGGAGGATATGCATGTGCTCGAGCACGCCAATAGTCAAGCGTGTCGGGCCAGGGGGCGGTGCAGGTCAGATGGGATGGGGATACTTAGCATCCTAGCAAAGATAGAAAAGAAACCACCACAGCAGATATCCGTGGAATGGAATGTGGTGGCTGTCTGGTATAGGCGCTGACACAGCCAGTGGGCTGCGTCAGAGAGCATGGATGGTCTCAGAGAGCCATCCGGGTGAAATCTGAGAGGTCGGGTCATACCCCAAAGATGGGTAAGTTCAGGGAGGGACATAGTCCCGACCTCCAGTCTGCAGAATAGCGTGCATGATAGGTGCCTCTGGGCGTAGCGAAGGCACGGGTGAACAATGCACGATGCCTTTGCCCGGCTAGGGCGGTACTCAGAAAGTCCAGAGATACACTCCCAAAAGGTGCGTGCATCAAAATCAGTCAGGTCTTAGGAAGTGGAAAAAGCTGACCTAGGCTCATGGACAACAGGGAAGTGCAAATAGTCCCGGATCATAGCAAAAGTGACCGTGTAGTCATGATCCAGGAGACGAAAGGTGATGCCGTCACCTGCGACGGTGAAAGAAAGGGAGCTAAGACCTCTAGGGCTAGGCGAGTGTAAGTGGGGGTGTGCACTCCGAGGAATCGGTCGAAACTGATCGCTCGGTAAAGGTGGTGCACGCCGTGTAGGATGCCCAGGGACCTAAGAGCCGGCACATCTATGAAAACGGTAGGCACTAGACGGCGATGGTAGATCCTAGAGTAGCGCGCTCTATGTGCACTATCTCGAAAAGTAATGCCGTGGGTAGGGATGTGTGCGGTGGGGTCATCGATGGGTGGGGGTGATAGGGTAGCAGTGGTGGAGACAGAGGTGGAGGGGGGAGCAGCTGAAGGTACATGTGTGATGGAGGTGGGAATGGTAGTGGCAGTGGTGGTGGCAGTGATAGTGGGTGTGATAGTGGTGGGGGGTGTGGAAGTGGTGCGTGCATGGCGCTGTGGATGGGAAGAGGAAGCGCCAGAAGATGGCCTCTTCCCGCGAGCGGGGGGTGTGACAGATCCGCCTGTGCGAACCATAGTGACGCACACGGTAAAATAATATGGTAAGAAAAGAGATCAGGGAACGAGTGTACCGTGGGTGCGGATGATGCGGACGCGCGAAAGATCCCCTAAGCTATTCCACACTGCTGCTACTAACGTCAGAGGAGAGATCTTGCAAATCGAAACAGTCAAAACGGCAGATAATCAATCAAAAATGGGTGGAAAGCAGATATATTGTGACTCGGGCCGAGCAAAGAGCTACTCGGTCTGAGCTGTGCATGCATATGACTCGGGGGGAGGGGCTAATCGGTCACGAAATTGTGACCAAGCAGCGACTCGGGCTGTGGGCTGTGACCGAGCACTGAAGTGCTCGGTCTGTGCCCTAGGGCACGAGTCAGGGGGAGGGAATGCGAATCGCCGTGCGGCGAAGGGCGGGTTTCGGCGGCGAATGATAGAGAGGGGGTGTGGGGCGGCGGTGGTGGGGGTTTAACAGAGGGGGGGTCGGTGGTTTAGGTGGTGGGGGTCGGAGGCGCCGTCGACGGCGCTGTCGACAAATAGGAGGGAGAGAGAGGGGCGACGGGGAAGGGGTTGGATGTGTGGGAGGCGGCACCGTCGATGGCGGTGGCACCGTCGACGGAGGCCGCCAATGTCTAGGGTGGAGTTGGCAGGGGGAAGGAGGGGAGGTGGCGGGGAGATAGAGAGAGGGAATGAAGGAGGGGGTGAGGGTTTACCGGTGTACGGGCAGCACAGAGGGCGTCGTCGACGGCAGCTCAGGCGGAGACGGTGAGGGGGAGAGTAGAACAAGCAGGGGTTAGGAGCTCGGGGGGAATTAGGGAGATTAGGAAAATTTTTTAGGGTAAAATATATATTTAACAGCGAGGTTAAAATAGGGAAAACGGGTTGCGGGTAAAAACCCGACCCGACTCGGTCCGAGGAGCTGGGTTGCTCGATCGAGTCAATTCAAAAATTTCGATAGGAATACTCCCTCCGTCGTTGCCTGCTCGGGGCGAGCCAATAATGCTCTGTCCGGGTCTTCAGAGTGACGTTTTCTCTCTAAATTTCAAGCCTGTACGACTCGACCGAGCAGTAGGTTGCTCGGGCCTAGTCATATCCTTCTCAGGCCGAGCCAATAATGTTCTGTTTGGGTCGACAGAGTGACGTTTTCTCTCTAACTTGAACGCCCTGTAGTACTCGACCGAGCAGCTGGGTGCTCGGTCCGAGTCTATTTCTACTCGGACCGAGTAGCAAGCTACTCGGGCCGAGCTTACGTATCTCCTTATTTTCGTATCAGTTTGACTCGACCGAGCAGCTGAGCTGCTCGGTCCGAGTTTCCTGTAGCTCTTTTTCATCCTTTTCCCTTGGTTTTCTTCTCAAATCTTCGGTTCCGTTGCTTTCCTCCGGCTTCCTTCCGTTTATAATGTCCATATGCATACCCCCAATCGTCCGTCCTACACAAAACACAAACTCGTCAAATTTTTTATGATTTTTATATTTTTTATCTAAAATCACAAAGTAAAAATAAAAAAATAAAAAATTTGAAACTAAGAAAGAAGGTCCAGAATCTAAGGAATTGGGTTGCCTTCCAATAAGCGCTAGTTTTAAGTCATGAGCTCGACTCCCTCTGATATATCAGTGTTCATTTGGTGCGCGATGGTCGCACGTCACCCTTCGGGACGGTGCAATTCGACGGCGTTTGACTTCCACCTGCTCCAACATTCTCCTCACAAGATATGGTCTCCGATGCTTGATGGTTTGACGAATGGCGTAGAAACTCCTCATCCAATACTTGGATGTAAGCGGCGACCGCTTTGTTGTAGGTTAGGTCACCGTCGTCATCTACGCTTGCTTTAACTGGGTCCTTCATGACCCCTTCAGCAGTAAAATCTTCAATCGCTTCCTCCTCCAGAAGCTCCAGATAACTAGCCCCTTCTACGTGGGCTCGCTCCCTCATCGGCTTTTGTAGCCGGAACTCAGCTTCAATATTTCCCACATTGAGGGAGAGGGTCCCTTCTCGGACATCTATAAGCACTCCGACCGTCGCCATGAAGGGGCGGCCGAGTATGAGTTGAGAGCTTCCCCCCCTCAGGCATGTCCATAATGATAAAGTCGACTGGGATGCATAGTCCTGGAGGTATCTGGAGGATGACATCCCTCGCTATCCCCACCGGGTAGGTGATAGAATGATCGGCAAGCTGGATTGACATGCTAGTCGGTTCCAGCTCGCTTCCCGTCTGGAGTCTTTTGAAGATAGAAAGGGGCATCAGGCTGATGCTAGCCCCTAAATCAATTAACGCCTTGCGGCATTCCTTTAATGGAGCATGGCACGGTGAAGCTCCCCGGATCCGGCAACTTCCAGGGGAGGTGGTTCTTGATAATGGACGTGAAATCCTCCAATAGCTTGATTTCTTCCGACCTTCGCTTCCCTGTGATGAGATCCTTTAGAAATTTAGCATAAATCGGGATCTCAGTAATTGCGTCCATAAAAGGGATATTCAGCTAGATCCCCTTTAATAGCTCCATAAATTTGGAGTACTTCTTCTCCAATTTGGCTAGGGCTAGCCTCTGTGGGTATGGAGGAGGAGTTCTGGAGACTTTTCCCTTGGATGCATCAACGGGAGGCGGCGTCGTCGTCGGTAGGACGGGAGGTGCATCCGCTCTCTCCTCAATAGTGACAGGCCTTTCAGTGGCCTCAACTCCATCACTGTAATCAATAGCTCCTTCGGTGGTGATCTTGTCCTTACTAAGTATCGGGACCATGATGGGATCGATAACCCGTCCTCCATGTGTGGTCACTGAGACCACGGCGTTGGCTTGAGCTCTAGGGTTGGTCTCCGGTTGGGAGGGTAATCTCCCCTGATTCTTCAACAGCTGCGACATCTGTCTCCTCAATTCATCGAGCGAAGAATTGATGCTCTTGAATTGGTTCGATGTATCCTGATTAAAGCGAATCTGGCCGCTCATGAAGGTCTCCATTGTAGATTCGAGATTGGACTTTGGTGGGGCCGGCGCATAATTCTGTTAAGGCGGCCGGTTGTACTGATATCCCGGCGGCATGTAGGGCCCAGCTGGCCTAAAGCCACCCTGCTACTAGCTCTGCTGCTGCTGAGGAGGGGGAGGAGGTCTCTGAAATTGCTGAGGTTGCAGCCCTCCGCTCGGGTTTCCGTAAGAAAACCCTGGGTGATTCCTGGAAGCAGGATGCTGCCACTGATTCCGCCCCTCTCCCTGGACGTACTGTGCAGTCTCGGGTGTCTCAGCACCCTCATAGTGACCCTCAATAGGGATATATCTCGGGTCTACATATTCCTCAGCAGGATGATAGGAAGTGCTGGGTGCCGCTGGGATGGAGTCCAATCGCTGCTCAATGCGGGCCACCTACTTGCACACGTTCTCTATATGGGAGTCCAGGTGACTAGCGGCCTTGACCTCAGGAGTCCAGGTGATCACGGTCCGCTCATCGCTCCACTGCTGGGTGTTGGCAGCCATGTGCTCCAACAGATCTATAGCCTCCTCAGGAGAGTTATCAAGTAAGGCGCCCTGCGCCGCAGCATCAATAATCATTTTGTTGCTAGGTTGGAGCCTGTTGTATAAGCTCTGCACCAAGTCCCACGGCTGGATTCCATGGTGAGGACACTGGTGTTGGAGGTCCTTGAACCTCTCCCAAGCCTCGTAGAGCGACTCCTAGGGTAGCTGCTTGAAATTAGATATTGCCCCATGGATCCGGATCGTCTTCGAAGGTGGATAAAACTTATCCACGAATGCAAGCGTGAGCTTCTCCTAGGTAGTGAAGTGGTTGGGAGGGTGAGCTCGGAGCCAGTAGGAGGCTTTGTCCCTCGAGGTGAAAGGGAAGAGCCGCAGCTTCACCGCATCATCATTGACGTCCTTCGCCTTGAATGTATCACATTTTGCCAAGAAGGAGTTAATCTGATGTTGGGATTCTCGTGAGGATGCCCATAGAAGGGATCCTGCTGCATCAGATTTATTAACCCCGTCTTAAGCTCGAAGGTTGCCGCTGTCAGCTGCGGTCTGAGGACGGAGGAGTTATTCCCAAACATCGGTTTCATGTGGTCCCTGATGGACCCGGTGCGAAGAGGAGGAGGAGGATGATGATTCTCTCCCATCTGAGCAGATGGAGATGAACTTATGCTAGAGGCTCTCAAGGCCCTGGCTGTCTTTTCGATCTCAGGATCGAACAATAACTCTCAAGTAGACCCCTTGAAGCGGGTGTTCATGCACCAACAAAACTCAGAAAAATACTGTCAGTAGCACCGAAATAAATAAAGAGAATAAAAAATGATGGAAGGGTGAGAAATGGTCGGAATGCTAGCAAACTTCACAAAATACAAATAAACTGATATAAAAACACTATTGCCGACCCCGACAACGGCGCCAAAAACTTGATGCACCCGTAGGCTACACCTAGGATCCACCTGGCGGTGTCACGATCGCCAGACGTAATATGGCCCCTAGGCTACGACTCCAGGCTCAATCCGCAAGCGGACGGTGTCGAGTTATAGTATAAAAGATTGTCGGATCCCACATGGACGGTGATAGTGTCGGTGATAATCGCAGTCTATTTCTAAATTTAGAAGTGAGGTAGCGGTCACAGTGAAAGGTTTGGGTTGATTTTTGTTGTTGTGATATCAATAAAAAGGGACTAGGGCTTTAGGGATCGCCGCTAGGATTGTTGGGGGTTGATGTTGGGATCAGATCCTCACATTGCATTAGGGCTAGGGAATTAATCCCCCAATTCGTACCACTCTCGTGGGTTAGAATTGCGTGGTATTTCGGTGGCTCTCGTTGACGCAATGTCGATAGTCGTCAACGTAGCGGTATAGTTTGTCGATGGATCCCCTCAAAGCGCGAGCTGGGCATGGTCACGTGCCTTGGTTGGATCCACCGATTTCCCTATTCGAATCCCTAGATACCCCTTAAGCACATCAATTCCACAGACCGTGGGCATGATCTCAGTACAGGTTATCTACGGATTCGGTAGGATCTATCAAAATACAACCCTAAATCACCAATTCAACATAGGGATCCAGATCTACATTTTCCCCCTAAAATCCTAGGGCTAACCCATCAACCCTAGATTAGATCTACTCAGACATCACAATAGGAACGCACAAAAACATCAATTTAGCAGAAGAAAATATTTTATCAATCTAGAAATTAGGGCTAAAAGAACTTACAGCGAGAGTAGAGGAACAATAGATCCAAACAAGAGCAAAAGCAATAATCTTCAATTAACGGTCCAGAAATTCGCTACAAAAATTAATCCCCAAAAAGTTCCTACCAGAATCGCCTAGAGTTCTCCTCTAAAATTTCTAAACAAAAGCTAAGTGAACTCTCCTAGCCGAGCCCGCAATCGCGAGCTTCAATCGCTCCCAGATCGCGCGCATCGCGCGCTTCAAAAACATTCCAAAAATGCCCCAGGAAGTGCCGACCGAGTAGGTGACTCGGACCGAGTAGGGTAGCTCGGTCAGAGTCTCGGTCTGCGTAGGCAAGCTACTCGGCTGCTTGGAGATCTGGAAGTCGACCTACTCGGACCAAGTAATCTCTGCTCGGTCTGAGTTGGATCGGCTCGGTCTGGCGCTCGGGCGCTGCTCGTGCTGTGAAATATTGGGCTGCTCGACCGAGCAAATGAGCTGCTCGGTCCGAGTCAGCCCGTATCCGTCGCTTCTTCAAAGTGATATGGCTCGGGCCGAGCATTTTCTGGGAAAATCTCCTGCAGCATCCTGGGGCTTCTCTCTCTGCTCTCTCTCTCTTTTCTCTCCTCCAATGGCTCCAGGAACACGGCAAACTCCTCCAGAGCCCTGCCAAAAAGCTCACGAACACGTCAGATGTGTCCATACCCAAGCAGGGGTCCAAATCGCTCCAAAATCCCTGAAAATTCAAAATACACTACGAAACTCGAAATATCGTCAAAAATGCAAAATCGTAGTAAAAAGTGGGATTTGGATGCGAAAATGATATGCAATGCGATGAGATAATGATATGAAAATGATATAAAATAAGGACACATCAATACTACATCGGCATCGTTAGCTACGCCTCCCGTACTTGGGAGAGCGGGGCGTGACAATACTTTAGGATCCAGTGTCAACGAGGTTGCCTCGTCAAAATCTTGACTATGGAAAACCAAGTGGGAAAAAATCAATAGCCAAGAGTACAATGCTCTCCCCATCATCTAACCAAGCTTCAGGCTTGCAGATTTCGTATGAATCTATACATCAGTCTCCTAGGTATCTATGCATTCATAGTTCTCTCATCCTGACCCAGTTTACATTTTCTCACTCTCCTCATCCCAATCTCACTTACAAGTTTCTCAAAGATACTAGTAGGCAGGGATTTCGTAAGCAAATCCGCCAAGTTATTACAAGACTGAATCTTCTGTACCTCAATATGCTTTTGTTTCTGAAGGTCATGCGTCCAGAAGAACTTGGTAGAGATATGTTTCGTCTTGTTGCCTTGGATGTAGCCGTTCTGTAGCTGGGCAATACATGCGGCATTGTCTTCGTAGATTGTAGTAGGCTCAAGAATGTCGGGCTTCAGGCGGGTAGAGGTGAGAATGTGCTGGATCACAGAACATAGCCAGAAACTCTCTTTACTTGCTTCATGGATTGCTAGAAGTTCTGAATGTGTGGATGAGATGATCGTCATGGTCTGCTTCACATATCTCCAAGATATGGCGGTGCCACCATAAGTGAACATATATCCGGTCTGAGACTTCTCTGATGAGGATCGGATCTTTAACCTGCATCAGCATAACCAACTAAACCTGTTATTGCCACTTTCCTGTAGAATAGACCTAAGTCTATGGACCATTGGAGGTAGCGCAGAATATGCTTAACTCCGACCCAGTGTCGCTGTAGAGGTGCAACACTATACCTGGCTAGTAAGTTGACTGCAAATGCTATGTCTGGGCGAGTGCAGTTAGACAGGTAAAGGAGTGCACCAATAACACTTAAATAAGGCACTTTAGGGCCTAGTACTTCCTCCCCCTCTTCCAGCGGCCGAAAGAGTTCTTTATGTACATCCAATGATCTTACGATCATAGGGGTACTGAGGGGGTGTCACTTATCTATTTGGAACTTTTTCAGTAAGTTCGATGTATAAGTTGACTGATGTAACAGGATTCCATCGTTAAGATGCTCTATTTGAAGACCGAAACAGAATTTTGATTTTCCGAGTTCTTTCATCTCGAAAGTTTCTGTCAAGCTTCTAGAAATCTCAGTGATCTCTCCAGGAGATCCGATGAGGTTCAAGTCATCCATATAGACGACTATAATGACAAATCCTGTTGCCTTTGCTCTAATAAAGATGCAAGGACAGACTGGATCTTGCGAATCCTTGCTTCGTAAGGAATTCGCTCAGTCTATTATACCACATCCTTTTAGATTGTTTCAGACCATATGATGATCATTGCAGTTTCACTGAGTAAACGTCACGATGTCTCTCTTTTAGTGCTGCAGGCAAACAAAAACCGTCAGGTAATCTCATGAAGATGTCTCGGTCTACATTGCCGTACATATATGCAGTCACGACGTCCATAAGCTGCATATCCAAACCTTTTTGAGCTGTTAAGCCAATAAGGAATCGAAATGTGATCACGTCCATGACTGGAGAGTATGTGGTGTCAAAATCCATCGCTGGACGTTGGGTAAAATCATGCACTACTATAGCAAACGATCTCGTTCTGTTCATTTCTTTTTCTAACAAATACCCATTTATAACCCATAGGTTTTTACACCTTTTGGTGTCTGGACAATTGGTCCTAAGACCTTGTATTTTGTGAGTGAGTCCAACTCCACTCTTATTACCGCTTTCCACTTTGGTCAATCATCTCTGCTTTGACATTCTGTCAAAGAGTGTGGTTCAATATCATCGTCGCAGTCTGCGACGTTGATGGCAATATTGCACGCAAATGTGTCATCTATAATGGTGCTCTTTCTGTCCCAATACTCCCCAGTTCGTACAAAATGTATCGAAACTTCATTTTCTCCCGGTTTTTCCTCTCTTTGAGAGTTTGGAGAGATGGGGGAGCAGGGCTTATAGTAGCATCCTGTGGTGGTTTTGTTTGACCATTGCCAATCGTCCTACTCTTTCGAGGGACTTGATCCTTAAATCCCGGTGGTCGTCCTCTCTTTTTAAGAGGTCCAACCATCTCTGCTGCAGGCAGATTGCATCCATTTTGCGGTATGTCAATCCTAGCTGGAGTGTTAATAGCAGGGACGTGTGATCTGACAGTCTTCTGGTTGTCAGTAAATTTGTCCGGCAAGAGATGGACAGTGTTTTGGATATGTAGAATCTTCAGGACCTCCTCCTCACAATGGCTTGTGGGCGGATCAAAGTGACTTAATTTCTGTGTATTCCAATAGATACTCTCTAAAGCTTCATGCTTCTTTGTTCGTAAACCTAGTCTTGGAAATGATGTTTCATCAAATTCACAGTCTTCTAGACATGCCTTGAAAACGTCTCCCGTAAGGGGTTCTAGGAATCTTATTATGGAGGGTGTGTCAAACCCAACATAAATTCGTAGACGACGTTGTGGACCCATCTTTGTCCTTTGTGGTGGTGCTATGGGACTTATACTGCACAACCAAATATTCTCAAATGTGAGACAATTTGTGGTACTCCAAGTGCTAATTGCATAGGAGAAGATGACTGACCTCCAGAAGGTCTATATTTTATTAAATATGCAGCATGCAAAATTGCATGACCTCATGCATTCACCGGCAACTGGGATTGAAGTAGTAATGGACGAGCAATCCATTGCAGTCTCTTTATTAGAGATTCTGCTAACCCATTTTGGGTGTGAACATGTACTACAGGATGTTCGACTTAAATGCCCTATGCTTGGCAATAGTCTTGAAAAACTTGTGATGTAACTCTCTCGCATTATCCAGACGAAGTTTCTTTATCTGGTGATCGGGGAAGTGTGCTCGCAACTTGATTATCTGAGCTAAAAGCTTAGAAAATGCCAAGTTACGGGTGGACAGTAGACACACATGTGACCACTTAGTAGATGCGTCTATCAGGACCATAAAGTACCTGAAAGGACCACTTAATAGGTGTAGAGGCCCACAAATGTCCCCATGGATTCTCTCCAGAAAGCTAGGAGACTCCAAGTTCACTTTAAGTGGAGAGGGTCTCGTTATTAGTTTACCCTTGTAACTGGGTGGACATGGGAAATTACCTTTTTGAAGAATCTTCAGGTTCTTCAAATTTATACCCCTTAAGCTATTTATGATGTGGTACATCATAACAGATCCAGGGTGTCTCAGTCTACTATGCCAGAGTTGAAAATCTGGTATTTGAGGGCACTGTAGATGCTCCGTCATGTATACTTCTGGAGAGTGAATACTTGTCTGGTAGAGACCCGTGGGGAGTCTCTCGATACGTTCTTCAATGGTTTCTATACCATTTGTAAAAGACGTTACGTGCAAGTATTCTTTTTTATTATTCTCGACTGTCTCTAAATGATACCCGTTTAAACGGATATCTTTAAAAATTAGAAAGTTTCGGATTGATTTAGGTGAGTATAGCGCATCTCTAAGTTTGATGTGTGTGTTATTGGGAAGCAAAATGATTGCTTCCCCTGATCCTTCAATTATGTCTGCTGGTCCTGAAATTGTTCTCAATGGACTGGAGTAACTACCGATGCTCATAAAGTAGTCTATACATTGAAGAATAGAGTGCGTTGATGCACTGTCCACTAGGCATATAGATTCCATATCTAAAAATGAAAAGCATTCAATAAATACTACGAAAAAGAGAATACTTTCATTAATGTTTTAAAAAGCTGACCAACAAAGTAGCTAACATGGAATAGAAAGACATAAAGTAAGATACAGTGCTAGAAAGTAAGATACAGATGGTCCATGACTACATAGTGTCGTCATTCATGAAATCTTCTGGATTCCATGTAGTAGCTGGTAACACTGCCCCATCTATCGAGTTTGTCTGAACATGAGGCTTGAGACTTGCTTGGTAGAGGTCCTATAGGTGTCTGGTTGTGCGACAGTTTCTGGACCAATGGCCAGTCATTCCGCATCTAGAGCATGTATCCTCCCAATCTTTCTTGGGAGGACCGCCTTTATTAGGCGTCCGCTGTTGCTTCTTTTCCACGAACTTCTGATTCTGGGGAGGAGCCTTAGGAGTAGCCTCCTTCTTATCCGTCTTCTTCTTTTAGGAAGACTGGAAATGTGCCTCTACAGGAGGTGGAAGTGGAGCGGAGCCAGGAGGGCGTAGATTGTGAGTGGCAATCAATAACTCTCTGTTCACTATTAAAAAATGGCTTTTACCAACGTTTTTATGCCAGCGTTTTAAAGAAACGTTGGCAAATGTCTATTGGTATTTCGACATTTGCCAGCGTTTATAAGAACGTCGGCAAATGGTAGACTTTTATCAGCGTTTATAAGAATGTTGATAAATGCTGGGCTTTTTCGGCGCTTTTCGAAAAGCGCTGGCAAATGTTGGACTTTTCCCGACGCTTTTTTAAAACGTTGGCAACTGCTGGACTTTTCCCGACGCTTTTTAAAAACGTTGGGAAAAGTTGGAATTTTGCCAGCGTTTTTCGAAAAACGTCGACAAATGCTGGACTTTTCCCTACGCCTTTTTAAAATGTTGGGAAATGTTGGACTTTTGTCGGCGCTTTTTGAAAAACGTTGGGAAATGCAGGACTTTTCCCGACGCTTTTTTAAAACGTCGACAAATACTAGACGTTTCATGACGCTTTCTAAAAAATGCCGGCAAATGCTGGACCTATCCCAACGTCTTAGTGTAAACGTTGGTAGGAGGAAACGGTTTTAGTTGTAGTCTTGTAAATTTTTAATAGCCAACATGTAAATAAATGAATTTCAACAAGCTTTAGTGGCAGGCTTGTAAATATTTGTTTAATGACAAACTTGTGTTAGTAATATTCAAGAAGTTTTATTTTATGTGCTTGATATGAAAATGATTTGATAAAATAGAGTCTATGGGCATGATTTGGATCCTTTTGTAGTTAAATCATTTAGAGTAATATGCATTGCGTTGGTTGTTTCAAGGAGTCTTGTATTTAAATTCTTATGATAATTCACACACACACACACACACACACACACACACACACACACACACACACATAATCGAGCCAACAATTAGGCCCCATGTTCATTATTTCTTAATTGAACTGAAAGCTAAGAATGTGATCCTAGCTGGCATAATTCAATGAGCCCCGGACCCTATGAACCGAACCCCTTTCCTTTTACAACACATCACGTACGGTGCCCCGTCTGATTTATTAATTTTTTATGCACGTTGACTGCGCTGAAACGAAAAATTCCCTCTCCCGCGGCAACGAAAAATCCCCCCACAAAATTCTCCCCGAAACCCTATTTGCCGCCGAACCCCCCCCCCCCGCCCCCGAAATTCTCCCCAAAACCCTATTTGCAGCCGAACCCTTCCCCCAAAATTCCCAAAACCCTATCTCCCGCCGCCCTATATGCCCTCCTAACACACGGTCAGGACGTTCTCCTCCAAGCTCCCCAACAGGCCGCCATCTTCCTCTGCTCCCGCCGTCGAGGCCACGTCGTTGTCCTCCGCCTGCGTTGCCGTCGATTTTCTCTCTCTGCCCCCGTCTCAAGGTTCGTTCTGTCGTCTTTCTCTAACCCCAACCCATCGTTGTCGTCATCTTCTATCTTTTATGCGATCGATGGCTTCGATTGACCACGGTTGGGTTATATGCGTGTTTACCTTACATTGAACACCACCCTTGCTTCAATGATTAGTCTTAGTTTTCTTATTTTTTCTTTGTCCTGCAAAGCATAAAGATTTGGCTCTTTTTGTGATTTTGATGAGAAGAGAAAGCATAGGTGGTATTCGATGAAATGCCTCACACACTCAAGAATAAAAAAGAATGCAGATTATTATATTTTTTGGTTGTATATTTCCTGTTGTTTCTGATCTTATGTATTTATTTTTATCTTATTTGAGACTAATGCCCTCGTTTTAGCCATATGCATCCCAGGCATATGGTTACAATGTTTCACAACGACAACTAAACCTAAATTTCTTTAATATCCAGTAATTCCTTTTTGTTGTTTTAACAACTAAGTTAAGGATTGATCTCAAACGGAAGCACTAAGACAGCTTCTTGACTATTAACTTTTCATTGCCATTTACCCATATTCAAAGCCATGCCTAAAACTTGCTATTTGTCTTTATTAAATCCTTTTTAGGTGATGCATTATCATCCTTATGTGTGTTCCACTGATCAAATGAGGAGAAAATCAGTTAAATATGTTTCTTTTATATTATCTTTTTCTTTTAATTTTTTCATGTTCAATTATACTTGTAAATTTGTAATATGTCTTTGTAATAAGGAACTACGAATAGACCTAAGTCTATGGACCCTTGGAGGTAGCGCAGAAGATGCTTAACTCCAACCCAGTGTCGCTGTGTGGGTGCAGCACTATATCTGGCTAGTAAGTTGACTGCAAATGCTATGTCAGGGCGAGTGCAGTTAGCCAGGTAAAGGAGTACACCGATAGCACTTAGATAAGGCACTTCATGGCCTAGTACTTCCTCCCCCTCTTCTAGCGGCCGAAAAGGGTCTTTATGTACATCCAATGATCTGACGACCATTGGTGTGCTGAGGGGGTGGCACTTATCCATCTGAAACTTTTTCAATAAGTTCGATGTGTAAGTTGACTGGTGTAACAGGATCCCATCGGTGAGATGCTCTATTTGAAGACCTAAACAGAATTTTGATTTTCCGAGGTCTTTCATCTCGAAGGTTTCTGTCAAGCTTCTAGAAATCTCAGCGATCTCTTCAGGAGATCTGATGAGGTTCAAGTCGTCCACATAGACGGCTATGATGACAAATCATGTTGCCTTTGCTCTTATAAATATGCAAGGACAGACTGGGTCATTTGTAAATCCTTGTTTAGCAAGGAAGTCACTCAGTCTGTTATACCACATCCTTCCAGATTGTTTTAGACCATACAATGATCTTTGCAGTTTCACTGAGTAGATGTCACGTTGTCTCTCTTTTAGTGCTTCTGGCAAAGAATAATCGTTAGGCAATCTCATATAGATGTCTCAGTATAAGTTACCATATAGGTATGCCGTCACGACGTCCATAAGCTGCATATCTAAACCCTCTTAGGCTGTTAAGCCAATGAGGAATTGGAAGGTGATCGCGTCCATGACCGGGGAGTATGTGGCTTTGAAATCCATCCCTGGACGTTGGGTAAAACCCTGTGCTACAAGCCTTGCTTTGTAGCGAACAATCTCATTCTGTTCATTTCGTTTTCTAACAAATACCCATTTATAACCCACAGGTTTTACACCTTTTGGTATCTGGACTATAGGTCGGAAGACCTTGCATTTGGTGAATGAATCCAACTCCACCCCTATTGCCGCTTTCCACTTTGGCCAATCATCTCTGCTTTGACATTCTGTCAGAGAGCGTGGTTCAATATCATCGTCGTAGTACGCGACGTTGATGGCAATATTACACGCAAATGTGTCATCTATGGTTGTGCTCTTTCTGTCCCAATACTCCCCAGTTCGTACATAGTGTATCGAAACTTCATTTTCTCCCGGTTTTTCCTCTGTTTAAGAGTTTGGGAGAGATGGGGTAGCAGGGCTTACAATAGCATCCTATGGTGGTATTTGTTTACCATTGCCAAGGGTCCTACTCTTTCGAGGGACTTGGTCCTTGGATCCCGGTGGTCGCCCTCTCTTTTTGAGAGGTCCAACTATTTCTGCTGCAGGCGGATTGCATCCATTTTGCGGTATGTCAATCCTAGCTGGAGTGTTAGCAGCAGGGACGTGTGATCTGACAATCTTCTGGTTGTCAGTAAATTTGTCCGACAAAAGATTGACAGTGTTTTGGATGTGGAGAATCTTCAGGACCTCCTCCTCACACTGGCTTGTGGGCGGATCAACGTGACATAATGTCTTTGTATCCCAAGTGATACAGTTTGAAGCTTCGGTCTTCTTTGTATGTGAGCCTAGTCTTGGAAATGATGTTTCATCAAATTCACATTCTTCTAAACGTGCCTTGAAAACGTCTCCCGTAAGGGGTTCTAGGAATCTAATTATGGAGGGGGTGTCAAACCCAACATAAATGCCTAGGTATGTTGTGGACCCATCTTTGTCCTTTGTGGTGGTTCTATGGGGACGTATACTGCACAACCAAATATTCTCAAGTGTGAGACAATTGGTGGGGCTCCAAGTGCTAGTTGCATTGGAGAAGATAATTGACCTCCAGAAGGTCTTAATTTTATTAAAGATGCAGCATGCAAAATTGCATGACCCCATGCATTCACTTGCAGCTGGGATTGAAGTAATAATGGACAAGCAATCCATTGCAGTCTCTTAATTAGAGATTCTGCTAACCTGTTTTGGGTGTGAACATGCGCTAAGGATGTTGGACTTCAATTCCCTGTGCTTGGCAATAGTCTAGGAAGACTTGTGATGTAAACTCCCCCGCATTGTCCAGACGGAGTTTCTTTATCTGGTAGTCGGGGAAGTGGGCCCGCAACCTGATTATCTGAGCTAAAATCTTAGACAGTGCTAGGTTACGGGTGGACAGTAGACACACATATGACCACTTAGTAGATGCGTCAATCAGGACCATAAAGTACCTGAACGGACCACTTGATGGGTGTATCGGCCCACAAATGTCTCCATGAATTCTTTACAGAAAAATTGGAGACTCCAGATCCACTTTCAGTGGAGAGGGTCTCGTAATCAGTTTACCCTTGTAACATGGTGGACATGAGAATTTGCCTTTTTGAAGAATCTTCAGGTTCTTCAAGTCTATACCCATTGATCTCTTTATGATGCGGTACATCATAACAGATCTGGGGTGTCCCAGTCTACTATGCCAGAGTTGGAATTCTGGTGTTTGGGGGCACTGCAGGTGCTCTGCCATCGATGTTTCTGGAGTTTGTATACTTGTTTGGTAGTGTCCCGAGGGGAGTCCCTTGAAACGTTCCACAATGGTTTTTGAACCATTTGTAAGAGATGTTACAAGCGAGTATTCCCTTTCATTTTCCTCGACCGTCTCTAAGTGATATCCGTTTAAACGGATATCTTTAAAGCTTAGGATGTTTCGGATGGATTTAGGGGAGTATAACACATTCCTAAGTGTGATTTGTGTTTTACCGGGGAGCAATATGATTGCTTCCCCTGATCCTTCGATTATATTAGCTGGTCCTGAGATTGTTCTCAGTGGACCAGAGTATATGCTCGTGAAATAGTCTATGTTCTGAAGGATCGAGTGCGTCGATGCACTGTCCACTAAGCAAATTGATTCCTTATCTATATTAAGAAAGACATTTAAGCAGTAAATAATATGAAAAGGAAAAGATCTACTTTCATTTAATATGCTCAAAAGATTGTTCGATATGGAATAAAAACTAGATACGATGCATAAAAAGGGAAGATACATTGCTAGTAGATAAAAAAATGGTCCATAACTAGAGAGTGTCATCTCCCATGAAATCTTCAGGAGTCCATGAGGTCTCTGGCAATGCTGCGCTCTCAATCAGGTTTGTCTCAGCTCGAGGCTTGAGGCTTGCCTGGTAGAGGTCCTGTAGGTGTTTCTGGGTGCGGCAGATTCTGGACCAGTGGCCCGTCATTCCGCATTTGGATCACTTATCCTCCCGGTATTTCTTGGGAGTACCACCTTTTGACGTCCACTTCTGCTTCTTTTCCACGAACTTCTGGTTCTCAGGAGGAGCTTGGGGAGTGGCCTTCTTCCGCTTCTTCTGTTCTTTCCATTTCTGGAATTTTGCCTTCTTGTCCATCTTCTTCTTCTGTGAAGACTGGCAGTGTGCCTCTACAGGAGGTGGCAGTGGAGCGGAGCCAGGAGGGCGCAGGTTGTGAGTGGCAACCAACAAATCCCTGTTCTGTTCAGCCATTAGTAGGCATGAAAGCATATCAGAGTACTTCGTGAACTTCCTCTCACGGTATTGTTGCATAAGGATCATGTCCTTCTCGTGGAAAGACATGAACGTCTTTTCCAGCAACATTTTCTCAGTCACCGTTTCACCACACAACTTCAGGCGTGAGGTGATACGGAACAGTGCTGAGTTGTACTCCACTACGGATTTGTAATCCTGTATGCGAAGGTGAGTCCACTTGTACTGTGCACGAGGGAGTATGACATTCCTCTGATGCCTGTACCTCTCCTCAAGTGCATCCCACAGTTCGTAAGGATCCTCGACAGTAAGATACTCGTCCTTTAGGGTCGAGTCTAAATGTTTCCTGATATAAATAATGGCTTTCGCCTTTAGTATATCGGAAACTTCTTCTGTCTGAGGTGCTTCTTTGGAAGCATCCTTTTGAGCTGTGGCAGTACTTGTTGTTGCCTTCTCAGTGGGTGTCAGACTGAACCCATGAGATCGCAGATGGAACTTCAGGTCCAATTACCAACTCAAGTAGTTCGACCCATCGGCCTTCAGGACCGAGAAATCGACATTCGCAAGTCTGGCCATTAATTGATCTAGCAATGTAAAAATAGCATGGATTATTAAACTGTAAAAAATTAGACATCCATGCATGTATTTTTCCATTTTCATAGCATGCATTATTAAAGGAAATTAACATTCATGCATGCTTTTTAACATTTTCATATCGTGAATAATTAAAGAAAAACTTAACATCTACGCATGCTTTTTAACATTTTCATTTTAACATTAAACTAGCATGAAAAGAGGTTGACATCCACGCATTTAATGTATAAGCAATGAAAATAAGTTAGGACTATGGGGATCAGCCAGCCGACATCAACAGAAAAAGACAGTCCAAAAGTTACATCAAAAAGTGCATGAAAAGTAAATACAACTCGAGAACTTCAAAGAGAAGCCCCTTTCTTCTTTGTGCATACGCCTTCAGCTCCTTTTTGGTGTCCTCCGGTCTTCTTTTTACATATATATCCTCACTTACAAAGTTCTCTCAAAAAGGAAAAAATTGCAGAAAGGTAAAGATGTCGGAAACCTGGTTGATCCCTAAAACATAGCCTAATAGCACATCCACGCAGATAATATATGAAAAATATACAACCACGCAGATAATCATATCACAGGCATGTAAAGATTAATTAAATAATCTAAATAGTGTGTGACGTGCTAAAAAATTATTTTTGAAAAACTTTTTACCTTTGATTCATACTTGTAATGTTTTATTTTCCGCTTTAACCCTTATTTGAGAATTAAAAATTTCTTTAATTATTTAGGGCTTTTGGGGCCAAAAATAAAAAAAGAAAAATTATTGTGTAAATGGGCTAATTTTCAGGCTTTTGGGCCATGAAAACAACCCATTAGGGTTAATTGGGCCTCCCCTAAAAAATTGGCCCGTTAAGGGCTAGGGTTTCTGAAAAACCCTAGGCGGGGGGCCTGCGGCGTGCCACCGCGACGGCTGGCCGCGCAAAGGGGCGCGGCCGCCGTGGCGGTGGCGGCCTGCGGCCGTCGCAGTGACGGGCTGCGGCTTGCAGGCCGCGGCTGCAGGCCGCGGCCTAAGACTGCGGCTGCTGGCCGTGGCCTATGGCCGCGGCGTTTTAGCCGCCGGCAGTGAGCGCCGTCGTTACGCCCTTCGGGCGTGCGGGGTATGGATCAAGGTTGGGGGGGCAAAAAACAGATTTTTCAAGCACTTCGGATCTCTAAAAAACTGATTTTTATTGTTTTTAGACATGCGGATCTAAATAAAAAATGATTTTTACCGTGTTTTAAACTTTTTGATCCAACATGCAGATCTACGGGAAACGCAAGTTTAGATCTAAAAAGTTTTGAGATTTACCTCTAGATTCGGCAAGGGAATCTAGACGACGGTTGGTGAAGGATGCCCTTTTTGCTCCCCATTGAGAAGATTACGATCTTCTTAGACTGAGCGGTTAATGGATCTCCTTCCTCGCGCGTTGCCGCCTTTTCCAACGAGCGTGATCGTGCTGATAACGTGTTGTGAAGGGAAAAGTAGGGAAATAAGTGTAGAGGGTTAAGAGCCCCCCTACCCTCATATTTATAGGTTTCAATGGTGGGCCGGATACCCAATGGGCCTCATGGGCCTATTCATAACATCTTTTATATTATCTTTTTCTTTTAATTTTTCCATGTTCAATTATACTCGTAAATTTGTAATATGTGTTTGTAATAAGGAACTACAAAAGATCGTCACCATGTTGGCTGCATTTCCATGAAAGTATATTTTTGGATTGGTGTAGGATGCAAGGATAACTTTCTAATTTTCTGAACCTACCTATAAGAATATTAGTCTCAGGTGCTAGGTGTTGTACTCATTGTTGAATCTGTTAGGATGAGAAGTGCAGAATTTTGAATTTTTGAATGATCCGGAAGAAATTTTTTAAATGATTCATAAAAACTTTTATAAATGCAAGGGATCTGATACTGATAATCAAAGGAATAAAAAATGAAATCTAGATTTTTTTTAATTCTCAATTTTCAAGGTCCTTATTGAATTTTAAGATGAGATTATGCTGGATTGGGGGCATGCTAAATTTATTCTGTTGTACTCATTGTTGAGATTATTCTGATTTCTTGTTCTTTGTAATTTCTTGATATTTAAGGAAGATGCATGTTTGACCTGAAATAATTTTTGTGCATCTTACTGTGCATTTCCAGATAGCACCTAATACTTGTGTGGGCTTGCATGACCATAGGGATGTGCAGATAGAAGCATCACTTTTTTTATCAATGATGTTCGTGTATGGTTGCTTTTGGCATATTTTAGTCTTTTACCCATGTTACTTGCACAATGAGGTACCTAATTTATCATGTGTATTTCACCGCGAGTTTGAGCGTAGATCATCCCAACACTTCCCTAATTGCTTGGTGGACGAGGCCGTTCTTAGGGTTCAGAGTTATGATGGAGTTATGATGGGGTTTGTGTATAGTGCAGCACCCGGTCTGTAAAAGAGCATTGACATTTGAGGAAGATGTATTCACAGTTACAGATGATACTACTATATCTGTATGATGATCTATCTAGTATAATTATATTGGCAAATCGCAACTCTTTCCAGTCTACACCCTAGATTTTTTAATTCTCAATTTTCAAGGTCCTTATTGAATTTCAAGATGAGATTATGCTGGATTGGGGGCATGCTAAATTTATTCTATTGCCTGAAAGAATGTATGTCAAATTATGCAATTTGTTATATACATAATTATATTTTTCATTATAATTATGCAATTTTATTCTCTATCTTTATTAGAGTATGGTGATCTATCTACTACCATTTCATTTCTAATTTGTTATATATATATATTGTCATTCAAATTTGATCTATTTTTATAATAATAATATTGTTTCAACTTTTTGTAGTTTTATAATGGATCGAGATTGGATAAATAAGTCTAGAGTTACCAAAGAATATGTGGATGGTGTAAAAAGTTTTCTAGACTTTGCATTTAGAGATAAGTCTAGAGATTCAAAGATTCCATGTCCTTGCAAGAAATGCGTGTTTCAAGGTTACCACAACTACAACATGATATATGAGCATTTAACTATAAAAAGGATGTTAGCTAATTATACAACTTGGTTCTATTATGGAGAGAAAGTAACGAGTGACAGGAGTGATTCTATCAACGTGTCACGTGAACAATCTTCTATACATTTGGAGGTTGATGACCGGCAACCACTAAATGAGCATGTTGATATGAGGCAGTTACTAAATGATGCATTTGAGACATATACGTCTAATGCGGATAATACTCAAACTATGGAGAATGCATCACTGGATTTAAATGTTGCAGAGTCAACGGACGGGATCAATGATGGACAAAATTCTAGTGAACACATTCCTGATATGAGAAGTTTTCTTGAGTTGGTTAATGATAGCTCAAATCCATTATATCCGGGGTGTGAGAAATATTCTAAGTTATCATTTCTCTTACACCTTTTGCATATTAAATGTCTAAGTGGAATGCCTGGGAAGTACTTTTCTAAGTTGCTTGAATTGCTTAATGATGCATTTCCTAATATTGCATTACCGACTTCAAATTACAAAGCAAGGAAAGTGGTTAATCAACTTGGTCTTGGTGTTAGAAAATTCACGCGTGTCCAAATGATTGCGTATTGTATTGGGGTGATAGATCTAATTATCAATCATGTGATGTTTGTAAGGTATCACGTTGGAAAGGTAGAAAGGGCGATGGAAGCTCAAGTTACGGTGAAAGTCACCGTTCAAAAAACATTCCTACCAAAGTGTTGCATTATTTTCCATTAATACCTCGATTGAAGTGACTCTACTTGTCATCTAAAACTTCATCCTTGATGAGATGGCATAATGAGCATCGTACAAAAGATGGAATGTTGAGACATCCGACTGATGCTCAGGCGTGGAAAGCTTTTGATTTAAAGTACACTTCTTTTGCTTCTGATCCACGGAATGTTAGAATGGGTTTAGCTTCTGATGGTGTTAACCCGTTTCGAACAATGAATACAACTTATAGTACTTGGCCAGTGATTCTTATACCTTATAACATGCCACCATGGGAGTGTATGAGTAAGACTTCTATCATATTGTCAATGGTCATTCCCGGTGAAAAAGGTCCAGGAAATGACATTGATGTTTACTTATAACCTCTTATACAAGAGTTGCAGCAGTTGTGGGAAGGCGTGGAGGCCTTTGATTCTTTCGATGGGAACACTTTTACACTGCGTGGGGCATTATTATTCACAATTAATGATTTTCCTGCATTTGCTAATTTGCCTGGTTGGAGTACGCGAGGTCAATTTGCTTGTCCTACATGTCAAGCATCAACATGCTCTACATGGTTGAATGCTGGAAAAAAGTGGTGTTACTTGGGTCATAGGCGATGGCTACCTGAAGGGCATGTCTACCGTAGACAGAAAGAAGCTTTTGATAAATCTGCTGAATATGGACAAGCTCCGAACCCACCAACTGGAACTGATATATTAAGACAAACTATATCTAAGATATGCGAGTATGGAAAAGGTAAAGATGTTGGCCAAAAAAGAAAGAAAATTGGAGAAATAGATGAACAACAAGCTTTGTGGGATGATGAAGAATTAGCCATTGAGGATGAGAATGAAGTTGGTGAAGACAATGAAATTAACAGGGACGGTGCGGCTCCTGGTGGTCTTGCTTATAAACAGCGGAAGAAAAAAAGTATATTTTTAAGCTGGAATATTGGGAGCATAACTTGTTACGTCATAATTTGGATGTCATGCATATAGAAAAGAATGTTTGCGACAATATTATTGGCACATTGATGAATATCAAAGGAAAATCAAAAGACAATTTAGCTGCTAGAAGAGATTTGCAAGATTGGGGTATTAGAGAATGGCTTCACCCAGATGATAATGGTGAATATCAGCCAGCCATGTATACAATGAATAAAAAACAAAAAGACTTGTTCTTGAAGACCTTGAAGAATATTAAGGTTCCAGATGGATATTCATCCAATATATCCAGGTGCGTTAATATTGAACAACAGAAAATAATGCCACTAAAGAGCCATGATTCACATGTGTTGATGCAAGATCTACTTCCACTAGCCCTACGATGCTCCATGCCAAAAGAAGTAGCATCAGTAATAATTGAATTATGCGCCCTTTTCAAGAGCTTGCGTTCAAAAGTTTTGAATCCTGCAAATTTGGATATAATTCAAAATCGTGTAGTTGTGACACTTTGTAAGATGGAGAAACTTTTTCCTCCCAGATTTTTCACCATTATGGTACATTTGGTGGTTCATCTTGCAACCGAGTCAAAGCTTGGGGAACCAGTTCATTACAGATGGATGTATCCCATTGAGAGGTATATTTTAATATTTAATTGGTATTAGTTATAATGTTCATATTGATTAGTAAATTTAATAGCACATATCTTTTTTGTAGGGATTTATTGGTTTTGAAAACTTTTGTCAAGAACAAAGCCAGCCCCGAAGGATCGATTGCTCAAGGATATTTGGCCAATGAATGTTTGGTTTTTTGTTCTAGATACTTCAAGGGAGTTAACACATTGTTGTTTGAAGGGAGAGTTAATAAATCTTTGGAAGGTGAAGAGTTAACATGATCTTACTTGTTTGACACATCAGAACGTGCTCTTGGTGGTATCATCAATGACACTATTGATAAACAATCCATGATGTTTGCTCATAGATATGTACTTCTACATAGTAATGAACTTGATCAATGGTGGGAGTAAGTGCTTTTTGACTACATAAAGAGTGTAGATTAGGGTATTCTTCTCTTCATCTTGATAATTAACCTATCTTACAGGAAATTCATTACAAAAAAAGAACTTGAGGCTAGACCAAGACATCTTACAGATGTGGAGTTGCAAACCTTAGTGATAAAAGAGTTCTCCAAATGGTTGGAATCAAAGGTGCAAACCATATGTTAACTTCAAAAGTCCCAAAGGTTGTGACACTTTTCTAAAACTAAACGATTGCTACTTTATTTTTGTAGGTTCCTAAAATGATTGAAGATAATGAGCCAGAAGTTATAATTGCTTTGGCATGTGGTCCATGTCTAGTGGTGAGGAGGTTTAAAGGGTTCATGATCAATGGTTATAAATTTCGAACCAAATCAAGTGAACAACGAAAGACCACCCAAGATAGTGGTGTTATGGTTACTGTCGATAACAACCATCCTGACAGACAAGGAGATGACGATGAGAAAGTTTATTATGGATCTATCACTGATATTATTGAATTAAATTACTTCGACAGCTTTAGAATAGTCATGTTCAAATGTCAATGGTATGATATCATTCATCGTACTGGAATGAGAAAAGGCGAATATGGATATACATTGTTAAATTTTCATAGGCAAATTCACACTGGATCTCAATGGCAGGATGATCCATTTATTCTTGCATCCCAAGTTCAACAAGTGTTCTATGTCCAAGACGCCAAAACCCCAAATTGGCACGTTGTACTGAAAACGAAACCGAGGGACTTATATGATATGGGAGTAGAGGATGATGATAGTGTTTGTATTACATCATTATCGTTACCAAATGAAAATGTTGCTGATTTGAATGAAGAACATTAACATTGTAATGATATTTAATAAAATACCTTGTATGCATATAATTGACAACATATGGAGTAGTCACCTTTATTTACTTATTATATAGTTACTTTGTAGGAACATTGTGGCGTCGTGATAGTCTTGGTTTTTTCCAAATCTTTTTGTTTTATGAGCCAAGAGGTATATAGTAGTCATTTCAAATATTCTTGGTGTTGTTTATACTGTTCATTTCTGTTTACATGGTATTATTTCACATATATTTGATATTATTTCTTCCCGAAGTTTTAATTATGAATTTTATAATTAGGACAAAACAGATGCTGCAGGAAGCATGATCTACAGAGCAATTGCTGTAAATTCTTCATTTGCGGAGGCATACAATAAATTAGGTAATTGGCTGATTCTCTTCCATTTCATGGCACATTTCATGACACAAATTTCACATGCAGTAGGCAGATTGAGTAGGAATACTGGTAATCCTAGTAAATAGTATTAGAATATACTTTGGTTAGGATCTTTTGATGTCTTAAGAGTACCTTTGATTTACTACTAGTATACTCAGAATATCCAGATCTCCTAGATGGGTTTACTATGGAATCAGAGTTGATCGCATTAGATACGGCATGCAAGGGAGCTAGATGGATTAAAGATCTTTTATCTGATTTACCATTCATCCAGAAACTGGCATTTCATTTCATTTCATTGTGATTCACATGCTATGATTGAACGTGTGCATCATTTACTTCAAATAGGAAAATGAATAGGCATATGCTCATGAGATATATGTATGCAAAAAGCTTGTTAGAAAATATTATTTCCTTAAACTTTGTAAGATCGAATAGAAATTTTGCCAATCAAATGACTAAAGGTCTTTCTAGGACCTTAAAATCAGAACTGTCAAGGGAACTGGATTGAAATCCCACCATATAGTCACCACCAGTGCATCCCTACTTAGTGATTAGAGTCCATGAATTAGGTTGGCTAGAAATGAAATTGTTGGCATACCACGTCCATATAGTGATATGCTTTATGTGATAGTTAGGCTGAGTATTACTCTTAATGAGTCTGTTGCAATATTTTCTAAGAGGTGTGATCTGTGACAAATACCTTTGGAGGACTCACCCAAGTGAGATTAGTCCTTGATTTATAACATGTGCAAAAACATGAACATTCAAAAAATGCATAAGACTTGTGACAATTGCTTTTGTCTATTTCGACTGCTTTATATTTTCAAAATCTGACCTTGAACAAGATTGATTGATTTATTTTTCTGTGATGGCTGATACTCACTCAGTTGCTACGTTACTTGATTCTGCAACCTCTAAGATACAACAGCTTCAGCAAGCCTTCTCTGACCTTGAACAAGATTGATTTATTTATTTCATCCATTTTATTATCCAATCCTCTGGGTAATTCTCATATACAAGTCTCTAGGTATTTAAAATCTGCATGACGACATTTCTTACCACACTAAATGCCAGCATGAGAAGAAGCTCTTCAAGGGGAAACTGGAAAGGTATGATATGCATGTTAATTCCCCAGCTATGTGGTCTCCAATGGGAAATTCTGGATATATTTTCTATTGTTTTAACATTGAATGATGCTGCCAGATTATATTCTTTTTTGGGAATTTTAATGGTAGATTAACTGCTATGAACTGATGAACTTTATCAAGTTCACAGAGGAATATGATGGATAAGAGCTAGCTTTATTTCAGGAGTTACTTGCTCCTTTTTCTAATGGTAGATTAACAAAAATCCTATTCCCATTGTAAATTATTTGACAATACCATAGGATTTTTCATGTCCTTGCTCCTTTTTCTAGATGCATAGAGTTCTTATATAGTTTGTGACTTTCCTCGTTTATGTAAACAACTTGTATGAATTAATTGAAATTTAGATACCCTTTCTAGAGAGGCTTTCACTGGTGTATGAATTAATTATCGACTGCTTTATCTTTTCAAAAAATCCCTCCTATTTATCTTTTCAAAATATTCATTGCTTTCGTCTATTTAGACTTTCATATATGAATGTTTAACTAGTGACAATTGTTTATCTCCTTAATACTTAACGAGCCTCCAAAATCTGTAGTATTTATAAAGATCAACCAACATGCATATCCCTTATAGTAAATAATTGTGCTTGGAGTACCACCATCTCAGCGAGTATTGTTACCATTGACCATTTTGGCTATAAAGGAACATATCCATTTTTGGTCATTTCTGGTCATCAACTTGTGACTTTTTTGTACTAAAAGCAGGTAGAAAAGAATGACTGTGGGTTCAGCAGGCCAGCCCCCCAACACTGAAATAAAGGATTGCATTTGTCGGTATGCTTTAATATAGATACAATTTAAATACTTTGTGTATTTTGCTTTTGGCTCAGTTCTGACAACAAGCATGCTTTTAAGAACTTTCTAGCTAAACATGTCGTGTTAAGGGGAAAAAATTAAATTTACTTCATTGTAACATAACTCTCCATTGTTCTTTTTTCTAGGCATGTTTCTAGGTAATGTTTGAATTTTTTCACTTGATTGAAATTACTTTTCAGCATATGGACAATGAGCTTTTAATGTGAAATACTTTTTCCAACGTGCTTATGATCTACACACTTCTCTACACATACAGATTTAGGTGAATTAACTATGGCCCCAGTCAAGAGAAAGCTGAAAATGATTTTTTCAAGACAAAGTCAAGAGGGTGGCATATCATTTGTACCTACAGGAGATGAACATGTATTATCTGAACCTCCACTTGTACCCGTGCCAACTGCGCCTGCACCGACACAACATGCTCAAACACAGCATGCAGACGTGTGTTAGGATCCAAGATAAAAAGATGATTTTTATTGATAAAGAGTAGCAAAAACAAGATAATTGAATACAAAAAAGGTGTATTCTCCTCCCAAGACGCCTAGAGGACGTCCGCACTCGTCTAATCTAAGATCTACTCCTAGGACGCTCAATAGAATAATTTTCCAATATCAAGCATGAATACAAATGACGGCTAGCCCTAGTTTAAATAGAAAAACCCTCCTTGTGGTGCGCAAAGTAATTTCTCCATGACTTGTTGTGCGCAAAGTAATTTCTCCATGACTTGTTGTGCGCAAAGTAATTTCCTCCCCTCTTTAGCCGCGCACGGATCTAACATTACTCTGCCCCTGAAAATCCACCTTGTCCTCAAGGTGGTGCATGGAGTGTGTGTGACATCCATTCCACGTATTGCATGTCTCCTCCCGGATCGAAAGGATGAGATTGGTCTCCACCACCTTCATCAACGCTCAGACGGAAGCCACGGTCGCCACCAGTCAGATATGAAGGCCCTCTATACCCAAAACTGAGATGTTGGCGCTCTGAAGGACTTTGAACTGAAAACCAATGGCCTTGGGGCCCACGTCGTCCTTCCGGAAGCTAAAATGCTCGTTGTTTTAGTCCCAGGAAGCTCAAAACCCGCTGTTCGCTGCATCGGAGGGCCCGTCGTCGATGCCAAAGGGTCTGCCGGGCTTTGTAGGGCCCCTGCAGGGGCATGCGGGCCCTGCAGTGCTCCTGTCGGGCCCTGCTGGGGCCCCTGCTGGGCCCTGCTGGGGCCCCTGCTGGGGCTCCTGGGCCCCTGCAGGGGACTGCGGGCCCTGCAAAAATTCTGCAGGGCCCCTGCAGGAACCTGCAGGGCCTGCAGGGCCCCTGTAGAAACCTGCAGGGCCTGCTGCTTTCTGCAGGGCGGCCAGCCCCTGCAGAATTTCAGCAGGGTGGTTGTCTGCTTTTTTGAGATGACGGCTAGGGTTTTCTCGTCTTGGGGGTTCATCCTCGTCTTCCGCCGCCATCTTCAGATCTGGATCTGAAATTTTCAGATCTGGGCCTTTCTCGTCCAAAGATGTCGCCTTTGACGTCGATTTATGGTTTTCTTCCCCTTTGTTACCAAATTGTTAGGATCCAAGATAAAAAGATGATTTTTATTGATAAAGAGTAGCAAAAACAAGATAATTGAATACAAAAAAAGGTGTATTCTCCTCCCAAGACGCCTAGAGGACGTCCGCACTCGTCTAATCTAAGATCTACTCCTAGGACGCTCAATAGAATAATTTTCCAATATCAAGCATGAATACAAATGACGGCTAGCCCTAGTTTAAATAGAAAAACCCTCCTTGTGGTGTGCAAAGTAATTTCTCCATGACTTGTTGTGCGCAAAGTAATTTCTCCATGACTTGTTGTGCGTAAAGTAATTTCCTCCCCTCTTTAGCCGCGCACGGATCTAACAACGTGCCACTTGCACCTACAGTTGTAGCATCTTTTTTGGCAAATTCATCATCGAATACACCTTCATCATCTACTACACCTGCTAATGGTCAGTCACATTTCATTTGAATGAATGTTTCTTCATCACTTAAATATTATATTTGTCATGTTTTAGTTATCTTATGGGATTAACACATTTTTTTGTAGATAAGAATACAAGAGGTAAAACCACGAGGAAAGACATATGCACTCTACCAGCTGAAAAGAGAGTACATGTTGGGACAAACAATCATGTTCAACTGATTTCTGAAAATACATCGTTACTAATGAACTACCTTGGCACATTAGTAAGGAATAATGCAATAATTCCTTTTCGTGCAAAGTCATGGCACGAGGTTGATCAGCCATACAAAGATCATCTTATCACTCTTTAAAGGTATGTCTCTCGGTTGGCCAATGTCTATTTTGATTTTATAAATGGTGAAACCATATATTGCTTGATATGTGATATTGTTTTCGTTTTTTATTTACAGAAAATATTTGAATATGACCCGAACATGGATGAATTCCTTCTACAATCAGCTGGTCATAAATTACGTGATTATAGATGTGAAATGAAGCGTGATTATTATGCAAAATCAAGCAGCCAACTGAAATTCCCGACTATGAATGGCAAATATGGGTTGAGAGGTGGAATTCTGTGGATATGAAGGTGATCTTTGTTATTATTTTCTGAGTTTTATTAAAGTTTTTAAAATCTTCTATATAATGACTATTTTCATCTTATTAAATTTTTTACTTTCGTAACTTTGTAGAGAAAGTCTCAAAAGGCAAAAGCAAGTGCTGAATCACAAATAACTCGTCATAGAAATGGTTCCAAGAGTTATGCTAGAGAAAGACATGATTATGTATGTATACCTTATTTTAGTTTTAATTGTTATTTTTACTTTTTAACATGGTTTCTTTTATGAAAATTTCTATTTACAGGTGCAAGAGCATGGCGTTGAGCCCGGACCACTAGATTTTTTCTCTATCACTCACTTGAAAAAGGATAAAACCTTTGATCCTGTTACTGCAAATATTATTGTATATATTTTATTTAAATTTCACTTGGTTTTTATTCTTACAATTTATTTAAGTTGATATTGACTAATTTTTTTATATTGACAATAGAACACTGTTAATGATCGGGTTGATGAAATGATTGAAGATTTAACAGACATAGAACAAGTCCATGTAGTACAAGAAGCGCCGCTTAATGAGGCCTTGGGAAAAGAACGACCTGGCCGTGTTCGAGGATATGGACTTGGCGTCACACGATCTAAGCTCAATACAAGGACGCCATCAAATTCTAGTCAAAGCGATGTACGAGTTGTGAGGCTAGAGAGTGAAGTAAATTTTTATTAAAAAACTTACGCTTCGCTTGTGGAATGAAATGCACCCAAATGAGCCTGAACCAATTTTCAATCAAATGACTCCTCCCTTTGATAAACAGGTATTTTTACATATTCTTCCAAACCCAACTGTTTTTATTTTAGGCAGTAATCTGATACATTGTTGATTTTTTCAATGTTTTTTCAAAGTTGGCTATGATACTGTAAATGTTGTGTGCATGATTTTTCTATTTATCAAAGGTCTCATTTGAATCTGTGGGAAACTAACAACGATGTTCTGACTAACTTTCATGTATCGTATCTCAAATATCCCTCGTATGTTGGGTGCAAATACAGGCTCCTGATGCTAGCAGCAGGCCGTTATGTAACTCAAGCAGAGGAAGTTATCCATCAACCAATGAAAATTGAGTAAGTTATGTATTGAAGTATATTGTTTGATATCAATTTTTTGCAATATTTTGATAAATGTTTTAAGAAACTTCACTTCCAAGCCCGTTCCTAGAACCAAACATTGAATATTTACATTTCCAAGCCCGTTCCTATTTTTTTTGTTATTATTTTTTGCAGAGTAAAACATTCGGATTGACTTAAACTTGATATGCATAAAATAGTGAAATAAACAGCCTTATTAGGTATCATGTGTATTCTGCAAACATACAATCACATTTTCTTTTAGATTTCTAGAGAAATCTGGCTTCAATTTAACATGTATAGGTTGTTATTTCAAGTTTTAACAGTGAAATTTCGATGCTGTTGTGATGGAGAGTATGATATTAGAATGTTTTACTCTGTTAATATTAGAATGTTCTCAAATGGCATTTGAGGACACCAGCATAAAATTAACAGTTAATTGCTGCCATCTTCAAGCAATCTGCAAATTGATATTAACAGTTAATTTTATGCTGGTGTTCTCAAATGCCATTTGATACATGATAAGACAAACTAGATATTAACAGTTAATTAACTGTTAATTGTTTTGTACCATAATATCAGTCTGATATTAGTACGTTCATAATTGTTTTGTTCCCAAAACCTTATGATTCATCCCTGTCTAATTGTTTGTCATCAGATTGTTATAGTGCTCTGTAGTACAATTGTTGAATTGGTGTTAATTCTGCGCTGTATCATTATCTGCAATTTTTCTACAATAATGTCTAGTTTGTCTTATCATGTATCAAATGGCATTTGAATCAAAAATTCTTCAGCTCTCATCTTCATTTGTCATGTTCCCTTTCCAAAGGCCTCTCCTGAATTGGTCTCAAATAGTTGGTTTTAATTAAGAAAGATTCAGTCAAAGAGGCTAATTGTCTGTTTGTTAATCCATAACTCCATCATTAGTTGTCACCATCTTTGAATGAAGGCGAGAGCATAATAAATAACAATGAGGTCATCAAAATCCATGTTTTTTTCTTAATAGTTTTATGATCCTTTTCAAAAACTAAGACAACGTTCACTCATTTATACTGTTTTTATACTGGTGTTCTCATTTGATATTTTCGCACTGCCATGTTGCTAGCTTTAAAGTCGTCCTTCTAATTTTGATGCTCTTATGTTTTTGAGCCTCTTTACCTCTCAGCCATTATTTCTCATCTTCTCTGACTAGCTACTGCTGCCATCTTCTTGCAATCTGCAAAAGACTGCCTGCAGCCAGAGCAGTGTTCTATTGAAATTGGAGAAACTGAACTCTTGCTGGTTACCAACAGTAGCTTTTTGAACCAGAAATTGTGTGCAACTTGCACCTCTTTTGTACTAGCACCTGCATCCACCTCCATAATTTGATCACATGAGAGTCAGTAACATTGAAAATCTCGGCACTTCCAAACCGTGGTATGCATGAGTGCAAACCTCTGTTTAATTTTAACTTAAAGAAGCTATGTAGCCAAATTAGGACTTTAATGTGTTTTATTTATTTATTTATTTGTTTTTCCACAAATTTAGCTGTTGCATGACATTATCTTCATTAGTTCATTAAAGCTGAACAATATAATTTCTCTTCATTAGTAACTTTGTTTTGAGCTAACAGTCAGTTTTATCTGCGTGCAGATTCTGAAGATGATTAAAATGCCAATCTTCCCCCAGCTGTTCCCATGTAACAAACATTCTGAATTAGATGAAGTTTTTAGAAGTAAGGACTTTGAGCCAAGTACTTGGAGCGAAGACCGATATTGCTTTTCGAAAACTTTGGCATTGCATTGTGGATTGTTCAGCAAATGTGGTCTACTCTCCATTATTGTCCTGTAATTGTTGATGTTTTTAGAAGCATTTAAACTTTTTAACTGTAGTGTTAAGTATTTGTACAAAACAATGCTTATCGAGTAATTTTCTGGGTTCCTTTTTTCAAACTTGCAAGATTTGATGATCATGTTTCACTCTTACATGTTGGTGAGAAGAATGAGAAATTACATTTATTTTATTCTATTATTATTTCATCTATTCATATGGAATTACACAAAGAAACTAAGTTGTTGCATGTGATAGCGCTTAACTCTTTGATTTCTACGTTTAAGAAACATAATATTGACATTTTATTAAAATACATTTGTATTTAATTTGTATCATAAGCGTTCTCCAACAATTCAATAAACGCTGGGGAATGTCTTGGGTATTTCCCAACGTTTCAAGCAAACGCCGTGAATGTCTTGACATTTACCAACGTTTCAAGCAAACGTTGTGGAATGTTTTGGTCATTTACCAACGTTTCAAGCAAACACCGGGAATGTCTTGGTATTTCCCAACATTTCAAGAAAACGCCGGTAGATGTCTTGGACATTTCCCAACGTTTCAAGAAAATGCCGGGAAATGTCTTGGACATTTCCCAACGTTAGAAGAAAACACCGGGATATGTCTAGGCATTTTCCAACGTTTCAAGAAAATGCCGGGATATGTCTAGGGCATTTCTCAACATTTCATGCAAACGCCGGGAAATGTCTTGGCATGTCCCAACGCTTCACGCAAACGCCGTGGAATGTCTCGGGCATTTCCTAATGTTTCAAGAAAACGTCGGGAAATGTCTCAGGCTTTTCCAAACGTTTTAAGAAAACGTCGGGAAATGTCTTGGCATTTCCCAACGTTTCACGAAAACGCCGGTAAAAGTGGACATTTCCCAACGTTTCACCAAAACACCGAGAAAACATTTAGCAACGCTGCCTTTTCCCAACGTTTTTGCGGCGTTTTGTAAAACACCGGGAAAACATTTGCCAGCGCTTCAAAAACGCCGGGAAATGTTAAAAAACGTTGGGAAATGTCCTTTTTAGTAGTGGTTCTGTTCAGCCATTAGTAGGCATGAGAGCAGATCAGAGGACTTTGTGAACTTTCGTTCACGGTACTGTTGCATGAGGATCATGTCCTTCTCATGAAAGTACGTAAACATCTTCTCTAGCAACATCCTCTTAGTCACATTCTTACCAGACAACTTCAGGCGTGAGGTGATTCAGAATAATGCTGAGTTATACTCTGCTACGAATTTGTAATCCTGTATGCGGAGATGAGTCCACTTGTAGTGCGCAAGGGGAAGTATGACATCCCTTTGATGTCTGTACCTCTCCTCAAGTGTGTTCCACAGGTTACATGGATCCTCTACAGTAAGATACTCGTCCTTCAGGGTCGAATCTAAGTGTTTTCTGATATAAATAATGGCTTTTGCCTTAAATATATCGGAAACTTCTTCTGAGTAGGGGCTTCAATAGAAGCATCCTTTTCAGCTGTGGGTGTTAGATTGAACCCATAAGAACGCAGATGGAACTTCAGGTCTAGCTGCCAACTCAAGTAGTTTGATCCATCGGCCTTCAAGACCGAGAAATCAACATTAGCAAGTCTGGCCATCTGTGCAATCTAGCAATATAAAAATAGCATGAATTATTTGACTATTAAAGTAAAACATCCATGCATTTAATATGATCAAAGAATTAATTTAGAACTATGGGGATCATCCAGCCGAGCACTAAAAAGAAAAAGTCCGAATATACATCCCATAAATAAAAAAGTGCATAAAATAAAAACAACTTGGAAAATTTAAGAAAAGCCCATTTCTCTTTATGCTAGCGCCTTCATCTCCATGGGGTGCTCCTTCAGCTTTGACTTTTTACATTTATAACCTCACTTACAGATTCTCTCAAAAAGGACAAAAATGCAGAAAAGAGGTAAAAGTGTCGGAAACCTGGCTGATCCCTAAAAACATAGTCTAATAGTACATCCACGCAGTTATTATATGAATATACAACCACACAGATATATGACATCACAGACATAGATTAAGAATTAATCTAAAAAAATGAAGTGCGTGCTAAAATATTTTAAAACATTTAATCATGATCTATTTTTCATTTTTATTTATTTATTTTTTGCCCAACCCTATCACAATTTAATATTTCTTTAATTATTGGGCTTTTGAGGCCGAAATAATTTTAAAACAAAAATTATGTGAAAATGGGCCAATTTCCAGGCTTCAAGCCATGAAAACAATCGAAATAGGGTTAATGGGCCTCCCGCCCAAAAATGGCCCGTTAAGGGCTAGGGGTTTCGAAAAACCCTAAGGGGCCCGCGGCGGCCTCCGTGGCGGTTGGCTGCGCCCTTTGGGCGCGGTCGCCGCGCCCTTTCAGGCATCCTTTTGGGCATGACATGGCCGTGCACGAAGGCACGACCTTGGACCATGAAAAAAATTTGATTTTTAGAAAAAAAATCGATTTTTACTGTTTTTAGACATTCAGATCTAAATAAAAATTCGATTTTTACTGTGTTCATAAACTACGTGATCTAAAACATGCAGACTACGGGAAAAGCAAGTCTAGCTCTAAAAAATTGAGGATTTACCTCTAGATTCGGCTAAGTAATCTAGACGACGGTCGATGAATGATGCCCTTTACGCTCTCCGTTGAGAAGAACTAGATCTTCTTAAACCTGACGTTGGGGATGACCTCTTCCTTGAGGCCGTTGTCTTTTTCCTCCGAGCGTGATCGTGCTGATAACGTGTTATGAAGGGAGAAACGTAGGGTAAAAAGTGTAGGGGGTTAGAAGCCCCTGCCCTCATATATATATCATTCAATGATGGGTGGATACCCAATGGGCCCAATGGGCATATTCACAACAGTTATTTTATTCTTCATTTCTTTGATATCAATTTTTTTCCATAGCCACATTTACACACTCTTAAGAGCTTTAATCAATTGGCTATTGGAAGGTTGTGATTCATTTTCGTCATCAAGAGAAATGTTTATAAAATCCAACAAGGGTGTGGTGGTAAGATTTCTTAGTCGTAAGTGTTGGTTGTAAGAAGCCTCTTGTATTGAGGTCCTCACTTGGTGAGGTTATGTTTGGTCGTATTAGAAGACCATTCATTAGAGAAGTGCCATTGAAAATTCTTAGTGAGAGAAACTAGGTGGTTGTAGAAGCCCTTAAGTTGAGGCAGTGGCTCTCTAGTTTGAGAGTTGATTAATGAAAAAATCACAACAAGGTTGTAGACTGGACGTAGCCCACAGGAGGGTGAACCATGTTAAATTCCTTTGTTTGCATTGTGACAATTATCTCTCATTTCTCATTTTATACTAATTGCACTTGTGTTTAGTTTCCGTTGTGCACATCTCTCTACCATAAGTAGTTAGTTTGTTGATTAAGTACCTAAGGAGGTAACTCTCTTTGGAGAATTATGTATAGCTGGAGGGATTTAATTTTTAATTAAGCATTATTTTTGAAAACACTAATCATCTCGCCTCAAGTGTTTTTCTGCCTTCTACAGGACCCAAACAAACATAAGAAACAAAACTCCCAACGTTTAGCATAGTTAGGTTGCGACTCAAAGAGTCTTTCAAATGAGATGAAAGATGTAGTGTGGGTATGTGCAAACGGTTGATGAGATATGCATCAGTGGCAAAGGTATAAGTCTAATAAGTTAGAGAGATCAATGTATGAGTGAGAAGGGATAGACCGATTTCAACAATATGAGTATGTTGTCATTCGAAACGACCATTGTGCTCATGTATATGGGGTGTATAGTAAGATACAACATACCATTGGTGCAAAGGAACTATCAAGGGCTTGATATCTATCTTATAAAGGATGAAGATTTCAAATGTTTGTCCTACGATGAGGGGTTTGTCCTACGTGGACAAGCTAAATATGACTAGGACAAAGAATAGTTGATGATTAGGATAAGTTTTGGGAGGAAAATTGAGAATGGGATGAAATTATCTGGGGGGAAACCAAAAAATCTGAGCCATTTCAAAGCTAAAAGTTGAAAACAAAATTTTGGGGGGGAACTTGAAATTTGTGGGAACTTAAAATTTGTGGGGGGGGGGGGGGGGGGGGGGGGGCGGGGGGGACTCAGCCATTAAATAAACCGTGCCCATAGGGATACGGGCAATGACTAGTTCATCACTATTATATGAATAGAGAGTAACAAGTCGGTTGTTAAATTGGTTTTCAAATAAGGTTTTAAGGCACACAAAAATCATACACATGTGATTTCAACATAAGTGGATAATACCAAATATAATAGTTAATGATATGAATATTAACTTCAATACCACTGATCATCCAAAAAATATTGGACGAGTGCAATTTTTTTACCACATGTAACAATGAATTTCCCATTTTCTCTTATAAATAATACCCATTGTTCACCGTTATTATCATAGGTGATTGCTATAAATAGGGGGTCAAACTCAAAAGAAAAAGAAAAAGGCGAGTGTTTTGAAAAAGTGGGATGCTATTTGCACCAAGCTAACATGTATTAATAAACATGTATACTCATGTAAAAAGAGAAAGGAAGGCAAAAAAAAAAAAAAAGAGAGAGGAGGAGGAAACGGGAGAGGGGATGATGAAGAGCGTGTAATTCGTTGAGACGGTTTCGCGCGCTCTCCCCAGCCTCGCGTGACGTGAGAGCAACCCCCAACCTCCTCTCTATTTATACACACAACCAACCTCGCACTCTCCGCAAATCTCAAATCGAGAAAGATAACCATACAGAGGTAAGAAATATTCTCTCCTTTTCCAGGATCGTCGTCATCAGATGGATCGCGGGAGCAAGAAGAGGTCAAGAGAGTCGTCGTCGTCGTCGTCGTCGGATCACTCGAAGAGTGGAAAGAAGAAGATCGAGACGATCGAGACTGCGCCGACACCGACCGCCGATCCGATCCCGAGTCAGCATCGTCGGCCGCTCAGCATCTTCGAGTTCCCTTGGGAGAAGGAGAGCCGCCTGGCGACGATCGACGGGGACAACGGCTGCGACCTGAGGGACGTCTTCTTCTCGTCGCTCGTCGACGGGTGCAGTGCCGCCATCGGGTTCCCCGGCGACCGTCTCTCTCCGTCGCCCGCCCCGATCTCGCTCCCAGAGGAGACCGACGGCGCGGATTGCATCTGGAGCTGCGTCCTCAGAGAGCCCCTCCCCCTCCGTTGCGTGCAGTGATGGAGATGTTGCTTTTCTCGGCGGAACTGTTTTTGGTGTTAGCAAGTGAGGTTTTTAGACTATTTTTGGTGCTGCGATCACATTCTCTCTTTGTTGTTAGATTTTGACGACATTTATAAATTATAACCACGCAATGGAGCACTCGCTGAAACTGGAAGTGAAGCGTGCGGGGCACGTGGACGACTGTCTCGGCTAGCTCGTTCTTCTGCCCTGTGACTAGATTAGATGCCGACGTTAGGGTCTAGGGCCTGTTACACTCGGGTTTCTTTTGTTGTTTTGGGACGATAAATTGCAAATTTCGCACTGTAGAAGATCTTGTCGGCTTGTTTTTGGGGGAATTCCTCTCTCAAAATCTTTCGCGTATTCCTCTGCGACGCCGCTTTTCTCCGATGCTTTCCTCCCCTCCGGTGACTCCTCTCTCTGAGCTAGCAACCACAGCTGCCCCAGCTGAAATCCTCGGATTTCACGGCGATTTCGCCCTTTATCTGCGATTATTGGACTCCACCTGCTGTGCTCACCCCTCCTCTCTCCTTCTTCCTGCGGCCTTCGGTTGGGTTTGACAAAAACCCTAAGCCAGGCTGCAGGTTTGTGCTGGATTCGGGTGCTCCATCGGTTGTTTTGGTCGGAGTTGAATGAGGTGTGCCGAGCTTGGTCGGATCTCAGCGCCGGTAAAGCTACGAGCAGAACTGTAGCTCCGATTTGTTCCCCAAGTTCTCGTTGGAGTCGGAGCCACCTCGTGTGTGCCTCGATTGACTGCGTGGGACTGGAATTTGAGGCAATCGGCAGGATCGGTGAGCTTTACCATATTAGTTCTGCGATATTAGCGACGAGGTATATTTTCTTCATCTCTAATTTAATTTTTGATGAAATTTGCTGCTGCAATGTGATCCTATATGCGATGACCTTTGCTGCCGTGGTGTTATTGCCTTGCTACTTTGCTGTCCGGGTGTGCATGCGGCTAGGGTTTCAAATTTGGGTGGTTTAGGGTATGTGCGGATAATATTGTGAATTTACTAGTTGCATGAATTCTTTGTATGATGATTTATTTGTATGATGAATGTAAAGAATTGTGCATTCTAAAAAAAGCCCAATGATGATAAAATAAAGGAGGAACGAAGGAATGGATTTTTGATGGAATGGATTTGTGATGACATTTGCACACGGTGGATGGCTTGCTAAGATTGTTCCCTTGAAACCCCATTTTGATTTTTACAATGTCGGATCCCCATGTCAGCTGAAAGTTTATGAATTTATTTGTGTTAAATCAAAAATATGTAATCTTAAATTTGCATTGAGTTTTTGTGTTTTTTGGAGTTCATTGAGGATAATTGTATCAGATTTTTGTGGCATGTCTCCCTGTTGCAGTTTGGGTTTTTGTTGTTGTTATGTTTGGCTGAAAGTATAGCGGCTTTTGGAGATTAAGGGGCAGTTGGCGTGGAAAATGGACACCATTCTCTCCGAATACAATACCATTAAGTTGGTTTTGTATTCGATCTTTGGCTTGCTGCTTTCTTTGTTACTATTGTTTATTATCGCGATGAAAATGTAAAACTTTATTACTGTATGTTGGGATGTCAGATGATACTTGTAATATGTATATTATATGTATTTTGGTTATGTTGACCTATTATGGTATATGACTTGGGTTTGTGCTATCTGATATGCGCTCTCTGACGTGCACTTAAAATTTTAATATTTTTTGCTTCCATATCATTAAATTGTATTTTTATTTCTGTTGATTGCGTTGCTTGTCGTTCTTGCGTTACTAATTATTCGGCCTTATTCAATTAAATATTCCTTTTTAAAATTCGGTCTTTTAACATTTAATTATGTAAATTGTATTTAAATATGCTTATTTAATATTAATTTATTTAATATTTAATAGTTAGTTAATTAATAATTAATTAACTGATGGGTTTCACAATTTTCTACTTCAAATTCGGTTGGAGGGTAATCTCACCTCAAAACACCATAACCAACTTTCTCACTTTCATCATCCAACTTTCCTAATACCACTATAACCAAAGAAACGCACTTTATTATGGGCCCCACAAACAAAACTCTTCTCCACTTTCCAACCCAAAGCAACCAAAAGAAACACACTACTCCTTTTTTCTCTCCTCAAAGCCAATTGGCCAATCGACCGTTGAGTCCACCTCACTCGAACGTGGGATTAAACGCGGGCTCGTAATTTGCAGGAACGTATACAACATTTACTCCTATTAAAGGGGAAAGATCATGGCCCCATTATGGGTGGCCGTTATCTCCCCAACATCTTCAAAGGGACACTGAACGCCTATAAATACAAGGAAGGGTCAACATCTCCAAGGTACAAGGTCTAAGACATAGAACTCTACCTTCTTCGCTGATATTTCTTATAGAGCCAGCGACGACAGCTTTGCGGCGAACCTCCATGGGCCGATCTCAGTTGCTACTAGCTACCTCTCATCCTTAAATTCCCAAACTAACTTAAGCATCGGAGGGGATATGGGTCGGAACCCAGATCTGACCCCCCAACGTGTCTCTTTAGTGCAGATCGATGGTCATTATCTAGCGTCGAAGGTCTTCACCGAGGTTCCTAGCCTCGAACGATCGACGCATCAGCTGCCCGAAGGTCGATCGAGCACCGCACCATCTTCAACTACCATTACTTGACCCAGTTTCTTCCAACCTATGGTCCCACATCATCTGATGAGGCTCCGATTCAGCATCAAGAGTCTATATTAGCTTGACAACTGTCTCGATCAATTTTGGCCTTAATAGTTTGGTGCCGTTTGTGGAAAACGTTAACCAGCTTGACATTCCAAAGCAATCCAAAAGCTATGCCAGTAGGACCCAGCAAGGTCGAACCGATTGAAGGTCCGAAGGAGAAGCAGAAAGCGAACATCATCCTGTTGGAGGATGATGCAGACTCCACATCGCCATCACAACGATCGACATAGACCATGAAGGAGCCCGAGGTGACCCGGAAGGAATTCACCCAGTTCATCGAGCAGGTCGACAGGAGTCTCGGCGCATTGGCGACCTTGATACGCCAAAACATGCGAAATCCCTCGCCCTTAAATGAGTCATTCCGCCTCCAAACCCGAGCCTGATGCCAATCAGGGGCACGGCCTTCCTCCGAGATCGGGGGATCCAAGAGTAGATCAACTGGATATCAGCCCGCACAACACGACCCTTCTGTATTACCAACACGGCTAAGTGGGGGTCGACAATCGGGCTTTTGTTCTGTAGGGGGAGCGCACTCCCTCCAACTATAGGGAGGCGACCCGCAACATCCTGAATCAGGTACTGTACGGGACTCCTCCGGGTTATAACCCTCTGAACACTGCAGTTGGATTCAGAAGGAGGGAGGAAATCCCAAACCGATCCTCGGGAGCCAATTACGTGCAAGCCAGAGAAGGAGGATATCTACTCGTCCGATCCGTAATTCGGAGGACCCCACTGCGGGAGAATATCATCTCTACTCCTCCTCTCCCCAAGTTCAAGCTCCCAGCCCTACCAGCTTATGATGGCAGAGGAGACCCATGGTCGCACATTCATAAATATCTGAATGTCATGCTGCTTCACGGGGCCGATGAAAGAGGACTACCCTAATCGGGAATTAGGTTTAAATGTTGTAAGTGTTCATTAAAACATAGCTTGTCACATTTAAAATTTATCTTATAAAATTTTAAAGAATTAACGGCTAACTTAAATGGTTCAGGAATAATCAAATTATACATCATTGCCATTAATATCAACCAACATTTTATCACATAAATAAAGGTTCAATTATGTGACATTAAAATAGAACATGCAAGTTAAAACATGCTCTCATTAAAATTTAACCTTTAAATTAAAAGGATATGATTTAAAAACTTAAACCATTTTATCTAATAAAATGTCGGTTTCATAAAAATCTTCAAATATTTTTTAATATTAAACCTATGTGTTTAAAATCATTAAAATTTTTTTGAATGCTTACTAAAAGTATTTTATCTAATAAAATAATCTTTAAAAGCATTTAATCATAAGATGCTTATATAAAATTTATCACATAAAATTTAAAATGTCTCTTAAAAATTTCCATGCTATAAAAACAATTTGTTAAAATATTTAAAAGAAGGGTTCAAACTTATTTTAACGTTATCAAATAAAGTTAAAATCTTTATATACAGATAGTAAGAAATTTTAATAATTAAAATAACATCGCAGTCGAGCCGCCTTGCACCCCCAAACCGATCTACCCGCGCCGCCTCCGAGCCGATCACTTGCCGAAAAAAGTTTCACTTGATCAGACCTGTGTCAAAGACGTCTGGATCCTATCCAAACCTCCTCGTAGTCTTGCTAGGACCCGACGGGAGGATAGTAAGAAAAAGAGGAGAGGAATATTTAAGTTCACGATTGAGCGTGCTCAAAAGTTAGGAGCTTCTCGAATCGATCACTTGTTGCGTTTTTCAATGAAGAGGGGGGCACCCCTATTTATATAGGGAGTCGGATCCTTCCTTTTCGTCACAAACAATGTGGGACAAAATTAAATGAAGAGGGATTTAATTTAGTTAATGAAGTTAGCAAGCCTTTCTCAAAGGCCTAGCTTCAACGAATTAAATCCACATCTCCATTGAACTTCAGGTGCCATATAAGCTATCATTTCGAAGAGCTTCAAATGGTGAACGCGTAGGAACAAACGGCGACGAATTCTGACTTCGTTTGACCCCTCAAACAATTGCCCAAATTTGGGTAAAAAATCATAGTTCGTAGCCGTCACAAGGGTTTCAAAAAACCCTAAGTCAGCTTAAGTTGCGGGCACGCCCGACCGTTTTTGTGTTTCTGGGCTCGTTTGAGCTCCGTTTTCGACGCAGTTTAAACCTACGATAGACCGGGACGATCTCGTCATCCAAGTTATCTTTCCAACGCGTTTATTCCATTAAAATTGGTGTAAACAATTTACGAAATATTTAATCTAGTTTGCATCACATGCAAAGTTTGTCCCCTATTAAAGCTTGAACCCACAATAAACTTGTGGACTTAAATATTCCATTTCATCGAATGAATTCCTCTTAATATTCTTCTTATTACTAAGACGTGGATACTACTCGGTGTGAGACCTTACAGCCTGACCCTACAACAGGTTGGGGCTAGAAACCCCTAGACGACAGTAACCACGAGCAACAGGCATCGTCCATGTTTCAAAATCATACTTACGATCGACCCATTGACGAACGTGTCGTCGGGATCACTCTGACTGTGTCAGTGATGAATACCGCAGTTTTAGTCCCTTCGTCAAGACTGTGTCTCTGCATGACCTAGGGTATGGTTTATGATCGTCGCCCGGTAAGCACGCGCAACCGGGACGAGCAATTGTAGTCTTACCGCAAGCGCATGGCGTAGTGGCGAGCGGGTATCGAACTCAGGGAGGTGCAATGACAGTGTCTCGTTCTAATCACCTAGCTATCGGAATAGTCAAGAATAATACGGGATAAAATTGTCACAATCGTTCGTATATCGATAGAAATATTAATGGAATAAAGTGCCTAGGGATAGGGAATCCCCGCTACAAACCGTATCTCATCGTTGTGATTCGTAGGTTACGTCATCGCTAGACTTGAATTTTAGGTGAACTAGTTGCAACTAAATGTGGAACCAAGCTCACGCTCTCGCGCTATTGCCGGTCTATAGCAAACCTAGGTTAGGGCCCAATCTCTTGCAAACCCTAACCTAAGCCGCTAGCATTAGGATCGACATCATCGTTCAATCATATCTCGAGTCCACTCTCGTGCAAACTCGAGCTACGACCTAGGTTGAGATAGTTCCTACCCGTCCAATCTCTTGCAAACGGGTATGGGTATAGAATTACGATTGAAAACCCTAGCCTTGGTCCAATCTCTTGCAAACCAATTCTAGAAAAAATCCAATCGTAAATCTAAATCGGATTTCTAGGGCTTCCTATCGATTGGGATCCAATCTCTTGCAAATCCCCATCAACATGAATCCCTAGCTATCCGTAATCATTCAATCCCAACCTAACCCTAATCAATTCTAGTAAGGATTTCACCCATTCATCATAATTTAGAGATAGGGTTCATAGGGTTCATCCATATGCCCTAGAGCAATAGAACTACTCACTATTCATCATGCAATTCATAAGAAATTCAATAGAAAATTCAGCACCAATCATTGCAATAGAGAAATTATCAATAAAAATGGAGTTTTTGACAAGAAATGAGACAAACCAATGAGATTCCAATAGCATCCAACAAGAATCCCCTTTCTAATCTCTCAAAAGCCCTAAATCTAATTAACTAAAAGCTCTCTAAAAAGGCTGCAAAAAGTATCCAAAAGTTCTCCCAACCTAGGGCAAAAACTGGGTTTAAATACCCCTCAAAATCGCCCAAAAAATCGTGAAAAAAATGCCCCTGCGTAGCTCAAAAATCGCAGTTTATGCAGCAGGCGGGACGGCTCACTCGGCCGAGTGACAAATGTCACTCGGCCGAGTGACAGACCCTATAAAATTACAGTAAGTTCGGGATTTTGGGGGTCTGTCTTCGGAAGGTGACTCGGCCGAGTGGTTTTACTCACTCGGCCGAGGGGCATTTCTTGCTCGGCCGAGTGGAAGCTCTGAATCGCCTGTAAATTAACAGTAAGTCGACCGTTTTTGAAGTGTCTGTTCTCATGCCACTTGGGCGAGGAGATTTCCATGCTCGGCCGAGTGGACTATCATCACTCGGCCGAGTGCACGCCTATCTTCTTCTGTTGATGTGTGTCCGGTCTGGTCGGCCGAGTGGTCTTCTTGCTTGACCGAGTGGGTGGTTCACTCGGCCGAGTGAGATGCTGCAAATGCCCATTCTTCGTCTTTTCGCTTCCTCGTCGCTCCTACGACGTTCCTTCTTCTCCCACTTGTCTTCCATCGCCGAATATCTCTCAAAAGAGCCTCGGGTGACACTCCGGAGTGGGTGCAAATCCTCTTGATCTCAAAATGGCTCCGAATCGCTCCATATCTCCTGAAATACGACAAAAACAAGAAATCGTGAAAAACATCGCAATATTGTCGAATAATCGTGAAAAATGTGATATGAGCGATCAAAGTGGCATGCAAACATGCAGAAAAAGGGTGTAAAATACGGAGCGATCAAAATCCCCCAAGCTTACCCCTTACTCGTCCTCAAGGAAGATGAGTAAAAAGCGAGCCCGACAGGCAAAATGATGGAAAAGAGGGAAAAACAAAAGAAATAAAAGTAAAAATAGAATAGAAAGCGAAGAAGGGGGGTGCTAGATCATTTTTCTCAGGACGTGGGTTTTGCTTACTCATATAGCATACATCGAACTTAAAACACACGTCAAATACTTTTATTTCGATATCATAGTATAATTGATGCATTCGAAATAGAAAAACCCCAAAATATCAAAATAGCGTGAAATATGGAATCATTCTAGGATTAACATAGTCTGAAGCATCTAAAGCGGTATGCATAACCATAGATCACACACTTTTCAATTGAATGCTTTCTATAAGGAGTATAAGAGATATCACATGATATGGAATAGTAAGAATAGAAAAGCATGGTTTTCATGAAATGATGCTAAGTGTCGATTTCTGGATTTCGTGAAACTTTAGCAATCTCACCGAGTATAGAAAATTACTTAGCCTAGGTTGTCATGCATCGTCAAGTGGTCACTATCTCACACATCATTGGATCCTCTCCCCCAAGCTTATCCATAAGCGTGGTGGCATAAACAAATGAATATGTACATTCCCCATTTCTTTGAAGCTCCAAAAAAGTAAAAATAAAACAAAAGAGGGAAGAATGAGAGAAAGAGTATGAGATGGGATCGTTATGAACTTCTTTTCTCTTTTCTTTTCTTTTTTTCTCAATTTTTCTCTGTTTTTTTTTGCAATGCAATAAGCATATATACATAAGTGATCCCAAATCAAAAGAGAGAAGGATATAGAAGTATATATATATTTTTTCTTTTTGATTTTGGGGATTTGGAGCATGGAAATTAATAGCGGGGGAAATGCCGATAATAGACTTGCTAGGGGGGATTCACCAATGAATATCAAATAGAGAAATGATGCTCAAGATATGTGGATAAAGAAATAAATGTATCGCTCAGTTCACTCTATAGGACGTGCATGACAACTTTCAGCAGAGTAATATAATCTACTCAGTTTAATCACAAAAAGTAAACTAGTCCAGATATATTATCCTAGCAAACATTCAATCAACCTGAAAGTGAAGTGTACAATTCATGCAATAAGAAGTGACATGAGAGAGGAAAGCAGTACTCCAAATATAAGCAGACAATGCGTGAAGCTTGGTGTGTTTTCTATGATAAGCATACATATGAATCATCAGACATCAGCTAATAATAGAATTTCATCCATATCCATACCGGAAAAGAGTGGGTTACTATTTCAAAATTCAAAGCAGGACATAGCATATGATATCTGAAACAAAAGCTATGACGTGACAAAAATAGCATGCACATAGAGGTAAGCTAACACCACGTCATCATCATCACAGAAAAATCATCTCTAGCAAAAGATGAAAGAAACAAAGATAAAAAAATAAAACTATATACAATGCGGCATACTCAAAAAGGAAAAGAAAACGTGATGCATGATAAAAACGAAAAAGTGGTGAAAATAAGTGCAAAAGTGGAAAGAAAACGTGAGAAATAAAAAATAAAGGGTGGCAAAAATGAAAAGTGTGAGAACTCACTCCCCCAAGCTGAAGTGCGCAATGTCCTCAATGTGCAAAGTGTGGCACATCGAGAGACGTGAGATGGGTGGGGAGGGTGAGGAAGCATGCATGATAAAAAAAGAAAAAGAAAAAGAAAATAAAATGTGAATGAATGTGATGCATGCAAAGATCAGGATGATGCAGATATGAGTATCCCCAAAAAGGTCTCTCTCTCACTCCCAAAAAGGTATATAAATATATGATCAGGAAGGCGTCAAAATAATACGTGGAGGAGGGGGGGCAAAAATCAATCAGCAGGCCCAGGAACAAACGGGCAGCAAAACGACAAAAATATCTGAGGCATCAAGGGTGTGCCTAAGCTGGTGGTGGTGCTGCACCATCACCGTCCTGTGGCGGGGGTGGGGGTGGAGGTGGTGGGGGTGGTGGCTACTGGGAGGGTGTGGATGGTGGAGGCAGGCGCGCCAGAATCTGAGTCAGGCAAACCTGAATATCGGGAAGCATGGCGACGCGGGACTGCACAAAACTAACCATGGCAGAGAGAGCCCTGAAGTCTCCTCGAAGTCCACTAATAGCCCCCTCAAGAGCACGAATGCTCTGAACTAGAGTATCATGGGGTGGTGGATCGGAGGGACGCACAGGTCGAACAAGTGATGTGCGTGGCTGTCTCTGGCGGGAAGCGTATAGGATGGGGCCAGCAGGGTAGTGTGGAAATGGTGATGTGCTCGGTAAGTGATGCCCAGCCTCGGTGTGAGGCTGGGACGCAGGCTGGGTCGAAGCAGCAGCAGCGGTAACAGAGGTGGAAGGCAAAATGGGTGACGAGGCAGCAGGAGAGGTCAGTGACGCAGAAATGGGGACAGAAGTCACGACACTCTCGGTATAGACAGGGGCGGTGGAGACCGTAAGGTCGACGACTGGGGAGGTAGTGTAGGGCACAGAAGTGAACTCCCCAGGAGCCGTCGACAGCAATCGGGAGAGGGTCTCCACAACAGCAGAAAAGGAAGACTCGTCGCTCTCTAGAATGGTGGTGGGACGCTCAGGGCTAAGAGAGGTGATAGGCTCGACGGACATAGGCTCAGCGGTGGTGGTGGTGGTGGTGGAGGATGGCTCAGCAAAGGTACTCCCGACACTGACAAAAGTGGGGACAGAAGTGTCGGGAGGTGCAGTCAGTGCAGGTGCATGTGCAGGCTGAGGGATCACGGGGTCCACAGGTGGTGCAGGGGGTGCCTGCTCAGCATCCTCAGCCTCAAGTACGTAGGCAGTGGGGATAAGTAGGTCCATCGCTGGGATCCAATCACCGTGGGCCGGTCCTATGTGTGTCCGAGCAAGGCTCGGAAGAACCATGTAGTCAGCACTAAAGGGACCATGCAACCACACACAGTGCCTGCGACCGTGGGGACGAAGCATCTTCATCCGGGCCATAACATCTATCGAGAGTGAAGTGGGGCCCGGGGCTCGACGCAAGTCGTCAGGTAGGTCCACGCCGGTCATAAGGGCTAGAAGTGTGATCAGACCGCTGCAACAAATAGGTGAGCGAGCGCTCATCGAAATGATGATGCGGTCTAGAAACCAACTAGCAATGTCAATCTCGACGGCGGGGACCAGGTCGTCGCTACCCCTATCCAGAACTCTAGGGCGAGTCATCATGTAGAGCATGTAGAGCTCAGGCGTAGACATCTTCCTAGGCTCGTACCTCGCCAAGAAAGTAGTTGCCATAAGGGGCTGGGCAATGCGGAGGCAGGGGTGCAGGATGGCTGAGGCCTTGGCCCTACTAGGGTCAAAGCCAAGTGGGGATCCCGTGATCCGTGTCCAAAATGTGGAAGTGTCGAACGACGGTGGTGGGATGTGCGTGGGAGCATAGGCACGGTCAGGGACAGGGACAGCGGGACACTGGAAGAATGCACGAAGCATGTCGAGAGTGATCTCGCACTCTCGATCCATCAAGCGGAATGTGCATCCTCCAGGGGTCCGGTCAATCGAGCTCAGGACCTCTAGTGTCGGACGGATGAAAGTATCCACCGACACCGCAAGAAAATCACGCCATCCCACGTTGTCGTACAACGTGAGAAGCCCCTCGAGTACCCCTAGGCGATCAAAGTCAGCTAAGTACGCGAACCTAGAGGGTACTATCGAGCGATGGCAGATACACTCGAACCTGGTGCGGTGTGCGTCGTTTCGAAACGTGATCCCCATCGGCCCGACAGCGGGGGCGGGTGGAGGGACAGGATCGGCTGGGATCGGCTGTGTAGGTGGTGGTGGCTGTGGCGGGCTAGGTGGAGGGGAGTCCTCCCTAGCGTGAGAGGAACCGGGGTCATCGGTCCGCCTCCGCTTGGGGGCGGATCCCCGTGTACGCGGCCTAGTGTGCGGCGGCATGTGTGCCGCGAGACGTGTCCCAACTAAAATAATTGGTGCGGTGTGCTAGATGATGGAACGAGTGTACCTGAACACGTCGTGAGAGTAATAAGTGATGCGTGCGAAGAGACGCCTCCGCCGCGAAGCTAAATGCGCGTCCAAAAGCTCCCAAAGCTCCCCTAAGATAGCCTGCAAATCAAACGATCAAATCAGCGAATAATATTCAATATATATGGGGGAGATGGGGGATAATAGATAGATATAGAAATTAAATTGGGTTAGGGGCTCAACGGGCGTACGGATCAAGAGTAACGGGGAGAAAAGGGGGTTTTGGGGCAAAACAAGGTCAATCGGGGGCGGTGGAAGCCGGCGCCGGTGAGAGGGAACGGCGACCGATCGTCGGCGAGGTAAGGACAGCGATCGCCGGTGGGGTGGTCATGATTCGGGTGCGGGGGCGTACGCAGCAGGCGAGGGAGGCGAAAAGGCAGCGGCTCGGGCGAAAAATGGAGAGATTTGGGGTTTTAGAAAATCGCGCCCGCCTCCGAGCTTATATAGAAATAGTTACGACTCGACCGAGTGACAATGTCACTCGGCCAAGTGCGTAACCGAAATTTTTTTCGAAAATCTCGTTCCCGCTTACGACTCAACCGAGTGGCTTGGGTTCACTCGGCCGAAGGGAGAATCTCCGGTCGGTCGAGTGGCTCTGCCACTCGGCAATTTTTAGGCTAGGAGGGTATCTGTTTCACTCGGCCGAGTGACAAGTCACTCACCCGAGTGGCAATTAAGACTAAAACTTACAGAAATTGACAGAGAGTTGGTCTGCAGAGACTTCCCTGTTTGGTGCTCCACTCGGCTGAGTGGATTCTGCGCTCGGCCGAGTGGCATATGCACTCGGCCGAGTGACGTGTTGTTTTCTGCATCTGCACTCCGTTTTCGCTCTGGTTTCTATTTTTCTTCCTCCATTCTATTTCTTCCTCCTCCTAAGGCCTGAACGCCTTCCTGTAGCGCTTTTCCTTGCCTCGGTCATCCTCCATATGATTGATCTCCTTTTCTCCTTCTCCTGTCATGAAAAATAGGACCCGTTGTCACGATTTTCATGGATAAAACATTCTAAGAAACTAGCAAAAGGCTAAACCAAAAATAAAAATCACATAAAAATAATGCAAAAACCGTCGGGTTGCCTCCCGACAAGCGCTCGTTTAAGGTAGTGAGCTCGACCCCTTAAGATATTCGTTTAGCTTGCGATATTGGGTGCAAATGAGATGCACCCGTCAAACTTGTCGGGAAGGCCGCTCGGATTTGGGTCTTGATGATCATCGGTCTTCCTCGACGCCTCATCATCATGGGCAATGTTGGGGGATAAGTCCCCCAAGCTAGAGCTTGTTCCCATCTTTTTCTTGGCCGGTGACACCGATCTTCCGTTCGGTGGAGCTTTCTTCGGATTCTTGGCCCTTGAGAGTTTGCAAAGCTCTCGTATTCTTGCGACATCAGTGTCGCCTTCATCACCATCCGTGGAGCTATCTGGAGGGTCCTCCAACTTCTCTTCTTCACCCGAAGCTTGGCCTTCTTCGAAGCCATCGTCATAGAGAGCACCAATGGAGTGGGGGATCGCTTCTTCAATCACTTCATCGAGGAGATCCACATAATCTAACTCCTCGTGATATGGCATATGTTTCATGGCCCGGGGTATATGAAGGTCGACTTCTATGTTGCCAACATTCAAGGATAGGGTTCCTTCACGCACGTCGACGATAACACCAGCGGTTGCGAGGAACGGGCGTCCAAGTATGAGCGAAGTGTCTCCCTCTTCCTTGATGTCCATTATGACAAAATCACAAGGCAAGCATATACCTCCCGGTACTTGGAGTGGAATATTCTTTGCGATCCCTATCGGCCTGTAATCCGACCGTCTGCAAGTTGAATCCTCATGTCGGCCGGCTTCAAGTCGGTGCCCGTGTTCAATCTCTGGAACATACTAAGGGGCATAAGGCTCACACTAGCGCCCAAGTCTACTAGAGCTTTTTGCAAAGGGATGCCTCCTAGTGTGCAAGGGATGCGGAAACTCCCGGGATCCTTCATTTTCGTTGGCTCCTTCTCCTTACGGGTAAACCAACTTCCTTGCTCCGCAAGCATGATTTTTTCCTTCCTTTTCTTTCCCGAAATCAAATCTTTCAAGAACTTCGCGTAAGACGGGATCTCAACAATTGCATCTAGGAAAGGAATATTGAGGCTTACTCCCCTCAAGTATTCTAGGAATTTGGCGAGCCTTTTCTCCATCTTGGCTCTAGCTAGCCGTTGTGGAAACGGCACCGGTGGCATGTAGCGGCGCTCATCAAGTAGCTCCACCACTTTAGAATTTCCTCCTTCAATTGGCTCCTTTCGGCTCTCTTCTTCAATTTCTGTCTCTTTCTCTTCCAAAATTTCCACCATGGGTTGCTTGCTTTAGGTCATAGCGGGAGTGGTATCCTTCCTGCCCCTTGTTGTAACCGCGACCACCGCATTGATGTGTCCGGTGTTGCTCCGTGGATTGGGCTCAGGTTGAGCCGGCAATTGTTGGGCGTTCTTGTTGAGCAACGCAAGTTGCTCCGCAAGTTGAGCGACGACCGTACTTAGTGATTCTTGCCCCGCCGTCAATCTAGCGTTGATCTTCCGTTGCTCCACCATAAATTCTTCCACCCTAGCTTCGTGGTCTGATCGTGGTTGAGCTTTAGGTGGGTTGGGAGCTCTCCAACCTTGGTTATACCCGGGGGGTCTATATGGTCCCACTTGTTACCTTGGCGGGTAGTTTTGTTGCGGTGGCCCCCTCGGTTGATATTGAGGTTGTGGTGGTGGTGGTCGAGCTTGAGGAATTTGTTGTGGCGGCGGGTTCAAAGCACCATCATTGTTTGCATATGAAAAGCCCGGATGGTTTCTAGCGGCCGGGTTGGCCCAATATCCGGAATTCCCCGTGACATATTGTACTTGCTCCAAAGCTCCTTCTCCATTGTCCCCTCCTACATACATGGCTTGAGATTGGTCTTGCCAATCGCTCATATTGCCTGGCGGCGTAGATGTAGAGGGTGCTCCATGTGGTTCAGTGATGTATGTCTCCAATCTCTCTACCACCTTGTGGAGAGAGTCAAATTTGGTTGAAAGCTCCGCCACGGCCTTGGCCTCATAAATACTAGTGGGCTTCAAGGAGGATGAAGAATGTCCTCGCTCGTCCCCCCATTGTTGGTTGTTGGAGGCCATCTCCTCTAACAAGGACGTAGCTTCATCCGGGGTCTTTGATAGTATGGCTCCATTGGCGGTTGCGTCAATAATTTGCTTCGTGCCCGGTTGGAGTCCATTGTAGAAACTGTGAACTAGCTCCAAATCTTCTATACTATGATGGGGGCATTGATGTTGTAAGTCCTTGAAGCGCTCCCATGCTTCATAGAGGGTTTCTTGCGGTCCATGCTTAAAGGACATGAGAGCACTCCGTATCTTCACCGTCTTGGAAGGAGGGTAAAACTTGTCAAGGAAGGCGCTTGCCAACTCATCCCAAGTTGTGAATGTCCCTTCCGCTTGCGTCCTCAACCAATATAAAGCTTTATCCTTGAGTGTGAAGGGGAAGAGTCGCAGTCGGATTGCATCAATGGAAACGCCTGGCATTTGGAAAGTGGCACACTTGGACAAGAAAAGTTGGATGTGGTAATGCGGATTTTCATGTGCATTCCCAGGAAACGGGTCTTTTTGCATCAATACTACCAATCCCGTTTTTAGCTCAAAATTCTTGTCCGCCGCTAGTTCCGGCATGGCGATGGATGATGTGGTGGAAGAAGTCTTAGGACGAAGCCTATCTCTAATGGATATGATCCTTGTTGGATCTGGATCTAAGCCTAGAGGGGGGGGGGGTGAATAGGCTTATAAAAATTCTCGTGCAACCCACGAGAAATCACACGCAGTTTTAGCACAATCAACCAGATGCAGAGTATAGAAAAACAGTCACAGCATGCACAGGCGATATACCCTGGTTCGGTCGCACCCACGACCTACATCCAGCCCCAGAAGCAATACTAGATTATTAAAGTTAACTGGTACAACCTGTAGCTAGGGCACCAACCCTACACTCACCTGGCCCTCAGTACCTACACTCACCAAAGTGCCCAAACAATAACAATACTAGTAAAGCCTCTCTCTCTTGGCTAGTCCCAACTAGCCAAGTCCCCAAATCAAATAATAAATTGTTCTACAAAGATTACAACACCAATATCACAAAATATAATAAAGTATGAGTTTAGAATTGCTCAGTCGTGATGGCGTTGATGTCTCTGTCAATCAGCGTGAGGTCAGATCAATCTGACAGGTGGTAGTCTCTGATGTCGCGACACCTCTGTATAGGATCAGAAAATTTCGACCTTCTGAATCAAGAAATAGCTTGCTGTTGTTCTCTGAAATTCACAACACAAGTGACCAGCTCCTGTATTTGCTCTTGGATTTATTTCTTTTGATGTGCTCTCACGGCTGGATGTGCTCTCAGGAATAAAAAGCACTCACGGCACTTTCCTTTGCAGAATCTTGATGATGATGCTTAAGAAGTGCTGATCTCCTTTTAAGAATAAAAAAATGAATGAGGAGGTCCCTGGTTGAAAATTTCGGCAGGAGCCTTCTTTTCAAAACAATTTTTTTTTACTTTGAAATCAAAAATCTTGTGCATGAAGTGCTGTGCATCAAAATCAAATAGCTTGTGCATGCAAAAAGAAAATCAAACGGGGGAACAAAAAGCATGCGGAATCCTAGACAAAAAAAACAATGGCCTGAGTTTTTTTTTTGAAAACTTGATTCTTTGCTTTTGAATGTGCGGCTGAGGGTTCTTCCAGAAAAGAATTTGATGAAGATCAGTTTTGAAAGAAAAAAGAACGGCGCACTCTTAAAAAAAAATTTCCGGAGAAAAGATGCTGCTTCAAAAAAAATTTTGGCTTCTCCCTTTTTGTTTTTGTGGCGGCTCTGTCTATTTTTTTTTAGGGCATGCTCTCATCTTCTTTTACTTAAAGGTCCCGGCCTGGGAATTGTTTTGTGAGAAAATAAAACAGAGTTTTTGGCTGAACAATTCCAGGAGATACCCTTAAAAAAAATGAGATACCCTATAAAAATGTGGCACCCTTATAAAAAATGATATACCCTCAAAGTTTCAGCTGTCGTCAAAGAGGCACACCCAAAAAAATTGACGTGGGATGCTAGGAAATTTGTTTTGAAAGGTTTTGTCTGCCTTTTGATTTTCAAAGAGGAATATTAAAAAGGTTTCTCTTGGGAATTTTGAATGAAGAACCTTGAAGGGATTTTCGCAATATGAGTTTGGCTTGAAGGAAGATTTGTGCGGCTCTCTCTCTTAAACTCAAGTTACGCATCAAAATGTTATGAATCAACTCAAGTTAGGTTCTCCCCTTTCTCCTATGCACATTGACGTTCGCCGTTCCTGAAACACTTAACACACACGTTAAAACGTTCACACACGTTTGTTATCATCAAACACGAAGTTCAAGATCGTTGCTACCAACAATCCTCACCATTCGTGTGGCTAGCTCCTCCGGTGTCTCCACACGGTTCATACAACCGTCCTCCGTAGCGTGCCTTCTCTCGGCTCTGATCCTCCTCACGGTACGCTCGATCTCCGGATCAAATAATATTTCCTCGGGGTTCGCCGTAGATCTCGTGTACATGCAAAGAAAAACAGAGTTTCAAAGGAAATGTTAGCACGAATAGGGAGTAAAAAGATAAAAGTAACAAAGGAAAAAAAAACACTAAGTAAAGAGAATAAAACATTGTCGCCTCCCCGGCAACGGCGCCAAAAACTTGATCGCTTCAAAATGTAACCCTAGAGAGACCTAGCTATGGCGCAAATTACACGGAGATAAATCCCGGCAACGGCGCCAAAAACTTGATCGTTGCCCGGTATGCACGCGCAACCGGGACGAGCGATTGTAGTCTTACCGCAAGCGTACGGCGTAGTGGCGAGCGGGTATCGAACTCAGGGAGGTGCAATGACAGTGTCTCGTTCTAATCACCTAGCTATCGGAATAGTCAAGAATAATACGGGATAAAATTGTCACACAATCGTTCGTATATCGATAGAAATATTAATGGAATAAAGTGCCTAGGGATAGGGAATCCCCGCTACAAACCGTATCTCATCGTTGTGATTCATAGGTTACGTCATCGCTAGACTTGAATTTTGGGTGAACTAGTTGCAACTAAATGTGGAACCAAGCTCACGCTCTCGCGCTATTGCCGGTCTATAGCAAACCTAGGTTAGGGCCCAATCTCTTGCAAACCCTAACCTAAGCCGCTAGCATTAGGATCGACATCATCGTTCAATCATATCTCGAGTCCACTCTCGTGCAAACTCGAGCTACGACCTAGGTTGAGATAGTTTCTACCCGTCCAATCTCTTGCAAACGGGTATGGGTATAGAATTACGATTGAAAACCCTAGCCTTGGTCCAATCTCTTGCAAACCAATTCTAGAAAAAATCCAATCGTAAATCTAAATCAGATTTCTAGGGCTTCCTATCGATTGGGATCCAATCTCTTGCAAATCCCCATCAATATGAATCCCTAGCTATCCGTAATCATTCAATCCCAACCTAACCCTAATCAATTCTAGCAAGGATTTCACCCATTCATCATAATTTAGAGATAGGGTTCATAGGGTTCATCCTTATGCCCTAGAGCAATAGAACTACTCACTATTCATCATGCAATTCATAAGAAATTCAATAGAAAATTCAGCACCAATCATTGCAATAGAGAAATTATCAATAAAAATGGAGTTTTTGACAAGAAATGAGACAAACCAATGAGATTCCAATAGCATCCAACAAGAATCCCCTTTCTAATCTCTCAAAAGCCCTAAATCTAATTAACTAAAAGCTCTCTAAAAAGGCTGCAAAAAGTATCCAAAAGTTCTCCCAACCTAGGGCAAAAACTGGGTTTAAATACCCCTCAAAATCGCCCAAAAAATCGTGAAAAAAATGCCCCTGCGTAGCTCAAAAATCGCAGTTTACGCAGCAGGCGGGGCGGCTCACTCGGCCGAGTGACAAATGTCACTCGGCCGAGTGACAGACCCTGTAAAATTACAGTAAGTTCGGGATTTTGGGGGTCTGTCTTCGGAAGGTGACTCGACCGAGTGGTTTTACTCACTCGGCCAAGGGGCATTTCTTGCTCGGCCGAGTGGAAGCTCTGAATCACCTGTAAATTAACAGTAAGTCGGCCGTTTTTGAAGTCTGTTCTCATGCCACTCGGGCGAGGAGATTTCCATGCTCGGCCGAGTGGGCTATCGTCACTCGACCGAGTGCACGCCTATTTTCTTCTGTTGATGCGTGTCCAGTCTGGTCGGCCGAGTGGTCTTCTTGCTCGGCCGAGTGGGTGGTTCACTCGGCCGAGTGAGATGCTGCAAATGCCCATTCTTCATCTTTTCGCTTCCTCGTCGCTCCTACGACGTTCCTTCTTCTTCCACTCATCCTCCATCACCGATAAGTCTGTAAATGAGCCGTGGGCGACACTCCAAAGTGGGTGCAAATCCTCTTGATCTCAAGATCGCTCCAAATCGCTCCAAATCTCTCCATATCTCCTGAAATACGACAAAAACAAGAAATAGTGAAAAGCATCGTAATATTGTCGAATAATCGTGAAAAACGCGATATGGACGATCAAAATGGCATGCAAACATGTAGAAAAAAGGTGTAAAATATGGACCGATCAAAATCCCCCAAGCTTATCTCTTACTCGTCCTCGAGGAAGATAAGTAGAGAGACGAACTCGGGAGATGAAAACAAAGGAAATAAAATGAAAGAAAACGAAATACGAAGTGGAAGGGGTCGCTAGATTATTTTCTCAGATCTCAAGCCATAAGCTACACATCACGATAACTCAGAAAATACGAATCTCATACTATAAAGATTTCATATCTTACTTAAACATGATACTTGCAAGCTTTTAAGAACAACAAAAGGGACTCTCTAAATTCATACAATCAATTTATATCCACATCACGCATTTCATAGAGTCTAATATACAAATGTTGGCGATGCACTTTTCAATCAAAAGTTATAAATGAAGCATATAAGATACACACCAAACATGCAATAGAGAATATAATAAGAGTTATGGCATTCACATATTTATTTCAAATCATGAAAAATCTCCATATCTAATATATTTTGAAAATTCGAAGAATTATCGAATATTCCCATTCATGCACGTCTCCACTCTAATGTCATACTCACTCATTTGGTCAAATGAATTCATCCCCCAAGCTTAACTTGAGGCGTCGCATCCAAAGGAATATAATAATGGAAAATGGGATTTTTGCTTTGGTTTTTCCAAGCATTTTTGTGGCTCCGATAATGAGATAGAGAAATATTTTTTTTATTTTGGACTTTGTTTCTCATTTTTCTTTTTGGATTTTTGTTGGAGCTATATGATTTGTATTTTTTTGTTTTTGGCTCCTTTTTGCCTTTTTGGACTTTTTGAAGCAACCTTTTTCTTTTGAAGGGATTTTTGGGAAATAGATGCGATATAAGTAGCTTTAGGAGGTGAACTCAAGTGACATGTAGAGAATAAAAAGTTATATGTGGAGAAAGAAATAATGTAGCACTCGGTTCACTCTAAGATGTGCACGAACGGTTCAATAAAATAATACTTCAACTAAAACTCAAATGTAAGCATGGATATTCTCAATCATTTCAATAAATAGTGAAGTTAAGCAGTAAAGTTTACAACCATATCAGGCATGCAACAGAATGTGAATGAGACAATAAAACTGATGCTTCAGATATACTAATGATGCGTGAATCTTGGTGCATTTCCAACAAAAGCATACCAAACACTAATCCATACATTCAGCTTCAATTAATATCATGCATTCACTTAGAGGAGTCATCAAGAGAAATAGATTTGCAAGCACGTGTGAATAGCAAGACTATGGAATACTCTAAGTAGCATGACAAGGAATAATAAGCATCGTGATGGTTGCTAAAGCAATAAGAGATATCATCATACGAAATTCATATAGCGGAAGAAGAAAAAAAGGAAAATAAAGAAAGAAAAATAAAAGAGATGAAAGAAAAGAAAATCAAGCACACAATATTATGCATGAACACACATAAAAGGAAAATAAGATGGAAAAATCAAAAAGATGATGCAAAAATTTTGAAAAATTTTAAAAACACTAAAATAAAGTAAAAATGCAACTAATGCATCTAAATGGCATGGAAATGCACTCCCCCAAGCTTAAACTTCACATTGTCCTCAATGTGATCATAATGGAAGAATATGAGGAACAACGATAATAATAAGGGGGTAAATGAAAAATGATGAAATGAATGACATGAAATCCTAATGCAACTACATGCACATGCAATGATGCATGAGAGCGCTTTCCCCCAAGCTTATACCAAACAATCCTATTCAAATGACTCGATCGAAAATGTCACGGCTTTGCTAAGCGAGATTGAGTCAAACGAATAAGAATGTGAGTATTCACTTGAAAGAAATGCTCGATGGGTGGTGAGCAAAAAGGATGTGAAACATCAAAATATAAAGAGGGCAATTAATATATATAATGGGTTTGGGGTGTAAAAATTTTTGTTACCGTCATATGAGGTGATATTTATTCAAGCAAATCTATACGGTCCTCTCGCTGTCGAGAGGATTCGTGTTTATTTAAAGCATAAAAATTTCTACACTACTGGATTGATATCACCTATAGCAAAAGGCGGATCCAGTATCTTTGCCGGTGCAGGCAATTGCTCCAACTGCTCCTTCCGTGGCTCTGCCAGATGCGTATGTCCACGGACACCAACGAACTCCAGCAATGCATCCTCCAGCATTTCTACAAGGACTCCACCTATACCCTGCAGAGAATATGATGCATCAGTTCGCTGCAAAAAATTCACCCTCGTAATAAAAGTATCCCAAAGAGGATCGTCTATAGAAATATATGAAATAAATAGTGGTGGACGATACTTCCCTGGAAATAATCCAATATCCTCCCGTGCTGTGATAGCTGTCTCCATGGTGTCCTTTCTAAGCCGCTCAGGTAAATCTAGATCATAGGTGTGGACCTCCTTGACAGGCTCGTCAAAATGTGACACATCCAAGCATACCTCCGATCCATAATCGTACGTGCACTGCAAAAGGTATGACGTGTCAAAAATATCTGAATCAAAATAAATATCGAATGGAATACATGATTCAGAAATGGAGTGGGTAAAAATATCTCCCTGAGTGGGAGCAGTAGGCTCTGTGGGATAGTCCTCGACGTCAGTGGAAGGATGAGGTGGCTGCGGGAGCTCTAATGGAGGAGGATAGTGCTCGGGATCCTCATGAATAGCGGTGTCCTCGTCCTGATGCATGACCTCCTCGGTGATAAGCTCTGGCTCGACAGTGTGCTCATTTGCCTTCTCATCAACTATCAATGTAGGCTCTCTTTGGAATGGTGATGTTGGCTGCTCAGGTATGTCAACTTGTGGGGATGTATCATGTGGAGTGGAATGCCCGCAAACAATCCGAAAATATAGTCTATCCCCCTCAAGACTGACATGGATGTCCTCCTCAATTGTTCCTGCAGCTGAAACATGGTTCATAACAAAATCTGCAAATCGTAGCTCAAATGCATCACCTGCTGTAATGCTCTCTGAACCTGTGAACCTCACTGACTCCAAGAGGCCATCCAATAATCTCTGAAATGCGTCCTCCTCTGGCTGCGCATGTGACTCAATTTCTGCTTCATCCACGGCCTCTTCGTCCATCCATTCTTTATATGCAATAGCTGTATCATAGGATGTGGGATCGACGACGGCACATTCTGGCTCTGGTAATATGACCGGTGATGCTTCTTGCCTATAAAATGAAGAAGCAGAACTGATATCTTTGGAAATCTCTGCAACCGTAAGCATGAGCGCATTCATTTCAAGTTCCCTCTTCACCCATTCCAATTGAAGGTCGCCCTTATCAAGCCTGGCTTGTATTTCAACTTGGTCTGCATGCATCTCATCAAAAAAGTTTTCTCCCGTCTGAGCACTCTGATCATAATAGTATTCTCCCATCTGAGCACTCTGATCATAATAGTATTCTTCCATCTGAGTACTATGATCAAAATCTGTTGTCCACGTAGTATAATCCATAGCACCTGATCAACAAAGATAAATACCTGGAGAAAAATATCAGTGGCAGAAAAGAATATAGAAATGATAATAATGGTGGCGGGGGTGAAAATTCCCTTTTGTTAATTTTTTTTCGTAGTCTAATCAACCTAATTGTGACAAATTGGCACCCAACGGAAAACACCTCCCCGGCAATGGCGCCAAAAACTTGATCGTCGCCCGGTATGCACGCGCAACCGGGACGAGCGATTGTAGTCTTACCGCAAGTGCACGGCGTAGTGGCGAGCGGGTATCGAACTCAAGGAGGTGCAATGACAGTGTCTCGTTCTAATCACCTAGCTATCGGAATAGTCAAGAATAATACGGGATAAAATTGTCAAAATCGTTCGTATATCGATAGAAATATTAATGGAATAAGGTGCCTAGGGATAGGGAATCCCCGCTACAAACCGTATCTCATCGTTGTGATTCGTAGGTTACGTCATCGCTAGACTTGAATTTTGGGTGAACTAGTTGCAACTAAATGTGGAACCAAGCTCACGCTCTCGCGCTATTGCCGGTCTATAGCAAACCTAGGTTAGGGCCCAATCTCTTGCAAACCCTAACGTAAGCCGCTAGCATTAAGATCGACATCATCGTTCAATCATATCTCGAGTCCACTCTCGTGCAAACTCGAGCTACGACCTAGGTTGAGATAGTTCCTACCCGTCCAATCTCTTGCAAACGGGTATGGGTATAGAATTACGATTGAAAACCCTAGCCTTGGTCCAATCTCTTGCAAACCAATTCTAGAAAAAATCCAATCGTAAATCTAAATCGGATTTCTAGGGCTTCCTATCGATTGGGATCCAATCTCTTGCAAATCCCCATCAATATGAATCCCTAGCTATCCGTAATCATTCAATCCCAACCTAACCCTAATCAATTCTAGCAAGGATTTCACCCATTCATCATAATTTAGAGATAGGGTTCATAGGGTTCATCCCTATGCCCTAGAGCAATAGAACCACTCACTATTCATCATGCAATTCATAAGAAATTCAGTAGAAAATTCAGCACCAATCATTGCAATAGAGAAATTATCAATAAAAATGGAGTTTTTGACAAGAAAGGAGACAAACCAATGAGATTCCAATAGCATCCAACAAGAATCCCCTTTCTAATCTCTCAAAAGCCCTAAATCTAATTAACTAAAAGCTCTCTAAAAAGGCTGCAAAAAGTATCCAAAAGTTCTCCCAACCTAGGGCAAAAACTGGGTTTAAATACCCCTCAAAATCGCCCAAAAAATCGTGAAAAAAATGCCCCTACGTAGCTCAAAAATCGCAGTTTACGCAGCAGGCGGGGCGGCTCACTCGGCCGAGTGACAAATGTCACTCGGCCGAGTGACATACCCTGTAAAATTATAGTAAGTTCGGGATTTTGGGGGTCTATCTTCGGAAGGTGACTCGGCCGAGTGGTTTTACTCACTCGGCCGAAGGGCATTTCTTGCTCGGCCGAGTGGAAGCTCTGAATCGCCTGTAAATTAACAGTAAGTCGGCCGTTTTTGAAGTGTATGTTCTCATGCCACTCGGGCGAGGAGATTTCCATGCTCGGCCGAGTGGACTATCGTCACTCGGCCGTCACTCGGCCGAGTGCACGCCTATTTTCTTCTGTTGATGCGTGTCCGGTCTGGTCGGCCGAGTGGTCTTCTTGCTCGGCCGAGTGGGTGGTTCACTCGGCCGAGTGAGATGCTGCAAATGCCCATTCTTCGTCTTTTCGCTTCCTCGTCGCTCCTACGACGTTCCTTCTTCTCCCACTTGTCTTCCATGGCCGAATATCTCTCAAAAGAGCCTCGGGTGACACTCCGGAGTGGGTGCAAATCCTCTTGATCTCAAAATCGCTCCGAATCGCTCCATATCTCCTGAAATACGACAAAAACAAGAAATCGTGAAAAGCATCGCAATATTGTCGAATAATCGTGAAAAACGTGATATGAGCGATCAAAGTGGCATGCAAACATGCAGAAAAAGGGTGTAAAATACGGAGCGATCAGTTTACCGTCAACCCCACTAGCCAGTATTGGTTAATGTTCAAAGGTCTTTGTTGTATTCACGTTGTACATCCTATAACGTACCCCGGTCGAGGATTAACACAACGACCGTTTTGATCCAGTGACACTAACTTTCCTTTAACGGAAGAGATGAATCACATCTTAGTCATCTACTTCCCTCGTGAGTTTCAGGTGTCACCCAACCTAAGATCTTTCAGCAGGCCGTGCCTCGAAATTAGATCATAGATCTAAGTGATACTATCCACTCACAGGTCTGTACCAATGACTTCAGGTCTTAAGGACCAGCTTACATATCATCACCCTAGAGTTATTATTGACAGTCTAGTTAAAGCTTAACCATTTAATAACTGTAAGTTGGTCGTTCAGTGAACTCATTCTCTAATGAGCACCTGTGTCTCGTCTCCGACTTCGCCAAGTCGAATGACTATGAGATCATCATTACCCTAAGGTAAGACAAAGACACAATGATCTAACCGATGTGTCGATATCCTATTCTCGACACATCAATGGCCTTGAACCGTTTTAAGACTTAAGTTTCTAATCGTTCACTAACTTCTCATAATCGAGATCTACATCTGGAAACGTAATGACCTGACTATAAGTCTAAGGAAATTATCTAAGTATATGATTCTATGAATTCATACTTAGGATAATTAATACCATATAATTATTAGAACGAGATGATTATCTTAGGATAAATGCCTCAAGGGCATACATCTTCCTACACTCGACCTTTAGGCTCCCGCTGATATTCAGGGGTAGATTAATGGGGCCGAGTAAATGGGCAGCCGTTATCTCGAATCTCAGAGGAGATCGTGCCTGAATCAATGAGGGACGGTTACATACAATCAAAGGAGAACAACCTATAAATAGACGAAAGGACAAAGGTAAAGGGGTTCCCATTCGACGGTACGAGATCTAAGACATAGAACTCTACTTTCTATGCTGCTATTTCTTACATTATAGAGCTAGCGATGACAGATCTGAGGAGAACCTTTGTGGGTCGATCTCAGCTGCTACTAGCTCCCTCTCATCCATAAGTTCACATACTAACTTAAGCATCGGAGGGGATTTAGGTCAGAACCCAGATCCCGCCCCCCTGACGTGTCTCTGTGGTGAAGATCGACGCATCACCATCGATCGTGAACCGTCAGGGCATATATCAGGTAATAATGGCAAAACTATACTTTCAAAGGTACCCGTCGGAAATTGGGGGGCTAATGGAATTAGCTTAGCCAAGCTGAACCAAGAAAGAGACAGTTGTACCAATTGATCAGCTTTGTCATCCTTCCAATAAATCATACGTCTACCGAGCTTTTCCACCTCGAATGATCGACACATCAGCTGTCCAAGGGTCGATCGAGCATCACATCATCTACATCCATCACTCGACCCAGGTTCTCCCAACCTTGGGTCCCATTTCACCTGCTGACGAGGCTTCGACTCATTCAGATGGATCCACGTCGGCCTGATAACTGTCTCAGTCATTTTTGGCATTAACAGAAACTTTCATGAATAATAAAAGGTGACAATCATGGATAATGATTGTACTCGGTGAATGAAATGTGTATATCTCACAGATTTGGGAGTAAGTGAAATCACATCGTGTGTTATATCTCACGGATATTGGGAGTATGACCGGAATGCACTTGGCTATTTCAGCAAAGTGTGAGATGTAAGCGAGTTTCTCCTGATACGGCCATATAACCCAGTACCCGACCCACTATGTCAGTTGAGGATTTTCCTCAACCAACTTGACCGAGTCTCACGTGTCCGTTGAGAGAATCAAAGGTCAGTTGAGGGAATGTCTGGGGTGGTTACAGATGTGGAGGATATGGTGGTGGCCCTATATATATAGAAGAGTTTTTCTCTTTTAAAGCATCAAAAATCAACCACACTCCAGAATCCCCAAAACAATATTTCTTTCTTTCTTAAATACAATCAGAGATGATAAGAAGCTTGGCCAGAAACAACATCAAAGAAAGGATACTGGTCAAAAAGGAGATCATGACAAAGACGATAAGGATTGAGGTTGCTAAAACTTAGCGAAGGAGAGAAGCAATCCTTGGTGAGACATATATATGTAAGTCTATTATTTTAGGGATCATAATTTAATTAAAAAAAGGTAGCAATGGATTTCAAAATTATAGTACTATAACTATCTATAGATAAATATTAATCAATATCAATTAAAAAATCATATCGATCCTTGGATACAGTGAAGCGATATCCATTAATCATATTTTGATGATGATGACTTCAGATTCCATCACCAACCAATGCGATAGTAATTTCACCTTAATGATAAAACTCACCATGATCTATAAGCTCAACCGCAAAACTTGAACTCGGTCCCAAATATTGCTAGCGCTTGTGAGAGAGAGAGAGAGAGGAGAAGAAGAAGAAAACTTTATCTTGTAAACGAATTAAACTATACTTTAGAGCTTAATCTTATGAGATTGTTCAATTCTCTTAAAGATAGATGGATTTATTCAAGAGGGAATGCAAAGGTCTATTTATAGTGCTAGCATATCTTGACTTTCCATCTTAAACCAATGTGGCATTAAAACAAAATTTTCAAATAACTAAGCATGACGCATTATGAGTCATGCATGGATGAGTCGTGTTTGAGGTAAAGTTGAGTTATGGTCCTGTTGAACATTGAATTACTTCAATGTGCATTTTGATGATGAATAAATGTTTTGCTTACACTAATATGATTTGTGCAGGTGATAGAAAGTATTTGATGAGGCAGATGTTTTAAGAAGCAAATTGATGCAATACGAAGCTAAGAAGAACCATGACAAGCATAGGTTATTACCGTAGATAACTAGTAACCATGCATCATTATTACAAACTCCAGCACTCATCTCACCCTATTAAAAGACTCGACACTCAATGATCACGTACATACATTTACTTAAAAAAAGAGATTAAGATGCAGCTCGATTGCTGTGCTGCCAAATCCCGTTGGGTTCATAGGCCTGTGCTTTCTGCTTCACATACGTACCCCAATCCATCCCTTTCTCCCTCACCCTCTCGCCGCCCTCCTTCACCAGCCCCAACACCCTCCCAAGCCCACCGCCGGGCCGAACGGCTCCCCCGACGCTCCTGAAGGCCCAAGTTAGGGCAGAAAGCCCAATCAAGGCCATGCCGACGGCGACGCCGAAGCCGACCATGGACGCGGCCAGGACAAGGGCCGCGGGGACGATGACGGGGCTGAACAGCAGCATGAGAGGTGCGGCGACGAGCAGGAGGGTCGTGGTCGCTAGGAAAGCGACGCACATCATGCCGAGCAGCGGGCCGCCGACAACGAGGCAAGCGATGGCCGCGTGCACGACCGTGCTGCGGCTGATTTGGTGCCCCTCAGCGCCACGCCTGTTCACTTGTATCTCCGCCATTGTAGCCTCCCTCTCTCTCTCTCTCAATGGATGGATGATCAAAAGGGCTTGTGGGTTTGTTAATGAGGGGGTGTGATTCATCATGTATATATGGACGAGGAGGAGAGGGAGATGGCACACGTGTAGCAACCTGCATCCCCCGGACTGACACGTGTACGACAGGTGGCTGGGTTTTGCTGATCTAGGAGTACTTATCCGGTAGGGCTCATACCTGACAATTAAGTCTCCATCGAGGTAACGGGCAAGGGAATCTCTCGAATGCTTGGGCTCTGTTGTTGATTGCTTTGTTTCGTATTAATGTAAATGTTTAATGGTACCTGAAAAAACACGAGGCCTCTGGATATTTAGCTTCTTGGTTCGTGTGTATCCGTGTTCCACGACACATGTTTTCTACTTTCCGATATATTAAAAAAACACTGAAAGCAATCATTTTGATCTTTTTGGGTGTAAAATGTACTACAATTCTCAAAGTTAGATATATTTTTACTTAAATGCCTTAACTTTTATCCAATATATCTTAATACCCTTTCATCAACGTTAACATATGACGATTTTTGCACTGCTTTCTTCCCCTTTATCTTCATTCTTATTTATGTGTAATAATGGGAAAGAATTGAGGTTGAGGTGGTGAAATTACGGAGATTGATTAGGGATGAGAATGGGCAGGCCCAAAGCCCGATTGGGCTTCCAAATGGGCATGCCATTGTAGGGATGATGATGTGGCATGCCCATTTGGAAGCCCAATCGGGCTTTGGGCCTGCCCATTCTCATCCCTAAGATTGATAGAGATTTCTGTTCAACTACGAAGAAATTTACACACCCCCCACCCAAAATTCTTATTCTTAAATCCTATAAAAAATATATTTAAATGCCAAAGTTGAGAATACTAAAGAAAAAAGAACAGTAGATAGAAATTGTTACGGTCTTAAGGCCGGCCCAGATAATAATGGCCCATATATTTTAAGCCCAAACGGAAGGTCGCCGCGACACTGGGAAGCTCGTCATGACGAGCGACAAGCTCGCCATCAGGGGCAACGAAGCTCGCTATCAGAGTCAATAAAAGAAACTCGCATACTATCCAAACAGGAGGCACGACCAGACAGTCCGAGGACACCAAGCTCAGTCGCTAAGCTTGGCTGTTACCAAGGGCGACCTAGCATAAATATCTCTGACATGGTGACGTAGGGCCACCTAAGCCCCCATTAATGCCAGAGGTTAAGGGCGAGAACTGATGGTCACCCATCGCATCTCCCATTAACAGTGGCGTAACTAGGATTTTTCTTTACCATGAGCGAAAATAACCATCAGAAAAGTTTCTAACCATGAAGTGATTGTAATCATCAATATTAACATGTTAATTAGTTTTTATTCAGCTAGCAAATGTCCAAACGTGCTGAATATGATGGGTTTGGTTCCACAAGATTCTAGGGAAGAGAAATTGTGATGTGGTCCACAATGAATGTGTTTTTTGTGGATTGTCGGTAGGATCCACTTGGAGCGGGCGTTGCTACAAAACAAAAAGATAATTATTTAATTTCCTTTTTAAAGTCCATTCTGTAAAAAAAAATCTCATTTTCTTTTCTTTTCTGTTTTTATAACCAACTTCTTGCAACTATTCAAACAAAAAGTGTTATAGCCTCACAATTTTTGTTTCAAAATCAACTTTCTAACCCGATTTTCAAAAAACAAAAACAAATCCTTTCTTCTAAAAAATTCAATATTTGGTCTTATCAAGATTCCAAAATACTCACTGTACATCAACTGAACTAGTCGTAACATTCTTGACATAACTTTCTTACCAAATCAATGGAATCTTTGGGTCTAGCACAAATCTGTCACCAATGTCAAAGTCATCTTCATTTAATCCCACAACTTATCTTTTATTGATGTCTTAGCTTTTCAAAGGGATCTTAGGGCTGTTTTTATCTAGACATTCTTGCCATCAAAAAGTTAAAAAAATTCCAACCATTGTCCAAAAAAAAGATTTCTTAATAGCACTTATAAAAAGTAGGACTTAAAGCATTAGTACGTTTATACTAAAAATAAACAAGTTTTGAATTGCTGTTTTAGCCTTTTGTAATGAGTACTTATGGGGATAATACGCTTCATTAATAGGCACCCAATGAGTACTTATGGGGATAATATGCTTCATTAATAAGCACTCAATGAACATTCAAAATACACATAAAAATAAGGATTTAATTGGACTTGTTGGGCTTTGATCCGGTAACCGCGGCCAGCAAAAGCGCGTGCTCTACCATCTGAGAAACATTCCCCTTATGATCCTTAGTTATATACTAGAATTTTATCTAGTTTCTTGCCCTGGGCAGCTGCCCAGGGCAAGCTCCATGTAGTTCTGCCCCTGCCCATTAATGCATTAATGTGTCTGACACCACCCATTAAAGCATAAATATCTCCGACACCCTCGCCGACCTATCGTATCTCCACTTATGCTCCAGTTAAACAGACTCGACAGGTGATTGGACGGCGAACAACTGACTCTTCACCCTATAAATACCCCCTCCAGCCACTAAGGAGGGGTTGGTCAGTTGAAGTCTTAACTCTTATCCAATATTCAAGGTCGGATATCCCCATATATCTGTGCCTTCCTCATAAACTCGCTACGTTACACCGATCTGCCTTAAGATCGTCAAGCGTGTTCGACATACTCCTTACAAGTCATTCACTGACTTTTGCATTGGAGAGGCTACGGGTTGACAGCCAACCCAGCCTGTAACGGTCGCTTTCCGACCTTATCGATTTTCTGCGTGCACGTGCTTTATCGTGCACGTATTTTATTTGGATACTTCTGGTTTCCGACATATGCGTTGTGATATGCCGTTGTGATCGTTTGGGAGCGTAGAATTTTATAGTAATTTTTGGGAACGTCATTTCACGGCTCGTTTTCTCGCAAAACGACTTTGAATGATAGGGGCGTTTTAGTCATTTGTCTTAAAACGCCGTTTCCAATTTTACGTAAATTTTTGAAAGGCGTAGCACACGATCAGGCTCTGTAAATCTGTGCGTCTCGTCTCCACGATCGCCGCGGTATTTTCGGATTATTTTTCTGACGCCCGGATTGAGAGGTATCACTCGGATAAATCACGACCGTTGATTAGCCCAACCAGTTCAAATTCGAATTTGATAGCCAAATCTGGCTATATCCCTAGATATTTTCACTAATATCTTTCCTAAACTGCTTCCTCTATGGTCCCCTAGACTTACCCCTAATTGTACACCCTCTAACAATACATCTCCCCCTTTTTAACTATAATCTCATAGCTACTTATCGTATTAAAATCCTTTTATAATAACCTAACCCTAACCCTAACCCTACCTATTACGCATGGCCTAGGGCTAAACAAGTTGCAGCCGCCACCAACAAATCAGCCCCCTACCCGAGTTTTCTCCCCACGTCCGCAACTAGCACTACCTCTCCCCATTATAAATATTGATATAACCTAGGTCTACCCAAATAACATCACAGCCACACAATATATAACATCTCCCCTCTCTCATTTTTTATAAACCCTAGGCTGTGTTTCACAGCCGCCACCCACTTTTCTCCCCTAGTCCCGTGTTCTCTCTCTCCCTCTCCTCCTCCTCTCGCGTCTCTCTCCCTCATCCTCAGCTCCTTCCCGCGCCACTGCTGCAGATCCCCGCGCCGCCCGCCATCGCTACCCGTCGCCGCATCATCCCCTCATCTGCAGATCCCCGTGCACAGCCCCACTCTCAGCTGCTCATCCGCAGCCCCCGTGCAGAGGCCGCACCGTCGCGATCCCCGAGCGCGCGCCGCCGCCTGCAGCGCCGCCTGACGCCGCGCCGCCGCTTCCGTGCACTTCCCGACGCATTTCGGCCTTCCTGAAACCGCACGGCCCGACTCCGATCGCCTGCGCCATTAGCCCACCACCGAAGGCCCCTTAGCACACGCCGCAGAGCTCACGATCTTCCGACATCGTGACCCGTTACCGTTACCGTTGCCTGAGACGTTTCGTTGCGCTACCCGCAACCGAAGCAATCTCGACACCGTACCCGTAGCCGTGACATCTCATTTGCGCTACCCGCAGCCGTTACGATCCTGAGGCGATTCCGGGATGACCTTTACTGCCTACCCACAGTCGGGGACACGAGCACCGCCACCGTTTCCAGACCCGACGCTGGATTAGTGCGCGTTCCTCACACCAGGTTAGCCCTCTTACTCGTAGCGAAACCCACACCGTAGCAAAACTGAACCCTAAACTAAAACTGGACAACTACAATTAAATTTACTTTTTCGCACCAGTAAAACGCTGCTCACGGTAGAAAATCGACCGTCGGACAATTTTCTGTGCATATAGGGTAGTGGTCGATCTAGGCTGATAAAAACACCAAAACGTGACTCTGACGAATAGGGTAGTCCTGACAACCTAGAAACAAACCTAAATAGGATTTATTGAAAATCGCGACTTGACACTGTCGCCGTGATCCTTTTTCAGACGGACTACCGCGGACGCGACGACTGGACGAGACGCCCCGGACAGACGACACACTCGCCACCGCAGGCAAGTGTACCCACTTGCATTTTTGACCGCGTCTTGATCTTAAATTGTTAGAACTGTTAGACTGTGAGTGTATAGAATCGGACATGAAATGATAACGTCCGGGTCGCCCTGACGACTTAGACTTGACGACGAAGTCTAAGCTCGACAAACAACAACTTTTGACGTCGTAGGATTATCTTGTGTGTGCGTGCGTGTGGACACCCTAGAATAACTTTCCCTTACACTTGTCATGTCATGTCCCTGTTACACAAAAAGCCTATGGGCGTTTCAGATGCTTCCCTAGCGGAAGTGATTGTAATGCCCTGTGAAGCTACTGCACACGTACTAGAGGGGGATGAATAGTACTTAAAATAATTAAGAGAGTTATTCCTAACTATTGTGCAATAAACAAACGACAATGCGGAATAAACAACAATCAACAAGAATGGACAAATGCAAACAAATGATATAACGGGTTCGGATCCACCCAAGTCTCCCCGACTTGTTCCCGGTGATCCTGCGTCCCAACCACCCGGATCCCCTCCGGATACTTGAGTTAGAAACCTCTAACTCAAGATTTAGCACTATGAAATTCTTGTGAAAAACCTTCACAAGACCAAATCATACAAATGACATGTGACTCCCACAACCCGGGATCACACACTTCTCTCACAACCGAGAGAACAATTCAAATAACAAAGTAAATGAAACAATGAAATAACTTACCACAAAATCCTATGCCTTGAGTAAATCTTACCAAATTAGTGTTGTGATATGATTCCCCGGATTTGGTTTTGGATGATGAGCAAACATAAATAATGTATACTAACTTATTTGTGAGCGCAGTTATGGAGATCGTCGCCAAAATACCACGTACATCAAAAGCGACGTCTCAAGACTTCTCAATACGCGTGATCGTGTGCCTGGAACTTCGTTGAAGCTCAAGGAGCAATATTGAAGTCAAGAGGAATGAAGATTGAAGCTTTGAAGACGGCTCGTAAGGTTTATTTTATAGTCTTCTAGCTTCATAGATTAGAATGTTAAGCCTTGAGTAGGACTTACTTTATAATCTTCATTTCGTTCATATCTTGGAGCTAGGATTATCATAGAAGCCATTAGAAACTTTCCCGAAGCCTATCGCTTCTTCCCTCGGCTTCTTGTGCATGTTAGTTGGTTCAAGAAGAGTCACCAACCGACTAGATGACGATCTAGTTGGTCGGCAACTCTACATGAACCGACTAATTTGCCTTCTCTATATTCAGCTCTTTCCATGACTACAGTTAGTCGGTCAAAGAAGAGTCACTGACCGACTAGATGACGATCTAGTCGGTCAGGAGTCCTTCTCAGACCGACTAGTTGTGTACAGTCATTTTCAGCCTGAGCTACTGTTTCGAGTTAGTCGGTCAAAGAACGTTTACCGACCGACTAGTTGAGAAACTAGTCGGTCAGCATTTGTTCTTAAACCGACTAAGTCAACTTGAAGTCTACCTATTCTATTTCGACGTTAGTCGGTCAAAGATCATTCACCGACCGACTAGTTGTGAAACTAGTCGGTCGGCAAGTCTTCTTAGACCGACTAGTTGTCTTTGCCTGTACTTCGACTTCTTGGCTGTTCTACCGTTAGTCGGTCTACGTTGTATCACCGACCGACTAGTTGATGAACTAGTCGGTCAGTGATCCTTCTTTGACCGACTAGTCTGCTTCAGAATAGAGCCGTTGGGATTCTTTCAAACTCGATTTCTCTTGCCCCTTTAAATAGAATCCTGATTCGTTTGAAGAGGGGTTAGAGGTCCTATTTCCAAGCAATTTCAGACCTAAGAGAAGAGCTCTCCCAAGCTAATTCAAAGCTCTCTCTCCCTCACAAGAATCTCTCCCTTCACTCTTTGAGCCATCCTCCTCAAGAGAGATTCTCTCCATTGTAAGCTTCTCAAGCCAAGAGCTTGATTCTAGTCACCATACTCCACCCTAGGCTTCCATTGCTGGTCATCTTCTTGAAGCTAGGGTTTGGTGACATCCTCTTCCTCAAAATCCATCATTGCTCTAATTTGGTAAGTATACTCAAGGCATAGGATTTTGTAAGGTAAGAGTTTATTTCATTTCATATTTGAATTGTAAGTTTCACTCTCGGTTGTGAGAGTGTGGTTGTGATCCCGGGTTGTGGGAGTCACAAATTACTTTGTGTATGATTTGACTTGTGAAGGTTGTTCACAAGTACTTCATAGTGGAAATCTTGAGTTAGGGTTGCTAACTCAAGTATCCGGAGGGGATCCGGGTGGTTGGGACGTAGGATCACCGGGAACAAGTCGGGGAGACTTGGGTGGATCCGAACCCAGTAATATTGTTTGTTTGCGTATGTTTTAATTCTTGTTGATAGTTGTTTAATTCCGCATTGTCGTTTGTTTCTTGCACAATAATTAGGAATAACTATCTTGATTATTTTAAGTACTATTCACCCCCCCTCTAGTACATGTGCAGTAGCTACCACATGGCACAACAATTAGGACAAGGAGGGATTTTGTTGAAGAAGAAGGCACCAAACCCTAGCTCCAAGATATTGACCAGCAATGGAGGGCTAGGAGGTTGTTGGTGACCTAGGATCAAGCTCTTGGCTTGGAAGGCTCACAATCAATGAATCTCTCTTTTGAAATAAAAGTGAGGGAGAGATTCAAGTGAGGAGAGAAAGCTTTAGAATGGAGTTTATTTGCTTCTCTTTGATTCTCAAATATCTCTAATAATCAGCCTTGAATATCCTTGAAGAACCCCTCCAAGTATATATATGATAGAGGAGAGAGAGAGAAGAAACCGGGTCATTAAAGGCTCCAACGGCTCTATTCTGAAGCAGACTAGTCAGTCTAAGAAGGATCACTGACCGACTAGTTCATCAACTAGTCGATCGGTGATTCAACATGGACTGACTAACAGCTCGACAGCCAAAGGAGAAAGTTCCAGGCAATATGAACTAGTCGGTCTAAGAAGACTTGCCAACCGACTAGTTTCACAACTAGTCGGTCGGTGAGTATTCTTTGACCGACTAAGAGAGAAAAACAATAGGCTGGAAACAAGTTGAACTAGTCGGTGTAAGAACAAATGCTGACCGACTAGTTTATCAACTAGTCGGTCGACAAACGTTCTTTGACCGACTAACTCGAAACAGTAGCTCAGGCTGTACAGAGGCAATGATAACTAGTCGGTCTGAGAAGGTTTCTTAACCGACTAGATCGTCATCTAGTCGGTCGGTGAACCTTCTTTGACCGACTAATTGATCAACAGGGAATGAGCTGAAATGAGCAAGGACATCTAGTCGGTTCATGAAAAGTTGTCGACCGACTAGATCGTCATCTAGTCGGTTGGTACTTCTACTTGAACCAACTAAGATGCACTAGAAGCCGAGGGAAGAAGCGATAAGCTTCGGGAAAGATTCTAATGGCTTCTATGATAATCCTAGCTCTAAGATATGAGCGAAATGAAGATTATAAAGTAAGTCCTACTCAAGGCTTAACATTCTAATCTATGAAGCTAGAAGACAATAAATAAAACATGACAAACCGTCTTCAAAGCTAGCTTCAATCTTCGCTCTTGACTTCAATAATGATCCTTGAGCTTCAACGAAGCTTCAGGCACACGATCACGCGTATTGAGAAGTCTTGAGACGTCGCTTTTGATGTACGTATTCTTTTGGCGACGATCTCCATAACTGCGCTCACAAACAGTTAGTACTTATTATTTATGTTTGCTCATCATCCAAAACCAAATCCGGGGAATCAATACTCAACAGTGATATCCGTGATGCAAAAAGCCTATGGTCGTTTCAGATGCTTCCCTAGCAGAAGTGATCTCCGTGATACAAAAAGCCTGCGGGCGTTTCAGGTGCTTCCCCAGCTGAAGTGATCTCTGTGATACAAAAACCCTGCAGGCGTTTCAGGTGCTTCCCTATCGGAAGTGATCTCTGTACTTCTTGTCCTGAGTTTCTGGCTTTGGGGTAGGGTTAAGCGTGCGCACGGGGAGAGGGTCTGATCCCCCTTGAACCGTAAGGCGTGAACCCTTCGTGTCTCACGTGTCCTGTCCGTCGTGTCTTGTCTAGTTCCGTCTTGTCCTGCCACCTTTAGGATAGTCCCATAGTCGGTAGCACACGCTACGACTACTGCTTGCTACGTTTTACTTTTCCTGCTACGTTTACTTCTTTTGTTACACTGTTATAACCCCAGCATGCTAATCAACCAGTAAAATGATGTTTAATAGTTCAGTACACTTGCAGTAGAGTCTGACCCCCTTTTGTAGACTTTACCTGACGTACAGTTCCTTTCTTTGGTGTTGTACGTCAGGTGTCGAGCCAGAGTTCGTGGACGCGGCAAACTTACCGGAGTAGTGGAGCCGAGGACGTCAACACAGAGTACGTGCTGACGAGGACCAGACCTTGAGGACTTTTCGGTCACCACCTTTCAGAGGTTACTACTTTCAGTTTGCTCTTTCGTTAGTTTGTTGCCATGCTTACGTTTCCCTCTCTTTAGACTTTTGTACTCGCTGGATATTAACTCTTTATATTAATGAATGCAACTTTCTTTCTGTACTTTCTGTTGTTTCGAACTTTATAAATGCAAGAACCTGAAAATTTTAAAATGGTACCCCCCTACAGACGCTTATTGGGTCCGAGCTTCGCAGCTCTGACATAAGCGGGCCTTTGTCACGCTTCGCCTCCGTTGTTTTGGGAAGCGGGGCGTGACAGGTTTTAGTGGTGGCCCATGCAGGTCATGCAAAAAGTTCGGAACAATAAGAGTATCGCATTCATTTAATATCCATGTACAAGTCTAATTTAGGTTTTCCCAGTCTTACATAGTAGGAAGACTTAGGTAGACGTCCCAGTTTGATAGTCAGATGCCTTGGTTAAGAATTAGTCATCCTCGTCTTAGGATACCTTAGTAACCCTCACTTGACTCTGGCCGTATTAGATTTCTAGAGCCCTTCTTTTAGTCGTTCGGTCGGGTCCATCGACTTCAGGCCCAGCAGAACGTAATCTTGATTCTCTTAGGGTCCTTCCCTGAGATCTCTCTATTACAGTCTAGTTCATTAGGAAGACTTAGTGCTGGGTTCCCCTGATTTTTTTAGATGGCCGATAATTAGAACCCCTGATTTCTAGCATCTTTCTGATCATTACACTTCTGTGTTATTATATCAGCCGTAGATTTCCATCATAGCTTTCATGAATCATATCCTAGGTGTATCCATCATGCAACCATTTTTCCTTACCCTCGAATCACAAGATCGCTTCATGACAATTATCGATAACTCTCCGAATCTCTCAGTTGCGAATCCTGCTTCATTTAAAAGTATTTTTGAAATTCATTAATAAATTCTTTGAAAACCTTTATTAAATATTTAAATTTCTTACCTTCGGTAGAGTTAAAATTCTTTCACTGATTTTAAAACCTTCTTGGCCGAAATTTTTAAGTTACTATCTCGTACTTATTTTCAAATCGGTATCTTTCATATTTCAGTTTTATAACTTGTTAGCATTTTGAAAATTCAATATATCACTTTTTCTAAACTACGAAATTTATTTTAATCACTTATAGTACGCACTTTCAGAATATTTTTCTAAGCTGAATAGAATTTCAATTTATTTTTTTTATCGGCTGTATGTTCATCGTGCCCATACTTCGAAAATCTTGGTATAAACCTATTTTCATTTGCAAAACAATCGTTTCTCACCCTACCCTTCTTTCCTTCGTCTCACTCTTTTCCAGAATTGTAATTTTCTACATCTGCTCACTTTTCTACGTATTTTTTTGTAAGTATAAAAGTATGATACCATATTTTGCATGAAATCCTTCTTTCATCTTTTAATCATTTAGAGCAATATCTTTGTCCCATCCAACTAGCTATCTTCTTATCCTCGCTTCATCCAAACTCGTCCTTTCCGATCTTGTTTCGTTTCGCTTTTGGTTCCGGCTTCCTTCCTATTATTTAGACATTAGTGCCTGTAGTTGCCTATATCGTCTTTAGTTTAGTAGTGGGCCTATTGGTTTGTGATGTCGTCGTATTGCATGTGTATAGATAGAGTGTGTGGACTGGTACGAGTGTGTTACCTTTAGGATCTTGATGATTATCTCTTGTGTCTTGTATGCATACTCAATGTGGTACATCACATACATATGGAGTTGTCTGAATGATGGTATTCATATTTGTGTGGATAACTTCATAGCAGGTAAATTTCTTTAGACCTAGTCTCCCGTAGAATAGTTTAGCTTATTTTACTGCTTATATATGTTTCAAACCCTATTTGCTTTCTTTAAATCAAATCTTTAAAGTTTTTAAACAAGCACACAAGTTCACACTGCACCTATTTTTCCTCATCCAATACCTCAACCCTACACGTTTTTTCCAAATGTTTTAAAATCTGTCCTTGGCCTTAAACTTCTTTCTTCGGGAGTGTTATCTTTTTATTGTTATTAGTACTAGCTATTATGGTTATAGGATTATGTTGCGGGTAGGCATAGAGTGAGATGAGATACACTGTAGCGGTGATTGGTTGATTTTGAACACAAAGATATTAGATTAGATTTCTTCCGGATGAAAAGAACTCTGATTTGATGAAATTATGTATAGGAAGATGAGTACTTAATTGATCTGAAACTTGAACGAGTGGTAGATAGGAGTATTTATAAAGGTATGGTATGATTTAGAGTGACCATGAAATGATGGAAACATTTGAAGCATCAAGACATGATTATTAAATTGACATGAGAAGACATTGAGAATAACACGACGTGTTGAGATGAATGGATGGTTAGGTAGGCGGACTTAATACCGGTTGGGATTAGTTATAGTGAGTAGGATAAGATGTGATTTTGATAGTTCAAATTTTTGGCGGATAAATTTATGGGAAGATATGACAAGGAATGTATTAAGGACACGGCAATTGTTGATTTGTGAAAGGCGTTATAAGATAGACAAAGTTTTTGTCTTGGATTGGTGATTGACTAGGACATCTTTTTAGCGATTGATTAATATTGGGAAGAGATTGAGAAATTTAAAGATGTTATGGAGCAATGATGTCTAATGGAGTGGTACGGTATGAGAAGATGATTATTAAATTTTTTTATGAGAACTTGGAGTTGGAAATTTGAACAGCAGTGTTGGGTCTATAGTTAAGTGTTAGAATGTGAGTTTAGTTGTGGCATTATCCAGTGAAAAGACGGGTTATGATGGAATACGTGAGGAACATCGTTTGAAGTTATAGGATTATCGATTTATATGTGTAGATATGAGAGTTTTGGGTATGAGATTAGATAGATAGTATTATTATTAGTATAAGTGATTCCGAGGGCGGAATCATTTCTAAGGTGGGTAGAATGTAACGGTCGCTTTCCGACCTTATGGATTTTCTGCGTGCACGTGCTTTATCGTGCACGTATTTTATTTGGCTATTTCTGGTTTCCGGCATATACGTTGTGATATGCCGTTGTGATCGTTTGGGAGCATAGAATTTTATAGTAATTTTTGGGAACGTCATTTCACGGCTCGTTTTCTCGCAAAACGACTTTGAATGATAGGGGCGTTTTAGTCATTTGTCTTAAAACACCGTTTCTAATTTTATGTAAATTTTCGAAAGGCGTAGCACACGATCAAGCTCTGTAAATCTGTGCGTCTCGTCTCCACGATCGCCCTGGTATTTTCGGATTATTTTTCTGACGCCCGGATTGAGAGGTATCGCTCGGATAAATCACGACCGTTGATTAGCCCAACCAGTTCAAATTTGAATTTGATAGCCAAATCTGGCTATATCCCTAGATATTTTCACTAATATCTTTCCTAAACTGCTTCCTCTATGGTCCCCTAGACTTACCCCTAATTGTACACCCTCTAACAATACATCTCCCCCTTTTTAACTATAAACGTGCTGACGAGGACCAGACCTTAAGGACTTTTCGGTCGCCACCTTTCATAGGTTACTACTTTCAGTTTGCTCTTTCGTTAGTTTGTTGCCTTGCCTAGGTTTCCCTCTCTTTAACTTTTGTACTCGCTGGATATTAACTCTTTATATTAATGAATGCAGCTTTCTTTCTGTACTTTCTGTTGTTTCGAACTTTATAAATGCAAGAACCTGAAAATTTTAAAATGGTACCCCCTACAGACGCTTATTAGGTCCGAGCTTCGCAGCTCTGGCCTAAGCGGGCCTTTGTCACGCTTCGCCTCCGTTTTTTTGGGAAGCGGGGCGTGACACAGCCTTTCTGACGAGTTGTTATCCTCGTAGGAAGCTTGCCTTAGCTATCGGGAGTCGGCAACCTTCGACAACCATCAGGCAACCTTAGAATCTTCGCCTCCGAAGCATGCTCCAAGTCGTGCAAGCCTCGTCAACAACCCCATACTTGTATTCATTGTATCCGTGATTCCCTTATCAAATAAATTAAATTGTTGGGCGGACTTGACCCGCAACAATTGGCACCGTCTGTGGGAACTATGGTTACACCCATGTCAGACACCGCACGTAGTCACCGTCACAGCAAACAGCCTATGGCCAAGGAGTCCCCCAGAAGGACTCCCCGATGAATTTACCCCTTGAGGGGGTCAGACGCGGTCATTCAGGATGCGGCCCGAGGTGTCTACCAAAGTTTCGAGAACTTTACCAAACTGATGGAAGATTGGGCCGTTGCCAGGCAAGCAAGGACGCCTCCATCAGAAGGCCCCTCCAGACTCTGCAATGTGAGGCTGGACCTCCTCCCCCAATTTGACGAAGAAGAGGCCACGCAGCGAAGGCGGTTCGAAGAAGGAGAAGCGGGCCACTCTGCAGAAGCAGTTCGACAATGAGGAGGCCGCTGCTTATCAAAGGCGACTTGATGAAGAAGCAGCCGGTCTGACAGCGTCGATTCATCACCATCGCGAGGGAGAGGACCTCAGGAGAGGAGCCAAGGAGTCCCTCGCGCATACACCCTGACCTCACAACTACCAGAGGAAACAGACCATCTCATTCCTCTTGGAGGCCCTGGCACCGTAAGGGGGAAGGAGGTACTTGGAGCGGAGTGGCCCTATGGAGATGGTGCTAGTCTTCGACACCCTCCCCATCACATCTGAGGGCACGCCAGAGGTGTCGCCCCCAGCCAGCTGAATCTCGGCTCCCACCCTGGGAGACGTGATGGCCGCGATAGTGGGCGTCGGACACCCTGTCCCAGAGGCAGCAGAGGAAGACGACGAAGGACACATTCTGGAGCACCGGTGAGAGTAAAGGTCAGGTCTGAAAACAAGGGAAGATGAGTTAGCATTGAATGGGCAGAGCTTTTGCCAGAGAGGCAAATGCCCTATTTATACCACTTCCCCCGAATCCTTCGGCTCCATCGCAACCGTTTGCTCCCACACACGTGTCACAATCTTGTGAGAGACGGCTCTTCGAATCGTGCACCCAAAGGGCGAGAGAATTCTCGGCATCCAGCGTCATGATGGCTTTCATTTAATACGTCGTCTCGACTGATGCACCCGTCCAATCCACACAGATCACATCCCTCGGGTCGTACCGTCAGAATCCGAATGACCCGAGCGATGGGGGCAATTGATACAACCCTCCTGAACGGGCCAAAGAAAAACGGGCTAAGTCCATGGGCTGGGGAAAGATTAGGCCCTGGCCCTGAGGCCCCGCGAGCACTTCTGATGACACCGGCCCAGAGTAAACATTAAGGGAACCGCTGACCGTCGGCAGTTAAGGAAACTGCCCCCACCCCCGGATTCCGCCCACTTGAATCGCCATTACGCTTGCCTTCATAGCCCATCAAGGGACGATGAAATGGGCATAGAAATGGGGCAAAAATAGGGGGGATGAGGGAGACGTGGACGGTTCAGTCCTTAAAAAAGACCGAGAGATCGAGAGAAGAAATGACCGAATTCTGAATACTCTACACTCATGTATTCTTCCTCCAACGACCTTGTCTTCCACCTTAGATTTCTCATCCACAGCTCGACATAAGGATTGGTGTACTGGTCTCTCTGCGAACTGTACTCAATTCCACCGAGCACCCTTCAGATCAGATCTGACTTAGACATCAGAGGGGACTTGGTCGAATCAAAGGTCCGACCCCCATGACGAGCTTTCTCGTCTGTGTAGGTCAAGGAGACTTCACCCCGCCAGAGCCACACTTTGACGCTTCATCCACCGGTGCCGAGTGATCTCGATCCCGGGCTCGTTTGTCTTTCCACTCGAGGAGGCCGTCGTTCCCCCGAAGCTGACGCACGGATCCATGCATTCCCAACTGTTAAGGCCAAAATTGACTGAGACAGTTGTCAAGATGACGTAGACTCTTGGTACTGAGTCAGAGTCTCGTCAGCAGATGGGTTGGGACCCTAGGTCAGATGATGGTATTTGATGATGGTGTGATTCTCCATCGACCTTCGAGCAGCAGATGCATCGATCACTCGTGGCCAGGAAGATCGATGAAGACCGTCAACGTTGGATCATGACCGTCGATCTGCACCATAGGGACACGTTAGGGGGGTCGGATCTGGGTTCCGACCTAAATCCCCTCTGTTAAGGCCAAAATTGACAGATACAGTTGTCAAGCTGACGGGGACTCGAAGCGCTGAGCTGGAGCCTAATCAGCCTTTGGAGTGGGACCCATGGTTGGGGGAACCGGGATCAGTAGTTGATGGTTGATGATGGTACGACCGTTGATTGACCTAAGAACGACCGTCTGATAGGTCGTTCGAGGTTGAAGAGCCCGATATCGACCTTGGGCATTGGACGTCAATCGTCGATCTGCACCACAGGGAGTCGTTAGGGGGGTCGGATCTGGGTTCCGATCCAAATCCCCTCCGATGCTTAATTTAGTAAGGAACTTAAGGAAGAGAGGGAGCTTGGTGTAGCTGAGATCGACCCAGTGAGGTTCGTCCCTAGGCTAACAATGCAAGCTCGTATATGGAATGCAGAAGTAAGAAGATAGAGTTCTATGTATTGGCACTCGTACCGTGAAGATGGAACATCTTTACCTTTGTCCATCGACCTATTTATATGCAGCTCTCCCTTGATGAGGAGTAACCGCCCCTCATTGATTAGGGCACAATCTTCTCCGGGATTTGTGCTGACGGCTGCCATTTACTCGGCCCCATTAACTTCTCCTTGAATGTTGGCACCAGTCGAACGATCACCTGACCCATTCGACGGACTCAGTCGTTGCCTGCTTAGAGTGCGGGGGTAACGGGTCGCGATGATAAACTGGTCGGGTTTGCAGATACCCAAGTCAGGTTCGTATCCATGTAACAATGGCCCCATCATTTGTGCATCAGGAGTCGTGTTGACTGGGACCGAATGATGTGTAGTCTTCTTAAATGCGCACGGATTTCAAAATATTTGATTTGATATATGCCGCCTAAACCCCTTCGCCTTTGGAGTGATCTTCGCCGCTTATGGTAGCCGACAGTGGACACGTGGCATGCATCGGGGGCTTGGCAGTTGAGTTTCTTAACATATAAGAGAGATTTCGAAGAGAAAGGCTGAAATTTTCCAGCATCGTTCTTCTTCCTTGCTTTGCCTGCTTGCTTCCATCGCCCCTTCTTTCGGAGATCGCCTGTTCTTTCCCAAGGTATCCCTTTTCTTCTATCTTGACTCTCTTAACAGGTTGGTCAGGCATGTTTGCTCCGGTGGTGTTCAAGGTGTTGACCCCTGAGAAGCTGGGGGAGCACCTTCGGCCCCCTCGCCCTATGGAGGTTCTCATAAAGGGGAAAGCAATTTGGGTAGAGCCCGACATTCCCATTCGTCGAAGGGATCAAAAGTCGAAGGCTCCTGGAGTATCTTAGACATGGCCCCTAGGTTCTCCCTTGACCTGCCTGCCGAGGTTTGGCGAGGTTGTCTCTGCGAACCCTTTAGGGTTAGGGTGCCTGATCCAGATGAGAGAGAGTGTTTCCCTCGGAAGAAGGAGGTTGGGGTGTATCTTAAGTCTTTCTGCTTAGGACTTCGATTCCCCCTTCACCCCTTCATTATCGAGATTTTGTGCTCCTCGGAGCTTTCTCTCTGTAGACTTGTTCCTTACTCCTTCCCTTCCCTGGTTGGTTTCATCAAGCTGTGTGAGCTTTGTGGAATTTGTCCGACCCTTGGATCATTCGGGTACTTCTTTAAGATAGTCGCCGACCCTTACCGAGTGTGGTATCACATATTTGCTTGCCTGGGTACTAGGCTCATATACGACCTCCTAGTTTCCGACCCCAGATGGTCGGACACCTTCGTGTTTGTAGCTCTACCCGACCTGGGTCCGTTGCTTAATGGCTTGAGTTCTCTAAACCCCAGGTTTGCGAGGGAGTCGCGCCTATCCTTGGAGAAAGTGAGAGCTGGGTTGTCGCCGAGCAAGGACGTGGCAGTGAAGGCTCTTCTAAATCGACCGAGAGAAGATATGTCGATTCATTATTTGCTGGATGTCCATACGATAAAGATCCTTCTATGGTGCCCGGGTAAGGTATTTCGAATCGATATCTTTATCTTCGCCACTCACGGTAATTATATTCGTTGTCTACAGATATGACCAACGGCAACCGATGCAATGACGAGTCCAGCCTGGACCGGGTTTGGAGGGAGCAGAAGAAGAAGAAAAGGACGACCAAGAGGTCTGGTGCTCGGAGCGATTGATCGAGTGCTCGTGTCGAGGGATCGGATTCTCGGCCCCCCCCCCCATCCCGTCCACCCGAGCTCCTCCTCCGAAGGGGGAGAGATCAGGCAGACGCCCAGGCCCCCTCCTTGAGTCTCTTCGAGGGAGGTCTCTAACCAGGCCCCTACACGGCCTCCCGTTCCTCTGGCTTCTGTCGTGGTAGGAGCCGTGCTAGTGGTGGTTGATGTCGACTCTGCCGACGTCCTCCGTCAGAAGAGGGAGACGTCTTCTTACGAGGAGGAGGGGTCTCCGAAGAGGAGGCGTGTGGGTAGATATGACCCCATGGGGAAAGGTGAGGGGCTATTTTCCTCAAGACTCCTGAGGTGGCGGAGACTCTGTCGATGCACCATGGCCTCGTGGCATCCCTCATAGATATGTGGCCATTGGGGGACATCGTGTCACCCACCCTGTTGGTCGGCCCAATTTCGGGGGAGTTCGATTGATCGCTCATGCTCGATCGGCTCTCAATTCGGCCTTCGGGGATATAAGGTGAGCTTCACTAGCCCCCATTCGCCGTCGGTAAAGAGGAGTCGGCCCTGGCGGACTTCGGGACAACGGCCAGGGTGGTGGAGAACTCGATCCTCCCCAAGGATTCGGAGTTCCTGTCGAAGCTGGACCTCGAGCGAATGGCCAACTTCTTCATTGGGAGCGGGTAGCAGGTATACCATCCGAGACTCTGTTTTTTGGTACCCAACTTGGTCGTCGTTCTTGACTGACTTCTTTTTATTTCCATATGTCCGTTCTCGGGGCTGTGTTGCATCGCCAGGCTGTTAACTTGATCGACGGAGGTCGGTGGGTGGCAGATGCGGAGGGTAGAGCCCTCCTCTCCGAGGCACGGGCGAAGGAGGCGAAAGAGGCCCTGGAGAAGATCCTCACTGACAAAGCGACGGTCGAGTGGGAGGCGACGGTGGCTAAGGACAGCCTTTCATCGCTATTGGACGTTCACAAGTTCGCTGAGCTCCAGTTGTAAACGGAGAGGGCTCGGCTTGAAGAGGAGCTTGATGCCTTCAAGAAGGAGACTGTCAAGCTTCAGACCAAAGTCTTCGACTTTGAGATGTGGGCAGAGGCTAGCAAGGTGGAGAAGGCCGAGCTCCAAGCCAGAGTTGCAGGGTTCGAGGAGGCTGCCGCGAAGGAGAAGGCCGAACTGACTGCTAAAGTCACAAAGGTGGTGGAGGCCTTCGCCAACGTTTTGGTGTCAGGGAGCACTCCCCCCCTCTTAGGTCTTAGGCAGCCCCTTTGTAACTCTCAATTTTGTAATTTTTTCGATTTGAAATCGATGAAGAGAAACTTTTTGCAGCTTTATTTCTTTATCCAAATATAAAATTTATATCTGCTACGTGTGTATGCCCCCTCGACGACCTAACTTGAAAGAACACAGAAGTCCTTAAGCAAGTTACGTCGTAGATAGGTGAGGTGTCTTCATTATAAATCACGTTTCTTTGGTCATATGGTACCAAGGAGCGTGGCCCTTACATCCGACGAAGGTCGTTCGGTGGCGAGGGGCATGGACCCTTCCACTTACGGCCGACGGAGGTCGTTCGGTGGCGAGGGGCATTGCCCCTTTAGCTTACGGTCGACGAAGGTCGTTCGACGATGAGGGACATGACCCCTTCGACTTACGGCTGACAGAATTCGTTCAGTGGCGAGGAGCATGTCCCCTTCGACTTACGGCCGACGAAGGTCGTTCAGTGGCGAGAAGCATGGCCCCTTCGTCTTACGGCCGATGAAGGTCGTTCGGTGGCAAGGGGAATGGCCCCTTTGACTTACGGCCGACGGAGGTCTGAACTGTTGCTACTGATGGCGTTTGCTGAGTCGTAATGACGAAGGTCGTTACAGCTGATGTTGAGGAACGATCCACATAATGATCATGCATATGATACAAAGTAAACGGTCGATCTACCTTTTTAGTACAACCACTGTTAGCACTTTTCGTAGATGTTCCACATTCCAAGGATGAGGAAGCTCCTCACCGTCCCAAGTGGCGAGCTGGTAGATGGTAGGACCGAGTACATCGATCACTGTGTAGGGCTCCTTCCATATTACAGCGAGCCATCCCTTCTTGAGGACCTTGGGAGTGAAACCGGCCTTGTGCAGTACCAAGTCTCCCATACGAAAATTGCGTTCGCGAACTTTCGAGTTGAAGGGGCATGCCACGTGCTTCGGTGAGGGTCGCCAACACCCGTTCACGGACCTAGTCCCCAGTTGTAGGTCGATCTCGAGATCCTTTGAGTTTCTTTCTTCGTTGTAGTGTCGGAGACGAAGTGGTCGCTCATTGGCATTGATGGGGACGACCGTCTCACATCCATAGGCCAGCATGAAGGGCGTCTCCCCTGTCAGGATTTATGGGTCGTTCTGTACGATTGTAATATGTCGGAGATCTGATCTTCAAGAATTTTTGGGCAGAAATATCCCTGTCTCGTGGCCTTCAGGGCTCTAGACTTTCCTTCGTGATGGTTCCCGCAACCACCCTCGCGAATCTCTCGGATCATGTGGCGTACTTCCTACGGGGCTAGGCATTTAAGATTGGGGAAGATGTCATACCTGGTCCATCGTCTTTTGTATAATGAACCATTCAACAGGACGCATTGATAGGCCTTCCTTTCAAATTTTCGTGCCTCCATTGGGTCGGTCCCACATCTCCACTAGGACGAATTGATATCACGCATTTTCACCATGGTCTTTCCCATGTCTGAGCAGCGGATTATCGGGTCCATCCATCCGGCTCCCTGATTGAGGTTTGGAGGCTCTTGCGACAGCCCATTGGGATGGGGTAGACATCGTACGCTCCCGATTTGACCGGGTCCAGTTGGGGTTGGATGACTCAATTGCTGACAGGGCGTCAGCTCGATGATTTTTCGATCTTGGGGCGCAGTGAATCTCGGCACGTATGAAGGCGGTGAGCTCAGCTTTAGCGATCTGTGTGTAACTCTGCATTGAGTCATCGTGGGCCTCGATGGCTCAATTCAGTTGACAAGCAATGAGGTCGGGGTTACTCAATATTTGGACTACTTTCACCTACAGGGCTCATGCCAATCGGAGTTTGTTGATGGCCGCCTCACATCTCGCACCAATGTTAGTGGCTTAGAAATCGAAGCAGAGGGGGTATTCGAATTGGTCGTCCCCGGCGGTTTTGATGATTATTCTGGTCTCGCTCCCAGCTTGTGTGGACGAACCGTCGGCTTGTATGATCCAAACTCCCTCTTGCCCTTCCGATCCCCTCTGGGGTATGGAATTTGATCATCTGGTGGAAGGTCGAGACCACTGCTTCTATGGCGTTCAACAGTAGTCTTCTGATGATCCCGCGAGGGTCACCGGTAAGGTGATGATGCTTGCTATCGGGGCAGAGTGCACGGTGAACCCCACCAAGGGTCATGTACAAGGCGTCAACCCTTCGGACGATATTTTCATCCTCTCTAATGTGGTGAAGAAGGGTATGTCGCACGAACTTGCGGTGTCAACGAACAACCTTTTCATGGTGATCTCTCTGATCGTGGCCGTGATAACCATGGCATCATCGTGCTGTAGCTCCACCCCTTCCAGATCTTCGTCTGAGAAGGAGATATATCATGCCCTATTCTGCACTATACGGGTATTCTACTGAACACACGTGGTATTTCTACCTACGATGTATACGTGTGTACGAAATAAGCGTAGATGTTGATGTATGTAGCATAGTGCAAGGGGGATTGGGCCGTAATACGTGGCTAAGGGAAGAAAATGCGAATGTAAATGCGGGAGAAGTGCAAATGACGTCGTGGGTGTAAAACGACAGGAGTGTGTTAGACGTGTGTGTGTGAAGCATGTATGCTCGCATGGATGTGCATGGATGTGTGTAGGACGAGCCATACAAGTGTGAAAGGGGTTAGGGTTCAATGGCAACACTTGTAAATTTTTAAAAGGGCAGGGGCAAAACGGTCTTTTTGACTAAAACTGTCGTGCGTACATACTAATGTTGTGTGTGCGTAAAGTAATGGCAAACTTGTAAATACCTAGAATGTGGAGGGGTATTTTAGTCATTTCCACATGGAATATTCCGTTGGAATATTCCTTTCTTGGAAGAGAAGAAAGGAATAAAGAAAGATGAGAAAGAAAGAGAGAAATCTAGATCTCTCCCTCTTTCTCTCATTCTTTCCTTCCCTTTCTCATTTCCCCTCTCTCTCCCTCACCATGGCCGGCCACCCCCCTAACCATGGCCGAAATTCTTCAAAAAAAAGAACAAAAAAGAAAAAAAGGGGAGGAAGAAGAAGAAGAAGAAGAGGAAGAGAAAGAGAAGAGAAAATTGAGCTTCTTGAGGTAGGAATCCTCTTGGACTTGGAATCCATTAAATTGATTATTTCTATTATGTTTTTATATCATGTTTTACTTAATTTGAATTAGGGATGTGGAAAATTCATGAGCTATGGTTCAATTTCACTAAGTACCCCTTGAAATTCCTAGTAAAAACAACCCCTTTGAAATCCTGAAATTTTGATGTGTGTTGTTTCTGTAATTATGATTACTGTAGCTCGAATTAGATTTCAAAAAAAAATATGAACTTGTAGATCTTGAAGTTCTACCCCAAAATCATATAAATTGTGATATATGTTCAATTCAAGAATCAGGAGCAATAAATCCATCTTTACAACATGTCTGTTTGATTTTCAGTGTTGACACAGTTTAGCAAAATTGGCCTAGACACCTGCACACACAATAGAATTTTGTGTTCTTAGTCTTGTTTTAATAAGTTTTTCTAAAAAATTATCAGAATGCTTATATGTCGAATATCTGGCTCCAATATGCCCAAAATTGGCTTTCAATACAGACCCAGAAATCTGTCTAAAAAACAGATTTGACACACTTCACCAAATAATTCACCATAAATCATTTACTTAATATTTTTGCATGAAATTTTATCTGTAAATCCAGAACTAGTATATCTATAACTTTCATTTGGGACAATTTATTAAATTCTCATTGAAAACTGAAGTTATATGGCCATGTATTGTCACCTTCTGCAATTTCAGCAAGCTGAATTCATTAAGCGATGTTCTTATTCATTAATTGTGGTTAATTGACCATCATTATTCTTGCTTATTATGATTGTGCGGTGAAATTAATATTTATGCCCTTGGCACATGTAAATTATATTGTGTTTCCTTGATATAAATTACGCCTGTCATGTGTTCGCTGAAATGCCTCAATGAAACAAAAGTTGAGAAACTTGCGGTACGTGCATGTATATATTTGTAATATGAGAAATGATGTGAATGGACAATGTTTTAGGACACTGATGGCACTACATGGAGCGAGAGCCACAGTAGGAGGTGGGGGAATTCGCTGTGGGCCGTGACCGTGTAGGCACCTCTTGACTTCATCGGTAGTTGCCACAGTTGAGAACGGAGTAGATCACGATGCACTTGCACGCCGGCACATTCATGGGATCCCATTGTATTTCATTGCATTACATCTCATGTTGCATCATGTGCATCATTATGCATTATTATATCCATTGTGTGTGATGTGTTACATATATGCAATGTATACGGGTTGAGTGTTGTGCAATGTATGTATACTTATATGTTTATGCCTTGTATATGTATTTGTGTACGTGGTTGTATAAATATTTGTATTACTATTCGTGCTAACCCTTTTCTTGCAGTAACTCGACATTGGACCGTAGGTATGATCCTCTTACTCAACTATTTACTTCCCCTATATATTCGGTCAAATGTCTTATTTTCCCTGCCTTGCCTTGTGGATTAATAACCTTAAAATGATGTTCCAATTCCAAGTTGGTTCCTACTGGGGCACGCATTGACGTGCTTCTCCTTATTTTTCAGGTAGCAGAGACAGCATGGTTGGTGGTGACTTGGAGTCGGGTTTAAGGGGTAGCACTTGGTGTAAGCTGTAGTTGTGGTGTGACATGGTTGGTTTGGGAGGAGAGAGTGAAGGTGTATATGTAGTGGTGTACCTGGACTATGTAAATTAATGGGAGTTCTTACTTATATGATGTGATGTTGTAGATCTATGTTATTTATGAGGTTGTATTGATTTCATTGTGGAGCTTCACTTCTACTATCCTAGCATGTGCGCAGTGGCATGCTTGTGATATTTCTTCTTTCTCTTTCTTTTTCCCTCTCATCACCCTCACTCTTCATGATACTTGGACAAGGAAAAAAAGAAGGAAAAAAATTTTAACTGTCAAGTATTCTGGGGAACGGGGCGTGACAGTTTTTGGTGGCCCATGTAGGTCACCACACTGCGATGTGCGTAAGGATAGTACATGTAATGCTTCAATATTTGATTGGGATAGATTACCCCTAAGGTAGGTAGAGACTTTTGTGACCTTAGAGTTTTAAGGATTCATTATTGAATCCCTAGCTTTTGGGAGTTCGGGGATGAACTTCCTGCATTGTATTATACTATAGATGGGTATTTGTGGACATACGGGTGTATTTATAATTGTGTAAATCCGCGTGTATAAGTGCGTTTGTTTTGCTTGGATATTAGAATTATATATGTTGTGGCATACTTGTAGTCAGTATATGTATTTATATTTGAATGACATGAAAGTTATATGTATCTTGAATGGTTATAGAAGTGTATAGATATGTGTGGGTGTATGTACTGGATGCGTGAATACTTGAGAGTGTATATATTTTTATATATTGCCTTTATGTAGATTTATGAAGCAGATATGCGAATAGGCATGTGTTATACTCGTGTGACTCTAAGCTATAGGTGATGTATGCATGATTCTTCATGGATGTATATTGGTGGGTACATATAAGCTAGCGGGGACATATACCTTGTAGGGGTGTGAGTGAAGATATGAATATATGAGATGTAAGTGCATGTAAGCGTTTTCCTATCTATTACATTATGATTGTGTTCCCGTGTGGGAAATGTACATATTCGTGTGTATCTATCCTTATATGGATAGGGTAGTGGAGTGTCCAAATTGTCTTGGGGCATGAGGGGGAAAGCATATATGTGTGAATATATGTGAGCCTATAAGTGTCGAGGGTGTAGATATATGTGAGTGAAGTTAGTGTATATATATATCGCTAGTATTGCATTGCTTGGGTATTAATTTATAATTTGTTAAAATTTACATAACTGTGAGTATGTCTATGTATTGCCTACGTGCTTATATGAACCGGTGTATTGTTATAAATTGGTTTATGGTTGTGGGTTGTATTATTGCGTGAAGATAGGTGTTCTGTTATGGCCATATATGGGTGCATGTGGCAATATAGATAAGTAATGTACGCACGGACAGTATGAGTAGTGCTCCAGGGTGTTTGGAATAGATGTATCCTAAGGTGGGTAGGGATGCTTTAGACCCGTCCACCCTAAGTTCAGGCACTTAGCTCTATACCGTGCCTAGCATGGGATAAGGATATAAGTGTGACGTGTAACGCCTATAAGATGTGATGGATATAAGGATTTGAGATTATACAGGGCGTGTATAACTGGTGGCTAAGGGTTTTCATGGTTAAGTGGAGTTACGGTGTATGTACATATGTGTGTATACGTTTTCCCCGTAGAATGGTGTTTATAGGACCATTTGGATGCATGTGTAGTGCATGCGCCCTTCCATATATAAGTGGCATGAAGGGCACTGTGTATTGGTAAATGAGATACTTAAATATATGTAGGTGTGTTGCAGCAAGCATGCTGTGATTGTGTATATGTGTTGTTATTATTGAATGTGTATTGGTATATGTCTTATGAGTGGTTATATGTACATGTATGTGAATGATGCCTATTCTGATATGCATGTATCAGTATATGAATGTGTACTTGATCGATCCCCGGATATACACCCGGAGAACGATTGTAGTCTTACCGCAAGCGCACGGTTTGTAGCGGCGAGCGGGTATCGAACACGAGGAGGGCAAATGACGGTGTCTTCTTCAATTCACCTAGCTATAAGAACAGTCGAGAAATATTCGCAATAAACTGGTCACAGTCGTTCAATCGTATAAAGAAAATATCAAATTAATAAAGACGCCTAGGGGTAAGGAATCCCCGCTACAAACCGTATCTCGTGATTGTGATTCGTGGGTTTCACAATTGCTAGACTTGAAATTCAGGTGAACTAGTTGCAACTAAATGTAGAACAAAGCTCACGCACTCGCGCTATTGCTGGTCTATAGCAAACCTAGGGTAGGGTCCAATCTCTTACAAACCCTAACCTAGGCAAGCTAGCGTGAAGAACAACATCATCGTTCAATCGTATCTCGAGCACACTCTCGTGCAAACTCGAGCTACGACCTAGGTTGGGATAGTTCCTACCCATCCAATCTCTTGCAAACGGGTATTGGTATAGAATTGCAATCGAAAACCCTAGTTTCGGTCCAATCTCTTGCAAACCGATTCCAGAGATACCCGATTGTAACCCAATTCGAATTTCTAGGGCTTCCTATCGACTTGGGATCCAATCTCTTGCAAATCCCAATCGGTATGAATCCCTAGCTATCTGTATTAAATCAATCCCAAACTAACCATAATCAATTCTAGCAAGAATTTCACCAATGCATCACAAATTAGAAATAGGGTTCGTAGGGTTCATCCCTACGCCCTAAGACGATAAAACTACTCACAATTCATAATGCAATTCATTAGAAATTCAATAATAAAAACAATAGAATTCATTGCAATAGACAATATATCAATAAAAATGAGGTTTTTGATAGAGAGAGAGAGAGAGAGAGAGAGAGACAAACCAATGAAGATTCAATAGCATCCAACAAAATAACACTTTTGTCTCCCTCCAAAAAACTCAATCTAATCTCATAAAAAGTAATCTAAAAAAGGCTGCAAAAAGTTCTGAAAAGGCTCTCTAAACTAGGTTAAAAACTGGGGTTAAATACCCCCAAAATCGCCCAAAAAACTGTGACAAAACTGCCCCTGCGCAGCCTGAAAATCGCAATTTACGCTACAGGCAGCGCGGCTCACTCGGCCGAGTGACAAATGTCATTCGGCCGAGTGAGAGACCCTGACGGATTCCAGTAACTTCGGACTTTTGGGGGTCGTCTCCTCGGGAGTCACTCGGCCGAGTGACTTTCTCCACTCGACCGATGTGATTTCTTCGTTCGGCCGAGTCGGAACTTAGGAGCTGACTGACGGATTACAGTAAGTCTGGGATTTTTGCTTGCCATCGTCTTGATGCCACTCGGGCGAGTGGTGTCTCCGTGGTTCGGCCGAGTGGGCTGGCGATGGTCGGCTGAGTGCACGCTGATACTCAGTCTGTTGCGTGTCCGATCTGGCCGGCCGAGCGGGCTGTCGATGGTCGGCCGAGTGACTCCTTCACTCGGCCGAGTGACATGCTGAAAGTGCCCAATCTTCGTATTTTTGCTCTCTCGTCGCTCCTACGATGTTCTTTCTTCTTCCACTCCTCTCCAATCACAGAATTCCCCTCAAAAGAGTCACGGGTGACACTCCGGAGTGGGTGCATCTCAGAATCACTCCAAATCGCTCCAAATCTCCTGAAATACGACAAAAATAAGAAATTGTGAAAAGCATCGCAATATTGTCGAATAATCGTGAAAAACGCGATATGGGCGATCTAAATGGCATGCAAACATGCAGAAAAAAAGGTGTAAAATATGGAGTGATCAAAATTCCCCAAGCTTACCTCTTACTCGTCCTCGAGGAAGATGAGTAGAAAGCGAACCCGGTGGATGAAAATAATGGAAACGATGGAAAAAAAGAAAATGAAAAATGAAAAACGAAATAGAAAACGAAGAAGGAAGCTGTTAGATCATTTTTCTCAGGACGTGGGTTTTGCTTACTCATATAGCACGCATCGAATATAAAACACATGTCAAAGACTTTTACCTCGATATCATAATATAATGGTGCATTTGAAATAGAAAACCCAAGAATATCAATATAGCATGAAAAATGGAATAATTCTAGAATTAACATCGTCTGAAGCATCTAAAACGGTATACAAAATCGTAGATCACACACTTTTCAATTGAATGCTTTCTATAAGGAGTATAAGAGATATCACACAATAGAGTAGTAAGAATAGAAAAGTGTGGTTTTCATGAAATGAATGCTAAACGTAGATTTCTGGATTTCGTGAAAATTTTAGCATTCTCGCCGAGTATAAAATATTACTTAGCCTAGGTTGTCATGCACCGTCAAGTAGTCACTCTCTCACACTTCATTGGATTCTCTCCCCCAAGCTTATCCATAAGCGTGGTGGCATAAACAAAACAATATTTACATTCCCCGTTTCTTTTGAAGCTCCAAAAGTCAAAGAAATAAAAATAAAAGCAAAAGAGGGAAGAAAGAGAGAAAGGGTATGAGATGGGATCGTTTTCGAATTTCTTTTCTCTTTTCTTTTCTTCTTCTCAATTTTTCTTTTTCTTTTCTTTTCTTTCTTTTTTTTCAAATGATATATATACACAAATGATCCCAAATCAAAAGAGAAGGATATACAAGTATTTTTTTTCTTTTTGGTTTTGGGGAATTTGGAGCACGGGATATGATAACGGGGGAAATGCCAATAATAGAATTGCTAAGGGGAGATTCACCGATGAATTGAAAATAGAGAAATAATGTTCAAGATATGTGGAGAAAGAAATAAATGTATCTCTCGGTTCACTCTATAGGACGTGCATGACAACTTCAGCAGGGTAATTTAATCTACTCAGTTTAATCTCAAAAATCAAAATAGTCCAGATTTATCAATGCTAGCAAACATTCAATCAACCTGAAGTGAAGCGTATAAATCATGCAATAAGAAGTGATATGAGAAAATAAAGCAGTACTCCAGATATAAGCAATCAATGTGTGAATCTTGGTGTGTTTTCTACGATAGCATACATATGGATTATCAGACATCAGCTAATAATAGAATTTCATCCATTTTCATACGGAAAAAGAAGTGGGTTACTATTTCTAAATGCAAAGCAGAACATAGCATACGATATCAGAAACAAAAGCTATGACATGACAAAATTAGCATGCATATAGAGGAAAGCTAACACCACGTCATCATCATCACAGAAAAATCATCTCTAACAAAAGATAAAAGAAATAAAGATAAAAGAAAATAGAACTATTTACAATGCAGCATACAAGGAAAATAAGAAAAACGTGATGCATGGTGAAATAAGAAAAAAATGAAAAGGGGTGATGAAAAATGGGTGCAAAAGCGGAAAAAACGTGAAAAAACTAAAAAATAAAGGCGATAAAAGCAAAAAGTGTGAGAACTCACTCCCCCAAGCTAAAGTGCACAGGGTCCTCAATGTGCAAAGTGTGGCACACCGAGAGACGTGAAATGGGTGGGGTGGGTGAGGATGCATGCATGATAAAAAAAGGAAAAATAAAGAGAAAATATGATGCGGATGTGATGCATGCAAAGATCTGAGTGATGCAGGTAATGTGTCACCAAAAATACTCTCCCTCTCTCCCAAAAAAGATATAGAAAATGATGTGATCAAAACATGGACCAAAATAGTGAGGGGTGGAGGGGGGGCAAAATACTCCAGGACCAGTAGAAAATGGGCAGCATAACGACAAAAAATATCAATGGCATCAAGGGTGTGCCTAAGCTAGTGGTGCTGCACCATCTCCGTCCTGTGACGGAGGTGGAGGTGGGGGTGGGGGGTGGGGGTGTGATCACTCCATATTTTACACCTTTTTTTTTGCATATCTGCATACCGTTTTGATCGCCCATATCACGCTTTTCACGATTATTCGACAATATTGCGATGCTTTTCACTATTTCTTGTTTTTGTCGTATTTCAGGATATATGGAGCGATTTTGATCGATTGTGAGATCAAGAGGATTTGCGCCCACTCCGGAGAGTCAACCATGGCCCTTTTGAGGGTTATTCTGCAATGGAAGAGGAGTGGAAGAAGAAAGAACGCCGTAGGAGCGACGGGGGAGCGAAAAGATGAAGATTGGGCATTTTCAGCATGCCACTCGGCCGAGTGAAGGAGTCACTCGGCCGAGCATTGAGACCCCGCTCGGCCGGCCAGATCGGACACGCAACAGAGATGTATCAGCGTGCACTCGGCCGAGCATCGCACGCCGACTCGGCCGAGTGCGGAGACTCCGTCCGCCCGAGTGGCACCCAGACGACGGCAAGCCAAAATGTCCAACTTACTGTAATCCGTCAGTCTGCCCCAGAAGCCCGACTCGGCCGAGTGACGAAAGCCGTCCACCCGAGTACCAAATGCCCCTCGGCCGAGTGACATTTGCCACTCGACCGAGTGATGCCGAGGACATGCAGCGCCCAGATTTTCAGACAGTCTCTCACTCTTTTGAAATCTGCTATCATTCTAGCAATCAAAGTATTTTTCTCATATTTTTTATGGATAGTAGACTTCATGACGGTTCCAACGCCGCCAAGAACGCGCAAATCGGAGGTCGGATGAAATCTGGGGAATTTCTGCAAGTTGATGCTGCAGTGCTGGAATTTGCATGTCAGTGTCACTCGGCCGGGTCACATATTCCACTCGGCCGAGTGCGGTCTGGGCCCAGATTTTAAGTTGCGGTTTGGGCTGTTTTTGGGCACAAATTTGAGGGGTTTTCTAGGGTTTCTTGCTAGGGTTTTGGGGGAGTATTTAAGGGGTTTGTAGCCACCATTAGAGGGCATCCCCATGATGTTTTCTTAGTCCCCAATATGTTTTTCTTAGGATTATTTTAGAGGTTAGGCCATGCCCTAGGCCCCCTCTTGGATCTAAAAGCTTGTATTTTGGATTGAAGATCATCATCAAGCTAAGTATTTTCTTCTTTTTATTTGAATCTTTGTTTTTCTATCTTTTTGTATGCAAGCAATGATTTCTATTGATTCTCATATCCTTATTGCTATGCTAGAGTAGATTTGTTGTTCTAGGGTTTGGGGATGAACCCTATGGATCTAATTTCATATTTGTGAAGAATGAATTCTAAATTGCTAGAATTGCTAGGAGGTTAGGTTGTGATTGATTTCCTACGGAAAGCTAGGGATTTCCATCGATTTGGGATTTGCAAGAGATTGGATTCTAATCGATGGGAAGGCCTAGATATTCGATTTAGGTTTACAATTGGGTTTCTCTAGGTTTGGTTTGCAAGAGATTGGACCAAAGCTAGGATTTTTAATTGTAAATCTATACACATATTCGTTTGCAAGAGATTGGACGAATACGAACTATCACAACCTAGATCGTAACTCGAGTTTGCACGAGAGTGGGCTCGAGGAGCGATTGGACGATGATGTCGATCCTCATGCTAGTGGCTTAGGTTAGGGTTTGCAAGAGATTGGGCCCTAACCTAGGTTTGCTATAGACCGGCAATAGCGCGAGAGCGTGAGCTTGGTTCTCCATTAAGTTGCGACTAGTTCACCTCAACGCAAGTCTAGTAATATTGAGATTCACTATTCACAATGATGCATGACGGTCCGTAGTGGGGATTCCCTAGCCCTAGACGTCTTTATTTGATTTTATATCCCATACTTTGCCCGACGATTGTGACAGGATCGCCGCAAGGCAAATTCCCTCTTTTATTATATTGTATTTAAATCGATATTTGACTGATTTCGTTATCATCGACACCGACATCCACCACCATTTCCATTATATCATTCCATAACCATCTCCACCAATAAAACCATCGTAGTCGAACCAACCTAGGATAGATTGGAGCACAACACCACCTCCTCGTGTTCGATACCCGCTCGCCACTTGACCGTGCGCTTGCGGTAAAACTACAACCGTCGCCTCGGGACGTGTATCCGGGGCGCGACCAAGTTTTTGGCGCCGTTGCCGGGGAGGTGTTTCCGTTGGTGCCAATTTGTCACAATTAGGTTGATTAGACTACGAAAAAAAATAAAATAAATAAATAAAAAGGAAATTTTCACCCCTGCCACCATTATTATCATTTCTATATTCTTTTGTGCCACTGATATCTTTTCTCCAGGTATTTATCTTTGTTGATCAGGTGCTATGGATTATACTACGTGGACCACAGATTTTGATCAGAATGCTCAGACGGGAGATTACTATTTTGATCAGAGTGCTCAGATGGGAGAATACTATTATGATCAGAATGCTCAGATGGGAGAATACTATTTTGATCAGAGTGCTCAGATGGGCGAATACCTTTTTGAGGAGATGCACTGGCCCGAGCTTGATGAGAGACAAAGGATCTTTTTTGATGAAATGCATGCACACCAGGTTGAAGTGCAAGCCGGGCTTGAAAAGGGTAACCTTCTATTGGAACGGGTGAAGAGGCAACTTGAAATGAATATGCTCATGCTTAAGGTTGAAGGGATTTCCAAAGATATCAGTTCTGCTTCTTCATTTTATGGGCAAGAAGCATCGCCAGACTTACTACCAGAGCCAGAATGTGCCGTCGTCGATCCCACTTCCTACGATACATCTATTGCATATGAAGAGTGGATGGACGAAGAGGCAGTGAAGGAAGCAGAAACTGAGTCATATGCGCAGCCAGAGGAGGACGCATTTCAGAGATTATTGGAGGGTCTCTTGGAGTCAGTGAGGTTCACCGGTTCAGAGAGCATTACGGCAGGTGATGCATTTGAGCTACGATTTGCAGATTTTGTTATGAACCGTGTTTCAGCTGCAGGAACAATTGAGGAGGACATCCACGTCAGACTTGAGGGGGATAGACTATATTTTCGGATTTCTTGCGGGCATTCCCCTCCACATGATACATCCCCACAAGCTGACACACATGAGCAGCCAGCATCACCATACCAGGGAGAGCCTACATTGATAGTTGATGAGAAGGCAAATGAGCACACTATCGAGCCAGAGCATGCTTTTGAGGAGGCCTTACACACAGAGCCAGAGCTTATCACCGAGGAGGTCATGCATCGGGACGAGGACACAGCCATTCATGAGGATCCCGAGCGCTATCCTCCTCCATTAGAGCTTCCGCAGCCACCTCATCCTCCCGCTGACGCAGAGGACTACCCCACAGAGCTTATGGCTCCCCTTCAGGGAGATCTCTTTACTCCCTCGCCCTTTATCTTTGATTTCCCTCCGGTGTATGATGTTTTTTATGATTCATCGTGCCTTTTACAAGATTCATGTACATACGATCAAGAGGTACGATGGGACGTATATGTGGAGGAGAGCGAGGAGTTAGCACCCATGGACACATATGAATATGATCAAGGGGTGCACTGGGATGAGTCCGACGATAATGAGGAGCATCTTGATGGGGTCCACACCTATGATCTAGATTTACCTGAGCAGCATAGAGAAGACACCGTGGAGACAGCTATCACGGCACGTGAGGATATTGGATTATTTCCAGGGAAGTATCGTCCACCACTATTTATTTCATATATTTCTATTGACGATCCTCTTTGGAATACTTTTATTATGAGGGTGAAATTTTTGCAGCGAACTGATGCATCCTATTCTCTGCAGGGTACAGGTGGAGTCCTTGTGGGAATGCTGGAGGATGCATTGCTAGAGTTCGTTGGTGTCCGTGGACATGTGCGCCTGGCAGAGCCACGGAAGGAGCAGTTGGAGCAGTTGCCTGCACCGGCAAAGATACTGGATCCGCCTTTTGCTATAGGTGATATCAATCCAGTAGTGTAGAAAATTTTATGCTTTCAATAAACTCGAATCCTCTCGACAGCGAGAGGACCGTATAGATTTACTTGAATAAATATCACCTCATATGACGGCAACAAAAATCTTTTACACCCCAAACCCATTATACATATTTATTGCCCTCTTCATATTCTTATGTGCCGCATCCTTTTGCTCACCACCATCGAGCATTTCTTTCAAGTGAAACCTTACTTTCTTATTCGTTTGACTTGATCACGCTTTGCAAAGCCATGACATTTTTGGTCAAGTCATTTGAATAGGTTTGTTTGGTATAAGCTTGGGGGAAAGCGCTCTCATGCATCATTGTATGTGCATGTAGTTGCATTAGGATTTCATGTCATTCATTTCATCATTTTTCATTCACCTCCCTCATATTTACCGTTGTTCCTCATATTTTTCCTTTTATGATCACATTGAGGACAATGTGAAGTTTAAGCTTGGGGGAGTGCATTTCCATGCCATTTAGATGCATTAGTTGCATTTTTACTTTATTTTAGGGTTTTTTTTAAATTTTTCAAATTTTCGCGTCATCTTTTTGATTTTTCCATCTTATTTTCCTTTGATGTGTGTTCATGCATCAAATTGTGTGCTTGATTTTCTTTTCTTTCCTCTCTTTTATTTTATTTTCTTTATTTTCTTTTCCTTCTTTTCCTTCTTTTGCTAGATTTGTTCCTTATGATGATATCTCTTATTGCTTTAGCAACCATCACGATGCTTATTATTCCTTGCCATGCTACTTAGAGTATTTCAGTATCCTGCTATCCTTGTGCTTGCTTATATATTCTTTTGATGATTTCTCTATATGAATGCATGATATTAGTTGAAACTGAATGTATGGATTAGTGTTTAGTATGCTTTTGTTGGAAGTGCTCCAAGATTCACGCATCAATTGTATAACGGAAGCATCTGCCTTATTGTCTTATTCACCTTTTGTTGCATGCTTGATATGAAAGTACTCTTTACTGCTTGACTTCACTTTTTATTGAGATGATTGAGAATATCCATGCTTACATATGAGTTTTAGTTGAAGTATTATTTTATTGAACCGTTCGTGCACATCTTTGAGTGAACCGAGTGTTACATTATTTCTTTCTCCACATATATCTTTTTATTCTCTACATGTCACTTGAGCCCACCTCCTAAAGCTACTTATGTCGCATCTATTTCCCAAAAATCCCTACAAAAGAAAAAGTTAGCTCCAAAAGTCCAAAAAGCCAAAAAGGAGCCAAAATCCAAAAATACAAATCATATAGCTCCTACAAAAATCCAAAAAAGAAAAATGAGAAACAAAGTCCAAAAGAAAGAAAAAAAATATTTCTCTATCTCATTATTGGAGCCACAAAATACTTGGGAAAACCAAGGCAAAAATCCCATTTCCACTATTATATTCCTTTGGATGCGACGCCTAAAGCTAAGCTTGGGGGGTGAATTCATTTGACCATATGAGTGAGTATGACATTAGAGTGGAGACGTGCATGAATGGGAATATTCGATAATGCTTAGACTTTGCAAAATATATTAGATATGGAGATTTTTCATGATTTGAAATAAATATGTGAATGCCATGACTTTTATTCTATTCTCTATTGCATGCTTGGTGTGTATCTTATATGCTTCATTTATAACTTTTGATTGAAAAGTGCATCGCCAACATTTGTATATTAAATCCTATGAAATGCGTGATGTGGATATGAATTGATTGTATGAATTTAGAGAATCCCTTTTGTTGTTCTTAAAAACTTGCAAGTACCATGTTTATGTAAGATATGAAATCCTTATAGCATGTGATTTGTATTTTCCAAGTTATCGTGATGTGTAGCTTATGGCTTGAGATCTGAGAGAAGAATCTAGTGACCCCTTCCACCTCGTGATCTTTCTTTTTTTCATTTCATTTTCTTTATTTTCATCTCCCGAGTTCGTCTCTCTACTTATCTTCCTCGAGGACGAGTAAGAGGTAAGCTTGGGGGATTTTGATCACTCCATATTTTACACCTTTTTTTTGCATATCTGCATACCGTTTTGATCGCCCATATCACGCTTTTCACGATTATTCGACAATATTGCGATGCTTTTCACTATTTCTTGTTTTTGTCGTATTTCAGGATATATGGAGCGATTTTGATCGATTGTGAGATCAAGAGGATTTGCGCCCACTCCGGAGAGTCAACCATGGCCCTTTTGAGGGTTATTCTGCAATGGAAGAGGAGTGGAAGAAGAAAGAACGCCGTAGGAGCGACGGGGGAGCGAAAAGATGAAGATTGGGCATTTTCAGCATGCCACTCGGCCGAGTGAAGGAGTCACTCGGCCGAGCATTGAGACCCCGCTCGGCCGGCCAGATCGGACACGCAACAGAGATGTATCAGCGTGCACTCGGCCGAGCATCGCACGCCGACTCGGCCGAGTGCGGAGACTCCGTCCGCCCGAGTGGCACCCAGACGACGGCAAGCCAAAATGTCCAACTTACTGTAATCCGTCAGTCTGCCCCAGAAGCCCGACTCGGCCGAGTGACGAAAGCCGTCCACCCGAGTACCAAATGCCCCTCGGCCGAGTGACATTTGCCACTCGACCGAGTGATGCCGAGGACATGCAGCGCCCAGATTTTCAGACAGCCTCTCACTCTTTTGAAATCTTCTATCATTCCAGCAATCAAAGTATTTTTCTCATATTTTTTATGGATAGTAGACTTCATGACGGTTCCAACGCCGCCAAGAACGCGCAAATCGGAGGTCGGATGAAATCTGGGGAATTTCTGCAAGTTGATGCTGCAGTGCTGGAATTTGCATGTCAGTGTCACTCGGCCGGGTCACATATTCCACTCGGCCGAGTGCGGTCTGGGCCCAGATTTTAAGTTGCGGTTTGGGCTGTTTTTGGGCACAAATTTGAGGGGTTTTCTAGGGTTTCTTGCTAGGGTTTTGGGGGAGTATTTAAGGGGTTTGTAGCCACCATTAGAGGGCATCCCCATGATGTTTTCTTAGTCCCCAATATGTTTTTCTTAGGATTATTTTAGAGGTTAGGCCATGCCCTAGGCCCCCTCTTGGATCTAAAAGCTTGTATTTTGGATTGAAGATCATCATCAAGCTAAGTATTTTCTTCTTTTTATTTGAATCTTTGTTTTTCTATCTTTTTGTATGCAAGCAATGATTTCTATTGATTCTCATATCCTTATTGCTATGCTAGAGTAGATTTGTTGTTCTAGGGTTTGGGGATGAACCCTATGGATCTAATTTCATATTTGTGAAGAATGAATTCTAAATTGCTAGAATTGCTAGGAGGTTAGGTTGTGATTGATTTCCTACGGAAAGCTAGGGATTTCCATCGATTTGGGATTTGCAAGAGATTGGATTCTAATCGATGGGAAGGCCTAGATATTCGATTTAGGTTTACAATTGGGTTTCTCTAGGTTTGATTTGCAAGAGATTGGACCAAAGCTAGGATTTTTAATTGTAAATCTATACACATATTCGTTTGCAAGAGATTGGACGAATACGAACTATCACAACCTAGATCGTAACTCGAGTTTGCACGAGAGTGGGCTCGAGGAGCGATTGGACGATGATGTCGATCCTCATGCTAGTGGCTTAGGTTAGGGTTTGCAAGAGATTGGGCCCTAACCTAGGTTTGCTATAGACCGGCAATAGCGCGAGAGCGTGAGCTTGGTTCTCCATTAAGTTGCGACTAGTTCACCTCAACGCAAGTCTAGTAATATTGAGATTCACTATTCACAATGATGCATGACGGTCCGTAGTGGGGATTCCCTAGCCCTAGACGTCTTTATTTGATTTTATATCCCATACTTTGCCCGACGATTGTGACAGGATCGCCGCAAGGCAAATTCCCTCTTTTATTATATTGTATTTAAATCGATATTTGACTGATTTCGTTATCATCGACACCGACATCCACCACCATTTCCATTATATCATTCCATAACCATCTCCACCAATAAAACCATCGTAGTCGAACCAACCTAGGATAGATTGGAGCACAACACCACCTCCTCGTGTTCGATACCCGCTCGCCACTTGACCGTGCGCTTGCGGTAAAACTACAACCGTCGCCTCGGGACGTGTATCCGGGGCGCGACCAGGGTGCAGGGCGTGGCTGCTGGCTGGGTGGCCGTGGAGGTGGAGGCAGTCTCGCCAGTATCTGGGTCAGGCAAACCTCAATACTGGAAAGTAGCTTTAGGCGAGTCTGCATGGCGGTGACTGTGGCGGAGAGGGACCTAAAATTGCCTATGAGTCCACTCACTATCCCCTCTAGAGCACGAATGCTCTGAAGTGTAGAGTCAGGGGAGGGTGGAGCAGGGAGACGCACATGTCTAGGCTGTGAAGGACGGGGCTGCCGCACATGGGTGGTGTAGAGTATGGGGCAAACAGGGAAGTGTGAGAAATGTGCTGTGCTCACTAGTGGATGCCCAGCCTCAGTGTGAGGCTGGGACGCAGGCTGGGACGAGGTGGCAGCAGCAGCAGTGGTGGAAGACAAAATCGGCGACGAGGCAGTAAGGGAGGTCGGTGACACAGACGTGGGAACAGACGTCACGACGCTCTGTGATAGGACAACTGTGGTGGAGACAGAAGGGTCGACCACTGGGGAGGAAGTGTAAGGACCAAAAGGTGACAACCCAGCGGACAACAAGCTGGATAGGGTCCGCACAGCAGCAGGGAAGGAAGGCTCGCTGCTCTCTAGTATGGTGGGTGGACGCTCGGGAAGAAGTGAGGAAATAGGCTCAACCGAGATAGGCACAGTAGTGGTGGGGGTGGTGGTGGACGTGGTGGACGTGGTGGACGACTCAGCAAGGGTACCCCCGACACCGATAGAAGTGGGCACAGAAGTGTCGGGAGGTGCAGAAAGTGCAGGCTCAGGCTGAGGGATCACGGGGTCGATGGGTGCATGTGGTGCCTGACCAGCTCCCTCGGCCTCTAGCACGTAGGCGGCGGGGATCAGGAGATCCATTGCCGGAAGCCAGTCCACGTGTGCCGGTCCTATATGTGTCCGAGCGAGGCTCGGGAGGATCATGTAATCGACACTAAAGGGACCGTGCAACCATACCCAGTGGCGCTGGCCGTGGCGACGAAGCATCTTCATCCGGGCCATAACATCTATCGAGAGTGCAGTGGGGCCCGGGGCTCGTCAAAGGTCATCCGGAAGGTCCTCGTCGGTCATCAAGGCTAGCAGGGTGATCAGGCCGCCGCTACAGATCGGTGAGCGAGCACCCACCGAAATGATGATGCGGTCTAAAAAACAGCTAGCAATATCAATCTCAACGGCAGGGACCAGGTCGTCGCTACCCCTATCAAGAACTCTAGGGCGAGTCATCGCGTAGAGCATATAGAGCTCAGGCGTAGACATCATCCCAGGCTCGTACCTCGCAAGGAAGGTGGTCGCCATAAGGCGCTGTGCTATGCGGAGGCAGGGGTGGACTATAGCTGAGGCCTTGGCCCTACTAGGGTCAAAGCCATGTGGAGAACCCGTGATCGGTGTCCAAAAGGCAGAGGCGTCGAACGACGGCGGTGGGATGTGCGTGGGCGCGTAGGCACGGTCAGGGACAGGGACAGGAGGCCACTGGAAGAATGCACGAAGCATGTCGAGAGTGATCTCGTACTCTTGATCCATCAGGCGGAAGGTGCATCCCCCAGGGGTCCGGTCGATCGAGCTCAGGACCTCAAGTATCGGACGGATGTAAGTATCCACCGACACGGCAAGAAAATCACGCCATCCCATGTTGTCGTACAACGTGAGTAGCCCCTCTAGTACCCCTAGGCGGTCAAAGTCTGCTAGGTGTGCGAATCTAGTGGGTACTATCGAGCGATGGCAGATACGCTTGAAACGGGCGCGGTGTGCGTCGTTTCGGAACGGGATCCCTATTGGACCGACAACGGGAGCGGGTGGAGGGACAGGATCGGCTGGGATAGGCTGTGTGGGTGGCGGTGGCGGTGGCGGTCTAGGTGGAGGGGAGTCCTCCCTAGCGTGAGAGGGACCGGGGTCATCGGTCCGCCTATGCTTGGGGGCGGATCCCCGTGAGCGTGGCCTAGTACGGGGCGGCATGTGTGCCGCGAGCACTCACCCAACAAAAATATAACGTGAAGTGCTCAATAAAAGGAACGAGTGTACCTGAACACACCGCGGGAGCAAATCAGCAAGTGCGTGCGAAGAGTGCCACCTTCGTGGAGCTAAAAGCGCGTCCTGAAGCTCCCCAAAGCTCCCCCAAGATAGCCTGCAAATCAAACAATGATATCAGCGGATAATATTCAAAATACATGGGGGAGATGGGGTATAATAGATAGATAAACAAATTAATTTGATTTAGGGGCTCAACGGGCGTACGGATCGAGTAAAATATGAGAAAATGGAGCTTAGTGGCAAAATAGGGGTTGAACGGCGGCGGCCGACGACAGAAGCGGTCGTCGAAGGTCGGCAACGGCGGCGGTAGTCGTCGCCGGCGATGTGGGCTTGGGTTGGCCGGTGGCGGACTTCAATCGGGCGAGGGGGCGACGGCAGCGGGCGAGGGGAGACGAAGAGACGCGGGCTCAGGCGTAATCGGGTGAAATTGGGGTTTTAGAAAATCGCGCCCGCGCCTCAGTTTATATATAAATTGTTACGACTCGGCCGAGTGAAAAAGTCAATCGGCCGAGTGCGTAAACAAAAGAAATTTTGAAAATCTCGTTCCCACTTACGACTTGGCCGAGTGGCTATGTTCCACTCGGCCGAAGGGAGAAAACTCCTTTGGCCAAGTGGCACAAGCTACTCGGCAATTCTCGCCCTAGGAGGGTATCCGTTTCCCTCGGCCGAGTGGCTAAACGTACTCAGCCGAGTGGCGGTTAATACTGAAATGCACAAAAAAGACAGAGAGTTGGTTTCGCAGACTTCCCTGGTTGGTGCCCCACTCGGCCGAATGGGGTCCTTTGCTCGGCCGAGTCGCATATGATACTCGGCCGAGTGACATGCTGTTTTCTGCTTCGGGGCTCCGTTTTCGCTCTACTCTCTGTTTTTCTTCATCCAGTTGGTTTCTTCCTCCTCCAAAGGCCTAAACGCGTTCCTGGAGCGCTCTTCCTTGCCTCTATCGTCCTCCATATGAGAGATCTCCTTTTCTCCTCTCCTGTCATAGAATTTAAAACCCGTTGTCACGATTTTTATGGGTAAAAAGACTCTAAAAACTAACAAAAGTCTAAACCAAAAATGAAAGTCAAATAAAAATAATGCAAAAACCGTCGGGTTGCCTCCCGACAAGCGCTCGTTTAAGGTCTTGAGCTCGACCCCCTTTGGATTTTCAATTTAGCGCGGGATGTTGGGTGCATATGAGATGCACCCGTCGAACTTGCCGGGAAGACCGCTCGGATTTGGATCGTGGCGGTGCGTGACCTTCCTCAGCGCCCCTTCATCTTGGGCAATGTTGGGGGATGGCTCCCCCAAGCTTGAGCTTGTTCCGGTCCTTGGCTTCGCCGGTGACACCGATCTTCGAATCGATGGAGCTTTCTTCGGGTTCTTCGACGTCGAGAGCTTGCAGAGTTTTCGTATTCTCGCGACTTTAGCGTCGCCATCATCATTTGCCGTGGAGCTATTGGGAGAGTCCTCCAACGTCTCTTCTTCGCTCAAATCTTGGCTTTCTTCAAAGCCATCATCGTGGAGTGCACCGATGGAGTAGGGGATAGCCTCTTCTATAACCTCATCAAGGAGGTCCACATAATCTAGCTCCTCATGCTATGGCATGTGCTTCATAGCTTTTGGTATATGGAGCTCTACTTCAATGTTGCCGACATTCAAGGTAAGAGTCCCTTCCTGCACATCAACGATTACACAGGCGGTGGCGAGGAATGGGCGTCCAAGTATGAGCGATGTGTCACCCTCCTCCTTGATGTCCATGATCACAAAATCACAAGGCAAGCATATGCCTCCAGGAACTTGGAGTGGGATGTTCTCCGCTATCCCAACCGGCCTTGTAATCCGACCATCCGCGAGTTGAATCCTCATGTCGGTTGGCTTTAAATCCATGCCGGTATTCAACTTCCGGAACATGGTGAGAGGCATGAGGCTCACACTAGCACCCAAATCAACCAATGCTTTTTGTAAGGGGACGCCTCCGAGTGTGCAAGGAATCCGGAAACTCCCGGGATCTTTAAATTTGGCGGGCTCCTTTTCCCTCCTAGTGAACCAAGCTCCTTGTTCCGTGAGCATGATCTTCTCCTTCCTTTTCCTTCCCGTAATCAAGTCCTTTAAGAACTTCGCGTAGGACAGTATTTCCACTATGGCATCAAGGAAAGGGATATTGAGGCTCACTCCTCTCAAGTATTCGAGGAACTTGGCTAGCCTCTTCTCGATCTTGGTTCTAGCTAGCCGTTGAGGGAAATGCACCGGTGGCATGAATCGGCGCTCATCAATAGGTTCCTCCACTCTATATTTTGCTCCTTCTTGCGGCTCCTTCTCTTTTTCCACCTCAATTACCGGCTCGCTCTCTTCTAGAATCTCCACCACGGGTTCCTTGACTTGAGTCATGGGGGGAGTTATATCCTTCCCACCTCTTGTTGTAACCGTAACCACCGCATTGATATGGCCGGTGTTGCCCCGTGGATTTGGCTCGGGTTGAGCCGGCAATTGTTGGTTGTTCTTATTGAGCAACGCAAGTTGCTCCCCAATTTGAGCGACGACGGTGGTAAGTGAATCTTGACCCGCTTTCAACGTGGCGTTAATCTTTCTCTGCTCCACCATAAACTCCTCCACCTTAGCTTCAAAATCCGAACATGGTTGAGCTTGCGGAGGGTTGGGATTTCTCCAACCTTGATTATACCTGGGTGGCCTATAAGGTCCCACTTGTTGCCTAGGTGGGAAGTTTTGTTGCGGTGGCCCCTTGGTTGATAATTCGGTTGTTGTGGTGGAGCCCGAGCTTGAGGGGGTTGTTATGGCGGAGGGTTCAAGGCACCATCATTATTAGCATATGAAAAACTCGGATGGTTTCTAGCGGCCGGGTTGGCCCAATATCCGGAATTCCCCGCGACATACTGAATTTGCTCCAAATCTCCTTCTCCATGCTCTCATCCTACATACATGGCTTGGGATTGGTCTTGCCAATCACTCATATGGTTTGTCGGTGCGGATGTAGAAGGAGCTCCATGCGGCTCGGTAATGTATTTCTCCAATCTCTCCACCACCTTGTGGAGAGAGTCAAATTTGCTAGCAAGCTCCGCCACTGCCTTGGCCTCATAAATGCTCGTGGGCTTCAAGGAGGATGAAGAATGTCCTCGCTCGTCGCCCCACTGTTGGTTGTTGGAGGCCATCTCCTCTAGCAAGGCCGTATCTTCATCGGGGGTCTTTGACAAAATGGCTCCGTTGGCGGTAGCATCAATAATCTGTTTTGTGCCCGGTTGGAGTCCATTGTAGAAACTGTGGACAAGCTCCCAATCCTCTATGCTGTGATGGGGGCATTGATGTTGCAAGTCCTTGAAGCGCTCCCACGCCTCATAGAGAGTCTCCTGCGGTCCTTGCTTGAAGGACATGAGAGCACTTCTATCTTCACCGTCTTGGAGGGCGGGTAAAATTTGTCGACGAAGGCACTCGCCAATTCATCCCAAGTGGTGAAGATTCCTTCAGCCTGCGTCCTCAACCAATATAAGGCTTTGTCCTTGAGTGTGAAGGGGAAGAGACGCAGTCTGATAGCATCAACAGAGACGCCCGGCATTTGGAAAGTGGCGCACTTTGACAAGAAAAGTTGGATGTGGTAATGCGGATTCTCATGTGCATTCCCATGAAACGGGTCTTGTTGCATCAACACTACCAATCCACTCTTCAACTCGAAATTTTTGTCGGCCGCCAACTCCGGCATAGCTATGGATGAGGTCGTGGAGGAAGTCTTAGGCCGAAGCCTATCTCTAATGGAAATGATCCTCGCCATTCGTGCGGCTAGCTCCTTCGGTGTCTCAGGATGGGTCATAAAATTCCCTTCCGTATCGAGCCTCCTCTCCGTTCTGATCCTCCTCAATGTACGTTCGATCTCCGGATCGTATAGTATTTCTTCGGGGTCCGTTGTGGATCTCGTGTACATGCGAGGAAAAACAGAGTTTCAAAGAAATAGTTAGCATAAAGGAAGGGTAAAATAAAAATAGTAATAGTAAAACAAAAAGAAAAATAGCTAGGTAGGTAGAATCAAACACTATCGCCTCCCCGGCAACGGCGCCAAAAACTTGATCGATCCCCGGATATACACCCGGAGAACGATTGTAGTCTTACCGCAAGCGCACGGTGTAGCGGCGAGCGGGTATCGAACACGAGGAGGGCAAATGACGGTGTCTTCTTCAATTCACCTGGCTATAAGAACAGTCGAGAAATATTCACAATAAAGCGGTCACATTCGTTCAATCGTATAAAGAAAATATCAAATTAATAAAGACGCCTAGGGGTAGGGAATCCCCGCTACAAACCGTATCTCGTGATTGTGATTCGTGGGTTTCACAATTGCTAGACTTGAAATTCAGGTGAACTAGTTGCAACTAAATGTAGAACCAAGCTCACGCTCTCGCGCTATTGCCGGTCTATAGCAAACCTAGGGTAGGGTCCAATCTCTTGCAAACCCTAACCTAGGCAAGCTAGCGTGAAGAACAACATCATCGTTCAATCGTATCTCGAGCCCACTCTCGTGCAAACTCGAGCTACGACCTAGGTTGGGATAGTTCCTACCCATCCAATCTCTTGCAAACGGGTATTGGTATAGAATTGCAATCGAAAACCCTAGTTTCGGTCCAATCTCTTGCAAACCGATTCCAGAGATACCCGATTGTAACCCAATTCGAATTTCTAGGGCTTCCTATCGACTTGGGATCCAATCTCTTGCAAATCTCAATCGGTATGAATCCCTAGCTATCCGTATTAAATCAATCCCAAACTAACCATAATCAATTCTAGCAAGAATTTCACCAATGCATCACAAATTAGAAATAGGGTTCGTAGGGTTCATCCCTACGCCCTAAGACGATAAAACTACTCACAATTCATAATGCAATTCATTAGAAATTCAATAATAAAAACAATAGAATTCATTGCAATAGACAATATATCAATAAAAATGAGGTTTTTGATAGAGAGAGAGAGAGACAAACCAACGAAGATTCAATAGCATCCAACAAAATAACACTTTTGTCTCCCTCCAAAAAGCTCAATCTAATCTCATAAAAAGTAATCTAAAAAAGGCTGCAAAAAGTTCTGAAAAGGCTCTCTAAACTAGGTTAAAAAATGGGGTTAAATACCCCCAAAATCGCCCAAAAAACTGTGACAAAACTGCCCCTATACAGCCTGAAAATCGCAATTTACGCTACAGGCAGCGCGGCTCACTCGGCCGAGTGACAAATGTCATTCGGCCGAGTGAGAGACCCTGACGGATTCCAGTAACTTCGGACTTTTGGAAGTCGTCTCCTCGGGAGTCACTCGGCCGAGTGACTTTCTCCACTCGGTCGATGTGATTTCTTCGTTCGGCCGAGTCGGAACTCGGGAGCTGACTGACGGATTACAGTAAGTCTAGGATTTTTGCTTGCCGTCGTCTTGATGCCACTCGGGCAAGTGGTGTCTCCGTGGTTCAGCTGAGTGGGCTGGTGATGGTCGGCCGAGTGCACGCTGATACTCAATCTGTTTCGTGTCCGATCTGGCCGGCCGAGCGAGCTGTCGATGGTCGGCCGAGTGACTCCTTCACTCGGCCGAGTGACATGCTGAAAGTGCCCAATCTTCGTATTTTTGCTCCCTTGTCGCTCCTACGACGTTCTTTCTTCTTCCACTCCTCTCCAATCGCAGAATTCCCCTCAAAAGAGTCACGGGTGACACTTTGGAGTGGGTGCATCTTAGAATCACTCCAAATCGCTCCAAATCTCCTGAAATACGACAAAAACAAGAAATCGTGAAAAGCATCACAATATTGTCGAATAAGCGTGAAAAACGCGATATGGGCGATCTAAATGGCATGCAAACATGCAGAAAAAAGGTGTAAAATATGGAGTGATCAGTACGCATATGGAGTGTGACTATCTATTGAACGTGTATGAATATTGAAGTGCACCTATTTGTATATGAACTAGTGTGCTAGTAAAAGTGTGGATATATTGGAAGTTATGTATATAATGGTATGGATAGCTATCAGCTACCTGCTAGTATAGTTTGAGTAGCTTGACTATATAGGTGTGTAAAAGCAGGATATGTTTACTAAGTGTGGATGGGTGTGTGCGCTCGTGCATGGTAATGTGTATGCATGGTGTTTTAGTCCTAGTACGTATATATATGCATGTTTGTGTGCATACCTACTATTAGAATAATAATTTGGTGTGTATGAGCAAATGTGTATTTGGCTATGTGTAGGCTTAGACATCTGTATATGGAAATGATATGTATATCTCTTCGTGTACATAATGCGTATGTACATATAATTGAGTTATATAGAGTGTCCGTGTGGTGTATTGGTTGATGTGTATATGTGAATATGTATTATGGTTGTATGGATTTCTATTATACGTGTTACAATGGAGTGTAGGAATGTGTTCATGCATGTGTAGTGTGTAGTAGAGGCAATATATGGTTGTGTGTATATTGGTTGAATAAATATATATACTTATATATATATATATATATATATATATATATATATATATATATATATATATATATACTTGTTTGTTTATCTGTGAATCTTTCCGACATGGTTGCCTATCTATGTGTATCTGGGAGAAGCGTATCCCTGTGTGTATGCATGTATGGGTAGGTCTGTACTAGAGCACGTGTGTATGTATAGTCATATGCAGTGTGGGTATGAATGTGATGGGTATGAATGTGATGAGTTTGAAATATAGGTGTATATATACATTTTTGATAAATATTAGTGAATGAAACTGTTTGGTATATGGGTATTGAGAAGTGTGTGATTGTTTGCATATGTGTACGTGTGTGGGGGGTGTATATGGATATTTATAATCATTTGACTATCATAGCAGTATGTGCGTAGGATGTGCAAAGGTAGTTATATATATAGCATATGGCAGGGGATGTGCTATGTTTGTGCACTCTTGTGTGTATTGTGTGTGGTATATGCGCCTATCTGTGTGAGGCAGTAGGTGCACTGATATAGATGTGGGTTTATGTGTATATTTATTTATAGTATGGCTGTGAACCTTATGTGACTTGATCATGCATGTGTTAGTACGTACACGTGAATGTATGTATGGATGTGACTAAATAATGTGAGTATATAGATATTTATGTGCCTATATATGGAAGAGAGTCCATATGACTAAGTATTGGGTGTATAGGGATCAGGTGTACATACGGTGTGACGCCGTGATAGTGACCATGTCTATCAATGGTGAGTAGATTAATGTGTATTGTTATGTGTTTGTGCATGGATATAGACGTATGTGTATATATATATAAGCAGGTAGAATATAAGTCGTTATACTTGAAGGTATCGTAATATGAATATGATGTGATGTCGTATGCATATAGATAAAGTAGTGTTCTAAATACGTATAATAATACGTATAGAAACTTATTCGTGGTATGTGATGTGTATGTTAATGTGTGAATATGTGTGCCTAGATGTTTATGTGAAGAACATATACGTGTGTGTATGTAATGATGCATATAGTGATATGGATGTGCTACTAGATGAATAATAGGATGTACCTGTGACATGTGTGCGATGCGGATGTGTATGGATGACAGTGAAGTATATAGTGTATATACGTGTGGCGTAAGTATGTAATTTTGATCGTACTTCATGGATGACGAGACCAACATACCAAGGTGACCTTGGGTAGAGTTCACATCCTAGAAAGTCCGAGGGCGGACTTTATTTTAAGGTGGGTAGGATGTTATGCCCTATTCTGCACTATACAGGTATTCTACTGAACACGCATGGTATTTCTACCTACGATGCATACGTGGGTATGAAATAAGCGCAGATGTTGATGTATCTAGCGTAGTGCAAGGGGGATTGGGCCGTAATACGTGGCTAAGGGAAGAAAATGCAAATGTAAATGCGGGAGAAGTGCAAATGACGTCGTGGGTGTAAAACGACAGGAGTGTGTTAGACGTGTATGTGTGAAGCATGTATGCTCGCATGGATGTGCATGGATGTTTCTAGGAAGATCCATGCAAGTGTGAAAGGGTTTAGGGGTCAATGGCAACCCCTGTAAATTTTTAGAAAGGTCAGGGGCAAAACGGTCTTTTTGACTAAAACTGCCGTGCGTACATACTAATGTTGTGTGTGCGTAAAGTAATGGTAAACTTGTAAATACCTAGAATGTGGAAGGGTATTTTGGTCATTTCCACATGGGATATTCCCTTGGAATATTCCTTTCTTGGAAGAGAAGAAAGGAATAAAGAAAGATGAGAAAGAAAGAGAGAAATCTAGATCTCTCTCTCTTTCTCTCATTCTTTCCTTCCCTTTCTCATTTCCCCTCTCTCTCCCTCACCATGACCGGCCACCCCCCTAACCGTGGCCGAAATTCTTCAAAAAAAAGGAAAGAAAAGAAAAAAGGGGGGGAGGAAGAAGAAGAAGAGGAAGAGAAAGAGAAGAGAAAATTGAGCTTCTTGAGGTAGGAATCCTCTTGGACTTGGAATCCATTAAATTGATTCTTGCTATTATGTTTTTATAGCATGTTTTACTTAATTTGAATTAGGGATGTGGAAAATTCATGAGCTATGGTTCAATTTCACTAAGTACCCCTTGAAATTCCTAGTAAAAACAACCCATTTGAAATCCTAAAATTTTGATGTGTGTTGTTTCTACAATTATGGTTACTGTAGCTCGAATTAGATTTCGAAACAAATATGAGCTTGTAGATCTTGAAGTTATACCTCAAAATCATATAAATTTTGATATATGTTCAATTCAAGGATCAGGAGCAATAAATCCATCTTTACAACATGTCTGTTTGATTTTTAGTGTTGACACAGTTTAGCAAAATTGGTCTAGACACCTGCACACACAATGGAATTTTGTGTTCTTGGTCTTGTTGAAACGTTAACAAGTTTTTCTAAAAATTCATCAGATTTCTTATATGTCGAATTTCTGGCTCCAATATGCCCAAAATTGGCTTTCAATACAGACCCAGAAATCTGTCTGAAAAACTGATTTGACACACTTCACCAAATAATTCACCATAAATCACCTACTTAATATTTGTGCATGAAATTTTATCTGTGAATCCAGAGCTAGTATATCTATAACTTTAATTTGGGACAATTTATTAAATTCTCATTGAAAACTGAATTTATATGGCCATATATTGTCATCTTCTGCTTATTATGATTTCTGGCTCCATCATTATTCTTGCTTATTATGATTGTGTGGTGGAATGAATATTTATGCCCTTGGTACTTGTAAATTATATTGTGTTTCCTTGATTTAAATTACGCATGTCATGTGTTCGCTGAAATGCCTCAATGAAACAAAAGTTGAGAAACATGCAGTACGTGCATGTATATATTTGTAATATGAGAAATGATGTGAATGTGCAATGTTTTAGGACACTGATGGCACTACATAGAGCGAGATCCATAGTAGGAAGCGGGGGAATTTGCTGTGGGCCGTGACCGTGTAGGCACCTCTTGACTCCATCGGTAGTTGCCACAGTTGAGAACAGAGTAGATCACGATGCACTTGCACGCCTGCACATTCATGGGATCCCAGTGCATTGCAGTGCATTGCATCTCATGTTGCATCATGTGCATCATTATGCATTATTATATCCATTGCGTGTAATGTGTTACATATATGCAATGTATGCGTGTTGAGTGTTGTGCAATAAATGTATACTTATATGTTTGTGCCTTGTATGTGTATTTGTGTACGTGGTTGTATAAATATTTGTATTACTATTCGTGCTAACCCTTTTCTTGTAGTAACTCGACATTGGACCGCAGGTATGATCCTCTTACTCAACTATTTACTTTCCCTATATATTCGGTCACATGTCTTACTTTCCCTGCCTTGCCTTGTGGATTAATAACCTTAAAATGATGTTCCAATTCCAAGTTGGTTCCTACTGGGGTACGTATTCACGTGCTTCTTCTTATTTTTCAGGTAGCAGGGACATCATGGTTGGTGGCGACTTGGAGTTGGGTTTAAGGGGTAGCACTTGGTGTGAGCTGTAATTGTGTTGTGACATGGTTGGTTTGGGAGGAGAGAGTGAAGGTGTATATGTAGTGGTGTACCTGGACTATGTAAATTAATAGGAGTTCTTACATATATGATGTGATGTTGTAGATCTATGTTATTTATGAGGTTGTATTGATTTCATTGTGGAGCTTCACTTGTACTATCCCAGCATGTGCGCAGTGGCCTACTTGTTCTATTTCTTCTTTCTCTTTCTTTTTTCCTCTCATCACCCTCACTCTTCAGGATACTTGGACAAGGAAAAAAAGGGAAAAAAAATTAAATGTCGAGTATTTTGGGGAACGGGGCGTGACAAGATATAAGGCGTTGAGTATCTGGGGCGCTCTCGCCCCACAGAAACTATCACCGATCTCCCAGCGTAGGAGCTTTGGAGAGAGGTTGATAGCTCCGGGTGCGAGGGACCTTCCGTTATCATGTTGGTGATCCGACACTGGGGGATCCTACAGCAACCTCGTGGGATGTGGTTATGTGAGTCGGCATACTCGAGTGGTTCGTCGAGGGGGATATCGACTCATGGTTTTCCACAAACGGCACCAAACTGTTAAGGCCAAAATTGACCGGTACAATTGTCAAGCTGCCGGAGACTCGAAGCGTTGAGCTGGAGCCCAATCAGCCTTTGGAGTGGGACCCTCGGTTGGGGAAACCGAGGTCAGTAGTTGATGATTGATGATGGTATGACTGTTGATCGACCTAAGAACGACCGTCTGATAGGTCGTTCGAGGTTGAAGAGCCCGATATCGACCTTGGGCGTTGGACGACGATCGTCGATCTGCACCATAGGGAGCCGTTAGGGTGGTCGGATCTGGGTTCCGACCCAAATCCCCTCCGATGCTTAAGTTGGTAAGGAACTTAAGGAAGAGAGGGAGCTTGGTGTAGTTGAGATTGACCCACCAAGGTTTGTCCTTAGGCTAACGATGCAAGCTCGTATATGGAATGAGGAAGTAAGAAGATAGAGTTCTATGTATTGGCACTCGTACCTTGAAGATGGAACCTCATTACCTTTGTCCGTCGACCTATTTATATGCAGCTCTCCCTTGATGAGGAGTAACCGCCCCTCATTGATTAGGGCACGATCTTCTTCGGGATTTGAGCTAACGGCCACCATTTACTCGGCCCCATTAACTTCTCCTTGAATGTTGGCGCCAGTCGAACTATCGCTTGACCCGTTCGACGGACTCAGTCGTTGCCCGCTTAGAGTGCGGGGGTAACGGGTCGTGGATGATAAACGGGTCGGGTTTGCAGATACCCAAGTCGGGTTCATTTCCATGTACTAACACCCTCCTATGCTTAAGTTAGTGTGGGAACTTAAGGAAGAGACGGAGCTTGGTGAAGCTGAGATCGACCCACGGAGGTTCGTCTCAGGACTGGCGGCGCAAGCTCGAATGTATAAGAAATATCAGCTGAGAAAGTAGAGTTCTATGTCTTAGACCTCGTACCTTGGAATTGGAACTCATTTACCTTCGCCCTTTGGTCTATTTATAGGTAGTTCCCCTTTAATTGTGTGTAACCATCCCTCATTGATTCAGGCACGATCTTTTCTGGGATTCGAGATAACGGCTGCACATTTACTCGGCCCCATTAAATTTTTCCTGAATGTTAGCGCCAACCCAACGGTCGGACAACCCATTCGTCTGACTCAGCAGTACCTCGCTATGAGTGGGGGGTATTGGATTGCAGACGCCAAATGAGTCGGGTACGCGGATACTCCAGCTGGATTCGTACCCGTGCACTAACAATTGCCACCATCATTTGTGCCTCAGAAATCGCGCTGATTGAGACCGAATGATGAGTAATCTCCTTAAATGCGCACGCTTTTTGAAACATTTGATTTGATTTATGCCGCCAAAACCCTTTCGCCTTTGAAGTGATCTCCGCCGTTTCTGGTGGCTGGCTTTGGACACGTGTCATGCATCGGACGTCAGACGGTTAGATTCCTTCATATAAAAAAGAAAAGCGAGGAAGAAGAAGAGATCTTTCTGTAAGGACATGGCTATGAGGAAAACACTAGAAGGGGGGTTGAATAGTGTTTATACAATTTAAAATGATAGTTATACCAAATTAAATTCCTAACCAACAATTAATGTGGAATGTAAATAAACCCTAAATTGAAACAATGCAAACACAAGGATGTTTCAAGGGTTCGGATTACCCAAGTCAACTCCTGACTTGTTCCCGGTATTCCTACGTCCCTTCCACCCGGATACCACCAGATACTCAAGTTAGAAATTCACCACTAGGTGAATAGCCCAACCTCTAGCAGAAAACATGGAGGCCCTGACGCCAGAAGAGAGGTAGGAAGGTATCATAGTGAACATGTCCTAAAGGACATTTTGTTCAAGATCTCCAACATCAGAGAGGGAGATATCAGCATGTAAGGAGCCAGTGGAGTGAATCCTAAGAATGGTTCCTAGGAGAGTAGGGTCAAGCCTGATATTGGTCCCCTGAACAACTGTGTCAATCTTTCCCGTGTCAACATACTCACCGCGAATGTGGTTGGCATAAAATAGTTTGACAAGGAAGGGATATGCACGAGGGGAGTCGATATGAGAGAATCGAAAAAGATCACAAAAATGGGTCGCCGTGAGAATCTCTGAAAGTCTCTCAGCAGTGAAAGCCTGAAACACAATGAATCGCTCACGAAGGAGCTTGATCCCTTGCATAGCATGGAATTTTTCCAGACAAGCATCGTCTCGAAAAATGGGAACTAGAGGATCCGCAGGAGGAGGCACGAGAGGATTTTGGCCTTGGGTAGAAGCGGGAATAGGTTCAGGGTGGGTGTCAGCAGCCACCTGAGTAGGTTCAGCCTAAGTGATAGGCTCATTGATGCTAACACCAATGGGTTTACGCAGACGCTTCAGGAGAGGCTCAATGTAGGCTTCTTCGTCGGAGGAAGAAGAAGGGGAATAGGAAACCGAAACGTCAGAGGGTGGATCTGGATTCTTGGTGCGGGCTCTATGGGGTATCTTGGATTTGGCAGTAGTAGGCTTCGGTATCCTAGGCTGTCTAGGAGCAATGGCCTTCCATTTGGTCTTGGGAGCCATCACACGAGTCAAACGAAACGATGATAAGAGATAAAGCACGAATGAATCGATAAGCGAAAGAGATACCTGGCTATGAGGAAAACACTAGAATGGTGGTTGAATAGTGTTTATGCAATTTAAAACGATAGTTATACCAAATTAAATTCCTAACCAACAATTAATGCTGAATGTAAATAAACCCTAAATTGAAACAATGCAAACACAAGGATGTTTCAAGGGTTCGGATTACCCAAGTCAACTCTTGACTTGTTCCCGGTAATCCTATGTCCCTTCCACCCGGATACCACCGGATACTCAAGTTAGAACCCTAACTTGAGGTTTCCTTTAAACCCACTTGTAGCAACCCTACAAGTGAAATCAAAATACACTCGATGTCTTTGACTCCCACAACTTGGGAGCACGCAAACCACTCTCACAAACTGAGAGTTAATCTACTTACGAAAGAAATGAAATAGTGAAATAACAACACTTACAATCACATATGCCTTGAAGTAGAACTTGAAGGAGCAAGTGTGTTGTGTGTTGAGGTCTCTCTTGGAAGAGAGAAAAGTGTTGGATCCTGTGGATGGCAAACAACACTAGAAGGGGGGTTGAATAGTGTTGTTCAAATAATAAAACTTTTTCGATTGTTAATAAACGTCCTTCTAATGTTGCCTAAGAAACCAAGTAGAGCGATCTACGCTTGGTTCTTAATCAACAAAGTAATCTAATAATCACAGAGTAATTTTACAGCAGGTAGTCGACTCCCTATGAACAGTAGTCGACTCCCAGAGAATTTATAAGCACAGTTAAGATAGATAAGATTACAAGTAATACAAATATTATCTCTTTATTCACAGCGGATAAAAGTAAGTTAATCTTTGCAATAGATGAACAACAATTAGCAAATAATAAGTGAGAGCAAAGATAAACAAACACAGATAAGCAATCGCAGACACAAGGATTTTTATCCTGGTTCCCCACAACTTTTGGGTACGTTCAGTCCCCGACCAATCCGGTACGAGATTTTCACTATCTGCCTTGGCAAATACAAATACCTAACTCCACTCGTTAGGATTTCCAACGACGTAGTCTTGACGAGGATTTCCAACGTCAACACCTAGACTTGTCTAGGGTTCCAATAACACAATAAAATTGATATCCAATTCACCACAATAAATTGATGGAGATTGGTTTTACACCCAGATTCTATAGCCAAATAATAATAAATGAAATTACGTGTAGTGGCTTGATAGAATAAGATTCTAGATCACACAAAGATACGAATGAGTTCTTTATGATCTAGATCTAATGTTTTTCAAAAATCCTTTAAATAAAAGTCAAGAGAAAATTAATACGGATTTGAAAAACAGTTAGCCAATAAAACGAGATTATGATCTTCAGAAAATAATAACGAAATTGGAAGATCAAGAATAAAACAGAATTGGCTTAAGAGAATGAGAGCTTTAGAATTTTTAGCGCGTTTGCACGAGAGAATTTGAATTCAATAGTTGTTGTAATTTTCTCAATGAAAATGGTCCTCTATTTATAGGAGAAATCTGAGAATTCGAAATTCAAATTACTTTGACTTTTGTCCCAAAAATCATGGGAGAAAATCGCTCGACGATATTTCAAAATTCAAGTCAAAACGTCAAACTTCGACAGCTGGTAGTCGATTCCCTAGGAGTGGTAGTCAACTCCCAGTGTGTTTCAGGAAATCTTGATTCTCAGCTGGTAGTCGACTCCATACCTTTGGTAGTCGACTCTCAGAGGAGTTTTTCCTGCGACACAGCTAGTCAAACAAGTAGCTAACTCCAGGGTGTGTGGAGTTTCACTACGGAATTACAAAATGACTAGAGAAAGCTCTCAAAATCATTTTGACGATGGTTTAAAAGATATTCAAAAACATTTTAAAAACGTTTGTGTGTGTGTGATTGTCTATACGATTTGGCTTTAACAATACCCTAAAAAAGACACAACACACTCACTGTAGACTAGGACACGTCTTCAGAAGCTTGATCAATTTGATGGAGTAGATGTAAGCTTCACTTGAGCTTCTTGTTCTATTTGAGCTTTGAGCTTCATCATTTGATCTTAGCCACGTTCGTCCTTGTCTTTGAGCATAGATTGCGCTTCTTTGAGTATGAATAAAGCTTTTCATTTGTCGCATATCATGCACACTTAATTGTAGTGTAGTTAGTACACTAAGCTTCATTTGGTGTGCTCATCATCAAAATCACTTGGGGGTGGAATTCAATTTCCATCAAAAAGCCCTTTCTCTTTTCACCACCAATTGCCTAGAAGATATCACTTTGATTCTAGGTTGGAGAGCAAGAGAGGAAAAGATTGGAATTCTAGAGCTTTTGGATTTGAGAGCTTTGATTAAGAATATTGAAAGCCAAGGTTTCTCAAGAGTTGATGATTAACCCCTCAATGGAACAGTAGGAGCTCTATATATAGGTTTCACAAAACCCTCAAACTGAATCCCCAAAAACCCCTCAGAAATCTGTGGAGAAAAAGTTAACTGATAGAATTTTCATAGTCGACAGTCGACTGTTGAACAAAACACAGTCGACTACTGCACTGTGTTAGAGGGTAGGTAAGAATTCAAAGGGTAACTTACCACATAGATAGTCGAATGACCTAGAGAAGACATGCGCCTACAAAACCAATAGGCGACTGTAAATGCTTTTACAAGCGACTGTCCGCAATATGGGTAAGCTGAGAAAATCTCAGAATGATTTGGAAAGACACGACAGTCGACTATTGTGGAACACACAGGCGCCTGTGCCATAGGCAGGCGCCTATGCCATGGGCAGGTGACTGTGAAACCAACATCAGTCGACTGTCACAAAAACCTGAAACTTTCCAGAGAGCTGAGTCTGCAGAGAAGTTTTAGACAGATGACTATTGAAGCATTCATAGTTGTCTGTGCCATGGACATGCGACTGTAAATACAACATCAGTGGACTGGCACTAAAACTTGAAATATTCCTGAGAGCAGATTCTGCAGAGGAATCATAGACATGCGACTGTTGAAGCATTGACAGTCGACTGTGTCATGGACAGGCGACTCTCAATACAACATCAGTCAACTGGCCAGATGAAAATGAAAATGATCTTTGGGGTGAAGATAGACAAGCGACTGATTAACATTTCACATGTGATTGTATGTTGGACAGGCGCATGTATTATGTACATCAGTCGTCTGAAGGAGTTAAAGCTTAGAAAGCCCAAAAATCAATTGATTAAGTATGTGCATAACATGCAAATGTAGAACAAATCACAGTCGATTATTTTGAGACAGGCGACTGTAAATCATTCAGCAGTCACCTGTTGAAATCACAACATGCACATGCTTGATAAAAATGATTTGGAGTATAAGGAAAAGTGATCTAATGATTTCTAGGACAGAAAAGAAGATTTGTGTGTGTGCTCCAACATAGTTCTACTTTTAAGCTACAAACTAGAAGAGAATAAAAAGATTACATTTTGTAGAAGTCTCTCTTCTATCCAAAGTATGAGCTTGAAGTCTTTTAGGAGCTTTAATCACCATCTTTGATCATCCAATCCACTTTTCTTGCTTTCATTGGTCTTCAAGTGACATCCATTGCTAATTGATCTTCATGATATGCTTAGAAAATGGATTAATTGCAAATATGGGATTAGTCACAAGTATTTATGTTTGCTCATCATTAACACCAAGTAGGGAGAAGTCCAATACTTAACACTTTCTGCTTCGCCTTCTTCCTTGTTTCAAAAGCTTGCTTCCAGCGTCACCTTTCCAGAGATCGCCTGTTCCTTCTAAGGTATCCCCTTTGTCCGATTTTGATTCTCTTTAGGTTCGTCAGGTATGTTTGCTCCGGTTGTAATAAAGGAGCCGACCTACAAGGAGCTCGTGGCGCGCCTCCGGCCCCCTTGATGCGGGGAAGTTCCTAGAAAGGAAAAAGGATTTTGGATTAAGCCAAGCCTTTCCATTCACCGGAGGGATCGGAGTTTGAAGGTTCCTGAAGTCATCTTAGATATGGTCCCTATGTTTTCCCTCGATCAGACTGCTGAGATCTGGTGAGGTTGTTTTTGTTATCCTTTTAGGGTTAGAGTGCCTAATTTGGATGAGAGAGTGTGCTTCACATGGAAGAGTGAGGTTGAGGTGTATCTTAAAGCTTTTCACCTAGGACTCCGGTTCCCCCTTCACCCCTTCATCGTAGAAGTTCTATGCTCTTCGGAACTCTCCATTTGTAGACTCGCCCCTCAAGCTTTTCCCCCTTTAGTTGGCTTCATCATGCTGTGTGAGCTCTATGGCGTTCGACCAACCCTTGGATTATTCAGATGCTTCTTCCAGATAATACCCGACCCTCACCGAGTGTAGTATCATATCGTTGCTCGCTCGGGAGTGAGGCTCATATACGACCTCCCAATTTCCGACCCTGGGTGGAAGGATACCTTTGTGTTTGCCATCCTTCCCGACTTGGGATCGTTGCTCAATAGTTGGAGTTCTCCAAATCTTGAGCTTGCGGAAGAGTCTCGGTTATCATCGGAGGAGGTCAGAGCCAGGTTGTCGTCGGGCGAGGCTGAGGTGATGAAGCTTCTTCTGGGTCGACCGAGGCGAGAGAGGTCGACTCAGTATTTGTTGGACGATCATACGTTGAAGGCCCTTTTGTGGAGCCTGGGTAATGTATTTTGACTTTATGTATTTAGCCTCGCCACCCACGATAATTATATCCGTTGTCGGCAGATATAACTGACGGAAGCCGACAAAGTGGTGATCTCGAAATAGATCGAGTCTGGAGGGAGCAGCGGAATAACAAGAGAAGCGTTGAACGATCGGGTGCCCGTGTTGAAAGGTCGAGCGCCCGTGTTGAGGGGTCGAGCTCTCGATCTCCCCTCCCCATCAACCAGAGCTCCTCTTCCGAGGGGGAATGAGGTTAGGCAGGTCTTAAGGCCTTCTTCTCGAGCCTCCTCAAGAGAGACCTCGAGTCAGGCCCCCATGTGATTTACTATGCCCCTGGCCTCTGTTGTGGTTTCGGAGCCGTCGATGGTGGTCGATGTTGATGTTGTCGACGTTGTTGAGCCGACTGAAGCTGCTGCCGATGCTGCTGAGTCGATGAAATCCGTCAGCCATAAGAGGGAGATGCCCTCCCATGGGGAGGAGGAGTCAGGAAAGAGGAGCCGAGTGGAGGAGGAGGATCCCTTGGAGAAGGGTATGTGGGTCACCCCCTGGAGCCTCAGGGGGGTGGAGACTCCTTCAGTGTCTGAGGTTCCCGTGACGTCCCTTCTGGACCAGTAGCACTGGGGCGGCATTGTGTTGCATGTCTGATCGGCCCCGGATATACACCCGAAGAACGATTGTAGTTTTACCGCAAGCGCACGGTCAAGTGGCGAGCGGGTATCGAACACGAGGAGGTGGTGTTGGTTCCAATCTATCCTAGGTTGGTTTGAATGCGAATGTATTATTAGTGGAGATGGTTATGGAATGATGTAATGACAATGTTGGTGGATGTCGGTGTCGGTGATAAAGAAGTCAGTCAAATATCGATTCAAATACAATATAATAAAAGTGTCTAGGGCTAGGGAATTCCCGCTACGGATCGTCATACATCATTGTAAATAGTGAATCTTAATATTACTAGACTTGTGTTGAGGTGAACTAGTCGTAACTGAATATAGAACCAAGCTCACGCTCTCGCGCTATTGCCGGTCTATAGCAACCTAGATTAGAGCCCACTCTCGTGCAAACCCTAACCTAAGTCACTAGCATGAAGATCGATATCATCGTCCAATCGCTTCTCGAGCCCACTCTCGTGCAAACTCGAGTCACGATCTAGGTTATGATAGCTCGTATTCGTCCAATCTCTTGCAAACGAATATGGGTATAGATTTATAATAAAAATCCTAACTTTGGTCCAATCTCTTGCAAACCAAGTCTAGAGAATCTCGATTATAAACCTAATTCGAATATCTAGGTCTTCCCATCGATTAGAATCCAATCTCTTGCAAACCCCAATCGATGGAAATCCCTAACTATCCGTAATAAATCGATCACAACCTAACCTCCTAGTAATTCTAGCAATTTAGAAATTCATTCATCACAAATCTGAAATTAGATCCATATGGTTCATCCACATGCCCTAGAACAACAAATCTACTCAAGCATAGCAAACGATATGAGAATCAATAAAAATCATTGCTTGCATACAAAAAGATAGAAAAACAAAGATTCAAATAACAAGAACAAAATACTTAGCTTTGATGAAGATCTTCAATCCAAATACAAGCTTTTATATCCAAGAGGGGGCCTAGGGCATGGCCTAACCTCTAAAATAGAGTCTAAGAAAACATCATGGAACCTCCTCTAATGACGGCTACAACCATCTTAAATAGCCCCCAAAAACCCCTAACAAAACTGCCCAAAACCCTCTGAAACCCACGCCCAAAACTGAATCTGCGCGTAACTTAAATTCTGCGCCAGTCGCGACTCGGTCGAGTGGAAAGCTCACTCGGCCGAGTGGGAATTCCTGCAGAATTTCCAGAAAACAGCACTCTGTCAAAAACTGGCAAAAACTGGTCACTCGACCGAGTGGGAATCTCACTCGGCCGAGTGGAAATGTCACTCGGCCGAGTGACACTGTCATGCGAATTCCAGCACTGTAGTATCGACTTGCAGAAATTCCCCAGATTTCATCCGACCTCCAATTGACGCGTTCTTAGCGGCGTTGGAACCGTCATGAAGTCTATTATCAATAAAAAATATGAGAAAAATACTTTGACCTCTGAAATGATAGTAGATATCAAAAGAATAGAATGCTATCTGAAAATCTGGGCGCTCGTGTCATCGGCTTCACTCGGTCGAGTGGACTTCTCCACTCGGTCCAGTGGGCTTCTCTACTCAGCCGAGTAGGTCTCCAAAGGATCTCTGAAAATTCCAGTAACTTCGGCCTTTCTCTGGACAATTTACCTGTACCACTCGGGCGAGTGAGATTTCACATTCGGCCGAGTGAGATTTCTTCGTTCGGCCGAGTATACGCTGAAATTAGCTCTGTGTGCATATCCGTTCTGGTCGGCCGAGTGGGGTTTCTTTCTCGGCCGAGTGAGTGCTCCACTCGGTCGAGTGGCATGCTATAAATGCTCAAACTTCTTTGTTTCTCCTCCTCGTCGCTCTTACGAAGTTCCTTCTTCTTCCACTTATCTTCCAGCACCGTTGGCTTCTTGATAGGGCCATGGTCGATGCTCCTGTACATGTGCAAGTCCTTTAAGCTCATTTTTGCTCCCGATTGCTCTATATTTCCTTAAATCCGACAAAAACAAGAAATAGTGAAAAGTAACGTAATATCGTCGAATACTCATAAAAATCGCAATATGAGCAATCGAAATGGCATTAAAACATGCAGAAAAAATGTGTAAAATATGGAGTGATCAAAATCCCCCAAGCTTACCTTTTACTCGTCCTCGAGGAAGATAAGTAGAGAGACGAACTCGGGAGATGAAAACAAAGAAAATGAAATGAAAAAGAAAGAACACGGGGTGGAAGGGGTCGCTAGATTATTCTATCAGATCTCAAGTCATAAGCTACACATCACGATAACTTGGAAAATACGAATCACATGCTATAAGGATTTCATATCTTACTTAAACATGGTACTTGCAAGCTTTTAAGAACAACAAAAAGGACTCTCTAAATTCATACAATCAATTCATATCCACATCACGTATTTCATAGAATCTAATATACGAATGTTGACGATGAACTTTTCAATCAAGAGTTATAACAGAAGCATATAAGAATCACACCAAACATGCAATGGAGAATGGAATAAATCATGGCATTCACATATTTATATCGATTCATAAGAAATTGCCATAACTAAAGTATTTTGCTAAGTTTCAGCATTATCAAATTTCCCCATTCGTGCACCTCTCCGCTCTAATGTCGTACTCACTCATATGGTCAAGTGAATTCACACCCCCCCCCCAATCTTAGCTTGAAGCATCGCATCTAAAGGAATATGATAGTGGAAAATGGGATTTTTGCTTTGGGTTTCCCAAGTATTTTGTGGCTCCAATAATGAGATAGAGAAATGTTTTTCTTTTTCTTTTTGAACTTTTTGTTTCTCATTTTTCTTTTTGGAATTTTGTCGGAGCTATTTGATTTGTATTTTTGGTTTTTGGCTCCTTTTTGGCTTTTTGGCTTTTTGGACTTTCTTGAAGCTAATTTTTTTCTTTTGTAGGGATTTCTTTGGGAAATAGATGCGATATAAGTAGCTTTAAGAGGTGAACTCAAGTGACATGTAGAGAATAAAAAGATATATGTGGAGAAAGAAATAATGTAACACTCGGTTCACTCTAAGATGTGCACGAACGGTTCAATAAAATAATACTTCAACTAAAACTCATATGTAAGAATGGATATTCTCAATCATTTCAATAAATAGTGAAGTCAAGCAGTAAAGTTTACAACCATATCAGGCATGCAACAGAAGGTGAATAAGATAATAAAACTGATGCTTCATATATACTAATGATGCGTGAATCTTGGTGTATTTCCAACAAAAGCATACCAAACACTAATCCATACATTCAGCTTCAATTAATATCATGCATTCACTTAGAGGAGTCATCAAGAGAAATAGATTTGCAAGCACGTGTGAATAGCAAGACTATGGAATACTCTAAATAGCATGGCAAGGAATAATAAGCATCGTGATGGTTGCTAAAACAATAAGAGATATCATCATACGAAATTCATCTAGCGGAAGAAGAGAAAAGAAAAATAAAGAAATAAAATAAAAGAGGTGAAAGAAAAGAAAATCAAGCACACAATATGATGCATGAACACACATAAAAGGAAAATAAGATGGAAAAATCAAAAAGATGATGCAAAAATTTTGAAAATTTTTAAAAACCCTAAAATAAAGTAAAAATGCAACTAATGCATCTAAATGGCATGGAAATGCACTCCCCCAAGCTTAAACTCCACATTGTCCTCAATGTGATCATAGTGGAAGAATATGAGGAACACCGATAATAATAGGGGGGTGAATGAAAAATGATGAAATGGATGACATGAAATCCCAATGCAACTACATGCACATACAATGATGCATGAGAGCGCCTTCCCCCAAGCTAAACCAAACAATCCTATTCAAATGACTCGATCAAAAATGGCACGGCTTTGCTAAGCAAGATTGAGTCAAACGAATAAGAATGTGAGTATTCACTTGAAAGAAATGCTCGATGGGTGGTGAGCAAAAAGGATGTGACACATCAAAATATGAAGAGGGCAATTAATATATATAATGGTTTTGGGGTGTAAAAAATTTTTGTTGACGTCATATGAGGTGATATTTATTCAAGCAAATTTATACGGTCCTCTCGCTATCGAGAGTATTCGAGTTTATTTAAAGCATAAAATTTCTACACTACTGGATTGATATCACATATAGCAAAAGGCGGATCCAATATCTTTGCCGGTGCAGGCAACTGTTCCAACTGCTCCTTTCGTGGCTCCGCCAAGCGTGTATGTCCACAAACACCAACGAACTCCAGCAATGCATCCTCCAGCATTCCCACAAGGACTCCACCTGTACCCTGCAGAGAATAGGATGCATCAGTTCGTTGCAAAAAATTCACCCACATAATAAAAGTATCCCAAAGAGGATCGTCTATAGAAATATATGAAATAAATAGTGGTGGACAATACTTCCCTGAAAATAATCCAATATCCTCTCGTGCTGTGATAGTTGTCTCTGTCGTGTCCTCTCTCAGCTGCTAAGGTAAATCTGGATCATAGGTGTAGACCTCATTAGGATGCTCCTCATCGTCGTCAGACTCATCCCAGCGCGCCTCTTGATCATATTCATATGCGTCCATGGGTGCTAACTCCTCGCTCTCCTCCTCGTATACATCCCATCGTGCCTCTTGATCATATGTACGTGTATCCTGCAAAAGGTGCAATGAGTCGTCAAAATCTGAATCATAGTAAACATCATACACTGGAGGGGAATCAAAGATAAAGGGCGAAGGAGTAAAGAGATCTCCCTGAAGGGGGGCCAAAAGCTCTGTGGGATAGTCCTCTACGTCAGTGGAAGGATGAGGTGGTTGCGGAAGCTCTAATGGAGGAGGGTAGTGCTCGGGATCCTCATGAATGGCTGTGTCCTCGTCCCGATCCACGACCTCCTCGGTGATAAGCTCTGGCTCTGTGTGTGATGCCTCCTCAAAAGCATGCTTCGGCTCCGCGAGGTAAATAACCTCAATGTCTTCTCCATCTGAATCATCTCCATCCATCCACTCATCGTATGGACTGGCTGTATCTGTGGGTGGGGGAGTGATGACGGTGCAACTCGGCTCTGCAGCAACACGTCCCGAGTGTCTCATCACAGTTCTCTCATCAGAAGTGGCTGCATCTGTGCCTGGTACCGTTGTCTCCTCAGAGGTGGAAGCATCGATGTCCTCAGCCTGCCATCCAAGAATCTCATCCAGGTACGCATAAAAATGTGTGGTCCATATGATCACAGCCTCAGCAGAAGGTAGATGTGGCTGTGGAAGCTTAACTATCGATGGGCAAGACTCTGGATCTATCTGAATGAAGTTACCCTCGTCCCAAAGTGCTACCTCTGTAATGCAATGCTCTGGCTCCGCATGTGATGCCTCCTCGTGAACTATCAATGTAGGCTCTCCTTGGAATGGTGATGATGGCTGCTCATGTGTGTCAGCTTGTGGGGATGTATCACGTGGAGGGGAATTCTCGCAAGCAATCCGAAAATATAGTCTATCCCCCTCGAGACTGACATGGATGTCCTCCTCAATAGTTCCTGCAGCTGAAATACGGTTCATAACAAAATCTGCAAATCGTAGCTCAATGCATCACCTGCTGTAATGCTCTCTGAACCGGTGAACCTCACTGACTCCAAGAGGCCCTCCAATAAATTCTGAAATGCTTCCTCCTCAAAATCTGTGGTCCACATAATACCATCCATAACACCTGATAAACAAAGATAAATACCTGGAGAAAAATATCAGTGGCACAAAAGAACATAGAAATGATAGTAATGATGACGGGGGTGAAAATTTCTTTAAATTTTTTTTTAAAGTCTAATCAACCTAATTGTGACAAATTGGCACCCAACGAAAAACACCGCCCCGGCAACGGCGACAAAAAATTGATCGGCCCCGGATATACACCCGGAGAACGATTGTAGTTTTACCGCAAGCACACGGTCAAGTGGCGAGCGGGTATCGAACACGAGGAGGTGGTGTTGGTTCCTATCTATCCTAGGTTGGTTTGACTGCGAATGTATTATTGGTGGAGATGGTTATGGTATGATGTAATGACAATGGTGGTGGATGTCGGTGTCGGTGATAAAGAAGTCGGTCAAATATCGATTCAAATACAATATAATAAAAGTGTCTAGGGCTAGAGAATTCCCACTACGGATCGTCATACATCATTGTAAATAGTGAATCTCAATATTACGAGACTTGTGTTGAGGTGAACTAGTCGTAACTGAATATAGAACAAAGCTCACGCTCTCGCGCTATTGCCGGTCTATAGCAACCTAGATTAGAGCCCACTCTCGTGCAAACCCTAACCTAAGTCACTAGTATGAAGATCGACATCATCGTCCAATCGCTTCTCGAGCCCACTCTCGTGCAAACTCGAGTCACGATCTAGGTTGTGATAGATCGTATTCGTCCAATCTCTTGCAAACAAATATGGGTATAGATTTATAATAAAAATCCTAACTTTGGTCCAATCTCTTGCAAACTAAGTCTAGAGAATCTCGATTATAAACCTAATTCGAATATCTAGGTCTTCCCATCGATTAGAATCCAATCTCTTGCAAACCCCAATCGATGGAAATCCCTAGCTATCCGTAATAAATCGATCACAACCTAACCTCCTAGCAATTCTAGCAATTTAGAAATTCATTCATCACAAATCTAAAATTAGATCCATAGGGTTCATCCCCATGCCCTAGAACAACAAATCTACTCAAGAATAGCAATAACGATATGAGAATCAATAAAAATCATTGCTTGCATACAAAAAGATAGAAAAACAAAGATTCAAATAACAAGAACAAAATACTTAGCTTTGATGAAGATCTTCAATCCAAATACAAGCTTTTAAATCCAAGAGGGAGCCTAGGGCATGGCCTAACCTCTAAAATAGAGTCTAATAAAACATCATGGAACCTCCTCTAATGACGGCTACAACCCTCTTAAATAGCCCCCAAAAAACCCTAACAAAACTGCCCAAAAACCCTCTGAAACCCGCGCCCAAAACTGAATTTGCGCGTAACTTAAATTCTGCGCCAGTCGCGACTCGGCCGAGTGGAAAGCTCACTCGGCCGAGTGGGAATTCCTGCAGAATTTCCAGAAAACAGCACTCTGTCAAAAACTGGCAAAAACTGGTCACTCAGCCGAGTGGGAATCTCACTTGGCCGAGTGGAAATGTCACTCGGCCGAGTGACACTGACATGCGAATTCCAGCACTGCAGCATCGACTTACAAAAATTCTCCAGATTTCATCCGACCTCCGATTGACGTGTTCTTGGTGGTGTTGGAACTGTCATGAAGTCTATTATCGATAAAAAATATGAGAAAAATACTTTGACATCTGGAATGATAGCAGATTTTAAAAGAGTAGAAGGCTGTCTGAAAATCTGGGCGCTCGTGTCATCGGCTTCACTCGGTCGAGTGGACTTCTCCACTCGGTCGAGTGGGCTTCTCTACTCGGCCGAGTAGGTCTCCAAAGGATCTCTGAAAATTCCAGTAACTTCAGCCTTTCTCTGGACAATTTACCTGTACCACTCGGGCGAATGAGATTTCACATTCGGCCGAGTGGGATTTCTTCGTTCGGCCGAGTATACGCTGAAATTAGCTCTGTGTGCGTATCCGTTCTGGTCGGCCGAGTGGGGTTTCTTTCTCGGCCGAGTGAGTGCTCCACTTGGTCGAGTGGCATGCTATAAATGCCCAATCTTCTACGTTTCTCCTCCTCGTCGCTCTTACGAAGTTCCTTCTTCTTCCACTCATCTTCCAGCACCGTTGGCTTCTTGATAGGGCCATGGGCGATGCTCCGGTACATGTGCAAGTCCTTTAAGCTCATTTTTGCTCCCGATTGCTCTATATTTCCTGAAATCCGACAAAAACAAGAAATAGTGAAAAGTAACGCAATATCGTCGAATGCTCGTAAAAATCGCAATATGAGCAATCGAAATGGCATTAAAACATGCAGAAAAAATGTGTAAAATATGGAGTGATCAATGTGCCTTTGGTTGGCCCCCTGCGGAGTTCGATCGAGCGTTATTGCTCAATTAGCTCTCATCTCGATCTTCTGGGCCGGTTCAAGGTGACTTTCACCTACCTCCCTTTGCCATTGGAAAGGAGGAGTCGGCTCTGCTGGACTTTGGGACGACTATACGGTTGGTGGAGAACTCGATTCTCCCCAGGGATCTGGAGCTTCTCCAGAGGTTGGAACTCGAAAGGTTGGCCAACTTCTTTGTGGGGAGCGGGTACCAGGTACGTCATCTGTCTTCCGTCCATTGACACTTGAGTTAGTCGTTCCTGACTAATATTTTCTGTAGATGTCTGTTCTTAGCGCCATGTTGCGTCATCAAGCCATCGACTTAATCGAAGGAGGTCGACGGGTGGCGGACGTAGGTCGCAAGGCGTTCGAGCTCGAGGCTCGGACGAAAGAGGCGGAGGAGGGTCTACATAAAGCCCTCGAGGTTAAGGTGGCAACTGAGTGGGCGGTTGTGGAGGCCAAGAATAGCCTCTGATCCCTGTCGGTCCTCTACAAGTCCACCGAGCTCCAGTGGAGGACGAGAAGGCTCAGCTTGATTCGAATCTTGACATTATCAAGAAGGAGGCATTCAAGCTCCGAACCAAAGCTTTCGACTCCGAGAGGTGGGCGAAAGCTTGCAAGGCGGAGGCCGCTGAATCTCGGGCCAAAGTCGACGAGCTTGAGGAGGCCGCTGCGAAGGAGAAGGCTGGGCTCACGGCCATGCTTACGAAGGAGATAGAAGCTTTCACCAGCATCTTCGCATCCGGGGGCGCTCCTCCCTCCTCTTAGGTCGACAGGCCTTAGTTTTAAGTTTCAAGTAATCCTTTTTCATTTCTGTTTTCTTAGAAATGAATAAAAAATTGTTGTGACTCTTGCGCTTTTATCTACTATTTGAATATGTGCATGTGTATGGCCCCCTCAATGACTTTAACTTTCAATAGATTAGAAACTCATGATAAGTTTAGTCGTTGGTAAGTTAATCATATTCAACAGATTGAACGCAACCCCTTAAACCATAAGTCACATTTCGTTTAGTAGCGAGGGTAATGCCTCGTCTCTCGGTCGACGACTAGGGCCGTTCAGTGGCAAGGGGAGATCCCTCGGCTTATGGCTGATGACAGGGCTCGTTCGGTGGCGAGGGGCGAGGCCCCTTCAACTTACAACCGACGAGCGTCGTGGGTTGTTCAGTAGCGAGGGGCGATCCATCGGCTTATGGCTGATGGCATGGGTCGTTCGGTGGCAAGGGGCGAGGCCCCTTCGACTTACAGCCAAAGAATGTCGTGGGTCGTTCAGTGGCAAGGGGGAATCCCTTCGACTTACGGTTGACGATAGGGGTCATTCAGTGGCAAGGGGCGAGGCCCCTTCGACTTGCGGACGATGAGCATCGTTAGAAGAATTGTTGGATAAATATCGAAGGATGATCGACTTTGTATTTATCTTAAATAGGTATAAGATAAAAGACGAAGATAGATTTCAATCATTTACCCCCGTTGGTACAAGCAATGATAATACTTCCACAAATGCTCAACGTTCTAAGGATGAGGAAGTTCTCTATCATCCAAAGTAGCGAGTCGGTAGGTGACAGGACCGAGTACATCGATCACTGTGTAAGGTCCTTCCCACTTCGCTGTGAGCTTCCCCTGCTTGAGAATCTCGGGAGTGAAATTAGTCTTACGCAGTACCAATTCACCTACACGGAAGCTGTGTTCGTGGACCTATGAGTTGAAATAGCAAGCCATGCGTCCTTTTTGTTCGATGAGGGTCACCAGAGCATGTTCGCAGACCTTGTCCACTAGTTGTAGGTTGAGCTCGAGGCCTTCTGAGTTTCTTTCTTCGTCATAGTATTGGAGACTAAGTGGTCGCTCATTGACTTTCACTGGGACGATGGTTTCGCATCCGTAAGCCAGAATGAATGGCGTTTCCCCCGTTGATGGTTTGTAGGTCGTTCTGTACGACCATAGTATGTCGGAGATTTTGTCCGACCAGGTCACTTTGAGCACAGTTATTCTCTTCCGAAGGGGCCCAAGGATGCTTTTGTTGGCTACCTCTACCAATCCATTCGACTGGGGATGGGCGATAGAGGCAAAGTGTAGCTTGATCTTCAGCTCTAAGAAGAAGTCTTTGAAGCCGACGTTGTCGAATTGTGTCCCGTTGTCTATCACAATGGATTGTGGATGCCAAAACGACAGACGATGGATTTCCAGACGAAGCCTTGAGCTTCCTTCCAGGTGATCCGAGACAGGGGCTCTGCCTCGATCCACTTTGTGAAGTAGTCGATCGCCACTATTGTTGGATCTGGATCTAAGCCTAGAGGGAGGGTGAATAGGCTTATAAAAAATTCTCGCACAACCTACGAGAAATCACATGCAGTTAAAAATCACAAGCAGAGTAAATATGAAGCAATCATAGAATACGTGCAGATATATCCTGTTTCAGTTGTCCCATGACCCACTCTAGTCTCCAAGCAAATACTAGCATTAATATGTTCCTTTTGTACAACTACAATGTGTCCTGAGCTCCCTTCCCCTCACCTAGAATGTACCACACTCCCCGAGTGCAAAACACTATCAACTTAGTAAATGCTCTATCTTGACAAGTACCACTTGTCAAGACCCTCTTGTCTAGTCCTAGACTAAACAAGTCCCCAAAAGAACACAAAAGTGTTAAAGTTTCCCCTACAGAGATCACTAACACTAATACACGAATACAAAGAGTAAAGAGTTCAGAAATGCTCAGTTCGTGTTTGTGTAGTCGTCTCTGTCAATCTGCATGTAGTCAGCTTTAGTCTGATGCAGACAGTGTCTCAATCTAAGTTTTGGTTCTCGATTTGTAGCTCCTGGAAGTCACGTAGCAATCTGGTCTGTGTGTATAGAAATTCCAGTTCAATTCACAACTCAATTGGTGTGTGCGCAAAGCAACTTTCAACCCCTTTATAAAAACTTTGCATGCATATATCCACATCAGCAAGCTGTATTGATTTCGTTCGTAGCACGGAGAATTTGAAATGAATTCGACTTTGCGCCAACTCGATGGAAAGGCTCCGACAGCGGTACTTCACCTTCGGTGGCAGCCCCTCTACTCCGGCGACGACTCGACTCCAGCAGCACCACCTCGACGGTGAAAATCTCCACAGTGATAGGGTCTCCTCTACTGCAGCTTGAAGGTGATGTCGTATCGGCAGCGACGAGGGCGCTAAGGCATGCATCGTGGCTTCTCCAGTAGCGACGAGGTGGCCGCTTCGTTCTCGACAGCAAGCTAATGACTTCGTCGATTGAAACAGAGCCGCAGGGTGATCGTGGCAATAGCTTGATGGTTTGGGACGGCAGCGAGAGCTCCTTGCCACGGCAGTCGAGGGGAGAACTCCGGTGGCGGCGAGCTTCTCCTTGGCAGCACGCTGATGAATGGTGACTAGGGCAGTACGGGCGATGCTCTTGGACTGCAGCACTGGCTGCGGTCTTGGATGGGAGCACGAGTTGTTGATGCTTGATGCAAGATCTCCCCTAGGTTGAAATTGAAGCTTGCGGTAGATTAGATGAAGGTCTCTTGATGGTGACACAAGGAGGAGGATGAGAGCTATTGGCCGTCGTAATCTTGCGGCAAGGAGATCAAACCCTTGTAGATATTTTGGCTAAGGGCAAGGGTTTGAGACTTGGAAGTTAATGAATTGGCCGACCTCTCTAACTCTTGGAAAATAGGTTTATATAGGAACTTAGATAGGGTTTTGCACATGGGAGATCGGCTAGGAGAGTGGAGAGGGGATTGGTTGCTGCAAGCTAGGAATCCCAAAGAGGGTAGGGATGAGAAATCAATATGGGATTTGAAATTGATTTGGAAGAGATTTCTTGCAGATTTGCTTCCAACTTGATTGGTATTCAAATCATATTATGAGATGTAATGGAATAACAATGGGATTTGATTTCATCTCAATTGAACTTTGAATTGATGTAGGATTTGACTCCATCTCTCTCCATGTTGGACCTAATCCGACATGCTATATGAATAGCCATTTTTCTCTCTTCAGATTACTATATGATTAGCAATTCCTCTATCTTTTGACTTAGTCAGCTCTTTGAAGAATTACCGCTTTGTGATTCCTGAAACACACTTAGCACACACGTTAAAGACATCTCATGTGCTTGTCATCATCAAACTAGAATCCTAGATCGTTGCATCCAACAATCTTCCCCTTTTGATGATGACAAACAAATACAAGATTTGAAACATCGATCCAATATAATATGTGTGCGTAATGTGTGGATGGAGGAAGTATGCAACAATTATACCAATGAAGTTCAAGCATACAAGCATGCAATAATGATGTGCAATGCTCCCCTTATTTTCATGTATTCATGTATTTTTTAATGCTCACCCTTGAACCAATAATCATGTATTTTCACGAGCACAAAATATCGAATACCAAATACCACAACACCACAAATACCAAATACTACAACAATACAAATCTTCCCCAATTTTTCTCCCCCTTTGTTATCTTCAAAAGCGTATTTATGAAGTCTATCAAATACCACATGCAAAAATAAAGTATTATAAATTACAACTAGCACTTGCATGTCATTTCTATTAGAGTAAACAATTCAAGTTCAGTGAAAATTACAATTTAGACTTTAACACCTTTGTGTACGTGTGATGATTAAAACAATGAAGTACAAAGGGAGATTCAATCAAGAACATCATCCAAAACCAATCCACATTTTCCATTTAACATGAATATCACCTAGGATTGATTTTTAACACCTCATTAAAAATGAGTTCAAGGTACCAAACCCCAAAACATAGCCTATAAGGACTCTTAGATGCGGGGTTGGCATTGCTTGACGAGTAAAATACACCAATGCTAAAGATTACCCATAAAGCATATGTCGGATACTCGGGGGTAGTGTACTTGCCATGAATTGTATACATTTTTCATACGGAGCTATATTCATGTATAAGTTTTTTTTCATTTCTTTTTGTACTCAATTTTTATTCATGGCAATACACATCATATCCCTTAGATTATTCAGTTATTATCAACCCACATTCACTTTCCAATATTCATAAAACGAATCTCCAAATGTACAACAAGTTTAATATTCGTGGAAGTGAGCATGTAGGTGTAGAAATCAAATCATTCATTTCATGAAACATGTCATGGCTACTAAATAGATGTGCAAGTAGCTATAGCGATAATACAATGATTTCTACAAGGATATAAAAGAACATTCAATTGTTGGCCTATTTAGTTCATTAAAAAGGTTACACGAGTTAATTTTGATGATGACAAACAAGTCGTGTGACTAACGTCTTTCATTAAAGTGATTCCAGGGACAAACGCGCAAAATACATTCTATTTGCAGGAGGAAGATTATACGTGGACATTGGTGCAAAAAGGAAACTAAAATGATCTTTCATCATCAATATGAAGATGAACACTTAAAGGATTTGATGAAGATGAAGACTTAATTGGTCAAATGACCTGATTGGATCTTAAGGGATTTGATTGGATCTTAAGGGATTTAAATGAACTGAAGAATTCTCATCCAACAACACTTAAAAAAATATATGCCTTATCCAAAATCACGCAGGGGATTTATACAAGCAAAGAGCTGGTTTTTTTTCAACTTATCTTTATCCAAAAACGTGCATAAAAACAGAAGATCTGCATCAACCTCCAAAGATAACAAAAATAAAAACAAATTTAATTGAGTTTGATTTTTTTCTCTTCACAGGCGACAGTAACAAGGAACTCCATCTATTTTTTTAAGCAAATGAAACAATCCCCTAACATTACATAGAGTCTTCTTCTTCGATTCAAAAAAAGGACATCATCTTCCAAGATTGAACGTGCCGCCCCTCCTTCTTCCTTAAAATCAAATACGAATCATCAACTCCACAGATCCGAAGGGCACGACTCGAAGGCGAACGCGTCGACTTCCTTCGGTGATTCAAGGGCAGAGGCGTCGACTTCCTCCTGCGATTCAAGGGCGAAGGCGTCGACTTCCTCTGGTGACTCAAGGGCACCGGTGGCTTCGACATTCTCCAGCAACTCAAGGGCGCCGACGGATTCGACATTCTCCAGCAACTCAAGGGCGCCGACGTCTTCGACATTCTCCAGCAACTCAAGGGCGCCGGTGATTTCGACATCCTCCAGCGACCTGTGGCTGCCTTCGACATCCTCCAGTGACCTGTGGACGGCTTCGACATCTTCCAGCGACCTGTGGTCAGCTTCGACATCCTCCAGGACTTCGACATCCTCCAGGGCATCGACAACTCAGCAAGTCAAAGACTTCTTCTTCGATTCAACAAACACACATCATCTTCCCAGATCGACACGAAGGGCACGACTCGAAGGGCGCGACTTCTTCCAGCGAGTTACGTCAAGCTTCATCTGAGAAGAACTTGCGAGCAAGAGACATAAATCGCCCAATTCTGTGACTGGAGATCAAATTTGAGAAATTGCTTTATGCACAGCTCACGACCTATGCAAAGATACATCAAATTACTTTACACACAGCCCATCTGCAAACCACTTCGCAATACAAACTTCAACATCGCATATCTTCTAATCCAGACGTCAGATTGGTGAACAGTTTGAGCCTAAATGACCACGATCTCAAAAAATTCATCACGGTGATATTTTTCTAGATTTTTACTGAAGTATTAATTTGGTTATGCTATTTATTATAAGATCTTATGAATAGCTTTATTCAAAAGCTATCTCTGCGCTTAACCTTTATAAACCATATCTTTGTACGATGAGATCACTACCCGTAAGTGTGATTAGTTTTATTGAGTGAAATCCTCATAGGTCTTGGGGTCGGAGTTTTGGCGGGGAGCCACTCCGTTAAAAAATATCCATGTCTGCTTATCTCTGTGATTGTGATTGTTTTTTAATTTTTGTGCCATACACCCTATTCACCCCCCTCTAGGGTGCTTTTCAATTGGTATCAGAGCGGGATTCCTTTTAGACTCAAAGTCTACTGGAATTTCGATCCTATGGCACAAATTCCGCACACATACTCATATGACACGCATAATCAAAGAGAAGGACATTCGTATCTCAGATCACCTCTATTTGATGGTACGGACTATAGTTACTGGAAACAACGCATGTTCATACACATCAAAGGTATCGATATAGCATTATGGAAAATAATCAGTGAAGGCTTTACCCTATTTGAAAAAGGCTTTACCCTATTTGAAAAACCCACTCCTAAGCAGCAAAAAGAAAATGATCGGTTACAAAATCTAAACTTTAAGGACATGAGCATTTTGTATTGTGGTCTTAGTAAAACTGAATTTAACCGAATTAGTTCTTGTTCCACTGCTAAGGATATTTGGACGAGACTTGAAGTAACTCATGAGGGAACTAGTGAGGTTAAGAAAGCTTATTACATAAATATGAAAATTTTGCTATGCCGCCTAATGAGTTTATTGATGCTATGTTTTCTCATTTTGCAGATATCGTCAATCCATTGAAAGCCTTAGGGAAGGACATCCCAGAGGAAGATTTGGTTGGAAAGATTTTATATTCTTTATCTGGTGATTGGATTCAAAAGAGGACGACGATTGAAGAAGCACATGATTTGGCATATATCAGTTTCGAGCAGTTAATGTGAAAATTAATGGCTTATGAGGTTCAATTGAAAATGGCCAATGATAGCACACCAAAGAAGGAAGAGAAATCTAAGGTGGAGACAAAGGAAAAGAATTTAGCTTTTCAAGTCTCCAAAATGCTCAAGGAGGAGATGAATGAATCAGACGATGAAAGCATGGCTCTTGTTACAAGGAAATTTGTGAAATTCATGAAAAACAACAAAAGAATGACGGGAAGTATTTGGGGAATTAAGAAAACCGAAGGAAATGATGAAGAAAGTTATGCATCCCAGTGTTTCAGATGCAACATGAGAGGGCACATGAAAGCAGAATGTCCTCTTCTGAAAGAAAAAGGAAAGGAAAAGATTGGTGATGGAGAAAAGAGGATGTCAAAGCGAGGAATGGTGGCTACATGGGGAGAGAGTGACGCAGAGGAACTCTCCTCAGACGATGACTGGAATGACAACATTGGAACTTGTTTTATGGCTGGAAATGAAAAGGTAAAAATTAACTCCCTTGTTCAAAGCTTTGATAATGAAATGAATATTAGTGACGATATGTTTTCTAGCTAGATGAAGCTTATGAATTTCTTGTAGAACATCTTCAAGAAATGGGTCCTAAATTCCTTAAACTAAAAAGAGTTCGTGATTCATTAATAGAGGAACTATGGATCATGACACGAAAGAGAGATGAGCTTTTTGTTAAGTGGAAAGAACAAAGGAAATAATACACAATTTTGACGAAACCCAATTAGAAACAAAAACTTTAGAGCTAGAAAATGCTAATAAAAAATTGGCTACGTTAGAGCTTGACAACTTTAATCTAGCTAAAGACTTAAAGGAAAAAAAATTAGCATTCTTGGATCTAAAAATTCTGAAATAAAATTGTTGAACCTAAAAGTGGCTAGCTATGCAGAATAATTTGGAAGAGCTTGAAAAAGAAAAATATAATTCAATAAAAGGAAAACACATAGCCATTAATTTAGAAACTAGAGAAAAAGAAAAAAGATATGTGATAGGATTAGTGAACTTGAGAATGAAAATAAAAATCTTAGCTTGACATTAAAGAAATTCACAAATAGCCAAGAAAGTTTTAATAAGATGATAAATGGGCTTAATGAACAATCTAGTAAACATGGCATTGGCTTTCAGAAAAAACAACCTAAGAAAAAAACTAGGAAGACCATTGAAAAGAATTTTGCAAGAGACATGAGCTTTGAATATTGCATGCACGAAAATCATATGTCATCTACTAATAAGCATTTCAATGTTACATGTTTTTATTGCAACAAAAATGGGCATGTTATGTATGATTGCTTGGCCATATATTATCCTGAATATTTTATATGGGTTCCAAAGCATCGTACTAACAATTGTGGATCCAAAATTTGGTTACCAAAGGGTGCATCTTCTTTTGTAGGTGCATCTTCAAGTGAAAAATGATAGCATTTGGTACATTGATAGCGGCTGCTCGAACCATATGACGGGCAACGAATCCCTCTTCACGACGCTATCAAGGAAAGATGGAGGGACGGTTATTCTTGGAGATTGAAAGAAGTGCAAAATCTTGGGTAAAGGTAACATTGGTAAGCATCCTCTGGTAGTTATTGAGAATGTTAATCTTGTTGATGGTTTGGTACATAATTTATTAAGTGTGAGTCAGCTATGCTCTATAGGCCTTAAAGTGTATTTCAAAAATGACAAATTATATATTTTGAAAGGTGATGATATTCTTTTCAAGGGTACATCTTATAATAACATCTACACTATCAAACTAAGTGACTCAAATAATCTAAAATGTTTAGTTGCATCACATGAGACTAGTTGGCTTTGGAATCGAAGATCAGGCCATGCGGCATGGATCTAATCTCAAAACTTGCTCGAAAGAAACTTGTGAGAGGTTTACCTCAAATTAACTTTGATCGGGATAAGCTTTGCGATGCATGTCAACTAGGTAAGCAACATAAAAGTAGTTTTGTCACGCCCTGCTTCCCTAAAATGGAGGCGAGACGTGAGAAGGTCCGCACAAACGTGGGGCCGTGAAGCCTCAGGCCTGATAAGCGTCAATAAATTAAATGCAGGTCCCTGTAACCACGAACAGAACAAAGATAATAACACAGAGAGACAGAAATCAAATCTCAAATCTCAGAATTGTCCAACATTAAAGTTAAGTTCAACATCCAGAAAACCCACCAAGCTAAAGGAAAGAGTCTAAAGGCCCAGAACAAGGCCAACAAGGGCAAACATAAACAGAGTATTGGTGCTACGCACCGACAACAAAACAATCTAAAACGAATAACACAAGCAGTCCCTACGACTGATCGCCCGTGTCCTCGTACTCCTCGATGAACGCGGGTTCTGACTCAGCGTCAGCGAACACCACGTCCTCAGCAGCACCCTCAGGCTCAGGATCTAACATGTGTCACCCAAAAGAGTAATGGGGCACATGTCAGCAAGTCTAAAAGACTTGGGCAAGGAAACTGAAAGAAAGGTAAACTAGCATCCTAGCAGTTATAGTATGCATGACATGGCAGTTATGGTAAGAGTGCACAAGTAAGACATGTTGTAACAATAGGTGCAAGAGCACACTCATCATGGCATGAAAGGAGTAGCCAAGCTACTAACAATCTCAATCTTTTCACTAGTCACGTTTTCAAGTTATTTGTAGATGTTTACGTCTTACAGCTGAACGGTTTATCATTCACACTGAGTGGCCGCTTAACACTACCCCAGAACCCAGAGTTTACGCCTTACAACTGAAGTTGCTGATCGGGCAGACTCCCAGTTGAATGGCCGCTTAACCCTTACCCCTCCCACACGTAAGCAAGCCAGGGTCCCTGCACACGAGCTCAGTAAATGAGCCAGGGTTACCCCACACAAGAGCTTGTTTTTAGGTTCACAATTTGGCGTCGTGCCCGCTAAAAGCAAGTGCCTAGCCTCAATCAATTCACTAGGTGTAGCGGTGCTACGCAATCACGAGATCATTTAAAGAATGCAATGACATGACAATTAATTCGCGTACCGTTAATTGAAATTAAACATGGTAGTTATGCAACATGATAGATGACGGATCTAGCTTCGTTGTCAAGCTAGATCCTGAAATTGCGCCTAGGCGAGTATCATTTCGTCGCCTAGTCTCTTTTACGCCTACAACAAGCAAATGGCCTAAGACATGGCCTAAAACCCTAATTGGCAAGTTTCACTTGCCTAGAACCGAGGATGACGATCACAAAGGTTCGTCTCACAAACGCTAATCTACGGGGAAGCCGCTGTTATGGAGAAACAATCATCAAAACAACATCCATTCATATTAGGGTTTAACCAAAAATCACAAAGTAGGTGATGAAAATATTAAAGGTTCGAACACTACCGTAGGAAGCGGGAGAACGATACCGAGCAAGCACGGCAACGGAAGAAACGATCCGGGGAACTAGGGTTCAGATCTGGAAATGGGGAGAAAATCTGGAGAAATGGGGTTTTGTGGGTTTTCCGGCGGCCTAGAGGTGATGGCCGGCCTAAATGGAGAGGGAGAGAGGCTCTTGATGAAGGAGGAATGGCTAGAGGAAGGTTGGGGAAGATGGATGATGATTTGGGGAAGAAGGAGGCTCAGGAGAAAATGAAAGAAGAAGGAAAAACGTTTGGGGTATTTATAGAAAATCGTGTGGCGGCTGGGCAAACCCTAGGTTTACGACAGCAGTTAGTCGGTCAAAGAAGAGTGGTTGACCGACTAGTTCTCGAACTAGTCGGTCGGTCGACCAACTGTGACCAACTAAAACCAAACAGTAGCTCAGGTCGACAAAATGGTCAATGAATTAGTCGGTTAAAGAACAATGGCTGACCGACTAGTTTGCAACCTAGTCGGTCGGTGGTTGTTCTTGGACCGACTAACGATAAACAGTAACTTAGGTGAAATTTATCAAAGGAACTAGTCGGTCTGAGAGCAAGTTCTGACCGACTAGTTTCACATCTAGTCGGTCGGTGGTTGTTCTTGGACCGACTAAGAGCAAACAGTAACTCATGTGCAATTGATTCAATGAACTAGTCGGTTCCAGTAGAGTTCCTGACCGACTAGATCTCAATCTAGTCGGTTGGTCCCCCTTCTTGAACCAACTAAAGTGCACTAAAAGTGCCGAATCGAAGCGCGAAGCTTTGCGAAGATTTCTACGGCTTCTACGATCAACCTATCTCTAAATTATGAGCGACTTGAAGCTCGTCATGAGTGACTTACTCCAAGATCAACGATTCTAAGGAAGAAACTAGAAAATCACGACGAAACGATTCGAAAACGAAAGCTACGGAGACGAAAACCACACATAGGGAGAAAATCCACCAAAACATATATAATATATATATAATATAGTTAATCCAAGTACATGAAAACCCAGTCGTTACATCCTCCCCAACTTAAGAAAAATTCCGTCCTCGGAATTTCCCAACACTCACGTGTCCGGGAACAAAAGTGGGTAGCGCTCTCGCATCTCGTCCTCATTCTCCCAAGTAGACTTTCCTGGCGAGCCGTGTCACCACATCACCCTCACAAGATTGACAACCTTGTTCCGGAGCGACTTCTGACGCCTGTCCAGAATCCGCACTGACTGCTGGTCATACGTCATATCAGGGCGAACGGTAATCTCCGAGAAATCCACAGCATGAGATGGATCGCTAATGTATCGACGAAGCTGCGACACATGGAAAACATTGTGAACTCCTTCCAAAGATGGTGGCAAGGCTAAGCGGTAGGCTACCTCGCCAACTCTCTCCAGAATGTCAAACGGTCCAATGTATCGCGGGCTCAACTTCCCTCGCTTCCCAAAGCGAATCACACCGTGATTCGGGGAAATCTTCAAGAACCCATGGTCGCCTGGCTGAAACTCCAAAGGACGGCGTTTAGCATCTGCCCAATGCTTAAAACGGTCCTGAGCAATCCTCAACCTCTCCCGAATGTTCCTGACAACATCCAAGGCCTCCACAATCATCTCAGGTCCCAACAGCTCCCGATCACCAACGTCATCCCAACTCAATGGCGACCGACATTTCCTCCCATAAAGCACGGAGAAAGGTGCCATGCCAATACTCGTCTGGAAGCTGTTGTTGTAGGAAAACTCTACCAAATGTAGATGGTCCTCCCACGAACCCTTGAAATCCAACATGTACGCCCTCAGCATGTCCTCCAAGATCTGAATCATCCTCTCGGACTGGCCATCCGTCTGCGGATGGTACGCCGTGCTGAAACTCAGACGCGTACCCAAACTCTTCTGCAAACTCTGCCAGAACTGAGATGTGAACCTCGTGTCTCTATCCGACACGATACTCACGGGGACTCAGTGAAGTCGTACGATCTCCTGCACGATTCATGTTACATCACTATCTAAACTAGGAGAAGGAATTAGAAACGGAGAGTAAAAGAATTTACCTCCATGTATCTCCTCGCTAGCGCCTCAGTGGACTGTCCTACTCGAAATGGAATAAAGTGCACGGATTTGGTCAATCGATCTACGATCACCCAAATCGCGGCATTCTGTTTCGGACTCCGAGGTAGTCCAGTCACGAAATCCATAGTGATGTGTTGCCACTTCCACTCCGGAATCGGAAGCAGTTGCAGCAACCCTGCCGTACGCTGATGCTCCGCCTTCACTTGCTGGCAAACCAAACACTTGGCTACACTCCGAGCCACACTCCTCTTCATACCATGCCACCAATAGTTCAGACGAAGATCCTTGTACATCTTGGTCCCACCAGGATGCACAGAATACGGCGAACTGTGTGCCTCCACCAACAACTCCTCTCTGATATCCCCAGCTGGCACACACAACCTAGCTCCAAACCTCAGCGAGCCATCCTCATGAATCAAAAATTCAGTCCGCAGACCGGCTTCCACCTGCTCCCGAATCTTCACCAGCTTCGGATCCTCAGCCTGGCCAGCCTTGATCCGATCCACGATCGTCGACTGAATCTGCATACACATCAACGAAGAAGCCTCCCCAGGAAGAACAATCTCAAATCCAGACTCGTAAAAATCCTGTTGCAATCTCCACTGCGAGGTCAAAATCATCACCGCCGGAAGCCTACTCAGCGCATCAGGAACCTCATTCATCTTGCCAGGGTGATACTGCAAATCAATCTCATAATCCGCCATGAGCTCCAACCATCGACGATGTCACATGTTGAGCTCCTTCTGAGTAAAAATACACTTCAAGCTTTTGCGATCGGTGAATATCTTCACTTTCTCACTCAGCAGGAAGTGCCTCCAAATCTTGAGCACAAACACGACAGCAGCCAACTCCAAGTCGTGTATCAGATAATTCTTCTCATGAGTCTTGAGCTGACGCGAAGCATATGCCACAACATGCCCGTGCTGATGCAACACACAACCGAGACCCTTGCCAGAAGCATCACAAAAGATCTCAAACCCTCCGCTGCGATCAGGCACAACAAGAATAGGGGCAGTCGTCAATCTCTCCCTCAGAACACCAAAGACATTCTCACAATCACCCGACCAAACAAAAGGTACATCCTTCCGCGTCAATCTGGTCATCGGCTCAGCAATACGGGAAAAGTCCTTCATGAAGCGCCGATAGTAACCAGCAAGCCCAAGGAAACTCCGAATCTCAGACGCCGACTGCGGAACAGGCCACTCTCTGATGGCCAAGATCTTCTCGGGATCCACTGAAATACCATCTCCAGTCACCACATGCCCGAGAAAAGCAACACGGTCCAGCCAAAACTCGCACTTCGAAAACTTAGCATACAAACGATGCTTCCTCAAAATCTCCAACACCGTCCTCAAGTGTGAGGCATGCTCCTCCTCCGACTTCGAATAGATCAGAATGTCGTCAATAAAGATAACGACAAACTTATCTAAAAATTCGTAGAAGATCAAATTCATCAGATTCATGAAAACTGCGGGTGCATTGGTTACACCGAAATGCATAACCACAAACTCATAGTGTCCATACTTCGTCATGAATGCTGTCTTCAGAACATCTTCCTTCTTCACCTTCAGCTGATGATAACCACTCCTCAGATCCAACTTCGAAAACACCCTCGAACCTCCAAGCTGATCAAAAATATCATCAATGCGAGGCAACGGGTATTTATTCTTGATGGTCACCGCATTCAGCTCCCGATAGTCCACGCACATACGACGTGAACCATCCTTCTTCTTCACCAGCAGCACCAGTGCTCCCCACGGAGACACACTAGGATTGATATAACCCTTCTGCAAAAGCTCATCCAGCTGCTTTCGCAATTCCTCCAACTCAGCGGGAGCCATACGATAAGGCGCTTTTGAAATCGGCTGCGCTCCCGGAATAAGATCAATCGAAAATTCGAGAGCTCGATCGGGTGGCAATCCAGACATCTCCTCGGTGAAGACGTCATCGAATTCACGCACCACAGCAGGCCTATCCTGCTCCATCAGCATAGCCACAACCGCCACTGGCCTGGCCCGAAACCTGACCGGACCAAGCGAACTGCTACCTCGGCTGAACTCAAATACTGGATGTCCGGGAATCTCAAACACCACCTTCTTCCGACGACAATCGATCGTAGCATAGAAGCTCGCAAGCCTATCCATCCCAAGGACCGCATCATAGTTGATGATGTCGTAGACAATGAAATCAGCGTAAAGCTCTTGTCCACAGACCACCAACGAGCAAGAATCGCAACCAAGATGCACCGAGACCACGCCATTTCCTGTGACGATATTCCAACTCTTGGAAAGAGGGGACGTCGACAAGGAATGCTTCTCCACGAAGCTCCGAGAAATAATGCACATCGATGCACCTGAGTCAAAGAGGACTCGTGTAGAAAATGTGCACACCAAAATCACACCTACAAACAGTCTAACAATCAAGCCCTAGTCTAGCAAACAATCATGTGAAAGCAACCAAACATAATCAAACAAATCTAATTAAGAAAGGAACGACTAGATGGAGAGTTACCTGCGATAACCTCATCCACAGCCCCGTTCTCCACAGCTGTCATCAGATAAGCCTGCCTCCCCGACAGAAAAGCATGCTGAAAGGTCTGCCTCTGTGGGACAAGAGCTGCTCCACGTCCAACAGGAACAGGCGCTCTCTGCTGCAACGGCTGTGCTGCAACAGGTGCCCTCCGCAACTGATTCGCATGCCGACAATCCTTCACGACATGAGAAGCATCACCACAAACCAAACACTGGCCCAGAAATTTCCTACACTGATCCTTGATGTGGCCAGGCTTACCGCAGAAATGGCAAGTCTTCAGACTAGGCCCTCCTGGCCTCTTAAACTGAGCTAGCTGATTAGGCTTGAAACCAGGCCTAACCACTGCTCTGGCCTGCTCCATAGGCCTCTTCCCAGCTCCGGCAACATGTCCCCTCCTCTGACTCAGGTTCAGCTCCTGCCTCCTCGCAGCCACCAGAACCTTTTGATAAGAGTCCAGATCAGAAGAAGACACAAAACTCTGAAGCTCCAAAGCAAGTCCCTACAGGAACCTCTGAGCCCTCTCATCAGCATCCTGCACCATCTTCGGTGCGAACCGACTCAGCCTAGTGAACTCTTGGTGGTACTGGTCCACCGTCAAGCTCCCCTGCTTCAGATCAATAAAACGCTGCAGCATCTCCTTCCTAGCAGCCTTCGGAAAGAACTCCTCATCAAACCTGGACTTAAGGGTAGCCCAAGCTATCGGCTCCACCAGCATCTTCTCTTCCGCATCCCACCAGTTCCGAGCATTATCCTTGAGTTGCCTCTTCGCCAAATCAACCCATCCAGCCAGGCCGATCTTCGCCATCTTCAAATTATCCTCAATGTTCCGAATCCACTCATCGGCAGCTAAAGGACCCTCAGACCCATCAAAATAAGCGGGACCCAGCTCCCGAAATTGCTTCGCTCCCGGCTCGGAGCGAGGGGCATCCTGAACTGTCCGAGCACCCCGAACAACTGGAGCATTCTGGACTTGCAGGAGCACGCCCTGCTGCACCTGCATCATCTGAAGCAACATACGCATCATCTCCCCATTGGTGGGCTCCCGCTCAGGCTCCTCGTTATGAGGGGGCGCGCTACCACCACCACGGGTAAATCGCATTCCTGCCATCTAATGACGCAGAAAACGAAACAAATTAGACTCATAGCTTATGACTCGGATGTCGAACTTAGTTTATTGGACATTCTAATATTATTATCGTTATTCCGATATTAGCAGTTATAGAAAGGGACCTGCATGGGCCACCAACAAAACCTGTCACGCCCCGCTTCCCTAAAATGGAGGCGAGACGTGAGAAGGTCCGCACAGACGTGGGGCCGTGAAGCCTCATGCCTGATAAGCGTCAATAAATTAAATGCAGGTCCCTGTAACCACGAACAGAACAAAGATAATAACACAGAGAGACAGAAATCAAATCTCAAATCTCAGAATTGTCCAACATTAAAGTTAAGTTCAACATCCAGAAAAGCCACCAGGCTAAAGGAAAGAGTCTAAAGGCCCAGAACAAGGCCAACAAGGGCAAACATAAACAGAGTATTGGTGCTACGCACCGACAACAAAACAATCTAAAACGAATAACACAAGCAGTCCCTACGACTGATCGCCCGTGTCCTCGTACTCCTCGATGAACGCGGGTTCTGACTCAGCGTCAGCGAACACCACGTCCTCAGCAGCACCCTCAGGCTCAGGATCTAACATGTGTCACCCAAAAGAGTAAAGGGGCACATGTCAGCAAGTCTAAAAGACTTGGGCAAGAAAACTGAAAGAAAGGTAAACTAGCATCCTAGCAGTTATAGTATGCATGACATGGCAGTTATGGTAAGAGTGCAAAAGTAAGACATGTTGTAACAATAGGTGCAAGAGCACACTCATCATGGCATGACAGGAGTAGCCAAGCTACTAACAATCTCAATCTTTTCACTAGTCACGTTTTCAAGTTATTTGTAGATGTTTACGCCTTACAGCTGAACGGTTTATCATTCACACTGAGTGGCCGATTAACACTACCCCAGAACCCAGAGTTTACGCCTTACAACTGAAGTTGCTGATCGGGCAGACTCCCAGTTGAATGGCCGCTTAACCCTTACCCCTCCCACACGTAAGCAAGCCAGGGTCCCTGCACACGAGCTCAGTAAATGAGCCAGGGTTACCCCACACAAGAGCTTGTTTTTAGGTTCACAATTTGGCGTCGTGCCCGCTAAAAGCAAGTGCCTAGCCTCAATCAATTCACTAGGTGTAGCGGTGCTACGCAATCACGAGATCATTTAAAGAATGCAATGAAATGACAATTAATTCGCGTACCGTTAATTGAAATTAAACATGGTAGTTATGCAACATGATAGATGACGGATCTAGCTTCGTTGTCAAGCTAGATCCTGAAATTGCGCCTAGGCGAGTATCATTTCGTCGCCTAGTCTCTTTTACGCCTACAACAAGCAAATGGCCTAAGACATGGCCTAAAACCCTAATTGGCAAGTTTCACTTGCCTAGAACCGAGGATGACGATCACAAAGGTTCGTCTCACAAACGCTAATCTACGGGGAAGCCGCTGTTATGGAGAAACAATCATCAAAACAACATCCATTCATATTAGGGTTTAACCAAAAATCACAAAGCGGGTGATGAAAATATTAAAGGTTCGAACACTACCGTAGGAAGCGGGAGAACGATACCGAGCAAGCACGGCAACGGAAGAAACGATCCGGGCAACTAGGGTTCAGATCTGGAAATGGGGAGAAAATCTGGAGAAATGGGGTTTTGGGGGTTTTCCGGCGGCCTAGAGGTGATGGCCGGCCTAAATGGAGAGGGAGAGAGGCTCTTGATGAAGGAGGAATGGCTAGAGGAAGGTTGGGGAAGATGGATGATGATTTGGGGAAGAAGGAGACTCAGGAGAAAATGAAAGAAGAAGGAAAAACGTTTGGGGTATTTATAGAAAATCGTGTGGCGGCTGGGTAAACCCTAGGTTTACGACAGCAGTTAGTCGGTCAAAGAAGAGTGGTTGACCGACTAGTTCTCGAACTAATCGGTCGGTCGACCAACTGTGACCGACTAAAACCAAACAGTAGCTCAGGTCGACAAAATGGTCAATGAATTAGTCGGTTAAAGAACAATGGCTGACCGACTAGTTTGCAACCTAGTCGGTCGGTGGTTGTTCTTGGACCGACTAACGATAAACAGTAACTTAGGTGAAATTTATCAAAGGAACTAGTCGGTCTGAGAGCAAGTTCTGACCGACTAGTTTCACATCTAGTCGGTCGGTGGTTGTTCTTGGATCGACTAAGAGCAAACAGTAACTCCTGTGCAATTGATTCAATGAACTAGTCGGTTCCAGTAGAGTTCTGACCGACTAGATCTCAATCTAGTCGGTCGGTTGATCGCTCTGGAATGTGACCCAAAGAACGGTTGTAGTTTTACCGCAAGCGCACGGTATAGCGGTGAGCGGGTTATCGAACACAGGGAGGACGAATGACCGTGCTTGTTCTAATCAACCTGGCTATTTAAGAAGAGAGAGATTTGCCTTTGGCGATCCTGTCACAATCGTCAGACAAAGTACGGAAATATCAAATCAAATAAAGAACGTCTAGGGAATGGGGAATTCCCGCTACTCACCGTATCTCGTCAATGTGGTTAAGACTCCATCAGCTTGCGTCCTCAACCAATAGAGTGCCTTGTCTTTTAGCGTGAAGGGGAAGAGACGCAGTCTGATGGCATCGATGGAGACCCCCGGCATCTGAAATGTGGCGCACTTCGACAAGAATAATTGGATGTGGTAGTGAGGATTTTCATGGGCATTCCCATGAAATGGATCCTGCTGCATCAGAACCACTAGTCCAGTCTTCAGCTCAAAGTTCTTGTCAGCCGCCAACTCTGGCATGGCAATGGATGAAGTCGTAGAAGAGGTCTTAGGCCGGAGCCTATCGCGAATAGAAATTATCCTTGCCATTCTTGCCGCTAATTGGTCCGCAGTTTCCGGGTTGGTCATATACCTCCCTTCCGGATTTTGTCTCCTCTCCGCTCTAATTCTCCTCGCGGTACGCTCAATCTCGGGATCAAATAATATAGCTCCAGGGTCCGCCGTGGATCTCGTGTACATGCAATGAGAAAACAGAGTTTCAAAGAAATGATTAGTACCGTGGAAGGGTTAGGTAAAAATAAAGAAATAAAATAATAATAATAATAAAAGAAATAGCTAGGGTGGTAAGATCAAACGCAATCGCCTCCCCGGCAACGGCGCCAAAAACTTGATCGCTCTGGAATGTGACCCAAAGAACGGTTGTATTTTTACCGCAAGCGCACGGTATAGCGACGAGCGGGTTATCGAACACATGGAGGACGAATGACCGTGCTTGTTCTAATCAACCTGGCTATTTAAGAAGAGAGAGATTTGCCTTTGGCGATCCTGTCACAATCGTCAGACAAAGTACGGAAATATCAAATCAAATAAAGAACGTCTAGGGAATGGGGAATTCCCGCTACTCACCGTATCTCGTCAATGTGGTTCATCGGTATCAAAATTGCTAGAATAAGATTTTGGATGAACTAGTTGCAACTGAATGAAGAACCAAGCTCACGCTCTCGCGATGTTGCCGGTCTATAGTTATCCTAGATTCGGGTCCAATCTCTTGCAAACCCTAGCCTAGGGAAGCTAGCATTAGGATCAACATCATCGTTCAATCGCGCACCGAGCCCAATCTCTTGCAAACTCAGCCCACGACCTAGGTTGGGATAGTTCCTACCCGTCCAATCTCTTGCAAACGGGTATCGGCACGGAATTGCAACCGGGAACCCTAGTATCGGTCCAATCTCTTGCAAACCGATACTACGGAAATTCGATTCCAACCCAATTCGGATTTCTAGGGTTTCCTATCGAATTGGGATCCAATCTCTTGCAAATCCCAATCGGTATGAACTCCTAGCTATCCTTAGTAAATCGCTCCCAAACTAATCCCTAATAACGATGCTAGCAAAATTCCTACCAATTCATCACAAATATGAAATTGGGCTTGTAGGGTTCATCCACACGTCCCAAGACGTGGAGACTACTCACAATTCATAGCGCAAACACAAAAATAATCAATGAAATAAACAAGAGAATTCATCACAATATTGAGATAAGCAATAAAAATAGAATTTTTAGAGAAGAGAGAGGCAAACCAATTGAGTTCTTCAAATAATACAACAAAAATCAACTTTTGTCTCCTCTCCAATCACAAGAATAAAGCTAAAAGTTAATCTAAAAAAGCTGCAAAAAATCTAAGAGAAAAGCTCTCCAAACTAGGGTAAAAACAGGGGTTAAATACCCCCCAAAATCGTCCAAAAACTGTGACCAAAATACCCCTGCGCAGCCTGAAATCCGCAATTTTCGCTACAGGCAGCGCGTCGCACTCGGCCGAGTGACAAAAGTCGCTCGGTCGAGTGAGAAACCCTGTAAATTTCCAGTAAGTCTTGATCTTCAGGGGTCTTCACTTCGGGGGCGGCTCGGCCGAGTGGGTTGTCGTCACTCGACCGATGGCTTCTTGGTACTCGGGCGGTCGGGATTATCCACTCGGCCGAGTGGGTCTTCTGAAGCTCAGGCAGCCGAAAAACAGTAAGTTGGCGATTTTTGGATGGCTTCATCTGGGCGCTGGTGGGCTCCGAAAGGTGCTTCTCTCAAGCGCAAGAGTCCGTTCAAGTAGTAAAATCTGGGAGTCCAGATGTCGAATCCTCGGGAGAATCTGTTGAAACCACAAGTCTAAGTCAAATAGAGTAACTACGAATAAAATCTAAGCACTTTAATAGTGATGGTGAAGGTGGTATGAAAAGTGTGTGGTGATGGAATTGTTACGTGCGAACAACGAACTCTAATTTGTGAAAAATAGATATAAAAGGCATGTACATGGCATGGGTTCATTAGGATCAGCGAATCGTAAGCTTTGGTTGATCAAATATAACACAACGAACCCTCCTTTTGGGAGCGAATCGTCGGAAGATGTCCTTTTGGGAGTTAACGCATCAATTCTAATAATATATCGCTAAAGTTGTAAACGTATATATGAAGTATGAACCTCTCTTTTGGAGAGATCAAATCTCACCCTTGTGGGGTGATCATCTACTAGATCAATTCTTTTGGAATATGCAAAAGTAGATTTAAGAGCGACGATTAAAACTTTAGCAAATATAGCGATTAAGCGCAATTATACAACCAAAGAATACGATTCACATCACCTAATTACTCCATACCATGCACATAAAATATTTAGCTACTCATGGTGCAGAAATACACAATTTTCAGATCAGAATTCATAAGTTTAATAGCAAAATACGGAAGTTTAGAGGCAAAATACAAGCTAAAACACCCAAATACAAGCTAAAGTTGAAGAAAATATCACCAATTCTCTCTGAAAAGTCTTCAAAACTCTCTGGAAATTAGAAACTAGGCTCTGGAATTTTACAGAATTTTTGCAGAAGAAAATACGGCTCCTAAGTGCTCCAATACGCCAATAATACGCCCAAAACCCTAGAATACGCTTAAATAATAAGATTGCGGGTTTATTGGGCTTAACGGGTTCAAACCCGCACAGTATTCGCGCCCGAATTGATCCACGCCGTTGATCCAAAGCGGGGCATTTCCTGGCCGTTGATCCAAGCGGGATCATCTGAGGGAGCGACGCGTGGACGTTAAAATTCGTGTGCAGCCCGCATCGCATCCGGATCCGCTTCGGATCGCGTCTCAGCCATCCGATCTACGATCGAACGAACATCATCGTGCCACGTCGACGAAAGAGGCGCTCTGCGCTTCGAGTTTGGGCGGGACAACGGTGGACCGTTCGATGGTGATCTTGCGCTCTAAACGTTGCCACGTCGCCTCGTGAGATCGCAGCCTCGAGTTCAAACTGCGGAGCGATCTTAACCGTTCGATGTAGATCTGACCGCCGAGATTATGCCATGTCGCCCTAGGTAACGCTGCTTCGATTTGAATTTGCGGGGAAGCTCTCAGCCGTTGGATTGACATCCAACGGTCCTCAGTCGACCACGTCGCCCTTAGCAGTTTCAAAACGCGGGTTGCTTCTCCATCGTTGGATCGCGATCGGACGCTTCACAGCTAGCCACGTCGACACGTATAATTTCGATTGCGGGATGAATCTCAGCGGTTGGATGCGGCGGGATTTAGCTGGATGGTGGACACGTGTCACCGTATGATTGGATGGCTCCCGTATTTTCGTATTTTCGTGCGTATTTCTCCATTTAAAATGTATTCTGCATTCAAAAATTCATAGTAATTAGCACAGATCTCAGAAAAATACAAATAAATAGTCGTTGGAATCGTGAGATCGAGACGGTGCTAGGAAAAATATAATAAATGCAGAAATACTTCGTTAAATGCTGTTTTGTGCTCAAATAGTGTGTTTTCTCTAATAAATAAATGTGTAGAAAATACGTATGAATTAGAGAGCAATGTAGCATCATATGGGCACAAAGTATTGCTAGATGAGGGGTTAAATACGTAATATTCAACCCAAATCACACCCCCCAACTAGCGTTTTGCTAGTCTCTAGCAAAAAGAGCGATTAAAAATACGCCTAGATCACCTTATCAGATCTCAAATCATTCACCATCATACTACTACGACAAAAGAGATAACCGCACACTAATATCAAAATTTCAAGCTCATCAAGTAATGGTACTTGTGGGTTTTCAAAAATGAATGTCAAGCATCTCAAATGGTTATAAAATAGACTCAAATTCACTATCCATTACTTCATAGCTCATAGTACACAAAATCAATGGCCCACACCGTTCAATCAAATATTTTAACTTGGAGCGTAGATGGTTCATGCAAAGCAAGCATTAAAAATAAAATGGTATCAAAGCATAGACACGTCAATCTCTATTCTGAGGGACTCACACCACATCTTGTGTTTTCTTTAAGCTTTGGAAGTTTTCTTGCCTCGCTAATCATGCACACTTATTCTCTATTTTCTTTCACTTTTTTCCATAGTTCCGCGTAACGCGCTTCAAGCAACATTCGCGGAAAAGTATATAACTTGGATCGCTCCATCAAATAATTGAGGTTCCGGTCAATGGCTCCCAAATCAGACGATAATAGGGCATTAGGCCAAGAAGGACCCCTCGGACTGTACTACTCGAGCCAACCAAGTTATTTCTTTAATAGCACATTTATTCATGTTTTTCTTCCTCATTCATCTCATTTTTTCTTCTTTTGTGTGTGCATAAACAACGTGGCAAGATAACTTCCTCTTCTTTAATTTTTCACAAGAATGGGTATCCTAATCATTTCAAATGACGTGGTACGTTTTTCTACCCAGAATCACACCAAGCATGCAAATGGCAATGAATACGAGATTTAAAAAACAACGCTCTAGTTAATTTATGAATTATTGGTGCATGAACTTTGGTGTGTTCCAATGAAAGCATACCACTTGCTAATCCATAATTTCTAGATTCATTAAGTCATCAATTAATCTTGCCATTGAGATGTATAAAAAGAAATTCACCACAAGCACTCAAATTCATGTAAAATGAGATTGAAATGTTGAATAATAGTGGTGGAGAAAATTAATCACGAGTGTACGGTGGTGAATAAATATCGAGAAATTTCATCACATGAGGGTCATTTCTAGGTAAAGATAGACTTTGGTGATATTTTCTTAACTCAAAAAAATTTTTCAATGCAAAAAAGGGAACTAAAAAAATAAAATCCTAAAAAAAAAGAAAAAGAAAATAAAAGTCCTAAAAGTTATATCCCTCCCCCCAACTTAAAATAGACATTGTCCTCAATGTTAGGAAGAGGGAATCATGGAAAGAACACACCTGATTAGTTCCCACCCGAAGGTGGGTCTGTGAGATCCATGGTGCTCGCTTCCTTGGTCCAAGGCTCGTGAAAATGTTTCAATCTCTGGCCATTCACCTTGAACTCGCTTCCATCTTTCTCATTTTGTAAGAGCACAGCGCCATGTGGGAAAACTTCTTTGACGACGAACGGTCCATACCACCTAGAGCGAAGCTTCCCAGGAAAGATGTGTAGCCTGGAATTGTATAGGAGTACTTTTTGGCCTGGGGTGAACTCCCTCCTCAAGATCATCATGTCGTGGACGGATTTCATCCTCTCTTTTGAAATTTTAGCGTTGTCGTACGCATTTCTCCTCAACTCCTCCAGCTCCAACAATTGCAACCTGCGAGAAGAAAAAGAGACATCAATATCAAAATTCATTTTCTTTATAGCCCAATAAGATCTATGCTCTATCTCAACAGGTAAGTGACAAGACTTCCCAAATACAAGGCGGTAAGGTGACATCCCCAAAATTGTTTTATAGGCCGTCCTGTAGGCCCACAACGCTTCAGGTAAGCGCAAACTCCAATCTTTTCTTGATGGATTCACCGTTTTCTGCAAAATTCCTTTGATCTCTCTGTTTGCCAACTCTGCTTGGCCATTGGTTTGGGGGTGATACGGCGTAGAAACTTTATGTGTGACCCCAAACCTCTTCATTAAAGTAGCGAACATGCGGTTGCAAAAATGAGACCCTCCATCACTGATTAAGGCCTTTGGCACTCCAAACCTAGAGAAAATGTTCTCTTTGAGGAACTTAAGCACGACGGAAGTGTCGTTCGACCTGCAAGGAATAGCTTCCACCCATTTAGAAACATAATCAATACAAACCAAAATATAAGCATATCCAAATGTAGGTGGGAAAGGTCCCATGAAGTCTATGCCCCAACAATCAAATATTTCAATCTCTAAAATAGGGTTTAAATGCATCATGTTACGCTTAGTAATACCCCCTAATTGTTGGCATGCAGCACAAGTCTTGCAATAATGAAATGTGTCTTTAAACATAGATGGCCAATAAAAGCCACATTGCGAGATTTTTGCCACAGTTTTGTTTGCTGAAAAGTGTCCACCACATACTCCATCATGGCAAAATTGTATCACACTGGTTATTTCATGATCAGGAATGCATCTCATAACAATTTGGTCACTACAATATTTATATAAGTACGGATCATCAAAGAAGAAATAGTTTACCTCGTACTTGAACCGTTTAAAGTCTTGAAGAGACCAAGTGTCAGGGGTCTTACCAGTTACCAGATAATTAACGATATCAGCATACCATGGAGAGGTGGAAACGCTAAAAAGATGCTCGCCGGGAAAGGAGTCCTTCAAAGGCACATCTGCTGAATCAAGGCCTACTGTCAAACGTGATAAATGGTCAGCTACTAGATTCTCCACGCCTTTCTTGTCCTTGATTGTGACATTGAACTCCTGCAACAATAAAATCCATCGTATCAATCGAGGCTTAGCATCTTTTTTAGATAATAAATATTTTAAAGCAGAGTGATCAGTATATATCAAAATTGGTGATCCTAAAATATAGCTCCTGAATTTTTCCAACGCAAAGACTACTGCCAGCAACTCCTTCTCTGTTGTTGTATAATTCCTTTGAGCGTCATTTAATGTCTTGCTGGCGTAGTAAATCACCACTGAAACTTTGTCTTTTCTTTGGCCTAGGACTGCACCAACTGCGTAATTGCTTGCGTCACACATTATTTCAAATGGTAGGGACCAGTCTGGCACCTGTAAAATAGGAGCAGAAATCAGCAACTTCTTTAAAGTTTCAAAAGAAAGTTGACACTCAGGTGTCCAAATAAAGTCCACATTTAAAGTAAGTAAGTTGCAAAGAGGGCGAGATATAGCGCTAAAATCTTTGATGAACCGCCTATAAAATCCTGCATGTCCCAAAAATGATCTGATGTCCTTCACGCATTTAGGACTTGGTAGCTTCTCAATTACCGCTACCTTGGCTCTGTCTACCTGTATACCATCTTTAGAAACCAGGTGACCTAGGACAAGTCCCTCTGTGGTCATAAAATGACACTTCTCCCAATTCAATAGGAGGTTCTTTTCAATGCACCTATCAAGAACAAGAGCCAAGTTAGCCAAACAATCATGAAAAGAGCTACCATATACTGAAAAATCATCTATAAATACCTCAACGATTTTCTCAACCATATCATCAAAAATACTGAGCATGCATCGCTGAAAAGTAGCTGGAGCATTACATAAACCAAACGGCATTCGTTTAAATGCAAAAGTACCAAAGGGACAGGTAAAAGTGGTCTTTTCCTGGTCCTCAGGTGCAATCTCAATCTGGTAATAACCTGAATAACCGTCTAGAAAGCAATAATATTCATGTCCAGCCACCCTCTCTAAAATTTGGTCAAGAAATGGAAGAGGGAAATGATCTTTTCTAGTTCGGGAGTTCAACTTCCTATAGTCTATACACATCCTCCAACCTGTGGTGGCTCTAACTGGGATAAGCTCATTATTCTCGTTTTTAACCACGGTGAGGCCAGACTTTTTAGGAACAACCTGTGTAGGGCTAACCCACTTGCTGTCAGAAATAGGATAAATAATGCATGCATCTAACAATTTTAGTACCTCGCCTTTCACCACTTCTTTTAATGTTGGATTTAACCTACGTTGCATTTCTCTAGTGGGTTTGGCGTCATCCTCTAAATAAATGTGATGCATGCATACAATAGGGCTTATACCTTTTATGTCAGCAATGGACCAACCAATAGCACCTCTATGTTTCCTCAGCACATCAAGTAATGAGCTTTCCTGCTCTAAAGAAAGTTTAGAAGATATTACCACAGGGAAGCTGTTTTCATCGCCAAGAAAAGCATACTTAAGATAGTCAGGAAGTGGCTTCAACTCTGGCTTTGGATCCTCCACCTCAGATGAAATTTGAATTGATGCATTAGGTGGCAAAGCCTCGAACCTAGGCTCCCATACCGCATTGAGCTCCTTCACGTTCTCCTGCACAAAATTCATGTCATCAGAATCACCAATAAAAGTCTCAACAATAGAAGCATCATCACAAAATTCAGAACAAATATAATCATCCACCAACGAATCAATCATATGCACCCTCTCAATCTCATCATCCACATGTGGCAACTTGCAAGTATTAAAAATATTCAAGTCCAAAGTCATGTTGCCAAAAGTAATTTTCAGTTGACCATCCCTACAATTTATTAAAGCATTGCATGTAGCTAGGAATGGTCTACCTAGGATGATAGGAGTAGCATTGGCAGTTTGGGGTCCCTGGATGTCTAGAACTATAAAGTCCGCGGGGTAGTAAAATTTGTCCACCTGAACGAGGACATCCTCAATGCATCCCTTAGGAACTTTAATAGATCTATCAGCTAGTTGTAATATAACAGATGTAGGCTTTAGCTGTCCTAACCCAAGCTGCACAAAAATAGGATATGGCAATATATTGACACTAGATCCTAAATCCAATAAAGCATTTCCAATTTTCTTAGTGCCAATGGTGCAAGTGATGGTGGGTGATCCAGGGTCTCTAAATTTAGGTGGTGTATTTTGTTGCACAATAGAGCTAACCTGTTCAGTCAAAAATGCTTTCTTTTTCACGTTTAACTTTCTTTTAACAGTGCACAAATCTTTCAGAAATTTAGCATAGGCAGGTATTTGATTAATAGCATCAAGCAATGGAATATTGATCTGGCACTTTTGAAAAATTTCACGAATTTCAGTTTGATACTTATCTTTGCTTTTCTGAAGTAGCCGATGAGGGTAGGGTGCTGCAGGTACATATGCTGCGGGTTCCTTCTCTTTAATGACGCTTTTGCTCACACCCACGTCCGTGCTCTCTTCCTGCACCTCCTCTTGTTCTCTAATTCCCTCTTCTTGGATCTGAATTTCCTCTTCCTGCTCAGCTTGTTTGCTCGGTGGATCAGGCTTTTGAATCTCTTTTCCACTCCTCAAAGTGGACACCGCTTGGCAAGGCTTCATATTATTTCCTGCAGAAGAAGATGAGCCCATATTAGGATTTGGAATTGACTGAGATGGAAGCTTACCTTTTTCTAATGTCACTGTAAGCCTCGCCAAGCTCTCGCTCATCTGCTGATTCTGAGTCTGCTGAGCCTGAAATTGAGCCTGCTGCTGCTGCATCTGAGCTTGTTGCAATTGGATAAGCTGCTGAAGCGCATCGCCAAATGGTTGCATCTGCTGTTGTTGCACTGGCTCAGGGTCCCTCCTCTGGTTCCCACCTTGATAGTTGTTGTTGTATTGAGGTTGTCGGAACGGAGGGGGAGCCTGCTGCTGCTGAGTCTGCTGATTGGGGCCCCAGTTCAAGTTTGGATTGTTGCGCCACCCCTTGTTGGAATTGAAGTTCTGGTAGTTCGAAGAAACTTGATTCACCCCAGTAGGATTTCCTAACATGCTCTTTAAGGCTGGAAGCGTAGGACAAGCACTAGTGTCGTGGCCACCAACGTCGCAAAGTGCGCAAATCTGCTCTATCTCAACTGCCTTGGCCTCTTTCAAATTCATTGCATGAAGCTTGTTTGAGATCATGGCCTCCATCTTTGCCTCCAACGCATCCTCTTGCTTCAAATTGAATACCACTCCTCGTGAGGGCTGGGATGGTGCAGAGTGGCCTCCTCTCTCGTAGTCTGAAGTAGTGTCCCATGTCTGCGCATTTTCTGCTATCTCCTCCAGGTACGTCCACGTTTCATCTGGCTCTTTGTCAAAGAATCCTCCATTGCACATCATCTCTACAAATTGCTTCATTTGCGGCTGCAGTCCATCGTAGAAGAAGCAAATAATCCTGCTTTTGTCGAAGCCATTGTGCGGACATGCGAGCAGCAACTCATTGAACCTTTCAAATGCCTGGTAGAATGTTTCCTCGCTTTTCTGGGCAAAGTTCATAATCTGCCGCTTCAGTCCCTGTGTCCTGTGAATAGGAAAAAAACTTCTTTAGAAATTCAGCCTGCAAATCAATCCATGTAGTAATAGAGCGTGATGGCAATGCATTCAACCAATTTTTAGCTTTGTCTTTTAATGAAAATGGGAACAGTTTAAGATATATCGTATCCTCGCTAGTTTTCCCATCAAAGCATGTCAAGCAAACCTCCTCAAATCCTTTAATATGAAGATATGGATTTTCCTTGTCTAACCCATGAAAGGTGGGTAAGAGTTGGATCGCCCCAGGTTTAAAATTGAAAGAATTTGCATCGGCAGGTAAAACAAAGCATGAAGCAGTGCTAGTCCTAGTGGGTCGAAGTAAATCTTTTAAAGTCCTAGGCACTCCAGGTTGCACATTATTCTCGTTATTGTTGCTAAAGTTTTCATCCATATTATTATTAGCCATATCAAAACGTCGAGTCAACCTATGTGTCCTAGGAGTCCTATGCCACATAAACTAGCATAAATATTTTTTTTTATATGAAAGCAAACAAAATTTTATATACAATAAAGTGGAAGGATCTCACCGAAGGTCCTCTGAATGAAATAAACCGTAGTAACAAACCGTTCTCCCCGGCAACGGCGCCAAAAACTTGGTGGGCTCCGAAAGGTGCTTCTCTCAAGCGCAAGAGTCCGTTCAAGTAGTAAAATCTGGGAGTCCAGATGTCGAATCCTCGGGAGAATCTGTTGAAACCACAAGTCTAAGTCAAATAGAGTAACTACGAATAAAATCTAAGCACTTTAATAGTGATGGTGAAGGTGGTATGAAAAGTGTGTGGTGATGGAATTGTTACGTGCGAACAACGAACTCTAATTTGTGAAAAAATAGATATAAAAGGCATGTACATGGAATGGGTTCATTAGGATCAGCGAATCGTAAGCTTTGGTTGATCAAATATAACACAACGAAACCTCCTTTTGGGAGCGAATCGTCGGAAGATGTCCTTTTGGGAGTTAACGCATCAATTCTAATAATATATCGCTAAAGTTGTAAACATATATATGAAGTATGAACCTCTCTTTTGGAGAGATCAAATCTCACCCTTGTGGGGTGATCATTTACTAGATCAATTCTTTTGGAATATGCAAAAGTAGATTTAAGAGCGACGATTAAAACTTTAGCAAATATAGCGATTAAGCGCAATTATACAACCAAAGAATACGATTCACATCACCTAATTACTCCATACCATGCACATAAAATATTTAGCTACTCATAGTGCAGAAATACACAATTTTCAGATCAGAATTCATAAGTTTAATAGCAAAATACGGAAGTTTAGAGGCAAAATACAAGCTAAAACACCCAAATACAAGCTAAAGTTGAAGAAAATATCACCAATTCTCTCTGAAAAGTCTTCAAAACTCTCTGGAAATTAGAAACTAGGCTCTGGAATTTTACAGAATTTTTGTAGAAGAAAATACGGCTCCTAAGTGCTCCAATACGCCAATAATACGCCCAAAAACCCTAGAATACGCTTAAATAATAAGATTGCGGGTTTATTGGGCTTAACGGGTTCAAACCCGCACAGTATTCGCGCCCGAATTGATCCACGCCGTTGATCCAAAGCGGGGCATTTCCTGGCCGTTGATCCAAGCGGGATCGTCTGAGGGAGCGACGCGTGGACGTTAAAATTCGTGCGCAGCCCGCATCGCATCCGGATCCGCTTCGGATCGCGTCTCAGCCGTCCGATCTACGATCGAACGAACATCATCGTGCCACGTCGACGAAAGAGGCGCTCTGCGCTTCGAGTTTGGGCGGGACAACGGTGGACCGTTCGATGGTGATCTTGCGCTCTAAACGTTGCCACGTCGCCTCGTGAGATCGCAGCCTCGAGTTCAAACTGCGGAGTCGATCTTAACCGTTCGATGTAGATCCGACCGCCGAGATTATGCCACGTCGCCCTAGGTAACGCTGCTTCGATTTGAATTTGCGGGGAAGCTCTCAGCTGTTGGATTGACATCCAACGGTCCTCAGTCGACCACGTCGCCCTTAGCAGTTTCAAAACGCGGGTTGCTTCTCCATCGTTGGATCGCGATCGGACGCTTCACAGCTAGCCACGTCGACACATATAATTTCGATTACGGGATGAATCTCAGCGGTTGGATGCGGCGGGATTTAGCTAGATGGTGGACACGTGTCGCCGTATGATTGGATGGCTCCCGTATTTTCGTATTTTCGTGCGTATTTCTCCATTTAAAATGTATTTTGCATTCAAAAATTCATAGTAATTAGCACAGATCTCAGAAAAATACAAATAAATAGTCGTTGGAATCGTGAGATCGAGACGGTGCTAGGAAAAATATAATAAATTCAGAAATACTTCGTTAAATGCTGTTTTGTGCTCAAATAGTGTGTTTTCTCTAATAAATAAATGTGTAGAAAATACGTATGAATTAGAGAGAAATGTAGCATCATATGGGCACAAAGTATTGCTAGATGAGGGGTTAAATACGTAATATTCAACCCAAATCAGGCGCCACTCGGGCAGACGAGATCTCGTCACTCGGCCGATGTGGTCTCCGTCGCTCGGCCGAGTGCACGTATGAAACGTATCCGATCTGGTCGGCCGAGCGGTGTCTCGCTGGTCGGCCGAGTGACTCATTCACTCGGCCGAGTGACTCATTCACTCGGCCGAGTGAGACACCAAAAATGCCCAAACAGCTTGTTTTGGCCTCCTTGTCGCTCCTGCGACGTTCTTTCTTCTTCCGCTCCTCTCCAACAGCAAAATACCCCTCGGGGAGGTCGTCGGTGACACTCTGGAGTAGGTGTATCTCGAGATCACTCCAAATCGCTCCAAATCACCTGAAATGCGACAAAAACAACAAATCGTGAAAAGCATCACAATATCGTCGATATATCGTGAAAAACATGATTTGGGCGATCCAAATGGCATGCAAACATGCGGGAAAAAAGTGTAAAATAAGGAGTGATCATTGGTCCCCCTTCTTGAACCAACTAAAGTGCACTAAAAGTGCCGAATTGAAGCGCGAAGCTTTGGGAAGATTTCTACGGCTTCTATGATCAACCTATCTCTAAAATATGAGCGACTTGAAGCTCGTCATGAGTGACTTACTCCAAGATCAACGATTCTAAGGAAGAAACTAGAAAATCACGACGAAACGATTCGAAAACGCAAGCTATGGAGACGAAAACCACACATAGGGAGAAAATCCACCAAAACATATATAATATATATATAATATAGTTAATCCAAGTACATGAAAACCCAGTCGTTACAAGTTTCAATCCTAAAAACGTTGTAACTACTTCTAAGCCATTGCAACTAATACATTTGGATTTATTTAGACCCACAAAGGTTGCTAGTTTAGGTGGTATGCATTATTACTTTGTTATTGTCGATGACTTTTCACGTTTCACTTGGGTTTATTTTTTGACACACAAACATGAAACTTTTGATATTTTTAAAATGTTTTATAAAAATGTTGAAAATGAAAAAGGTTTTTCAATAGTCAAAGTTAGAAGTGATCATGGAGGAGAATTTGTTAATCTTAGCTTTGATGATTTTTGTATTTCAAAAGGTTATTCACATAATTTTTCCACCCCGAGGACACCACAACAAAATGGGGTGGTTGAGAGGAAAAACCGCACTTTGCAAGAAATGGCTAGGACCATGATTCATGATTACAAATTGCCTTTATATTTTTGGGCTGAAGCCATACATACTTCTTGCTACATTTTAAATCGTGTGTATATTAGACCCATTTTGAAGAAAACACCTTATGAGCTTTATAGAGAGTTGACTCCCAACTTATCACATTTAAAACCATTTGGATGCAAGTGCTATATTATAAAAGTAGGCGTAAATCTGGATAAATTTGATGAAAAATCCGATGAGGGTATTTTTGTTGGCTACTCACCACAGCAAATCTTATCGAGTATTTAACAAAAGAACTCTTACTATTCAAGAAACTGTGCATGTGAAATTTGACGAGAAACGTGCTATTGATGAATCTTCTAGTGCTGCAGAATCTTCAAATATTACATGTGAATTGGATGGACTGGAGATAAACACTAGCAATTCCAATGAGCAAGTGAACAACAATGATGGTTCATCGAGAGAAGACGAAGAAGCTACTACGTCATCACAAGATCTACATAAGGATTGGCACTTCATGATGGATCATCTAAAGAACCAAATCCTTGGAGACACGGTGGAAGGTATACGCACTAGAAGTAGCTTTAATTTGATGGTTAACTTTGCATTTATATCCATTTTGGAGCCAAAAAATGTTGATAGTGCTTTAGAAGATTCCTATTGGATTATGGCAATGCAGGAGGAATTGTCACAATTTGATAGGAATCAAGTTTGGGAACTTGTTCCTAAACCAAAAAATCAAACAATTATAGACACTAAATGGGTATTTAGAAACAAACTTGACGAAATGGGAAATGTTGTATGTAATAAAGCTAGATTAATAGCCCAAGGTTATAACCAAGAGGAAGGGATTGACTTTGATGAAACCTTTGCTCCCGTCGTAAGATTGAAAGCAATTAGGATGCTCTTAGCATTTGCTAGTTTCATGAAATTTAAACTCTTTCAAATGGATGTCAAGAGTGCATTTTTGAATGGAGTTTTATCTGAGGAAGTATATGTCAAACAACTTCCTGGGTTTGAAGACTCCATCCACCCGGACTATGTTTTCAAGCTTAAACGTGCTTTAGATGGGCTCAAACATGCTTCTAGAGCTTGCTATAAGCGACTTAGTAAGTTTTTGCTTGAAAATAATTTTTCCATGGAAAAGGCGGATAAAACTCTATTTGTTAAACATCAAAGTATAGATCTAATTGTAATACAAATATATGTTGATGATATCGTTTTTAATGTCATTAACAATCTACTGTGTGAGGAACTTGCTACATGTATGTCTAGGAAATTTGAGATGAGCTTGATGGGTAAACTCACATTCATGCTTGGATTGCAAATCAAACAATGTGAGGATGGAATTTTCATCAATCAAGCAAAATATGCAAAGGAGTTAGTGAAGAAGTTTGGACTTGAAAATGCTAAGGAATGCTCTACTCTTAGGTCAACGACGGCAACGATGGATAAAGACGAAAAGGGAAAGAAAGTGGATGAATGCTTGTACCGAGGTATGATTGGTAGTCTATTATATTTTACAGCTAGTAGGCCTGATATAATGTTTAGTGTATGTTTATCTGCTAGGTTTCAATCTTGTCCAAAAGAGTCCCATCTTTCTTTAGTTAAACGAATAATTCGATATGTAAAGGGACCTTAGATTTTGGTTTATGGTATCATTGTTCCACATCATTTGAGCTTGTAGGATATTGTGATGCAGACTTTGCGGGAAGTAAGACCGATCGTAAGAGTACCACAGGCGCTTGCCAGCTACTAGGTATGTCTCTTGTTTCATGGTTCTCCAAGAAACAACACTCCATAGCTTTGAGAACAACCGAAGCCGAATATGTTTCAGCAAGTTGTTGTTGTGCTCAAATTCTATGGATGACACAAGCCCTCAGAGACTACGATCTTACTTTCCAACCTAAAACCATATGGTGTGACAACAAGAGTGCTATAAATCAATCTAAAAATCCTATTCTACACTCTAGGACAAAACATATTGATATTCGTCACCACTTCCTTAGAGATCATGTTGATAAGAAAGTATCTCTTTAGGATATATTGATACCGAAAAACAATTAGCAGACATATTTACCAAACCCTTAAACCAAAAAAATTTGTTTCATTCGAAGGGAGTTGGAGATTATGTCACTAATTGAGCATCAGCACGCATATCCATGCACATACACATGTTTAAATATTGTATCTAAACTACACACATTGCACACTAAATCATCTCAACATGGGTTTAATCATTCTTTGTATGTGCATGCATGATCGTCATAACTATTATTGATTTTGGTTGAGAATTTGATATGAACCTTGTTAGACATCTTAGAAACATTAAAATGTTTTTGATGATGATGCATTATATTGTTGTACCACATGCTTGAATTTTTAATGAAAAAGTGAAACTCGTAAGCATGCCAAATTATACGAGTCAAATAAATTGATTGAGTCTTATAAAATATGGAGACAATTGGATGTGCTTAGATTCTAAAGTTTTTGAAACTATATTTATTCTTTACAATTTTATGCGCGTAAATCTCTATGGAAAATTATATAGTAGGAGCCGAATATGTCGATGCCTTCATGCGTCACTATTCTAAGACACCAACATTGTAATTATAATATATATATTTAAAAAATTGCAATGAGCATTTTAATAAAAAAATGAAATCAGCAACACATTCTCAAATATGCTACATTTGATACCGGCGGCTAGTAACCGGATTTCGGGGGTTTGTTGAGCAATGCGTATGAAATATGGTAGATGAAGTAACCACTTAGCGCACATCAATTCCAAAGGACCCGAAATTTAACATCATGGTATTCCTTGCTTGGTGTCTCCTTACACCTTACTTATTGATTTTTCCATATCAACGAAAGCTCACAAGTTATATTAGATAATGTTATATTTTGATCTCTTTGTTTCTAAGCACCCTTCAAATTGTCAAAGAGTTTCATAATATAACATCTTTTTGTTAGATTTCTTACAACGAACGTATGCTTTCAATGCTCATGACTTTTGTTATAATTTAAGTTTGTGGGGACAAAGCATTAATATGAGCATCGTCATCAATTTCTTGTTGTTTCATGTCTAATTCTTAAGCTCTTCAATTTATTTTTTGTGATCTTTTTGATTAATGGCAAAAGGGGGAGAGTAGAAAATAGTAGAAAAATAATGCACAAGGGGAAGAGATGCACATTTTGAGGGGGAGCTTGTCACAATTTTTATGAGAGCACATCGATAAAGGGAGCTTTGTATGATGTTTATTATCATATGCATATGTATCTTTCTCCTCAATATTGTTTCTAATTTTTTTCTAGGCTTGTTTGCCATCATCAAAAAGGGGGAGATTGTTAGCCTATTTGTTCACTAAATAGGTCATACGAGTTAATTTTGATGATGACAAACAAGTCGTGTGACTAACGTCTTTCATTAAAGTGATTCCAGGGACAAACGCGCAGAATATCATTCTATTTGCAAGAGGAAGATTATACGTGGACATTGATGCAAAAAGGAAACTCAAATGATCTTTCATCATCAATATGAAGATGAAGACTTGAATTGGTCAAATGAACTAATTGGATCTTAAGGGATTTGATTGGATCTTAAGGGATTTAAATGAACTGAAGAATCCTCATCCAACAACACTCAAAAAAATATAGTCCTTATTCAAAATCACGCCGAGGATTTATACAAGCAAAGAGCTGGTCTTTTCAACTTGTCTTTATCCAAAAACATGCATAAAAACAGAAGATCTGCATCAACCTCCAAAGATAACGAAAATAAAAACAAATTTAATTGAGTTAGATTTTTTTCTCTTCACATGCGATAGCAACAAGGAACTACTTTTATTTTTTCAAGCACTTGAAACAATCCCTTGACATTACACAGAGGCTTCTTCTTCGATTCAAAAAAAAAGGACATCATCTTCCAAGTTTGAATGTGCTACCCCTCCTTCTTCCTTAAAATCAAATACGAATCATCAACTCCACAGATCCGAAGGGCACGACTCGAAGGCGAAGGCGTCTACTTCCTACGGTGATTCAAGGGCAAAGGCGTCGACTTCCTCCGACGATTCAAGGGCGAAGGCGTCGACTTCCTCCGGCGGCTCATGGGCACCGGCGGCTTCGACATTCTCCAGTAACTCAAGGGCGCCGACGGCTTCGACATTCTCTAGCAACTCAAAGGCACCGACGGCTTCGACATTCTCCAGCAACTCAAGGGCATCGGCGATTTCGACATCCTCCGGTGACATGTGGCTGCCTTCGACATCATCCAGCGACCTGTGGACGGCTTCGACATCTTCTAGCGACCTGTGGTCAGCTTCGACATCCTCCAGGACTTCGACATCCTCTAGGGCTTCGACAACTTATGGAGTCAAAGGCTTCTTCTTCGATTCAACAAAAACACATCTTCCCCCCAGATCGACACGAAGGGCACGACTCAAAGGGCGCGACTTCTTCCAGCGAGTTACAGCAAGCTTCATCTGAGAAGAACTTGAGAGCAAGAGACATAAATTGCCCAGTTCTGTGACTGGAGATCAAATTTGAGAAATTGCTTTATGCATAGCTCACGACCTAGGCAAAGATACATCAAATTACTTTACACACAGCCCATCAGCAAATCACTTCGCAATACAAACTTCAACATCGCATATCTTCTAATCCAGACGTCGGATTGGCGAACGGTTTAAGCCTACGTGACCATGATCTCAAAAACTTCAACAAGGAACGGCGCCGTTTGCGGTAATGGCGATATGTAATCAAAAACTTGGTGGGACCGGAAGTTTGAGATATAATCAAAAACTTCATATCAATATTGATATGCAATCGCAAACTTCAACATCGCATATCTTCTAATCCAGACGTCGGATTGGCGAACGGTTTAAGCCTACGTGACCATGATCCCCGGCAACGGCGCCAAAAACTTGGTGGGACCGGAAGGTGCTCTCTCTCAAGCGCAAGAGTCCGTGTAAGTAGTAAAATCTGAGAGTCCAGATGTCGAATCCACGGGAAGAAATCTGTTGCAACCACAGCTCAAATCAAATAGAAATCCTACGAAAAGACACTAACCACTTCAACAATGATGACGGTGATGGTGACGTGAATACGTAGACGATATGAACAAAGAAAATACGTGAGAATAAATATCTATAAAAAGTATGCACATGGTATGGGTTCGTTAGGATCAGTGATTCGTATTAATTTGGTTGATGAATATATCACAATGAATTCTCTTTTTGAGAGCAATTCACCGGAAAATATCCAATATAACTCAATGAATTCTCCTTTTGGGAGCAATTCATCGGAAGATGCCCTTTTGGGGGTTCAAGCAAAATATTCAATAAGATCGTCGCTAAAGCTATAATACGATATGAAACTCTCTTTTGGAGAGATCAAAACTACGGTGTAAAACTCCCTTTTGGGGTGATCATCAACTAAATCAATTCTTTTGGAATCTGAAAAAGTCGATTTACGAACAAAGATTACAATTTTAGCGACGTTTAACGATTTAGCACAAGGAATACAACCAAACTAACACAAATCATAGCACCTAACTACTCCATACCATGCACAACAGAGATTTAGCTACTCATCATGCAATAATAAACAACTTTCATAGCAAAATACGTCAAGATTATAGCAAAATACAAGAGAAAAGCATCAAATAAGGAGTTTAAGTTAAAGGAAATATCACCAATTCTCCTTGAAAAGACTTTAAACTCTCTATAAATAATAATACAAGCCTCTGGAATTTTACAGAATTTTTCAGGGGGAAAATACGGCTCCTAGAGCCTCCAATACGCCCAAAATACGCCCCAATCTGGAAGAATACGCTCAAAAAACCCTAGGAATACCTTAAATAGAGGCATTGCGGGTTTATTGGGCTTAACGGGTCACAACCCGCACCCGTTTAGCTTTATAACTGATTCGCACATCGCTTTGAATCTCGGCCGCACGATCCCAGCGGGATTTAACCTCGCGACGCCACGTCGTGCTTTGAGATTCGCGCACGCCCGCATCCACTTTTATTCCGAATTCACTTCGGATTTCATCTGAGCCATTGGATGTAGGATCGCACGGCTCCAAACGCGCCATGTCGCCCTAACGAAAACCGATGCTGCTTCGTTCGAGTCGCGTGCGGCCTCGTTGTTAGCCGTCGGATGGAGATCTCGCGGACGACGTTCAGCCACGTCGTCGCCCTTTCGAATTCGAGCGGGAGCAATCTGGTCCGTCGATCTCATCGGGGATTCGCTTGATGGCCACCGCGTGTCCCTTGGTTTTCGTTCGGTGCTGCTGAGATCCGCTCGCTTCTGCATCGACATCAGCCGTTAGATCAGCGATCGACGGCTACCAAGCTGCCGCGTCGCCCCTTTGTCGTAGGCCGTCGGATGAGAGCGGGAACGCGTGGATGAACGCCGCGTGGCGCGCCAAGATTCGTGCAAACTTAATTTATTTCCAATAAATGGTATTCTGCATTCAAAAATTCATAGAAATTAGCACAGATCTCAGAAAAATACAAATAAATATTCGTTGGAATCGTGAGATCAAGACGAAGCTAGGAAAAATATAAAAAGTGCAGAAATACTCCATTAATTGCTGTTTTATGCTCAAATAAGGTGTTTTCTCTAATAAATGATGATATATAAAATAGGCACGTATTAGAGAACAATATAGAATCATGTGAGCACAAAATAGGGCTAAATAGGGGGTTAAATATGTAATATTGAACCCGAATTACACCCCCCAACTAGCGATTTGCTAGTCTCTAGCAAAAAGAGCGATAAATACGGATGAGTAATAAAACAATAAGTTCTTTCAAATTGCTCATGTCATGGCTCAATAATACGCATTCCAACATGATCTTAACCATCAATATACACATCCATGAACAAAATCAATCACATGATATTTTCTCTAATTTAATATGAATAAATAGCATGCAAGCATCGTTTTGCGCAAGCGAAAGTATAACACGTCGTTTTTTTCTCTAGTTTTCTTGTTTCCAAGGAATTAGCCTATCAAAATAATCATTCAAGACATGGGTATTGAAGTTGCTTAGTATATTCACCATTTCTTTTCTTTTATTCGTTCCGCGTAACGCGCATCAAGCAACATTCGCAGAAAAATGTATAACTTGGATCGCTCCATCAAATGAGTGAGTTTCCTGTCAATGGCTCCCAAATCAGACGATAATAGGGCATTAGGCCAAAAAGGACCCCTCGGACTGTACTACTCGAGCCAACCAAGTTATGTATTAGTGACATACTTCTCCATTCATTTTTTTCTTCATCCAAATTTTTTTCTTTTCTTTTCTTTCTTCTTTGTAAGCAACTCAACACCCATTCTTTGAATATAAAAATTAGTATCAAAGGCCAAATTCCTCTTCCACTTGAAGACTTTTCTTAATAAATCGTGTATACTTAAGCTTTTTCATCACATTAGCATGCATGAAATAAATTCAAACTATTTCGAGATATTAATCAAGGCAATTGAAAATTTTCTTGAATAATATATTAAAAGTAATTACATGAAGGAAAAATAATCAACTCAAGCCATAAAAATTTTTATAACTCAATTAATGCGTATTCATCCGTATTTGAGGCATATGAAGGAGTTTAAAATGATGAGATTTGGTGATTTATTCCTCTCAAAAAAAATCCTAAGGTCTCATACACACCCCCCAACTAAAGATGGACATTGTCCTCAATGTCGGAAGAGGTACGAGTTTATTCAAGCAAGCAACCAAGAAAGCATATAAAAACTACACTACTGGAAAGAACACACCGTGATCAAATGGCGGATCCCGAATCTTTGATGGTGGAGGAAGTTGTTCAATTTCCTCCTTGCGCTCCTCGGCGATTATTCTTCCTCCAAAAACTAATTTGGACCCCAGCAATACAACTCCAAGCATCTCTATAAGCTGTTTGCCAATGTCCTGCGAGAGATGAGTTATGTCAGTCCAAATTAATTTAAGATTCCTTTCAATAAAATTATTCCAAACGTAGTCGTCAAAATAAGTGAAATGAATTAAAGCAAGTTGACGACTACTCCCTGAAAGATTTGCACTACTCTCTGTACGATGCTCGATCGTTAGGGAGAGAGATAAATGATTTTGGGACAAAACTGGAGGAGGGCATGGTTCTGACTCCATGGCGATAATCTCAAAACCCTTGTCCCTAGCTGTCTCCTCCTCTCGTTCATCCAAAATTGCTAGCTCGTCCTCTCTTTCGCACACACTTTCTGCCATGTGTATATTTATATTCGTGTCCTCAACGTGACATGGCTTGCTCGATTTTCCTGCAATAGAAGATAAACTCGTATTAGATTCTTTAAATTGAGTTTCAAAAGCATTACCTTCTTCTAAGCAAGTGGCAATCAGAGTAAGATTTTCAATGGATTTCTGAATCTGCCGACTCCGAGCAAGAAAATTCTCTTGGAATTGAAGGGATGTGGCCTCCTGTGTCTGAATAATCAGGTAAGCTTCCTCTTTCAAGGATTGCAAAGGTACGTCTACGCTTTGCTCTTCTTGATCAAGGCACGAAGGCTCCGTTGAATCGCTCTCTGAAGTCTCTTCCATGGTTTCTTCGTTTTCTTGCAGAGACTCCATGTATTCACACGCCGCTGTCGGCGTCATGCCTCCCAAGAATTCCTACAGCTGTGGTCGTAGTCCATCTAGGAAGGACGCCATAAGCTCTTCATTTGTGTACACATGCTGTGGATAGCTCGATATAATGTCTGTGAACCTCCTCCAGGCCTGAAAGAAAGTTTCACAGTCAGTTTGATTAAAATTAACAATTTTGAGCTTTTCCATCCTATGTTTGTGTGCATTAGCGTACCTTGCATCATACAGATTATTCGTGCAATAAAAATTCATATACTCCATTTTTAAAAATTAAAATAAAATAATAAAAAAAATTTATGTACAGTAAAGTGGAAAGATCTCACCGAAGGTCCTCTGAATGAAATAAACCGTAGTCACAAACCATTCCTCCCCAGCAACGGCGCCAAAAACTTGGTGGGCTCCGAAAGGTGCTCTCTCTCAAGCGCAAGAGTCCGTGCAAGTAGTAAAATCTGGGAGTCCAGATGTCGAATCCACGGGAAGAAATCTGTTGCAACCACAGCTCAAATCAAATAGAAATCCTACGAAAAGACACTAACCACTTCAACAATGATGACGGTGATGGTGACGTGAATACGTAGACGATATGAACAAAGAAAATACGTGAGAATAAATATCTATAAAACGTATGCACATGGTATGGGTTCGTTAGGATCAGTGATTCGTATTAATTTGGTTGATGAATATATCACAATGAATTCTCTTTTTGAGAGAAATTCACCGGAAAATATCCAATATAACTCAATGAATTCTCCTTTTGGGAGCAATTCATCGGAAGATGCCCTTTTGGGGGGTTCAAGCAAAATATTCAATAAGATCGTCGCTAAAGCTATAATACGATATGGAACTCTCTGTTGGAGAGATCAAAACTACAGTGTGAAACTCCCTTTTGGGGTGATCATCAACTAAATCAATTCTTTTGGAATCTGAAAAAGTCGATTTACGAACAAAGATTACAATTTTAGCGACGTTTAACGATTTAGCACAAGGAATACAACCAAACTAACACAAATCATAGCACCTAACTACTCCATACCATGCACAACAGAGATTTAGCTACTCATCATGCAATAATAAACAACTTTCATAGCAAAATACGTCAAGATTATAGCAAAATACAAGAGAAAAGCATCAAATAAGGAGTTTAAGTTAAAGGAAATATCACCAATTCTCCTTGAAAAGACTTTAAACTCTCTGGAAATAATAATACAAGCCTCTGGAATTTTACAGAATTTTTCAGGGGGAAAATACGGCTCCTAGAGCCTCCAATACGCCCAAAATACGCCCCAATCTGGAAGAATACGCTCAAAAAACCCTAGGAATACCTTAAATAGAGGCATTGCGGGTTTATTGGGCTTAACGGGTCACAACCCGCACCCGTTTAGCTTTATAACTGATCCGCACATCGCTTTGAATCTCGGCCGCACGATCCCAGCGGGATTTAACCTCGCGACGCCATGTCGTGCTTTGAGATTCGCGCACGCCCGCATCCACTTTTATTCCGAATTCACTTCGGATTTCATCGGAGCCGTTGGATGTAGGATCGCACACGGCTCCAAACGCGCCACGTCGCCCTAACGAAAACCGATGCTGCTTCATTCCCCAATCTGGAAGAATACGCTCAAAAAACCCTAGGAATACCTTAAATAGAGGCATTGCGGGTTTATTGGGCTTAACGGGTCACAACCCGCACCCGTTTAGCTTTATAACTGATCCGCACATCGCTTTGAATCTCGGCCGCACGATCCCAGCGGGATTTAACCTCGCGACGCCACGTCATGCTTTGAGATTCGTGCACGCCCGCATCCACTTTTATTCCGAATTCACTTCGGATTTCATCTGAGCCGTTGGATGTAGGATCGCACGGCTCCAAACGCGCCATGTCGCCCTAACGAAAATCGATGCTGCTTCGTTCGAGTCGCGTGCGGCCTCGTTGTTAGCCGTCGGATGGAGATCTCGCGGACGACGTTCAGCCACGTCGTCGCCCTTTCGAATTCGAGCGGGAGCAATCTGGTCCGTCGATCTCATCGGGGATTCGCTTGATGGCCACCGCGTGTCCCTTGGTTTTCGTTCGGTGCTGCTGAGATCCGCTCGCTTCTGCATCGACATCAGCCGTTAGATCAGCGATCGACGGCTACCAAGCTGCCGCGTCGCCCCTTTGTCGTAGGCCGTCGGATGAGAGCGGGAACGCGTGGATGAACGCCGCGTGGCGCGCCAAGATTCGTGCAAACTTAATTTATTTCCAATAAATGGTATTCTGCATTCAAAAATTCATAGAAATTAGCACAGATCTCAGAAAAATACAAATAAATATTCGTTGGAATCGTGAGATCAAGACGAAGCTAGGAAAAATATAAAAAGTGCAGTAATACTCCATTAATTGCTGTTTTATGCTCAAATAAGGTGATTTCTCTAATAAATGATGATATATAAAATAGGCACGTATTAGAGAACAATATAGCATCATGTGAGCACAAAATAGGGCTAAATGGGGGGTTAAATATGTAATATTGAACCCGAATCAACCATGATCTCAAAAAACTTCATCACGGTGATTTTTTTCCAGATTTTTACTGAAGTATTAATTTGGTTATACTATTTATTGTGAGATCGTATTGTGAATAGCTTTATTCAAAAGCTATCTTTGCGCTTAATCTTTATAAACCATATCTTTATACGGTGAGATCACTACCCGTAAGTGTGATCAGTTTTATTGAGTGAAATCCTCATAGGTCTTGGGGTCGGAGTTTTGGCAGGGAGCCACTCCGTTAAAAAATATCCGTGTCTGCTTATATATGTGATTGTGATTGTTTTTTAATTTTTGTGCCATACACCCTATTCACCCCCCTCTAGGGTGTTTTTCATCAATAATACCACTTATAAAGATTCGTAAGGAGTATTCTTTAAGCACCATTTTTTTTGGATTTTTTTCATAATGAACTGAATCAAACTAGAATCAAGCAAACAAGCACACAAATAAAAAATAGTTCAAGCATGAAAAAACAAAACATAAAGATGCTATGAAGGTATTCATTAAGTGCAAAGAGGGAAAGAAATATACCTTCGAGTCATCATTTGACTAAGAAGCTAAAAATGAGACTTTCAATTCATTGCTCCTCGCTAAATCTCCATCTCACCTACATGAAAGGTGTCGTGTTTGACCTTGGAATCCAACAAGGTCCACTAGCGTTAGTCATCAAAGTTTTAGGACCCTACACTTGTTTGAACTTTATGTTTGTGTTCCTAAACTTACAATAATAGGATGTGAGACCAATACTATCACAAGTAAAGCACTTTGCATGCATATTTTTTGATAATTGAAGGCACATTGTGAATTTTCTTAAATTTAGGCTTTTCAACATTTTCAAACCAAATCCAAATCCACGTCTATTATTGCCATATAATTAATTTCCAACAATGATATCTAAAGATTGTTTTCCCATGGAAAATTTCGTAATGGAAAATTCAAGACTAGAGACTTTGGATTTCAACAATGCATTCTCATTCACAAGCAAAATACATTTACAAATAAAAGCTTTCTTGTTTTCCTCGTCCTTCTTTTTAAATTCATCTATTTTCCTTTAAAGCTCGTTATTTAACATGCACAATTTTTCATTAAGCTCATTAATTATATAATAATTTTCAGTTTCAAGATTAATTAAGTCTTGCTTAAGCATGCTAATATTATTCAATAACGAAGGACAAGAACCACAAGTAGCTTTTTCAGATGAGCTAGATTTTTCTCATTTTAGCATGGCAATGGTTGATTTGCATTCTTCAAGTTCTTTCTTTTAAGTTTTTAGATTCTTCAATCATATCACAGTTTTCTTTTTGCATTTCAAAACAAGAATTTCTATAGTATTCAACAGTATTATCTAGCTCATCAATTTCTTCTTGCCTTTTCTTAAAGAGCTCTGCTTTAGTATAAGATATTACATCATCGTTCTTTGCCATTAAGCAGAGGGAGGAGTGTGCTTCATTCTCCTCGAGCTCATCTCCACTATCCATGTCTCACGTTAGCACTACGGCTTTTCCTTTCTCTTTTGCAACCTGAGTTGTCTCTTGTGGGCAATTCCTCGCATAATGTCCCTTCCTCCTGCATTTAAAACATTCAACTTTATCATTAGTAGTATTCTGTTCAGAAGTATTTCTAGCAGGATTATATTTATTGGAGCGATTAAACCTTTGCGCCATCTCAGCTCTTCCTTGCTCTGTCTTGATGTATCTGATGAATCCTCTTACCAAAAGAGCATGCTCCTCATCATTGCTGTCATCCTCGTTAGCATGAAGAGCTAGTGGTTTTGGAGCTTTTTCCTTTGGTTCAGGTTTCTCTCTTTCTTCAATGTTCAGCAACTCAAGCTCATGGGACATTAGGTTGCCTATCAAGTCATCCACCCTCATCTGTGATAGATCTTTCGCTTCTTGGATGGCGGTGACTTTAGGCCTGAAAGAGCTTGGCAGCGCTCTTAATATTTTCCTCATATGTTCAAGGCTAGAATATGGCTTACTGAGCGAGCTAGACTTGTAGACGATGTTGGTGAACCTCGCAAACATCTCTGATATAGACTCTGATGGTAGCATGCGAAAGCTCTCATACTCTGTGCTCAGAAGTGCAAGTCTAGATTCCTTCACCTGTGACGTTTCCTCGTGCGTCATCTCCAATGTATGCCATATTTCCTGCGCAATTAGAAAATGTGAGATGCATTGAATTCAGATTTATCTAATGAACAAATAAGGGCATTCATTGCTTTAGCATTAAGAGCATAAGGTCTCCAATCATCGGCATCCCATTTATCATCAGGTTTAAGCATATCAATATCTCCAACTTTAATGACAGGTGGATTATGGTCTTTTTCAACAATTTGCCAAGCCATATAATCAACATATATAAGGTAGATTCTCATTCTATTTTTCCAATATGCATAATCTACACCATTAAATTTAGGGGACGAGATATGGACTGACCCTCAGCAAAAGCACTATCAAAGTGGTTCATGGTATATCCTAGGCTAGATCCTAATAAACTGGCTCTGATACCACTTGTTGGATCTGGATCTAAGCCTAAAGGGGGGATAGACTTATAAAAAATTCTCGCACAACCCACGAGAAACCACACGCAGTTAATAATCACAAGCATGGTAAATATGAAGCAATCATAGAATACACGCAGATATACCCTAGTTCGGTTGTCCCATGACATACTCCAGCCCCCAAGCAAATACTAGCATTAATATGTTCCTTTTGTACAACTATAATGGGTCCCGAGCTCCCTACCCCCACCTAGAATGTACCACACTCCCCGAGTGCAAAACACTATCAACTTAGTAAATGCTCTATCTTGACAAGTACCACTTGTCAAGACCCTCTTGTCTAGTCCCAGACTAAACAAGTCCCCAAAAGAACACAAAAGCGGTAAAGTTCTCTCTACAGAGATCGCTACACACTAATACACGAATATAAAGAGTAAAGAGTTCAGAAATGCTCAGTTCGTGTTTGTGTAGTTGTCTCTGTCAATCTACACGTAGTTAGCTTCAGTTTGACACAGACGCTGTCTCGATCTGAGTTCTGGTTCTCGATCAGTAGCTCTTGGAAGTCACGTAGCAATCTAGTCTGTGTGTATAGAAATTCCAGTTCAATTCACAACTCAATTGGTGTGTGTGCAAAGCAACTTTCAACCCCTTTATGAAAACTTTGCATGCATATCTCAACGTCAGCAAGCTGTATTGATTTCGTTTGTAGCACGGAGAATTTGAAATGAATTCGACTTCGCGGCAACTCGATGGAAAGGCTCCGACGGCAGCACTTCACCTTCGATGGCAGCCCCTCGACTCCAGCGGCGACCCGACTCCAGCAGCACCACCTCGACGACGGCAATCTCCACGGTGATAGGGTCTCCTCTACTGCAGCTTGAAGGTGATGTCGTAGCGGCAGCGACGAGGGTACTAGGGCATGCAGCATGGCTTCTTCGGCAGCAGCGAGTTGGCAGCTTCGTTCTCGGCAGCAAGCTCATGACTTCGTCGACTGAAACAGAGCAGCAGGGTGATTGTGCTAGGAGCTTGATGGTTTGGGACGGCAGTAAGAACTCCTTGCCAGGCAGTCGAGGGGAGAACTCCGGCGGCGGCGAGCTTCTCCTTGGCAGCACGCTGATGAACGGTGACTAGGGCATCACGTGCGATGCTCTTGGACTGCAGCACTGGCGACAGTCTTGGATGGCAGCACGAGTTGTTGATGCTTGGTGCAAGATCTCCCTAGGTTGAAATTGAAGCTTTCGGCAGATTAGATGAAGGTCTCTTGATGGTGACGCAAGGAGGAGGATGAGAGCTATTGGCCTTGGTAATCTTGCGGCAAGGAGATCAAACCCTTGTAGATATTTTGGCTAGGGGCAAGGGTTTAAGACTTTGAAGTTAATGTATTGGTCGACCCCTCTAACTATTGGAAAATATGTTTATATATGAACTTAACTAGGGTTTTGCACATGGGAGATCAGCTAGGAGAGTGGAGAGGGGATTGGTTGCCGCAAGCTAGGAATCCCAAAGAGGATAGGGATGAGAAATCAATATGGGATTTGAAATTGATTTGGAAGAGATTTCTTGAAGATTTGCTTCCAACTTGATTGGTATTCAAATCCTATTAGGAGATGTAATGGAATAACAATGGGATTTGATCTCATCTCAATTGAACTTTGAATTGATGTAGGATTTGACTCCATCTCTCTCCATGTTGGACCTTGTCCACCTTGCTATATGAATAGCTATTTTTCTCTCTCCAGATTGCTATATGATTATCAATTCCTCCATCTTTTGACTTAGTCAGCTCTTTGAAGAATTACCGCTTTGCGATTCCTGAAACACACTTAGCACACACGTTAAAGACTTCTCATGTGTTTGTCATCATCAAACTAGACTCCTAGATCATTGCATCCAACAACTATTAGGTACTTCCGTTGCCCACTCGCTTGTTTCAATGTACCTAGGAGGTCTAGTCCCCACTTGGTGAAAGGAACTGGACTGATGATGGGGATCAGATCAGCTGGTGGGGCCGAGCTGATCTTTGAGAATTTTTGGTAGGTCAAGCACCTTCGACCGTAGTCGATGACATCTTTGAACATCATTGGCCAAAAATACCTTTGTCTCACGGCCTTCAAAGCTAAGGATTTTCCTCCACAATGGTCTCTGCAATCGCCCTCGTGGATCTCTTGGATCACGTAGTGCGCTTCCTGCGGGGCTAAACATTTAAGGTAAGGGAAGACGTCATACCCGGTCCATCGTCTTTTGTACAATGAACCATCTAGCAGGACGAATTAGTAGGCCTTCAGTTCTAGCTTTCGTGCCTCCACTAGGTCGGTCGGCTTCTCTCATGTGTTCAGGTAACGGATTATGGGATCCATCCAAGTGATCCCTTGGTCAAGGCTTAGCAGCTCTTGTTCCAACCCGGTGGGATGTAGTAGACGTTGTACATACACGGTCCGACCGAGTCCTGCGGGGAGGAGGATGCGAGCTTTGAAAGAGCGTCAGCTCGATGATTCTTCGACCTTGGCACATGATGGATTTCCACATGTTTGAACTTGGCGAGCTCTGCTTTACCGACTTGTATGTAACTCTGCATCGAGTCTTCGCAGGCCTTGAAGGTCCCCTTTAATTGGTGGACGACAAGGCTGGAACCGCTAAGTAGTTGGACCACTTTTGCTCCTAGGGTTCGAGCCAATCGGAGTCCATTAATGGCCGCCTCGTCTCAGCTCCATTATTGGTGGTTTGGAAATCGAAGTGGAGCGCGTACTCGAATATATTGCCCGCTGATGTTTGGACAATTATTCCAGCCCCGGCCCGCTCTCAGCTTGAGTGGCCGAACCGTCAACTTGTACGATCCAGGTTTCCTCGTCTTCCATTGTATCATTTGGTGGGTTGATACCTGTCGAGGGGGAGGGGGTTGCCTCAGATAGCACATTAGTAGCACATACCGCTTCTTTTGGACATTCGTTGTAAGTGAGTTCGACAATGAAGTCGGCGAGAGCCTGTCCTTTGATAGCGGTCCTTGACTTGAACTGGATGTCGAATTCGCTTAGCTCGACTCTCCATTTGGTCATTCTCCCTGAACGATCTAGCCTCTTTAGGGTCTGTTCCAGGGGAGTGTCGGTGTGGACCCTGATGGTATGCGCTTAGAAGTATGGTCGCAATCTCCTCACAGATTGGATCAGTGCGAAGGCCATCTTCTCTATCCTCGAATAGTTGATCTCCGCACCCCGGAGAACCTGACTGACGTAGTAGATATGTCGTTATATTCCTGAGTCTTCTTTGATGAGCGCGGAGCTTATGGCCTCCATGGTGCGGTCAGATAGATGATGAGTTGGTCACCTTTATCTGGCTTGGTCAGGAGTGTCGGGCTGCGGGGGTATTCCTATAACTTGGAGAAAGCCTTCTTGCAGTCTGCGTCCCACTTGATGACTCTTTTTTCGCTCGATGCGGAGGCTATCGCCTTAGTACCTTGAAGAAGGGCAACGACCTCTCGATCGATTTAGACAAAAATCGACCCAAAGCAGCTATCCTTCCGTTCAGCCTCTGGAGTTCTCTGAAGGTAGAAGGCTCCTTCATCGCAAATGATCGCAGCAATCTTGTCGGGGTTGGCCTCAATCCCTCGGTTCGTTAGCATGAAACCGAGGAACTTTTCCGACCGAACCCCGAAGGTACATTTGGCAGGGTTCGATCGAAGGCTGTATCACCGGATCTGCACGAATATCTCTTGGAGATCCGCAATATGATCCGTCGGCTTTTTCGACTTGACCAGCATGTCGTCGACGTAGACTTCTAGGTTTCGACCAATTTGAGCCTTGAAGACGCCGCTCATCATGCGCTGGTAAGTAGCTCCTGCATTCTTCAAACCAAATGGCATTTTGGTGTAACAAAAAATATCTCGATTAGTGATGAAAGAAGTATTCTCTTCGTCGTCTGGTGCCATCTGGATCTGGTTATATCCTAAGAATACGTCCATGAAGTTAAGGAGCTCGTAGTCCGAAGAATTATCGATCAGATGGTCGATTCGTGGCATATGGTAACTATCCTTTGGGCATGCCTTATTGAGGTCAGTGAAGTCGACGCACATCTGCCATTTACCGTTCGCTTTTTTCACCATCACTACATTCGAGAGCCATTCATGATATTTGACTTTTCAAATGAAGCCTGATTCTAGGAGGCGATCCACCTCTTCGATCGCAGCCTTCATTTTTCACCCCCATGTTTCTCTTCTTCTGCTTCATGGGTCTGGAAGTCGGGTCGACCTCCAGCTTGTGGGATATTACCTCGGGGTCGATGCCTGGCATATCCTTCGGGGACCAGGCGAAAATGTCGGCAAGCTCTTTTAGGAGGGCGATCAACTGTTCCTTAAGATCGAAAGGGAGCAGCGATCCAATAGAGACAGTTTTCCCTTTTTCTTCGGAGATCCGGATGTTTTCCATTTCTTTAACTGCTGCAGGCCGTCGATCTTCGACTTGGGGGTCGACTGGATCTGTCTGCTCGATCCTTCTCAGAGCGGTGGACAACGTAAAGCACGACCGTGCCTGTTTCTGATTTATTCTTGCCTTTCCGACTCCCTCGGGTGTCTGGAATTTGATCATCTGATGGAAAGTTGAGAACACCGCTTCTATAGCGTTCAGTAGTGGTCTTCCGATGATCCCGTTGTACGCCGAGTTGATCTTCATAACCATAAAACTGGTTAGGCGAGTGATTTGTTGAGGATACGTACCAAGGGTTACCGCTAGGGTGATGATGCCTGCTATTGGGGTGGGATGCCTGGTGAATCCCACCAGGGGCCGCGAACAAGGTGTCAACTCGACGGATGATAGCCTCATCCTCTCCAACGTAGTGAAGAAGAGTATGTCGCACAAGCTTCCGGTGTTGACAAGTAACCTTTTTACGGCGATCTCCCTGATGGTAACCATGATGACGATGTCATCATCATGCGGCAGTTCGATGCCCTCCAGATATTCATCCGAGAAGGAGATATGCGGCGTAGAATCTCTGGGGTGCTTTCGCCCTACAGACACTGTCATAAACCTTCCGACATAGGAGCTTTGGAGGGAGTTGATAGCTCCGGGTGCGAGGGACCTCCCATTATCATGTTGACGAGACTGACGCTGGGAGGTCTCATGGCATCCTCGGAGGATGTTGATGGGTGAGTCGACATGGTCGAGCGATTCGTCGATCAGGATGTCGACTCGTGGTTTTCCACAGACGACGCCAAACTGTTAAGGCCAAAATTGACCGAGACAGTTGTTAAGTTGACGTAGACTCTTGGTGCTGAGTCGGAGCCTCGTCATCAGATGGGTTGGGACCCTAAGTTGGTAGAACCTGGGTCGAAAGATGGTAGTTGATGATGTGTGATGCTTGATCGACTTTCGAGCAGCAGATGCGTCGATCGCTCGTGGCCAGGAAGCTCGATGACGACAGTCGATGCTGGATGACGATCGTCGATCTGCACCACCGGGACACATTAGGGGTGTCGAATCTGGGTTCCGACCCAAATCCCCTCCGATGCTTAAGTTAGTGTGGAAACTTAAGAAAGAAAGGAAGCTTGGTGTAGCTGAGATCGACCCACGGAGGTTCACCTCCTGACTGGCGGCGCTAGCTCAAATGTATAAGAAATATCAGCTGAAAAAGTAGAGTTCTATGTTTTAGACCTCGTACCTTGGAATTGGAACCCATTTACCTTCACCCTTTGGTCTATTTATAGGTTAGTTACCCTTTGATTGTGTGTAACCGTCCCTCATTGTTCGGACACGATCTTCTCCGGGATCCGAGATAACGGCTGACCATTTACTCGGCCCCATTAACTTTCACCTGAATGTTAGCGACAGTCCAACGGTCGGATGACCCATTCGTCTGACTCGGCGGTACCCTGCTATGAGCGGGGTATCGAGTTGCGGACGCCAAATGGTCAGGTAGTCGGATACTCCAGCTGGATTCGTATCCATGCACTAACACCGACCGAGCGAATGCACCGCTACCCGATCTCAGAGAACGCACGTGTCTCACGACCACGTCGGCCTCCGACCCTCGACAATACCAAACTGTGATGAGAAAACACTCCAAAACACAACTTTGATTGGCCCTGGTGTGCTGGACCAGGAAGGAATGCATGTATCCATTGCCGGAACCATCAATCAAAAGGGAACGGCATCATCACTATAAAGATACAGCGGACCCCACTCACACGTATATTGTTTGCAATACACTATATCTACTCGTATTTTGTGTTGCAACACTGTTGATTATGAACAAAATCTACTGATGCTTTTATGACAGTAGGGATGAGTGTTCATGCAGACATTAACCAATAATGATGGACAAGTGTCTATGCAACAGCATTTCCAAAATCTACTCGGATCTGTTAATCCGATACTTTTCCCACCCGACCCGTTCTCACCCGACTCTCATGATCCCCTTCTCTCGTCCGCGGTGGACGCGCCGCGCATCCGCGACAATTAAAAAGCAAGCAAATCCTTTTTCTTGCACATGTGAGAGAGAGGAGCGGTTTTGAGAGGAAGGAGAAGGAGAAGAGAAAGCGGTTTTATATTCAAGTAATGAGCGGTTTCTGGTAATATTCTAACAGAAGAAACAAAAAACGATGGCAAAGAGAAAGCATGTCCTAATTCTCCTTTGCGTCACTGTCTTTGCTCCCATCGTTCTCTACACCGATCGACTCTCTTCTATCCTCTCCACTGCTCCTCCAACATGTTAGTACTTTTTTTTGTCGCCATTTTTCGGTTTTTTTGTTTGAATTTTTGTGTTTTTCAACAGTGATTTCCCTTCTGACGGTGAGTTTTCTTTCTTGTCAAAATTTGATTTTGGCAGCCAATAATGACTTCATTGATGATCTCCCCAATTGGGTAATGCATGAAATCCATCTTCTTCGCATCTTAGTTTTGAGATCTTTTTTTGCTTTTTATGGAATTTTATTGATGCCACATTATTGGTTTAATAATCCAGAGTATTGGCAATAAGCGTGAGAAATTACACGCACTTCATCAGGTAATTTTATTTTGTTTTATTATAATCCAATTGTTGTTGTTGGGATTTGGTCTGACTGTGTAATATGTTATTTGAATAGGAGAGCTCCGGCGCGGTGGAAGAGCCGGTTGGTGTTGTCTATTCCGACAATTCGAGCAGTTCCGTTCAGATCTCGGTCCAATCGATTGATGAATCGTTCAAAGGTCGGATCTTTTTATGTATTGTTTAATTTGATACTAGAGCAGATTTTAACTAGAATCATATTAGAATTTTGGACTTTAGTAATCTGAGATGGTTAAAAGATCTGAATTTTTTTGAATGGGTTTAAAATTGTTTGCAGAATTACCATTTGAGAAACCTAGAGAGCACAAATCCCGTGTGTTGTCGGCCACCGATGAGGGGACTCGATCAGAGGAGCGTGTGATTGAACAAGTGACCGAAATAGAGAAGAATGATGCAGCTGCTGCTCAAGATTCACAAACTGGATCGCAAGAGAATACCGAGACGAAGCTGGTAATTTGACGTCTTGTCTTCATTTTCTCAAATTACAGAAGATGTTGATTTAATTAAAAGTCCCTCTTTGTGTGTTGATAGTCATTGTACATATATTACGTTTGAAGATTTTAAGCATATTGAAAATGACTTGTTAGATTCTGCATGCGCTGGATTCTTGCTCCTATTGACCTGTTTAGATCATCTAATTTATTTTCCCTTAATTTCATGTGTTTGTGTTTGTTTATTTTTCTATCACTATTGTTATCATGTTGCTTTCACGAAAACCTGATCATTGATGATCTTGTGGGCAATCTAGCTGTGTTATAATACAATAATAAAAATAGTAATTGCTTATAGACTTTGAATAACACCTTTCTTCCATTATAATTCTTCTTGTGAGGTTCATAAGATAGTAGTTGAATTATTAAATTTGGGCATGTTATAATATAATTAGGTGTGATTTTGTATGGGGGCAGAAAGTAAGAATCAATTATTAACTAGAACATTATTGTGCCATACCTTCATGATTTTGGTTTGCTTCTTGTGTTGATTTGGATTTGTGTTGCATGAGAGAGGATATTTAAAGAAAATGTTTATTAGTTAGTTCATAGAGTATTTTATACATGTATGGTTCTTATATAACTTTAACTCTCCCGTCTGTGCTTGGAAACCATTTGAATATGATTTACTGGCAAGTCACAGAATGCTGTCTTGGAAATTGTTGTTGTAGCTGATCTTTTTTCCCAATAATTTTCAAGGAGAATAATGTTGAACAACAATCCGAACAAAATCCGCAGAAAGTTGAAGCCAAAAAAGTGCAGACATCTACAAATGGTAGCCAACAGAGCACTCCTGCTATGCCTGATGCTAGAGTGCGACAACTTAGGGATCAGTTGATAAGGGCCAGGGTTTATCTAGGCCTGGGACCACTTCGTAGCAACCCAAACTTTATACGAGAGCTGCGTGCTCGGGTGAGAGATGTTCAACGAGCACTTGGCGATGCAACTAAGGATTCAGAACTGCCAAAAAGGTACTTGCTTTTATCTTCACACTGGATATTACAACTTCCATTTTGACAACAATACAATGTATTCTTTACCATGATTTTTTTGTATATATATTCAAAACATATTTCTGCTGCTCATTTTTGAAATCAAAATACCTTCCGATCGAGGAAGTTCTTTTACGTTAGACCTTTTCATTACTTCAATTTTATATTGTGATATAGAAATAAGACATTCTGTTTTCTGGTTTATTATACTACCTTCTTATGGGCAAAATATCTTTTATATCCTAATTTGTAAATTCCATTCATGAAGGCAAATAAAGTTACCCATTCAAGAATTACTTGTAAATGCTCCCTTTAGCCCAATTAGAATGTTGCTAACTCTGATAACATCAAAATTTTGTTCCATGTAAACCACTCAAGTGCCAATGAGAAACTGAAGTTAATGGAGCAAACTCTGGCAAAGGGAAAACAAATCCAAGATGACTGCTCTACTGTTGTAAAAAAGCTTCGAGCCATGCTTCACTCGTCTGAAGAGCAGTTGAAAGTTCACAAGAAGCAAACTTTGTTTCTAACTCAACTTGCAGCGAAAACCCTCCCTAAAGGTCTCCATTGTCTCCCGTTACGGCTTTCTACGGAGTACTACTCGCTGGATTCCAGCCGACAACAATTTCCACATCAAGAAAAGCTTGAAGACCCTAGTCTATACCACTATGCACTCTTCTCAGATAACATACTAGCAGCATCGGTCGTCGTGAACTCTACTGTGACTCATGCTAAGGTTAGCTAAATATTCTGACTTCAAAATTCTAAGACTATTATTATTTTTAATTTTTTAATATAACATTTCTCTCTTGTTCAGAACCCTGCAAAACACGTTTTCCACATCGTAACTGATAGGCTTAATTATGCTGCCATGAGGATGTGGTTTTTATCAAATCCACCAGGGAAAGCTACCATCCAAGTTCAGAACATTGAAGAGTTTACATGGCTAAATGAGACTTACAGTCCAGTTCTAAAGCAGCTTGGTTCTCAGTCCATGATCGATTACTATTTTAGGACTCATCGTGGAAATGCTGATGCCAATTTGAAGTATCGAAATCCTAAATACTTGTCTATTTTGAATCACCTTCGGTTCTACCTTCCGGAGATTTTCCCTAAGCTGAGCAAAGTGGTGTTTCTAGATGATGATGTTGTGGTGCAGAAGGATCTCACAGGCCTTTGGGATATAAATATGGGAGGAAAGGTCAATGGTGCAGTTGAGACTTGTGGGGAGAGCTTTCACCGATTTGATCGGTATCTTAACTTCTCAAATCCTCTTATAGCAAAAAATTTCGACCCTCATGCTTGTGGGTGGGCATATGGGATGAATGTGTTTGATTTGGATGAATGGAGGAAGCAAAAGATAACAGAGGTCTATCACTCTTGGCAACATCTGGTAAGATACATCGACCACAACTTTAGTACTTGTTCTCCCTTATGGCCTTCTTTTGTGCGTATGGTTCCATGTCATTTTAAGTAAAACTCTCACACCTCCAAAAAATATTTTGTCTTTCTTTACCTTTATATACATTGTTTGACAATATGTTTTCTTGTGATGCACCGGTTAACCAGCTATATAATGGTTTACTTCTAGTGATCAATGCAATGCTTGTTATAATTCTTGTAACAACCATATAATTGACTGCTTTCATTTACATTGCACAATGTACCTACAGTTGGAAGTGCTAATTCTATCTTGTCAAATTATGCTGCAGAATGATTCTAGCTTTTCATTTTGTGGGGAATACTTTTTTTCGTTTGAAAACATGCATCCAAATTCCGAGATTTTAAGAGTACTTGATTAGCATCTTCAAACGACGTCTTCAATTCGGGACTGGGCCTTCATACTATGTATGTTATTAGTTTGACAAAATGTATCGAGTTCAACTCGTGTGTTTTTGGTGGATCGTAGCTGGTGTCTCTTCTCATCATTTTCATTACACCTTTTCGAGTTTAGTAGGTTAGCTACAGAAGACAAGTTAGTACTTAGTAGATAAATCAAATCTGATCAAAATAATTGATCGAAATTGTATAATTCATTCTCAATGTTGATGTTAACTTCAATGGGTCAGATGCCAACTTCCTGAAAACTAGTTAGTAGGGAGAATGCATGTTTACTTATCAGGGTGCATACAGCTTAAGCTCATGGCATCAGTGATCAACTGAAAGTCTGAGCATTATGAATATTGCTTATCTATATATCATGTACATATCATATTGGATAGTGGAAGATCCAAAACCAATGTTCAAACAATGTAAACTGTAGGGGTTACGATATTGCTATTCAGCTTGATTCTCAATTTGGTATCCATACAATGGGCCTAGTGAATTTTGTGTTGTTCATGTATTCAAATTAACTAACATGTTCATTTTATAGCTTAAAATTATTTGAATGAGGTTGGGTCTTCTTGCTTTTTGGGAGCTGTTGGTACTAGTTGCAGCTAATCACTTCTCTCTTGATTACAACTCTGCTTTGCAAACAGCTTGGATACGCAAATGTTGAACTACCATCTTAAGTCACCTTATCGCTACATCTTATTTGAACCTGAGGGTGATATCTTACTTCGGATCAATCTGAAGTGTTAATGTCAACCTTATTTGAATATATTTTTGGAGACTATATGAATATCTGAAGTTTATACCAATACTTAGCAATTTCAGCTGATATCCACCTAATTGCTGTCCAGTAAGCAATTATGTAAGTGGTCGACCACTAACACATGGCAAATGTGCTAGTTTATTAATTTTTAATTTTTATGGAAACCAAATGGCATATATTTTCTTTACTATTATAACTATAACTTCTCCCTTCCCATCAATTAGAATGTGATTTTAATTGGGATGTCTTGAACTGATACCACACCATGTTAATGTTATTTTTAAACTGGTTTTAAAATTCGATTCAATATGATTAATGATAAATGACGTTGTCATCATTATATACACAACTTGACACCTTCAATTTCAATATGATGTTTTTATTAAATGATGATAGTTAACACATGTCATCTTTTCTAATACGTTAATCAAACTACTCTAACTACAATTTTGTGTAAATTGTTGTTTTTTCATGCACATGCCCAACACTCTAGTAAATATATTTATAACAAGAGATAGGAGCCACGTTATCTCATTGTAATTAATGTAACTATGATTGGAATTATTGGAATTATTGTTGTTGTCAGATTATAAACATTTTGGATATTAGATGGATCAGATCACAATACCATTGATCACTAAGGGCCTGATCTTTTGCTGGAAAGTAGAAATGAGAAAGTTTGGAAAGTTTGGAATCCGAGAAGAGAAATATTTGAGTTTTGTGTTCTTTTGGGTTGAAAGTTGTATGGAAAGTGAGGTTGAGAAAGTAAAGTGGGGTCCACTCTCCTTTCTTGTGTTCTTTTAGGTTTGGAAAGTTGGAATGAGAAAGTGGAAAGTTGGTGAGGTGGAGGAGAGATGGAGAGAGAGATGAGAGAGTGTGCCCCACCTACCCCAACTTTTCCTAGCTTTCCCAACAAAAAACATGGATTACAAAAAGTGAATTTGGATTCCAAAAAGCTGTCCACGTCAGCAAACTTTCCAGGAAGTTGAAATGAGCAAAAGAACACGAAATGAGAAAGATGGGTTGGAAAGCTTGTGAATAGTGGATGAATAGTAGCAATTTCTGGATTCCTGACTACTTTCTTTGCAAAAGAACAGCCCCTAAGCTTACACACTGTGCGGATGCCAATATACAGGGAATAAGATACAAAACACTGTAGCTGCATCTTCTGCAGATGTGGATAAGAAGTAGAGTTTGATATTTCATATATCCATTTAGATTCCTAGTGAATGGTTTTATATAGATCTAACTTGCACCGTGTTATGCTTCAAGCTTTACATTGTATTGTCGTTCTATTTATTTTATTTTATTTTATTTATTTATTTTGGGTTTTGTGCGGACTACGGAATATCCTTTGCCTAATCCTGCGACGTTTTGTGCAGAACCACGATAGACTATTGTGGAAGCTGGGAACCCTTCCACCAGGCCTGATAACATTTTGGAAGCGCATGTTCCCTTTAAACCGCTCATGGCATGTGTTGGGGCTTGGTTACAATCCGAACATAAGCAATAAAGATATAGAGCGGGCATCAGTCATTCACTACAATGGCAACATGAAGCCTTGGCTGGAGATTAGCATGCCCAAGTATCGGAATTACTGGTCTAAGTATGTGGACTATGATCAAGTTTTTCTTCGAGAATGCAACATCACTCCCTAGATGGTATTGTAACATCCTTTCCTCCGTTACTATGACACTTTTTTTGGAGTTTGTTTTTGTTCTCCGCTGCTTTCTCAACCTCTTTTAGTTTATTGTGATCAGCTCGATTCTTTGTAACCTAATGTTTATATACGACAATGGCTTTTTCTTCGCTTCAATCTTCTTTTCCCCATCTCTGCGTAAGTAGAGAAATCTTATTGTACACGATTAGAATCAGAGTTCAGGCTTCAAAACCTTATAGTGTAGGGTGACATCTCAATTTTATTTAACAATTATGTTACTAAGCAATTATTTTTGGCAGCTGTCTTCTCATGCCCCTTCTCCATTCTTCATGTAATGTAGCTTGGCACATGGATATCTTGTGATTCCTTTTAATTTATTGAATTGCTTGAGAAAACTAACCGGAAAATATGAGCATCGATGTTCTTTAGTCATTTTCGAGCCAAGTCAGAAAATTACACTATTGCCAGAAGTGAACTCTTTTTGGAGGTTGACGAAATTTTTGCTTACCCTTTGCTTGTTGCAAAGGTTGCAATCTTTCGGTTTACTGTGGGAGTGAAAAAAAGGGGCATGCTTGCTTTTGTTGATATAATGATGTGCTTGAAGTCATTCACAAGTTTCTTTAGATTCATCTATTCCTATTTTTTTTGTTCATTGTTCATTTTTTTTTCTGGCATTGTAGACTTCATGAAGTATCTCGAAAGAGGAAGATGTATAATTTTTTTAAAATATATGTTTTCACTCTAGTTTTTCAACTGGAGCAGTTGTTTGTGTTTGAATCAAATTGCTTTTGCTGGAAGAAGCAGCCATCAAAAGAATGCTGGGTTGTTGAGAAAAGAATGGCTTCCCAGAACCTGGTCATAAAATATTGTCTGATAGATGCAGGATATGATATTCAAATCTTGTAGAGCAATGTGATTGTAGCTTGGGATGCAAGGGTGATGCTTAATTATTGTGTGAGTGATTGATGGAATAAGATGTCAACTGCATGGCTTGCATTGGTCTTTACCTTTGTCATCTTCTTGCTTTAAGTTCAAAATATCAACGTCTTCCCTCATGGACAGCTCTCACACACTGCTGGGGCCCCCCACATGTGTGATTTTGTTGCGGTGGTTGTGTACATGCATTATGTTTGCTGGGAAGGGTCAGTTGTTTGCTAGCTGTCCACATGCTATCGTCCTCAATGTCAATGAGCTCTCCATCAATTTGAGCGTGGAAACATGCTGGATGCCGAAATTAACGCAGGGGAAACTCTCCCAACTTGTACTCTCCTGTTGGGGCCTGTTGTTTTGCTTGAAAGTGGAAGCTGGGAAAGTTGGAGAGTCGTGGAATCTGAGGAGAGAGAAAATGGAGTTTTGTTTTCTTTTGGGTGGAAAGTTGTATGGAAAGTGGGGTTGAGAAAGTAAAGTGGGGTCCACCCAACTTTTTTGTGTTTTTTTGGTTGAAGAAAGTTGGATTAAGAAAGTGAGATTGTGGAGTGTGGTGTTATTAGATACGGTTATCCCCAAAAAATTTAATTTGTGAAATAAACCAAAGAATCTCATTTATTAGGTGAGTATAGGGGAGGTGAACACAAGACAATGTGACCCACAAGCATAGAGGAATCCAGCATATTCCGTTTGATTCACGAAGAAAACGAAATGACCCGCAGAATCCCAAAGCCCCCCTCCACGTCAGCTTTCCACTCACCTTTCCCATTCTCGCAAAAGAACATAACTTAGAGAAAGTTGGATAGAAACGTGGGTGTGAACAGTGGAATTTGCCCCCCAGAACATGCCCCATACCAACGCATAATATACTTTGCTTTTAGAAACGTGGGTGTGAACAGTGGAATTTGCCCCCCACTTTCCACCACTTTCCAAGCAAAAGAACATGCCCCATACCACGCACGCATAATATACTTTGTCTTCTTTTATGAACTCCATCATTGATTATTTTCGTACTTTCACATCTTGCGTTTTTCATCTTAATTGGAATGAATGTTGACTTTAACAAAATTTGCAAGTTTAGCCATTTATCAACATCTATATACCATGGATGATAAAAATTCCAAAAATCACGTGAATCCAATATCAAATGACCACCGATCCGATTGTTGCAAATTCATCGGTTTCATAACAATAAAACCTTTTGTAACAGATGACAATATTGTTATGAATGAGGGAGGCCTTTGGCCTCCCCTCCTTCATTACCCATTCATTAGGCCCCCATTACTTAGAGTAATGGGGACCCTTGGTCTCCTAGAGGCTTTTGGCCTCCCCACTATGAGATATATAAATAGAGCACCATGGCTCTTAGCTATGGGGACTTATTCTTTTGCTAAGAAATCTTGTCTCTTTCTCTCTTGAGTCCTATTACTCTCTAACACGTTATCAGCACGTGTTCTTCCTTGAGCAAGAATCCAAGCCTAAAATCCCCACCAAATTGATCCCCTACGCGCAAGGAATCTTTGGTTGCTGCGGCGATTCGTTGGAGCGTTGCGGCATTCCGGAAGCGTTCGGAAGCTCGGATCTTTATTTCTACGGATCTTTTCTACGGTCGTCCCTAGATCATCGATCTAGAGGTATACGTCTTATTCCCGTAGATTACAACGGACTATACATAAAAATTTTTACCATGTTTGCATACAAGTAAAAATTAAAATAATAGAAAGAAAAATTTGTTATCAATCACATTTATATCGAAATGATGATCAGACTATATCGAAATGAAGTTCCAACTCTGGAATAAATTTTTCTTGTGACTGGACTATATCCGATTAAAATAATTTCTTGTATGCGAAGAGAGATTAACTGTAGAATCTGATATAGTCCATATAGTCCTATCACTTTGTGCCTATCACTTTACATGAATTCTCGTTACTCTGGATATAGTCCCGTCACTTTACAACATTTGGAGATCATGTATAACATTACAGAAAATATGTAAATTGTTAGATATTGATTAAAGAAAGATTAATACGAAGAAGTGCACTAGGTGTTCAACAAAATATGTGTGCATTGCATAACAGTTCAAAGCAAACTTTCATCTCTTAGCTCTCTATGGATTTCTAGTTAACCAAACTGTTTCCCTGGAATTTTCCCAATGTTTGCTACACCTTTCCCGCATGATTAACACATTTTCTTAGTGACTGCCATACGTGGCCTCATAGCTTCACAAAAGTGACATCATATTGGGTGTAGGGACTCAAGAAGCCCAATAACCACAGGTCAAAAGTGCCTCACCTTCCAATGGGAACACATACATCAATGAAACCTCTTGTTTTTAGTGAGATTAGGGGTTTTCACAAAATAAACCCTATGGGCCATTGGGTTATAATTTCAGTGAGTTGGGCTTCATGCCCATACAATTACAAATTTATTTTTTTAACATCTAAAACTCTAATTTGGCCCGAAGCCAAAATTTAGAGGCAAATGATTATGCGTAACTGCGGAATGGGCCACAAGCCCATATAATTAAAACTATTTTTTGGCCCGAAGCCACAAAATAATTTATAAATTCGGCATTTGAAATATGAGAAATATTTATATTTTTTATAACGGGATATAAAATTGGCATATTTAAACTCAGAGAAAACTTTGTAAAAACACAATTAGTTTATATAGTCCATGTTGAAAAATTTATTTAAACATCGCTCTTGCAAATTATTATCTATGGTTTACTAGGATTCTATTTTTTCAAAATATAACTACCTTAAAGATCCTGAGACCGCTCTGCCGTTAGTCAACTAACCTAACGGTGTATGACGTTTCCACGTGGTCTACGAGATAATTATATTTTCTAGTTTCCTTTACCATATGTTATGCTTGAGATATATGCGTGGTTGTTTATTTTTATGCCTGTAGCATATTTAGAACTGCGTGAATGTTTAAATCAGTAAAAATGTGTTTTTCGGGATCGGCCATTGTATATCTATTTACTTTCCTTGCACTTTTATTTTCTTTTGAGAGAATTTGTAAGTGAGGAAATTTGTATTTTAAAGCCAAAGCTCGATGCAACAGCACATAGAATTGATGAAAACTCCTTCAATGGATCATGATGTCGGTCAATGTGCTTGGCTAAGTTTGCTGGACCAACCTAGCTTGACTGGGTAACAAGTGGTCCTGGCTTAGTCAATTCCCTGGCCGCGTCCGCTGGACCGCAAGGAGTCGATTCATGACTGTGTAAGCCAAAGCTCGATGCAACAGCATATGAAGACGGAGATATAGGGACCCAGTTCAGTTTGGGTTTCCGCAGTTGTATTTTTCTTTCCTTTTATGGACTGTAAACGAACTTTGGACTGTTTATTTTTGGGTATCTGGCCGATCCCCGCATTTTTACTTGTTTATTTCTTTATGCATGAATTTTTAATTTTAATTAATTCATGCTCATTTTAAATTGCGTAGATAAATGGCAAAATTGGCAAGCGTCGATTTCGAAGTCCTTGACTCTGCAGGGACAAATTACCTGAGTTGGCGAGTGGACCTGAAGTTCCACTTGCGTTCGATGGCCCTCCTTGGGTCCATTTTGGCTCCTTCCTCGGCCCCCGCAGCGGCCGAAGCTTCTGCTACAACTAGCAGCAGCCCTACAACCACTGTATCCGATGTAGATAAGGCGAAAGCCATAATCTACATTAGGAAACATATAGATCGGACCTTAAAGGCCGAATACTTAATGGTTGAGGATCCAAAGGACCTGTGGACAGCGCTGGAAGCTCGGTATAAACATCAAATTGATGTTATATTACCGCGTGCCAGTTATGAATGGGAAAACCTCAGACTTCAGGACTATAAGTCCGTCGCTGAGTACAATTCTGCACTTCATAACATCACCTCACGTCTGAAGTTGTGCGGTGAAGAAGTGACAGAACAACGCATGTTGGAAAAGACATTTACCTCGTTCCACGAGAAAGATGCAATCCTCATGCAGCAGTATCGTGAACGCAATTTCACGAAATTTTCCGATCTGATCTCATGCCTTCTTAGGGCAGAGCAGAATCGAGACTTACTGCTTGCAACTCATAACTTACGTCCAGCTGGCACTGCCCCTATCCCTGAAGCCCATCACGTTTCTCCCCAGAAGTGGAAAAACAAGAGGAAGGCTAAAAACACTAAAGGGAAAGCTATAATGAAGCAACCAAGAGGTGCAGCTCCCCAGACAAACAAAAACAATAAGGGAAAAAGAAATTTCACTTGGAAGCGAAAGAACACCGAGCAAGTGTCACTTCCAAAGAAGAACTGGGAGGATAAATGCCATAGATGCGGCATGACTGGCCATTGGTCCAGAAACTGCCGCACTCCTCGCCACCTCCAGGATCTATACCAGGCGAGCCAGAAGTCTCTACCTGAAACAAACTTGGCGGCTGTTCAGCCACCAACAATGTTTACTGCAAATGACTTCGAGAACGACGACCTTCTCGATTGAGCACCATCGTTTATCTATGCTTTTTAGAATTAAATGTATCTTCATCTTTTATTTGCTTAAGTACGAACTTTTATTTTCGAATGAATGTTTACATTTTCGCTCAAATAAAATTTCGTTTTTGCTTATATAGATGATGTCTGAGTGCCTAGTGGACAGTGCCTCAACGCACACAATCCTTCGCGATCATTGCTATTTTAATAGCGTAAATAAATATGACGGTCCTGTTATCACAATTTCAGGACTGTCCCAAATAATCGAAGGATCTGGTGAAGCAATTATATTGCTCCCAAATAACACAAGACTTCAAATAAAAAATGCATTATTCTCTCCTAAATCAAATAGGAATCTCGTAAGTTTCAAAGATTTCCGTTTAAACGGATATCACTTAGAAACCAGAGATGAAAATACAGTTGAATATCTGTATGTAACTCGTCAGAAAGATGACCGGAAGATCATCTGCGAACGATTCAAGGGACTCCCGTCGGGTCTCTACCAAACATACATTCAACCAATAGAAGCCAATATGACTGAGCACCAGACGTGCCAATCCTTGCCAGAGTTCGAACTCTGGCACAATAGACTTGGTCACCCTGGAACAACAATGATGCGACGCATCATCTCTGAATCCCGTGGACACAAATTGAAGAACCTGAAGATTCTTCAAAAGGGTGAATTTCCATGTCTCCCTTGTTTCAAGGGAAAACTTATAACGAGACCATCCCTCCTGAAAGTGGGATTAGAGTCTCCTGGCTTCCTTGAGAGAATTCATGGTGACATTTGCGGGCCTATTCACCCCTCAAGTGGCCCATTTCGGTACTTCATGGTACTGATTGATGCATCAACCAAATGGTCTTATGTGTGCCTCTTGTCCACCCGCAACCTAGCTTTTCCAAAGCTATTGGCACAAATAATAAGGTTGCGTGCTCATTTCCCCGATAACCAAATCAAGAAACTACGTCTTGATAATGCGGGAGAATTTACTTCACAAGTCTTCGAAGACTATTGCCGGGCAACGGGTATTGAAGTTGAACATCCTGTAGCACATGTTCACACCCAAAACGGATTAGCTGAGTCCCTTATAAAGAGACTCCAATGGATTGCACGTCCATTGCTTATGCAATCCCAGTTGCCTGTGGATGCTTGGGGGCATGCTATTTTACATGCCGCATCACTTATTAGGATAAGACCCTCTGGAGGTCACACTTTATCCCCGATGCAACTAGCATACGGCGCACCTCCGGATATCTCTCATTTGAGAGTGTTTGGTTGTGCGGTATATGTCCCAATAGCACCACCGCAGAGGACCAAAATGGGTCCTCAGCGTCGTCTAGGTATATATATTGGGTTTGATTCGCCATCTATTATCAGATACCTTGAACCCCTGGCGGGTGACGCATTCAAGGCACGTTTTGCAGACTGTGAATTTAATGAGAAATTTTTTCCAAAACTGGGCACACAGTCTAAGAAGCCAGAAGCTTCTGAGACCATTAGTTGGGACCGGAAGTCTTTGTCCCTATATGATCCGCGTACTAATCTGTGTGAAGATGAGATCCTGAAGATCCTTCACATCCAGAATACAGTACATCTTTTACCGGATAAATTCACGGACAACCAGAAGATTGTCCGTTCACACGTCCCTGCTGCCAATACGCCAGCTAGGATTGACATCCCCATAGATGGATGCAGCCCACCGGCAGCAGAATTGGTTGTACCTCAAATGAAAAGAGGACGCCCACCAGGTTCAAAAGATAAAGTTCCTCGAAAGAGGAAGACTCCTGGCGATACTAAGATTATCCCTCCACAGGATGCTGAGCTCAGACCAGCTACTTCTCCCCTCCTGATTTCCCCAGCAGAGGAAACAATAGGAGAAACATCATTAAATTTTGTACGTACTGGAGAAGTACTGGACAGAAATAGCATAGTCGTCGACGACGATTTTGCGTTCGATATTGCCGTTCACGTCACTGAATTTGACGATGACGTCGAACCACGATCTCTAGCGGAATGTAAACGCAGAGATGATTGGCCAAAGTGGGACGAGGCAATAAGAGTAGAGCTGGACTCACTCTTGAAACGCAAAGTCTTTGGACCAGTAGTCCAAACACCAGTAGGTGTAAAACCTGTGGGATATAAGTGGGTTTTCATAAGAAAAAGAGATGAAAATAATGTGATCGTTCGCTATAAGGCACGCCTTGTAGCCCAGGGATTTTCCCAAAGACCGGGGATTGATTACGAAGATACGTATTCCCCGGTCATGGATTCGATCACCTTCCGATTTTTAATCAGCCTAACTTCTCTGGAAAGCCTAGAAATGCAGCTCATGGACGTTGTGACTGCATATCTATATGGCGATATAGATAAAAATATCTATATGAGACTTCCTGATGGGTTTAATCTACCCCCAGAGATGAAAGAGATACCTCGGGACGTATTCTCTGTAAGGCTACATAGATCATTATATGGTCTAAAACAATCGGGCAAGATGTGGTATAACAGACTAAGTGATTTTCTTGCACAGCAAGGATTCACGAATAACGAAGTCTGCCCGTGTATCTTTATCAAAAGAACGGGAACAGGATTTGTCATCATAGCTGTATATGTAGATGACTTAAATCTCATAGGATCTCCTGCAGAGATCAAAGAGATATCTGAAAGCCTTAAACATACTTTTGAAATGAAAGACCTAGGCAAAACAAAGTATTGTCTTGGCTTACAGATAGAACACCTAAGAGGTGGAATCCTATTACACCAATCTAATTATACAAAGAAACTTCTACGCAAGTTTCATATGGATAAATGTCATCCTTTAGGTACTCCTATGGTCGTAAGATCACTAGATGTACATAAGGACCCCTTCCGGCCACTGGAAGAGGGGGAGGAGATATTGGGTCCTGAAGTACCCTACCTCAGTGCCATTGGAGCACTTCTATATCTGGCTAACTGTACACGTCCCGATATAGCGTTTACAGTTAATCTACTAGCCAGACACAGTGCTGCGCCCACAAAGCGCCACTGGAACGGAGTAAAGCATCTTCTGCGATACCTTCAGGGTTCCATTGATCTTGGACTTTACTACCAGAGAGGTGCCTCCCCCAAATTGTTTGGTTATGCTGATGCAGGTTATCTCTCTGATCCGCACACGGCAAAATCTCAAACAGGTTTTGTATTTACCTACAGAGGTACTGCTATCTCTTGGAGATCGGTAAAACAAACCACTACTGCTACATCTTCCAACCATGCAGAGCTCATCGCGATCCATGAGGCGAGCAGAGAATGTTTTTGGCTACGCTCCGTCGTCCAACACATCCTCCAATCCACTGGCCTGAAGACCAGTGATCTGGAGCCTACTGCCCTATTCGAAGACAACGCCGCATGCATTGCTCAGCTTCAGAAGGGCTACATCAAAGGCGACAGGACAAAACACATTTCTCCCAAGTTTTTCTGGACGCACGAGCAGAAGAACGACAAGCAGATTGAAGTTCGACAGATCCAGTCATGCAACAACTTAGCTGATCTTTTTACTAAGGCATTGCCTAAATGTACTTTTGTAAAGCTTGTAAAGAACATTGGTATGCGACAGTTGAAAGACCTGCAAGCCTGAAGCTTGTACGGATCAGGGGGAGTAACATGTGGGTTGCACTCTTTTTCCTTAAGCTGTTGGGTTTTCCCACTGGGTTTTCCACAGCTAAGGTTTTAACGAGGCAAACACACTTACTCTGGATCCAGAAGTATCCACCCCTTGCCTCAGTAGCTGAGACCGGAGTGATGAATGTGTAAGGGGGAGTGTTATGAATGAGGGAGGCCTTTGGCCTCCCCTCCTTCATTACCCATTCATTAGGCCCCCATTACTTAGAGTAATGGGGACCCTTGGTCTCCTAGAGGCTTTTGGCCTCCCCACTATGAGATATATAAATAGAGCACCATGGCTCTTAGCTATGGGGACTTATTCTTTTGCTAAGAAATCTTGTCTCTTTCTCTCTTGAGTCCTGTTACTCTCTAACAAATACAACTTTTTGCAATTTTAGTCATTTTAAATGTTGGGCATTCCTTATATGGGTCTGTACGTGCCTTCTGCTTAGTTAGGCTCAGGGGTCTCTGGCTTGGTTGGGCCGATGACCCTTCTGTTCAGTTGGGTTTGTAGGCCTCTGTTGGTGGTATACTACCAACGCGTATGTTAGTATTTTTTTATCTCTGACTTAGTTGGGTTTGTATACTCCTAAATTAAATAGAATAAAAAAATCTTCAATTAAAATGAAACTCAAAGACCTAAAATATATATAAACGAGACACAAATAAAATAAATATAAAATGACTTAAAAACACAAAATTTTAAATGCAAACTTTGAATAGACCTGGGTTTCTTCCCAATTTTAGCTGGCGCATACTATAACAGCTGAATATTTAAACCATGATGCTAAGTTTATAAATTTTTATTCACATTCGCCAAGTTATAAAGGGTTGCTACTACTATTTTGGTGCGATTGGGTTGCGGCGAAGGGGGACGAGTGGTGCGGCGAATGAGGACGAGATCTCAATTGGTAATGGTCTAATGAGAAAAATCACGTTATTAAATGAGAGAGCGATTTTCGGTCCCTCATTTGGCAAGGTTTAACAGGAAATGATGCGATTGGGCTGCACGACGAATGTGGGCGAGATCTCAATTGGTAATGTTTTAATGTGGGAAATCATGACATTAAATGAAAGAGTGATTTTAGGCCCATCATTTGGCAAGGGTTTAATGTGAGAAAAATATTAGGACACTCTTTTGATAATAGTTTAAGTCTCGAAGGGTAATTTAGTCATTTTGGCTAATTGCCTAATTAGGCGAAGTCTTATCATAAATAAGAGGGCAATGATGATTTAGGCTTTAGTCTCGAAGTTAAAGCTAGGAGAGCGGCCTTCTTTTCTAAAGAGGTAAACCATCTTGTATTTTCTTTTCCCCAAATAAATAAAAATTCCACCTTTTCATCTTTTTCACCCAATTTTCATTGAGATCGTATCATATTTGCATATGTAGACTTAATGATACTGTAGTGTGCACATGCTAGCAAACCAAACCTTTTCCCATTTTAATCATCTCAATTAAATGATGAAGAAAATATGGAACTCTAGGGACGGGACTCATCTTTGATGATAGTTTGGCTTATAAATACCCCCAACCAAAAATTCCCAAATTTCATACATTTCGCACTAAAAGAGCATTTGTGTGTGCAGGATGTCTAGGGTCTTGAAAACTATTGGTTGCAACCCAGAAGGATGCGTTGCAATGTTGCAGGGCTCACAAGCCTGGCTGCTGGCGCTCTGCACCCTTCTGCTATCTCTTTGGGCGATTTCTCTTGTCTTTTTTGCCTGCGGCGACGGCTCGAAAGCGGCCAGTCCTCGGGCACTTCGCAATGACAGTAACACGCCTCCTGGGTCCGGCACTGGAGTCGGTAGGAAAGCCGGTCCTTCTGGTGGCGGCTCCAGTACTGCTGCGCACACAAAGAATGGCAAGTCTCGTTGCTCCGGCAGTGGAGTCGGTAGGGCTTCAGGCTCTTATGTTGACACGGCCACTACTATGTACATCATGAATACGGCAGCTATGGTTGATGCGGCAAGTGCTGGTGCTTCCGTTGGTGGTGGGGGTTCTGCTTGCTGTGGCGGCAGCAGTGGTGGAGGAGGAGGTGGCGGGGGCTGTGGGGGTGGCAGCAGTGGAGGAGGAGGTGGTGGCGGGGGATGTGGGGGTGGAGGGTGTTAGAAATATGCCTGCTCGTTTATGCTGGTTTCTGGTATTGTGGGGATCTTATTCTGTTCAGTTTCCTTCCAGTGTAACAGAAGTAACTAATTAATATATTGTCATGAACGAACTTATCTGAACTGTTTTACTTGCTAGTTCTTGGATCTAGTTTGCAAGATGAATCATTAATGGATTGATCAAATACTGAATTCATTGCTCGGGGCTTGGTGTACAGAATTGTCTATTCATTCATATTCATTCATCTGTTAACATTTTTTTGCCAGAATGATGGTTTTTGTGAGTTGGAAACTTGACCTTTTCTGGTTCCCACCCAAAATCGTTTGGATTGAAAATAACAAAACAGATGAAAAAAAAAACAATGCAAATTAACTAGTAGATTTGGTACATTGAATAATGACGTTTATGTAAGCATCATACTTAATGTTCAAAATTTAAATAAAAGGAAACTCCAAGTACAAATGAACCCAAATTGTGGCATTGTAGACTTGGTCGTATTGGTGAGAAAATACTTGGTACGTTTGCATAATTGCATAATGAAGGTGTCAGAAAATATGCTAGTGTTTCTAAGTAATTTAAAACAACAACAAAAGACTTGGAAAATCTCAAACAAAATGCTCACCTTTACGCGGATATTCTTAAGCGATATTTGTGGATCCAAAAATTTTTCGATGAATTCATTAACTAGCACGATAGAAGTTTTCCTTCATGGTGTTTTTTTGGCCCACCGGGCCGGCCCGGCCCGGGCCCGGCCATGGCCGGGCCGGGCCAATATCAAGTCTCTGTTGATATGGGTACGGTTAACGCAAAGGAATAGGATTAGTCAAGTAGAAAAATTCTACAGTTCATCAATACTCGTTGTAAATAAGAAATGCATGTGAAGCGGGGGTTACGTGTGAGAAGCATGCTCATCATCTATATTAGACGCAGCGAATTGGAGTGCGAGACGTTTGACGATGTAGAACACCGGGTATAAGATTTTTGATCGTTTATCCAAAAAGAGCCATTGACCCTGAGTTTTCCTTGATGACACATCCCTTCATGATTCACGAGCCCTCTAAGAACTCGAACCGGCTACCATGCTTTGCTAGAGCGAGAGAGGATGAGAAGGAAAAACTTTATTTTTAGAGCGAGAGATTCTCTCACAAAGAGTTCGAATTTCTCCGCTCAAGAGATCTTGAATGCTAGATCTTTGATCTCTCTTGTTGTGATTTCTTGGAGTGTTAAGAGGAGTGGGGAGAACCCTTTACATAGTGCTAGGGGTCATCCAAATCCAAGTCGCATTCGGAATTCGAGTTGGATCCCAACTCTATCCCTAAACGTGAAATTAGAAGAAAGCATGTTCATTAGGTTTTGATTAGAATTCTAGATTTGAGTCCAAGTCATATCATAAAATAAGGTGAGTTTGTTAGTGTCAAACTCGAAGAATTTGGTTTGGTTTTCGATCCAACTTTTGGATCAAAACCGCACCAAAACTGCAAACCCTATTCTGTATTGTCATATGTTAGTCAACTACCGAGACTATTTTGGTCAATAAATGGTCGAACAAAAGAATTTTTCACATCATGTGTCAGTTATTCGACTAATAACTTAGTCATTAGTCCACTAATCTGCACTGGTCGACTAATGACTATTCATTAGTCGTCAAATCTGATGTTGAAGTCTATTTTAGGAGTTATTGCCAATCTTCTTTAGCTGAAATATTCGTAACTCTTTACGATCATTTCTTACACGTATTTGTAACTCTTTTTTACGTGTTTATTTCCTCTTGAATAAGTTGATCACAACTCTTTGTGATCGGTCCTGTATATCACATATACATAAAGTTTCTTTTTTCATTTTTTCGTAACGAGCCATCATCGACGTGAGACTCTAAAAGTTTGATCCTACTCCCGAAATGACTTGACCGCATCGTGTTATAGGTACAAGAACGGCACTAGTTTTGCATGAAGACCACTCGTTATGGAATCATCATTAGCTTGTTAGTGTGAGTTTAAAATCTCATCCGACCAAATCTGGGCCTATCAGTGACATCTACTGTGTAGTCTGGTCCCTTTGTCAAAACTATGTCGCGAGGTGTCTATAATATGAAAGCTGCTAAATCCCAATAACACCTCAAATCTTTGAGTCATATGTGATCTCATAGTTTTAGGTTAGATGAAACTTGTTACTCTTAACAAGTTTATCCATTCTAATCTGGTCATGGATTTACTATCGATCCATTGACTCCATGTGACACTAACCCCACATACCAGAGGAAATGAATCCCATCTAGAGGGCCACTCCCTTTGCATGCTTCAGACTATACCCATCGAATACCTATGTACCGGGCACAATGCCAACGTTCGGTAAAAACTAAAGTATAGCCTTTCACGTGTAAGGTTCTTTATCACATATCTGGTTGTAAGGACTATATTGCACCAACTGTCACTTAAGAACTTCTATTGACAGTCAATGTATGATTACCGTATAGAAGCATCTCAACGAGTTATTCTGTGAACTTTTTCTCTAACAAGCACATGTGTGTTGTCTCATGATGTCTCCACATCGAGTAGCTATGAGACCAACCACTATCATCACCATGATAGAGATCAATACATACTAGTTTATCTAGAATATCAATTTGCCTCACAGATATCCAACGACTTTGCACATGCAATCTCAACACAACAATATGCATACTTAGTAGTATAAAATGATCATATAGATAAAGAATCACTAAATAAAATATTATTATTTCAAACAAGATGTTTTTATAATTACAATAATTGTCTGAAGGGCATACTTTTCCCAATAGAAAGATCCTTGGATCCTTTTGATTTTGAATTATTTGCAACTTGCAAGTCATGTCTCAAAGGTAAAATAGCTAAAACACTCTCTATAGGACAAGTGGAAAGCATTAATGAACTTTTGGGACTCGTACATACTAATTTATGGCCTAATGTCTACACAAGCAAAAGGTGGATACTCCTACTACATTACTTTTGCTGATGACTTTTCAAGGTTTGGTTGTGTTCTTGATGAAATACAAGTCTGAGGCCTTTGAGAAATTCATAAAGTATAAGAATGAAAAAGAGAGCCAAACAAAAAAGTTTTAAAATTCTTTGATTGGATCAACAAAAAGAACACTAAAGTATAGACTCCTTGCTTATCTAAAAGATAATGAGATTCTCTCTCAGATTACTCTTCCTTACTCACCACAACATAATGGTGTGTCAAAGAGAAGTAATCACACCCTATAATTAGATATGATGTGTAATGAGTGATAGTGAGTTACACCTTTCATTCTTGGGCTATATTACATGCTTAACATGGTTTTGTCTAAGGCCATGCCTACAACTGTATATAAAATATGGAAAGACAAGAAACCCAATCTTAAGTTTGTTAAAGTATGTAGGTGCGCTGCATACATGAAAAGGTACAATACAAATAACCTGTAGGCAAGATCCATGATGTGCAAGGCTATGGGATATCCAACGAACTCTTAAGGATATCTATTTTATTAACCTAAGAAATAAAAGAGTATTGTCTCTCTATATGCCACTTTTTGGAGAGGAAAACTCTTGATTAAGAGGTGACTGGTAGTATGGTAGAACTAGTATAAGTTCCATAACACAAACTATAAAGGATCAAGAGATAGAATTAGACACCATAGCTCTGATTAACAACTCTCAACCACTTAGGAGATCTTGTAGGAACCTTAGCCACTTGAGATATAGTATGGTTTTCTCATAGATCGATGAAGGAGCTGAAGATATCATCATGGTTAATGATGACAATACTAGTTTCCAGAAAGCCCTTCAAGTGGTAACTTTAGGAAATAACTAAATGCAATGAAATCTAAAATGAAATCCATGTGCTCCAACAAAGTTTGGACTTTAGAGGAAGTTCTCGAAGGGGTAAAACTCATTAAGAGCAAGTGGATCTCTATGTCAAAATTGGATTGTGACCCATGATGTTGTTTTCATCTATGCAATGCGGTCATTGATTGTTAAGGGCTTAGACTAGCGATTCAATTTTTTATGTGATATTCGTGCACTAAGTATGCACACATGTCAAACTTGAAATATTGATATAGATGAAAAAGTGGAGACCTACAAGGCAAGGTTGGTGACAAAAGGATATTGTTAAGGACTTAATTTAGACTATGATGAAACTTTTTACAGGTAGTCAAGCGTAAATCCATTCAGATATTGCTTGCTATAATAGCTTTTTAAGACTATGAGATTTGGCAGATGGATGTAAAGACCGCTTTTTTAAAGGGTGATTTAGAAGAGTGCGTATACACGTCTCAGCCAGTGGGTTTCAAAGTTAGTGAGAGCAGGGAAAGACATGCAGACAACTGACTTCCATTTATGGATAAAGCAAAAATCTAGAAGTTGGAACATCCATTTTGATAAGACAGTCAAAAGGTTTAGCTTCAACAAAAATATGGATGAACCATGCATATATAAGAAGGTCAGTAGGAGCACCGTTACATTTATCGTATTGTACATAAATGATATACATTTGATTGGTAACTACATAGCGATGTTGCAATCAATCAAAGTATTATAGTAACAAAACTTCTCCATGAAGAATTAAGAGAAACATCCTATATATTTGGTATAAAAATATGTAGATATATATCAAATATGATGCTGAGATTGTCTCAGTCTAGATACATAGAGACCATGTTAAAATGTTTTGACATAGAAAACTCCAAGTGAGATAATGTACTCGCTTGTCATGGAATAACTTTCTCTAAGGATATGTTTCCCAAGACTGAGGAGGAGAAAGTACACAAGTGCAAGACCCTTACGCTTTAGCTGTAGGATCTATCATGTATTCCATGTTAATAAATACTCTACCTAATATGTCGTCAGTCGATATAAATCAAATCTTAGGAAGAAGAATTAGATTACTATAAAGAGCATATGTAAATACGTGAGAAGGACTAAAGATATGTTCTTAGTTGATGGTGGAAGTATTAATCTCTTAATGAATCGATTCATGGATTTTAATTTTTAAAGTGACATGGATGACAATATATTAGTGTTTGCAAATGTTTTAATCTGAATGGAGAGGTAATGAATTGGAAGAGTTCTAAGTTGGACACTATGACAGACTCTACGATGTCAGCAAAGTACATCGTAGTAAATGACGTGGCATAAGAGGCATTTTGAATGAAAAGTCCAAATATATCTGAGGATACTTTATGGGCAAACATGAAATTCAAGATTTCTATGATATAGAACTTTGTAAAGGTATTATAAATGATAGCATATCAGGTCCACTCAAAAGGCACTTCCAACAAATTGTCTAGAAATTTTAGTAGATAAGAACCGAACTAACCTGACCCGGACCAACTCGAACTGAAACGAACCTCCTCGAACCGAACCGAATCGAATCGAACCGAACAAATCGAACAGAACCTAACAGAACTAATTCGAAAAGACCCGAACCCACCCGAACCGACCCGACATGAACCTAACCTAACCAACCGAACCGAACCGAACCAAATCGACCGAACCGAACGGAACCAAATCGACCCGACCTTGAACCGAACATATCCAAACCGAACCCACCCGAACCAGCCCGAACCGAACCGAACCCGCTCGAACTGAACCGACCCGAACAACTAGAACTCGAATTGAACCATACCGAACCGAACCGAACTGAACCGAAATGACCGACCGGAACCGAACCAACCGGACCTAAACCCACCCGAACCGAACCGAACCGAACCGAACCCTTCCGAACCGAACCGAACCGAACCAACCCGAACCAAACCCACCCGAATCGGCCCGAACCGGCCCGGCCCAAACCCACCTGACCGGGCCCGAACCGACCCGGCCCAAACCGAACTGACTAGAACTGAACCGAACCGACCCAAACCGAACCGAACCGACCCGACCCGAACCAACCCGACCCCAAACCCACTGGAACAGAACAGAACCGAACCGAACCGAACCGAACCGAACCGAACCGAACCGAACCGAATTGAACCGAACCGAACCGAACCGAACCGAACCGAACCGAACCGAACCGAATTGACTAGAACCGAGAATTGACTAGAACCGACCCAAACCGAACCGAACCGAACCGGCCCGAACCAACCCGACCCCAAACCCACTGGAACAGAACCGAACCGAACCGAATCGAACCAACCGAATTGAAGCGAACCGAACCGAACCGAACCGCACCCGCTCCAACCGAACCCACTTGAACCGAACCGAACCGAACCGAACCCGGACCGAACCGAACCGACCCAAACCAACCCCATTCGAATCGAACCAAATCAAACCGAACCAAATTGAAACGAAACGACCCGAATCAGATCAAACTAAACCATTCCGAACGAAACCGAACCGAACCGAACCGAACCAAACCAAACCCAACCAACACAATATCTCTCATATGTTATTTACATCAATTTATTGGTTTCTTCGTGTTTTCACAATATCCACTAAAAAAGAAAAGGACAAGGACAGAAAGGGTTTATGACAAAAATTCAATCTTTTTCCTTCTAAGATGTTTTTTTTCCTGTACTTCCATTTTATTTTGATTTTATTTTTAGTAAAATTTTCAAGCGCTCATCCACAGCATTCTTTTTGTAAATTTCATGGTAATTTTTCTTAATGGCGTACTTCATGGAGAGAGCATGGTCAGATTTCTTAATGCTTAGCTTAAAACAATAATAATATGAAGATATATTTGAACGATGACCAGAAACAAAAGTTCATCTTATCCTACCGCTTTTAAAAAAATTGTCATTGACATAATATTCTGGGAATAAATGACAATTGCATAAAATTAGAAAATTTGGACCGAACCGAAAGATCCAACTCAAACTGAACCGACCCAAAAACCAAATCGAACCAACCCATCCGGAACCAAATTGGCTTAGTCCAAACTGGACAAATCATCCAGAGAAAATGTGCTAAATACCATCGGTCAACCATGAGTTTTAATATCTACCACCCACTTTAAAAAGTTTGCTAGAATATCACCCCCTTAAAAAAGAGACTAAAATACCCCCGTTCGTTCCCAAACATTAAAACCCAACAAAATTAAATCCCCCTGCGAAAACAATTGCAGCGGACGATGTTCTCCCTCCGGCGAGCGAAGCCCAGCACCTCGCACCGCCTCGAACTCCCCTCGACAGCCTTGACACCGCTCATCACCGCCAACCCACAACCCAACGCCGACAGCACCCCGAATCTACGTCAACGCCGTACTCCGACCACCGCGCTTCGCCGTACTCCGATCACCCCGCATTTACGGCAACGCCTCGCCGTACTCCGACAAAGCCCTATGAGCCAATATAACATAGTATGCGCCAATATGCGCCAATATACGTCCCGTATATTGGCGCATATTGGCGCAAATTGGCGCATACTATGTTATATTGGCTCATAGGGCTTTGTCGGAGTACGGCGAGGCGTTGCCGTAGATGCGGGGTGGTCGGAGTACGGCGAGGCGTTGCCGTAGATGCGGGGTGGCCGGAGTACGACGTCGACGTTGATGCAGGGTGCTGTCGGCGTTGGGTTGTGGGTTGGCGGTGATGAACGGTGTCAAGGCTGTCGAGGGGAGTTCGAGGCGGTGCGGGGTGCTGGGCTTCGCTCGCTGGAGGGAGAACATCGTCCATTGCAATTGTTTTCGCAGGGGGATTTAATTTTGTTGGATTTTAATGTTTGGGAACGAACGAGGGTATTTTAGTCTCTTTTTTAAGGGGGTGGTATTCTAGCAAACTTTTTAAAGTGGGTGGTAGATATTAAAACTCATGGTTGATCGATGGTATTTAGCCCATTTTCTCTATCATCCAATCCAAATCAAACTAGACCAGACCTAACCAAACTGAACTAAACCGAACAACCAACATAGACCCGAGCCGAATCTACCCCTCCCGAACCAATCGAACCGACCGGAACCAAACTAACTCGAACAAACCAGAAACAACTCGATGCAAACCAACTCGAACCGGACCAAACCAATATGAAACGAACCGAACCAAATGACCTGAAATGAACCAAACCAAACCGAATCGAACCAAACAGACCCGAACTAAACCCGAATCGAACTGAACCAATTAGGACCAAACCGAACCGACTCGACCAAACCCGAACCGAACCGAACCTAACAGACTCAAACCGAACCGAACCAATGCAAACTGAACCGGTTCACCGACCCGGTTCGATCAGACCCGACCCGACCCGAATAGACCCGACCCGAACAACCAATTCCAACCGATCCTAACCTAACCAAACCAAACCGATCCGAGCTGAACCGAACCAAACTGATTAATCAAATCGAACAAAACCGAACAGAACCCTTCCAAACTAGACCGAAGCAACCCAATATCTCTCGCATATGTTATATATATACGTTAATAGGTTTCTTAATGTTTTCACAATATCAAAAAAAAAATAAAGAAAATACAAGGAAAGAATGGTTATAGGACAGAAATTCAATTTATTTCTAAGAGGTTTTTATCTCTTTACTTTTGTCTCTATTAGTTTGATTTTATTTTTAGTAAAATTTTCAAGGGCTCGTCCAGAGCATTCTTTTGGTATATTTCATGGTAATATTTTTGATGGTGGACTTCATAGAGAGAGCATGGTCAGATTTCTTAATATAAGGTGACATGGGTGGGTAAGATTTCTTAATTTTATGGGTAAATTGCAGAAAAATATCCTTACGTTTAGACCATTTTTACGTAAATACCCCGAGGTTTATTTTCATCAAAATATATACTCAAACGTTTTTCGATGCTTTTAAGTTGATATCTTTTTTAAATTTTCCGTCCAAAAGACAAAAATATGGACAAATTTAGCCATGAATGGGCTTTTTATATGTTAATACTCTCACGTTTGGGCCTTTTATAAGTTAATACCCTGGATTGGATGTGTGTGTGTCCATTGGGGTGGGTGGGTGCATGGGTGTAGGAGAGGTGTGTGCATTGGGATGTGTCGGTGCATGTGTGTGTGTGTGTGTACACGCGCACACACATAGGGGGTGGTGTGTGCGCGTGGGTGGGTGGGTGTGTGCATGGGTATGTGTGTATGGAGTGGATGAGTGTGTGCATGGGTGGATGTGTGCAAGGGTGGGTGGGTGTGGGCACCGGATGTGTGTGCATGGGGGGTGTGTGCATGGGGTGGGTGTGTGCATGGTGTGTGGGTGTGTGCGTGTGCGCATTGGGGTGGGTTGATGCATGGGTTTGTGTGTGGGTGTGTGCGTGCATAGGGTATGGGTGTGGGCATGGGTATGTTTGTGTGTGTGCATGGGGGAGGGGTGTGCGTGTGTGCACGCGCATAAGGGTGGGTTGGTGCATGGGTTTGTGTGTGGGTGTGGGCGTATTTGGGGGTTGGGTGTGGGCATGAGTGTGTGTGCATGGGGTGGGTGGGTGGGTGCACTGGGTGCGCGTGTGTGCATGGGTGTGTGGGTATGTGCATTGGGGTGGGTTGGTGCATGGGGGTGTGGGCATGGGGTGGGTGGGTTTATTAGGTGGGTGTGTGCAATGGGGTAGGTTAGTGCACGTGTGATCGTCTACCTTGTAGTGCCCAGATTGAGCCAATACTTCTGTTGAATAAAACTGCAGATGTAATAGGATGATGCTATGAAATTCAGAGGAAGAAGGGACTTAGCGGTTTACCGAGGCGTGCTAGGCACTGTCCTTAAGAGTAGATTTCCGCCTCTCAGAGTAAGAACTCAGTGCAAGGCAGGTCCAGCAGCTACCCTCCAGGATTCAACGGCAACGGCCTTGTAAGTGTGCACTCACAATACAAGGCTCCAGCGAGCAGCAACCGTTCTTTGATCTCGAACGAAGAGGAATAGGAAGGAGGTCGCAGCAGGGTGGAAGACGCAGCGAAAGAGGATCTGTTCGGGTCTGGCGAACAGAACAGTGGCACGAAGAACAGCAGCAAAGAATCTGTTTTTGGGAGGAAGAATGATATTTCACAGTAGTGTAAAAACCCTTGACAGAATAGGGTTTATATATGGCAAAAGAAAATCTGTTGGAATTCCGTAATTAAGAAAAAGAATTAATTCTGCCACTTAATGAGATTATAGCTGTTGCGATATTAAATGGAATTATAGCTGTTGGGCCATTAAACAGCGCAATTAAAGAAATATGGCTGTTGGGGAAAATTAAAACCGCAATGGGCCTTTCAAATTCTGCAAAACAAGTGGGCTAAAAAAGATGCAAAACTCGGGCACTCCACGCGCGCACCCGTGAACCCCCCCTGCGCAGGCGCGACGCCAGCGCACACACGCTAAGGTTTTCCGGATCCGACGCCCACAATTTCCATTTGGTTCAACCCGGTTTGGGCTCGGCCCCATGCTTGGGCTCATGCGCACGCGAGCTACCCCCAAGTCCTAGCCCATTAACAAGTCCAATAGCCCATTAGGAGGAAGTCTATAATATACCCATTGAAGATTTATATCCCATCCAATGTGGGACTATTTTTCCTTTGAAATGAAGAAATATCCAACAATCCCCCACTATTTCAAAATTTCAAGAGGTAAGATCAAAGAATCCAAGACGATGAAAAGGGAAAGATTTCGAGATCGACTATGATAATTCAATACATTAGCAATGGTGACTTTCGGTCTATGAACCATTACTAAGGGAATGGAAGTGTGTTCTACAAGAAGTTGGTGAAACATATAGTTTCTATGAGCCAATCTCCTTTATTGTAAAACATAGACTTACAACCCATATTGAATCATCAATGAATAGTTGCTTGCTCTTTCGGGTTGGCACGTTTCGGCCATGCGCCATACCTGGATTTTCATGAGTGCTCTAGCGAATGTACCCAAGTTCGCATAGGAAGCGGCCACACTTCCAGACCCATATAGGTGGACCCATCAAGTGTGCTCGACGATTATGCACACCACCCAACAAGGGCTATGGTTTCCATTAAGAGTCATATGCTCACCCTCTCTCATCGTCGATAGCACTATCTACACCATAGGAAGGGACATGAACATGATGATAGTGCTCCTCACGATCAACAAGTGACTTGTTGTTACCCATATGAACCTACTTCATGAGATCATCAATCACATAGGTTGGGTTACCATCACTCTTGACCTATGTTTTAGGTTTAAGTCCCATTCCCCTCGATGTACTTTCCACTAACTTCCTATTTAGTGGGTTTGTCAGAGGATCTGCCAAATTCATCTCTGACCTCACATAATCAAGGGATACTATCTCATGATCTAGCAGCTGCCTCACAATAGAGTGCCTTAGGCGTATATGCCTACTCTTCCCATTAAAAACTTTATTTTTGGCTTTTGCAATTGCAGCTTGGCTATCACAATGGATAGACACAGACAGTACCGATTTTTCACAAATGGGAAGATCACCAAGAAGGTTCTTAAGCCACTCGGCTTCACTACATGCCTTCTCCAAGGCAATAAACTCGGATTCCATAGTAGACCGAGCAATACAAGTTTGCTTGGATGATTTCCAAGACACAGCACCTCCACCAAGTGTAAAAACATAACCACTTGTGGATTTAAGCTCATCTGAATCAGAGATCCAGTTTGCATCAGTAAAACCTTCTAAAACTGATGGATCGCCACTAAAAATTAATCCATATTCAAGAGTTCCTTTCAAGTATCTCATAACTCTTGACAAAGCATTCCAATGATCACTATTAGGATTTTGAGTGTAACGACTCAATCTACTAATAGCATAAGCAATATCAGGGCGAGTACAATTCATCAAATACATTAAGCTACCAATGATCTGAGCATATTTAATTTGTGAAACAGATTCACCAAAATTTTTAGCTAAATGTAAACTAGCATCATATGGAGTAGCTACAGGTTTTTGATCATGATATCCAAACTTTTCAAGCATTTTAATAACATAATGTTCTTGAGAAAGCATAATCCCACTAGGTGTCTTAGTTAACTTAATACCTAAGATCACATCAGCTTCACCCATGTCTTTCATATCAAATTTAGAAGACAAGAATGACTTGGTTGCATTTACTACATCTAGGTTGGTGCCGAGAATAAACATGTCATCAACATATAAGCAAATAATAACACCAACACCATTATCAAACTTTGTGTAAATACATTTATCAGCATCATTTATAAGATAACCATTTGAAAGCAAGACAGAATCAAATTTATCATGCCATTGTTTTGGAGCTTGTTTTAAACCATAAAGAGATTTAACAAGTTTGCATACTTGATGTTCATTTCCAGGAGTGATACAACCTTCAGGTTGTTCCATATAAATCTCTTCTTCCAAATCTCCATTCAAAAAAGCAGTCTTTACATCCATTTGATGGATAACAAGACTATGTATAGAAGCTAAAGCAACCAAGACACGGATAAAAGCTATCCTAGTGACAGGGGCAAAAGTGTCAAAGTAATCAATGTCTTTCTTTTGGTTGAAACCTTTAGCAACTAATCTAGCTTTGAACTTGTCAATAGAACCATCAGGTTTTATCTTCCTTTTAAATATCCACTTGCAACCTATAGTTTTAGCTCCTGGGGCAATGTAACAAGTTCCCATGTGTGATTTGACATAATAGATTCTAATTCACTGTTTATTGCTTCTTTCCAAAAAGTGGCATCGGGAGATGTGATGGCTTCATGGTATGTAAGAGGATCATCATCAATAAGAAAGGTAAAAAAGCCATCGCCTAGATTAGTCTCCCTCCTAACTCTTTTAATCATTTTACTTCTATCTCATCATCATTATCATGAGAATGAACATCAGAAGTGTGCGATGATGGAGGTGCAGAAGACAACCTAATATTATCCATTTTCATTGGAAATATGTGCTCAAAGAAATCAGCATTCTTGGTTTCAACAATAGTGTTAGGCTCCATGATGTTTTGCTCACTTTTAACAACTAGGAATCTATATGAAGCACTATTTTGAGCATATCCAATAAACATGCAACCAAAGGTTTTAGGACCTAACTTTCTTTTCTTAGGTTCAGGTAAAAGAACTTTAGCTAAGCACCCCCACACTTTGAGGTAACTAAGGTTTGGAGAATGACCTACCCAAAGTTCATAAGGAGTCTTACCTAATTTCTTATAGGGAATTCTATTCTGAATATGACAAGCAGAGAGAATATCTTCTCCCCAAAGGTTAAGAGGTGCACCTGAACTAATAAGCAAAGCATTCATCATCTCTTTTAAAGTCCTATTTTTTCTTTCTGCTATGCCATTAGATTCAGGTGAATATGGAGGTGTAGTCTCATGAATAATCACATGTTCTTCACAGTACTCATTAAAAGATGTAAACTCCCCTCCTCTATCTGATCTAACCCTTTTTATCTTCTTATTAAGTTGATTCTCTACTTTAGTCTTATACTTCAAAAACATATCAAAAGCTTCATCTTTAGATCTAAGTAAATATACTTCAGTGTATCTAGAGAAGTCATCCACAAAAGTGATATAGAATTTCTTACCACCTCTAGTTATATTGCTTTTCAAATCTCCAAGGTCACTATGAATTAAAGCAAGTAGTTCACTTTCTCTGTGTACAGACCTACATGTTTTCTTAGTGGCTTTTGATTCAACACAAATTTCACATTTGTCATTAGAGGAAGATGAGACATTCAACAATCCAATTTCTTTCATTTTCTTAATATATGAATTATTGACATGCCCTACTCTATGGTGCCAGATATCAAAAGAGTCAATCAAGTAAGCAGAAGAAGAGGATGCATTATTATACATGACATCAAGTACATTCAGAATGAAAAGACCCTGGTTACAATATCCCTTTCCCACAAACTGACCATTCTTGGTCATTACAATTTTATCAGACTCAAAAGTGACCTTAACCACCACTTTTCCCAGAAGAGAGACAGAAACCAGATTCCAACGGATATCTGGGACATGAAGCACTTCACTAAGCGAAAGGGTTTTTCCTGAGGTTAATTTGAGAAGAACATTCCCTTTCCCGATTACGGGTGAGGGTCTTGAATCCCCCATGTATACATTTTCCTCGCCAGAACTGATAGGAACATAGGAGGTAAAAGCTCCTCTATCAGCGCAGATATGCCGGGTTGCCCCGGAGTCAATTACCCAGTCCTTAGCATGTGCCACAATGTTAACCTCTGAGATCACCGCAGCAATTATATCCCCTTCTACCAAGTTTGCACTTGGTTTAGGAGTATCTTTCTGGAAGCGACATTGAGCTGCATGGTGTCCAGGTTTCTTGCAAATAAAACAGTCCCCTTTCTTCTTGAAAGTAGTATGGTTTTGGCCCTTTTGAAATCTCTGATTTGGTTTGTGATTGGGTCTAAATTTCTTGAAATGTTTCTTAGGATGTGAAGGAGGAAAGGAAGAATTAGCTTCAATAAGATTGGCTTTAGAAACAATTTCTTTAGCAGAGATGGTTTTCTCTCTTTCCCTATTCTTTTCCTCAATCCTAATATGGATGATAACATCTTCAAGGGACATTTGTTTTCTTTTGTGTTTAAGACTGGTTTTATAATCTTTCCAAGAGTCGGGAAGTTTTTCAATAAGAGAGCCAGCAACAAAGGGATTAGGGAGAGTGATATTTTCATTTTTAAGATCTTCTATGAGAAATGGAAGTCATGAATTTGGGAGGAGACAGTTTTATCTTTAGACATAGAAAAATGAAGGAAGTTACCTATAGCAAATTTTTGAGTACCAGCATCTTCTAGGATATATTTCTTGTTGAGATTAGACCAAATGTCAGAAGCAATTTTAGTAGGATAGTAGACATCAAACAGTTCATTGGACAAGGTATGAAGGATGGTATGTCTACATATTTTATTAGCACGGTCCCAGGCAGGAATGTCTTTTTCATCTGTTGGTTTAGGATCTGTGAGAGCGAAGGCAAAGCCAGTGACATCAAGGGTACTAAAAACTTTTTCTTGCCAACGTTTAAAGAATGAACTAGAAAAAGCTCGATTTTAGACAGATCAGGCAGATGTTTGGCAGTCACAATAGCAGCATCCATATCTACTCTTAAGATTGTTGAATAAAACTGCAGATGTAATAGGATGATGCTATGAAATTCAGAGGAAGAAGGGACTTAGCGGTTTGCCGAGGCGTGCTAGGCACTGTCCTTAAGAGTAGATTTCCACCCCTCAGAGTAAGAACTCGGTGCAAGGCAGGTCCAGCGGCTACCCTCCAGGATTCAACGGCAACGGCCTTGTAAGTGTGCACTCACAATACAAGGCTCCAGCGAGCAGCAACCGTTCTTTGATCTCGAACGAAGAGGAAGAGGAAGGAGGTCGCAGCAGGGTGGAAGACGCAACGAAAGAGGATCTGTTCGGGTCTGGCGAACAGAACAGTGGCACGAAGAACAGCAGCAAAGAATCTGTTTTTGGGAGGAAGAATGATATTTCGCAGTAGTGTAAAAACCCTTGACAGAATAAGGTTTATATAGGGAAAAAGAAAAACTGTTGGAATTCCGTAATTAAGAAAACGAATTAATTCTGTCACTTAATGAGATAATAGCTGTTGCGATATTAAATGGAATTATAGCTGTTGGGCCATTAAACAGCGCAATTAAAGAAATATGGCTGTTGGGGAAAATTAAAACCGCAATGGGCCTTTCAAATTCTGCAAAACAAGTGGGCTAAAAAAGATGCAAAACTCGGGCACTCCACGCGCGCACCCGTGAACCCCCCCTGCGCAGGCGCGACGCCAGCGCACACACGCTAAGGTTTTCCGGATCCGACGCCCACAATTTCCATTCGGTTCAACCCGGTTTGGGCTCGGCCCCATGCTTGGGCTCATGCGCACGCGAGCTACCCCCAAGTCCTAGCCCATTAACAAGTCCAATAGCCCATTAGGAGGAAGTCTATAATATACCCATTGAAGATTTATATCCCATCCAATGTGGGACTATTTTTCCTTTGAAATGAAGAAATATCCAACATACTTCAACATGTCTCACACGCCCATGCACCCACCCACCTCAAGCACACACACCCCATGCACACAACCCACCCATGCATGCACACACACCCCATGCACACAACCCACTCATGCACGCACACCGACCCCATGCACACAACCCACCCACCCACGCACACGCGCCCACCCCCACACAACCCCAACCCCACCCATGCACACGCTCACCCTAAGCACACGCCCCCTATGCGCACAAATCTCATGCACACAACCCACCCACCCACGCAGACACACCCACCCCACGCACACCCCCCAATGCCCACACCTCCCACCCCATGCGCGCGCACACACACCCCTTAAGCACACACCCCACCCACCCCAGGCGCACACACACACACACCCCACGTGCACACACACACACACACACACACACACACACACACACACACACACACCCAACCACACCCACCCACCCACACACCCATGCACACAACCCACTCACCCCACGCACACACACCCACCCCCACCCATAAACACACACACCCACCCATGCACACACACCCCCACCCTAAGCACACACACCCCATGCACACACACCCCCACCCTAAGCACACACACCCCATGCACACACCCCCCCCCCCCACACGCGCACGCGCACACACACCCCCCACGCACACCCACCCCACCCACCCCCCACGAACACCCACCCCCAACACCCCCATGCACACACACCCATCCCCAAGCACACACACCCACATACACAACCCACCCACGCGCACACACTCCATGCATGCACACACACCCCCAATGCACACACACAACCCACCCACCCAACGCACGAACGCACACACACCCACTCACCAACCCCATGCACCATCCCACCAGAGAGAGAGAGAGAGAGAGAGAGAGAGAGAGAGAGAGAGAGTTGGGGAGAGAGAGAATCAGTGTAGAGAGAGAAAGAGAGAGAGAATCTGTAGAGAGAGAGAGGAGAGAGAATCAATAGAGAGAGAGAGATAGAGAGAGAATCAGTAGGGAGAGAGAGATTCGGTGTAGAGAGAGAAAGAGAGAGAGAATCTGTAGAGAGAGAGAGAGAGAGAGAGGAGAGAGAATCAATAGAGAGAGAGAGAGAATCGGTATAGAGAGAGACGGGAGGAGGGGCAAAACGGTCAAATTTAACACCGTCAGACCATTTTCCGCCACAGGGTATCAATTTGGCGCAAAATGAACCTCAGTGTATTTACGTAAAAATGGCCCAAACGTGAGAGTATTTTTATACAATTAACCCTAATTTTATTTGACATGTGATGCAATTAACATGATATAAGGTGATTGATGTGATATGGTAAGAGGAAATCATTTCTAATGATAAGGGGATATAATCATTCCTTGTGTGAGTTGGGATGACTTCATTTTTAGACAATATGAAAGCATTGCTAAGCTAGAATGCTAGAATATTTAAACTAAAGTTTTGATTTCATTTCTAAAATCATATAACACTAAAATTACAATGCTACAGCATGCTAGAACATTTACATTATAGTTTTGTACTCTTAGTTTTGCAGTTACATGTCACTAAAACTTCATGAATTCCATGCTAACAAGATTCGAATTCTACGTTTGCCGGATTTTATTTCTACAATGAATTTAAAAACTATGATGTTGTTTTCATCTACAAGCCAAGCTCAATCTGTAGGCCTTGGCCTAGGCAGCGTTGGTAGGCTAAACGATATGTATATTAACATTGGTATAATGCTCATCATGTTGGTGATGCGTGTCCCATGGGCTATCTTTTAGTCTCAATCTCTTGCAAGTTTATGTCACGTTTCAACTCATTGAATAAAAGATAAGCTTGAAGACACGCACGCAGTGTGAAACTAGTAAAGCGAGGGGTCACTGTCCTTGCTACGTGGTTCAACTCGATCGGCTGTTCAACAGATGGTCCTGTCATCAAAGAATCCGACGCTAAACGCACAATCTAAAGGAACTAACAAGCAAGTCGATTATTTTAAGATTTAGGAAGGAGAAGAGAAGCAAGATGATGATCAATCTGCCGAACATTAGCTTATATTAATCGTGATCATGGCCAACAACCTCGATGGCAGCCTGAGGGCGTAGTAGATGACAAGGCTGTTGCTTCTTGCAAAGGGTCTCCATGGCCATCATCATCGCCGCGCAGGGTTCTTGGGTTTCTTCTTCTTGCTCTCGATGGTCGTTGCGTCGGTTTCGGTCGTGATCATGGTGGTCTTCGCGTGCGGGCAAGACCCAGACAAGGAGGGCGGCAACCGGGGCGTGTCGTACTATGGGGACGGTGGCGCGGGCGGCGGGGATGGAGGCGGTGGCTGCGGAGCAGGATGCGGGGGTTGCGGTGGATGTTGCGGTGGATGATGCCGTGTTAACTTTTTTGCTTAGTTTTGATGCAAGCACTGATTAGTAGACGTTAACTTGGGTGAATCATTCTCAAAGGAGGCAGATGCAATTGAAGTATGTAATGCGGACGTTTTTGTTTTGTTCTCCCTTTATTTTCTCCATTCTCCTGCTTAATTATTGTCGGTCATCTCCACTTCTTGGCTGTTTAACATAATAAAACCCCATGATTCCCCCCCTTCCACCCAGCTATATGCAACACGAAGAGCTCGTCAGGATGTCGGATCTAGGGTCTGATCGAATCCCCTCGTATGCTTAAATCAGTGGATGACTTGAAAGGGCTCGATGGAACTATGTCCGACTTGTTGGAAGGTCGTCCGCTAGTTCTCAGGCCGAGTTATAGAGTAAGTATTTAGGTGGAACAGATTATGAGTATAGGAATACCTGAGTGTTGGATCTAAGAGATTTGTCCCTTTCTCCTGTTGCTGGACCCCGTGTGAATGCCATTCGCCCATAAGGCTCGTGCATTTATGATGCTTTATATAGTCTTTGGCCTGTGCTGTCGGTATTGATTATGGACTAACGATCAATCATTGATCGCCTAGTTAATGTACGGACACAGTAATAGCAAGAGCCTAACGATCAGTCGAGCTGTCCCTATAAATGAGGAGGCGATAGGCCACACGTCAGGGCATTAAGATTGCTGGGCTGAAGTCGTGGGCTGTAATGGGTTCATGAGCTAGCTAGAGATTATTAACTAGGTAGCCTCTGGGCCGACCAAGGGTCATATCAAGAGCAGTAATGAAAGGAGCGTTCTTAGCAGTAGTTGAGCAATAGGTTTCTAAGGGTGCCATGTCAGTTTTCTTGGCATTTTTTCACATAATTCTTTCCGTTTATAATGTTTGGCTTACTCAGAAATAGGTTTTCAAATAGATCATTTTTTGAAATTCACGTCAGAAGTTTTGGTAAATGTCTTGATCTCATGTAGGTGTGCGCATCGAACTACGTTACCAAATTTTGGTTGCCGTTGATTGGTTTTTATGCTTAATCATTATGTTTAATTGATTAATCACTACGTACTGAATTACAATTGGTATCAGAGCAGGTCACCCGTGTTACTTTGTTATCAAAGAGGGCGTGATCTTGGATTTCAGTACTTGAATCATGACTACACGAGAAGGTGCCTCTGTTATTCGTCCTCCATTGCTCATTGGTACAAACTACACTTACTGGAAGTCTCAGATGCGTGCATTCATTAAGTCACTTGATGAGAAAGCATGGATCGCTGTCATTGAAGGATGGACACCGTCGATCGAAATTGACAAAGATGGCAAAAAACACCTTAAGCCGGCAAGAGAATGGAGTCGGATTGAAGAACATGCGGCCCTGGGCAATTCTAAAGCAATTAATGCCATCTTCACAGCAGTTGATGAAGAACAGTTTAAACTCATCTCTACGTGTGAGTATGCTAAAGAAGCCTAGGACATACTCCAAAACGTTCATGAAGGAACAAATGCGATAAAAATCTCTAAACTTCGAATGCTTGCATCTCAGTTTGAAAACCTAAAGATGAATGATGAAGAAACCATTGCTGAATTTAATGGAAAGTTGAGAGACATAGCTAATCAGGCGTTTCAACTTGGTAAAAAGTACCCACAAGTGAAGTTGGTTCGAAAGACCTTACGATCTCTTCCAGACAGATTTTCGGCCAAAATTGCTGCCATTGAGGAAGCTAGGGATACCTCCACTATGAGGCTGGATGAACTTATGAGGTCACTTTAGACCTATGAAATTAATCTGAAGCAGAATAAAAGGGACAAATGAGTGGCCCTGAAAGTAGAAGCTAGAGATGTCTCTAAAGAAGATGATGAATCGGGTGTAGATGAGGATATTGCCGTGTTGACTAAAAACATCAGTAGAATGCTAAAGAAGATCAGTAGTAAAGGGCAAAAGAAAGGAAAAGGGATGCAGTGTGGAGTGTGTGAAGGATTTGGGCACACACAAGCTAAATGTGCAAACACCTTGAAGAAGCAAAAAGGGAAGTTCTTGACTAGTACCTGGAGTGATGATGAGTCTGAGGGGAGTGCTGAAGATGAGGAAATCGCCAGTAACTACATTGCCTTCACGATCTCTCAGAAGAAGCGACCTGATTACAACACAAACAGCCATGTTGGATCTGATGTTGCAACATCAGTCATGACATCAGCCAACAAATCAAACAATGTCAGATCCAGTGTTGCAACATCATCCACAACATCATCCACAACTTCTACCACCGAATCAGATTATGAAGCTGACATCGATGAAGAAGTTAGTGGCGATGATATCTGAAAACCATACCAGATGATGTTTGAGAAGTGGATGCAAATCTGCAATATCAATAATGTCTGAAAGAGGAGAATGAATGTAACGGCCGGTATTTTTAGCCGTGCTTAAGTCATGTGTATCGGTAATTTTCGCCCGTACGTTTCATGTTACGCGTATGCGACTCTGTATTTCCGTATTTACCGTATTATCGTTAATTAACCATCGTGTTTTAAAACAAAATTTAATTTAATTATTTACTAATTACTTTTATTGTTTTACTAATCGCGTTTAAAACTTAATTAATTAATTAATTAATAATCTTCATTCAACAAACACGTTGGGTTTTAGGAGGAGAAGTTTTAGCACGATTCTTTTCCTTGTAAGTCAACAAAATTTAAAACCATCCTAATCCTCAACCTAATCAAATTAATTCTCGTTGACAAATTGGAGACATGGTTCCATGCTGAATCTTTCTTAAGGCTGTATTCCATCGGCAAATCCTCAAGCAGACGAACCCTGCAAACAACCAACCAACAACCAAATTCTTCTTCCCTGCAAGTTCATCGCACCCAACTCTCTGCAAACAGATTCTCCAAGCCATAATCAGTCAACCAAAATCACCAACGTCTTCCTCAACCTTCTGCAATCCAAATCATCCATCAAAAACCAAACCAATTTCAAATCCCATACCCAAAATTTCAGAATCAAGAGGGAATCAAACACAAAACAAAACTGAAATTGAAAGATTCAAACACCAAAACCAGATCTGAAATTAACAATTTCAGATTCAAACTTCTCTCCATCTTCCTCCTCTCTCCTTCTTCCTCCCCTCCTCCTCCATCCACGTATCCAAGCCGCCGGCCTCCCACCTGAGCCGCCGGCCAAGACCCGCCGGATTCCGCCCCGCCCGCCTGAAGTGCCACCCCCCTGCTCAGCCGCGCGCACCGCCAGCAAGCCGCCGTGCGCCGCCCAGTGAGGAGCCGCCGAGTTGCCACTTCTCCTCCTCCGAGCGCGAGTAAGTCCTCCCCTTTGTGATTTCTTGCTGCCATGGAAAGCAAACGAAAAAAAAAGAACAAAAGAAAGAAATGAGACAGAGTGACAGGGAAAGAATAAAGAGGGGGAAGAGAAATAAAGTAATAAAGAGAGTGAGTGAGTGAGAGAGTGTTATAAAGGGGGAAGGGTTAATATATGTTAAAAACAATTGTTATAAGTAAATTTTAACATGATAACATGTACCCATGGTCAAAGTTGGTAGGTAGACTCATGAACACCATATGTGATTAGCCTAGTTAATTAATTCTTATTAATATTAATTAGATGTTAACAATAGTTAGTGTTAATTAATTGTTAAAGTGATTTTTAGCATGTTGACAAAATTGAGGATAATGTTAGTGTAATAAAATTGAATATAATAGTTTGTACCATGTTTGTATAACCCAATATAACCGCCACCCTATCCAGTGAACCCCATAAAATTAGATGAACCCAGTTTAGGGCTCAACTTAATTTTGTGCTTAACTCGTAATAGATTTAATTCGTTAATTCTCGTTTTAAACACTTTTGTTAATTATAATAAATGTTATTATTTAATGACGCAGATAAGACGCAAACTTTCCTACCGTTACTCGGACAACCTAAACTGTCCCAGTCAGGCAAGCGTGCAGTTATTTTATGTTTTGTGATATCTGATGATGTACACTTAATTGCTGACACAAACACATTTTTTTGAAATGCTAGACGTTAAACTCGTGTGTGTGAGTGTGGACCCTTAACAATCAAAATGAAACACACATTGTGAATAGTAATGTTTCTGGACATATATGGTTAATTTTAGAACTGTTGATACTCATAGAATGTTAAATGCCGTTGGCTCTCGTAGTTAAATGCCGTTGGCTCTCGTAGTTAAATGCCGTTGGCTAACGATGTTACATGCCGTTGGCTACCGATGTTACATGCCGTTGGCTACCAGTTGCCGTTGGCTACCAGATGTTACTGCCGTTGGCTATTAGTTAATCTCGTCGGTCACATGTGATTACGTCACATGCGACTAGTCTGGACTCGTGTTTCAGTATATGACGGATTAGCATCCTGGCACGTGATTCAGGAAATACACGTGGGTGGGGTTGGTTCCCGGGCACTAGCCGGTAGTAAACGGATCGCCTTCGGTGGCACTTGAAGGTGTATTTATTTACTATTCATCTAACGGCGGGAATCTTATTCACGGACTTGCACTCACAGTTATATAATTGAAAAAGAAAGTTAATTACAGACTGATGTTACATTGCTCAACTGCCATGTCAATTTTTATAACTGAACTATCATGCTAATGTAACTTGTTGCTTTAACTACCATGCTAGTGTAACTTTTCATAATTGTTTTAATTGCTTCAGTTCATTGAAATACATGCTAGTGTAAATTCTTTTAACTGCTGTAAAACTGCCATATATATAACTTGTTATATATAGCTTGCCTTGGGTCGTCTGACATCTACTTGCAGACCCTTGCTGACATACATTCATGTTGTTTGAATGTATGTCAGGTTACGAGACATGTTACCAGGAGGACGAGTTGCTGGATCAGAGTGATCCAATAGACCCGGATTCTGCTAATCCTGAAGTCCACCCTACCGTGGACTAGAGCTGATTATCACCGCTGCAGTTATTTATTTTCACCGCTGTGATTTGTAGGGTGTGTACCCACTTTTTCTGTATCGCTATTGTTGTAGGCCATGTTTGGGGCCCTTTCATTATTGTGTACTTTATCTGGATGTTGGCTTTAAATATTTCTGTTGTTCTGAGTTGCATGCAAGTTCCTGCGAAAGGTGTTTTCACAGACGCTTATTGGGTTCGAGCTTCACCGCTCCAACCTAAGCGGGCCCGCTCGCGTCCTCGCCCCAAGTATAATGGGAAGCGGGGCGTGACAGGTTTTTGTGGTGGCCCATGCAGGTCTTGCATTAGCGAAACTTCAGTACAATGGAAATACTATCAATGGCAAAAAACGTCTAGATTTATCTCGTACACAACTTAACCAAGTTCGTTTAACCAAGTTCATTTCTCAGCATGGCAGGAGGACACCACACCAGAAATGGAAATGGGACCGATAATGCAGCTAACGGAAGTGCTGATATCAATGTAGTCCTCGGAGTTATCAGGGGAATGCTAGAAGTCCAGCAACAGCTGATTCAGCAAGGACAGCAATCTGCTCAGAATGCACCATCGCCGCCCCCTCGAGCTGAACCAGGAGTCAGACAGTTCCATGAATTGCAGCCCAAGAGCTTCTCTGGAAAAGAAGAGCCTCTAGGAGCTGATGAATGGGTTCAAGCGACTGAAGATAAGCTGAGTGCTGCAGGTATCCCACAGGCTGGATGGGTTGACGTGGCGAAACTACAGCTGACAGACAATGCCAGGAGCTGGTGGCAACTGGAAGAGAAACGTCTGGTCAGACCGATCTCTTGGGGCATGTTTAGGGAAAGGTTTGATGCTAAATACTTTCCCAAGGCAGCCAAGAGAGAGCTTCAACAACGTTTCGCTAACCTGGTCCAAGGAGATATGACCGTGGATGAGTATGAGGCTGAGTTTGCCATGCTTAGCCGTTTTGCACCTCATATGGTTGAAGACCCTGAAGATTGTGCGTTTCAGTTTCGTAAGGGCCTGAATCGCAAGGTCCAAGCCTCGATGACCTCGGCGAGACCGACGACACTTCAGGATGTTCTGGATTGTGCACATGAGCATGAGCTTGTAGAGAAACTCCCCGAGGGACCTTCAGCTGGAGGAGGCAAGCGTCCCATGGAGCCGCCTAGGATGGTGCCTAGAGGGAACTTTCGACCTCTGCAGACTACACCGTTCAAGATGCCGTCCATTTCTGCCGATCGATCGCATCTGACTTGCTACTTCTGCGGCAGGACTGGACATCAGAAGAAATATTGCAGGAGGATGCTGAACCAGTGTCTGGTATGCGGATCACCCGCACATGCTGCGAGAGACTGCCCTCACGGCAAGGACCGTCGACCACCTACTGGAGTACCTGCACCTGTTCAGCGTGCAGTGCCTGCACCTGTTCAGCGAGGAGCACCGGGACCTGCTCAGCGTGGACCACCTCTGATCCCTCAGGATCGAGCTTATCAGCAGGTCCATCAGCCGAAGCAACAGGCGTTCACGATGACAGCTGCAAAAGCTGAGACTGTGGATGACGTGATCACAGGTAACATTTATACCTTGTATTTATCTTTTACCATATATTAATGCTTGTTAGTTAGGTTTCCTTTGCTAAGTATAATATTTTCGTCTTAGGTATTATCTTAGTGGCCTCCCACCCAGCTCTGACTTTATTTGATTCTGGAGCTTCCCTGTGTGTTATATCCCAGAAGTTTGTAGTTAAACACTCGATCCCTACCTACCCACTTTCCAAGAGATGGAATATCACAACCGAAGGTGGCGTAGTGAGTGTTACCTTGGGATGCAAATCCTGTCCCTTAGTGATCTGTGGACATGAACTTTATGCAGACTTCATGGTCCTGGATACACCCAACTTTGATGCTATTCTCGGCATGGACTGGTTAGGGACTTTCTATGCTACTATCGACTGTCACAAGAAGAAAGTAGTATTCGAAATTCCCGACCATCCGGTGTTCGAATTTATCAGCGGTAGTCGTTTGCTCGAGCCTATCCGATTTCGGGCTCAACCGAACGAAGCAATCCTCGCATCTACGCAAGTCAAACCGGAGAAGCCTGCAGTAGTTCGAGACTTCGAAGATGTATTTCCAGAAGACATTTTTGGATTGCCTCCTGACCGAGCTTTGGAGTTCAGTATTGATCTGATGCCAAATACTCAACCAATCTCGAAGGCACCTTACCGTATGGCTCCAGCAGAACTTGAAGAGCTACGGAAGCAGTTGGATGATCTATTGCAGATAGGATTCATTCATCCCAGCGTATCTCCCTGGGGTGCACCTGTATTGCTGGTCAAGAAGAAGGATGGATCGAGACGAATGTGCGTGGATTATCAGGAGCTAAACAATGTTACTGTGAAGAATAAGTACCCGTTACCTCGCATTGATGACATCTTCGATCAACTCGGTGGATCACGAGTTTTCTCGAAGTTGGACCTCAGGAGTGGATATCATCAGGTGAAGGTCAAGAATGAGGATGTCTACAAGACATCTTTTTGAACCAAGTATGGACACTACGAGTTCGTTGTCATGCCTTTCGGTGTGACCAAGGCTCCTGTAGTATTCATGAATCTCATGAATATCATATTCTATGATTTTCTGGATAAATTCGTAGTGATATTCATTGATGACATATTGGTCTATTCAAAGAGCAAGAAGGAGCATGCTGAACATCTACGGATGGTTTTGGAGACACTTCGTTGTCATCAATTGTATGCCAAGTACAGCAAGTGCGAGTTCTGGTTAGACCGGATTGCATTTCTTGGACATGTGGTATCAGGCGAAGGTATCTCAGTTGACTCAGAGAAGGTTACATCGGTCAGGAATTGGCCTACCCCTCGGTCAGCATCAGATATCCGGAGTTTCCTAGGATTGGCGGGATACTACCGTCGATTCATTCAAGATTTCTCGAGGATAGCAGAGCCCATGACTTGACTGATAAGGAAAGACGTCAAGTATGTTTGGTCAGACACTTGTGAGTAAGCATTTGGGACTTTGAAGGCAAAGTTAACATCTGCACCAGTTCTGGCTATTCCAGATAGGACTGGAGGATTCGAGATCTTTTGTGATGCCTCGGACAAAGGTCTTGGATGTGTTCTACATCAGCACGGTCATGTAGTCGCGTATGCTTCTCGACAGTTGAAGATTCACGAGAAGAAGTACCCGACTCACGACTTGGAGTTAGCCGCTGTCATCTTCGCTTTGAAGATTTGGAGACATTTCTTACTGAGTGAGAAAGTGAAGATTTTCACTGATCACAAAAGTTTGAAATATATTTTTACCCAGAAGGAGTTGAATATGAGACAGCGCAGGTGGTTAGAGCTGATGGCTGATTACGACATCGACCTTCAGTACCATCCAGGGAAGGTTAATGTTGTACCTGATGCCTTGAGCAGACTTCCAGCGGTCATGACTCTCACAGTTCAGTGGAGGTTACAACAGGATCTGTGTGGGATGAGCACAAAGGTTGTATTACCTGGAGTCACATCATCATTGATGAATATGCAGATTCAGTCGACGATTGTGGATCGGATCAAAGCTGCACAATCTGGAGATGCTAAACTACAGAGGATCCGACAGCAAGTTGAAGCTGGACTTCGGACGGACTTTATCATTCATGAGGATGGTTCCTTGAGATACGGCAGTAGGATCTGCGTACCTTCTGGTGATATCAGAGATGAGCTGATGAATGAAGCTCATAGCTCTCCCTATTCCATTCATCCTGGCGGTACCAAGATGTACAAGGATCTCCGTATGAATTTTTGGTGGCACGGTATGAAGAGAAGCGTAGCTTGTAGCGTCGCCAAATGTCTTGTGTGTCAGCAAGTGAAGGCTGAACACCATCACATTGCCGGATTACTTCAACCTCTGCCGATTCCGGAATGGAAATGGTAGCACATCACCATGGATTTCGTAACTGGACTACCTCAGAGCACCAAGCAAAATGACGCGATTTGGGTTATCGTTGACCGATTAACCAAGTCTGCGCATTTCATACCTTTCTGAGTGGGACAAGCTACGGAGATACTTGTGAAGAAGTATATGGAGGTAAAATATCTTTCTTATACCTTTATAGCTTCTCTCTAGTATACGTCGTGATGTGAACGATAATCATGCAGGAGATTATGCGATTACATGGAGTTCCTGTGAGTATCGTTTCCGACCGGGACACGAGATTCACGTCTCAATTCTGGAAGAGTTTGCAGACTAATCTGGGTACCAGTCTGAAATTCAGTACTGCATATCATCCACAGACTGATGGACAGTCGGAGCGCCCTATCCAGATATTGGAGGACATGTTGAGAGCTTGCATGTTGGATCTCAAGGGTATGTGGGAGGATCATCTGCATCTGGTGGAATTCTCCTACAACAACAGCTACCAGGCGAGCATTGGCATGGAGCCATTTGTTGCTCTCTATGGAAGGAAATGTCGATCCCCGCTGAGTTGGGATGACGTTGGTGATAGAGAACTGCTGGGACCAGAGATGATAGTTGAGGCTGTGGATGTTGTGCGTGATATCAGAGACAAGCTTCGGATCGCTCAGGAGCGTTATAAGCATTGGGCAGATGCTAAACGGTGTCCACTGGAGTTTCAGCCAGGAGATCATGTGTTCCTGAAAATCTCACCGAATCGAGGAGTGATTCGCTTTGGGAAGCGAGGCAAGCTTAGTCTGAGATATATTGGACCTTTCGATGTGCTAGAGCGAGTTGGAGAGGTAGCTTATCGCTTAGCACTACCACCGTCTTTAGTGGGAGTACATGACGTCTTTCATGTGTCCCAGCTGCGTCGTTATATTAGCGACCCCTCACACGCTGTGGACTACTCAGAGATCACCGTTCGACCAGATTTGACGTACGAACAACAACCAGTGGAGATCTTAGATCGACATCAGAAAGTCTTCAGGACCAAGACTGTTGACCTAGTCAGAGTGATGTGGCATCGCGACTCGCCAGGAGAATCTACCTGGGAGCGGGAAGATGAGATACGCGAGCGTTATCCATATTTATTTCCTGCTCCTTAGTTGATAAGAATTCCGAGGACGGAATTTTCTTAAGGTGTGTAGAATGTAACGGCCGGTATTTTTAGCCGTGCTTAAGTCATGTATATCGGTAATTTTCGCCTGTACGTTTCATGTTACGCGTATGCGACTCTGTATTTCCGTATTTACCGTATTATCGTTAATTAACCATCGTGTTTTAAAACAAACTTTAATTTAATTATTTACTAATTACTTTTATTGTTTTACTAATCACGTTTAAAACTTAATTAATTAATTAATTAATAATCTTCATTCAACAAACACGTTGGGTTTTAGGAGGAGAAGTTTTAGCACGATTCTTTTCCTCGTAAGTCAACAAAATTTAAAACCATCCTAATCCTCAACCTAATCAAATTAATTCTCGTTGACAAATTGGAGACATGGTTCCCTGCTGAATCTTTCTTAAGGCTGTATTCCATCGGCAAATCCTCAAGCAGACGAACCCTGTAAACAACCAACCAGCAACCAAATTCTTCTTCCCTGCAAGTTCATCGCACCCAACTCTCTGCAAACAGATTCTCCAAGCCATAATCAGTCAACCAAAATCACCAACGTCTTCCTCAACCTTCTGCAATCCAAATCATCCATCAAAAACCAAACCAATTTCAAATCCCATACCCAAAATTTCAGAATCAAGAGGGAATCAAACACAAAACAAAACTGAAATTGAAAGATTAAAACACCAAAACCAGATCTGAAATTAACAATTTTAGGTTCAAACTTCTCTCCATCTTCCTCCTCTCTCCTTCTTCCTCCCCTCCTCCTCCATCCACGCATCCAAGCCGCCGGCCTCCCACCTGAGCCGCCGGCCAAGACCCGTCGGATTCCGCCCCGCCCGCCTGAAGTACCGCCGCCCTGCTCAGCCGCGCGCGCCGCCAGCAAGCCGCCGTGCGCCGCCCAGTGAGGAGCCGCCGAGTCGCCACTTCTCCTCCTCCGAGCGCGAGTAAGTCCTCCCCTTTGCGATTTCTTGCTGCCATGGAAAGCAAACGAAAAAAAAGAACAAAAGAAAGAAAGGAGCAGAGTGACAGGGAAAGAATAAAGAGGGGGAAGAGAAATAAAGTAATAAAGAGAGTGAGTGAGAGAGAGAGAGTTATAAAGGGGGATGGGTTAATATATGTTAAAAACAATTGTTATAAGTAAATTTTAACATGATAACTTGTACCCATGGTCAAAGTTGGTATGTAGACTCATGAACACCATATGTGATTAGCCTAGTTAATTAATTCTTATTAATATTAATTAGCTGTTAACAATAGTTAGTGTTAATTAATTGTTAAAGTGATTTTTAGCATGTTGACAAAATTGAGGATAATGTTAGTGTAATAAAATTGAATATAATAGTTTGTACCCTGTTTGTATAACCCAATATAACCGCCACCCTATCCAGTGAACCCCATAAAATTAGATGAACCCAGTTTAGGGCTCAACTTAATTTTGTGCTTAACTCGCAATAGATTTAATTCGTTAATTCTCGTTTTAAACACTTTTGTTAATTATAATAAATGTTATTATTTAATGACGCAGATAAGACGCGAACTTTCCTACCGTTACTCGGACAACCTAAACTGTCCCAGTCAGGCAAGCGTGCAGTTATTTTATGTTTTGTGATATCTGATGATGTACACTTAATTGCTGACACAAACACATTTTTTTGAAATGCTAGACATTAAACTCGTGTGTGAGAGTGTGGACCCTTAACAATCAAAATGAAACACACATTGTGAATAGTAATGTTTCTGGACATATATGGTTAATTTTAGAACTGTTGATACTCATAGAATGTTAAATGTCGTTGGCTCTCGTAGTTAAATGCCGTTGGCTCTCGTAGTTAAATGCCGTTGGCTAACGATGTTACATGCCGTTGGCTACCGATGTTACATGTCGTTGGCTACCAGTTACCGTTGGCTACCAGATGTTACTGCCGTTGGCTATTAGTTAATCTCGTCGGTCACATATGATTACGTCACATGCGACTAGTCTGGACTCGTGTTTCAGTATATGACGGATTAGCATCCTGGCACGTGATTCAGGAAATACACGTGGGTGGGGTTGGTTCCCGGACACTAACCGGTAGTAAACGGATCGCCTTCGGGGGCACTTGAAGGTGTATTTATTTACTATTCATCTAACGGCGGGAATCTTATTCACGGACTTGCACTCACAGTTATATAATTGAAAAAGAAAGTTAATTACAGACTGATGTTACATTGCTCAACTGCCATGTCAATTTTTATAATTGAACTACCATGCTAATGTAACTTGTTGCTTTAACTACCATGCTAGTGTAACTTTTCATAATTGTTTTAATTGCTTCAGTTCATTGAAATACATGCTAGTGTAAATTCTTTTAACTGCTGTAAAACTGCCATATATATAACTTGTTATATATATCTTGCCTTGGGTCATCTGACATCTACTTGCAGACCTTTACTGACATGCATTCATGTTGTTTGAATGTATGTCAGGTTACGAGACAGGTTACCAGGAGGACGAGTTGCTGGATCAGAGTGATCCAATAGACCAGGATTCTGCTGATCCTGAAGTCCACCCTACCGTGGACTAGAGCTGATTATCACCGCTGCAGTTATTTATTTTCACCGCTGTGATTTGTAGGGTGTGTACCCACTTTTTCTGTATCGCTATTGTTGTAGGCCATGTTTGGGGCCCTTTCATTATTGTGTACTTTATCTGGATGTTGGCTTTAAATATTTCTGTTGTTCTGAGTTGCATGCAAGTTCCTGCGAAAGGTGTTTTCACAGACGCTTATTGGGTTCGAGCTTCACCGCTCCAACCTAAGCGGGTCCGCTCGCGTCCTCGCCCCAAGTATAATGGGAAGCGGGGCGTGACAATGAAAGACTAAAGAAAGAGAAAGAGGAGGTTAAAATCAAATGTCTGAAAGTTAAGGAAAACTATAGAGATTTGGAAAGAAACTTCAGAAATATTCTTCTCAGGGCAGAGAAAGCTGAGTGCACATTGAATAAGTGGAACTCTGAAAAAGCAAAGCTGGATGATATCTTGAACATGTGAAAGATTTCAGGAGATCGCACTGGAGTGGGATACAATAGAGGAGCTTACTATAATGTGTCTACTAAAAGAAGAAGTCAAGTTACTAAAGAGCTTGAGAGAATGGGTCAGTGCAAGAGCCATGATCAGAAGAAGAAACTGACTAGAGGCGTAAAAGGTGGTCGTCATGTGTGGTGCTTACTGCAAGTTCATAGGCAATACCAAGAGAAACTGCTTCAGTCGCATGCGACATTGGTCAGAAGGAAGAAATGTTAGACACCCTGATATGAAGATGAAGAAGCAATGGGACAGGAAGTCTGAATTATACAGCTTGAACACTACAGCTTCAGAGAAAACACCTCATGTTGTGATTGATGTTGCAACATTAAATACAACACAGAACGATGTTGCTATAGATGTTATGACACAATACTTGACATCTCCTCTCGACAATCAATGTGAGCAACATGTGCCAAATTCTTATGAATCTTCCTCCAGAATTATCAGAGAATTGCCTCGTCGCTCTTCTTACCGCTCATCCTCCGCCAGTGCCATCAGATCTTTGCATGTACCCTCTCCTGTACGGCGATCTGCCGCCGATCCGTCTTTCACGGCCTATTCACCCATTTCGGCTGATGTTTCCAAATTTTGTCCACTTCTTCGCCGTTTCCACCGCATCCATGTCTCCAAATTTTGACATGTCGACCGCCGAAGCTTCTCTGTCAGCACTGCCGATGTCTTCAACTTACCAGCTACTATTTCGGCCTCTCAGAGCTCGACTACTACACTGGATATCGTTCCATATTTGTAGCCTACTTTCAGATGTGAGGTATATTTTTTCTTCCTCTAATTCTGATGTGCCTGAGGATTTATTTGCTAATGAGATAGACATGGGAGCCTCTTGATGTGTCTCAGTTGATTTTTTCTGGATTAACTATTGGAGATACGGACTTGTCTTATTGGAGGCTAGATTAAAAGTATTAAAGTTTTCGATGAGTCAGCTGCTATGGATTCTTCAAATCCATGGGGTTCAAATTTTCAAGATCATGTATGTGGGTTGGATCTTCAGATGACATTGTGTCAGATTATCTTACATGTGGCCCCTGATGATTGTCATGTTACTGCTGATGTTACAACATGGGAGCCAACATCTCACGACCATCTAGTTGATTCCTCAACAGTCTATGTCTTATATCATGTTGTGACACAGGACGCAACATGCACTTTCACTCCTCCAGTTGATGCTACAACTACTCATTCTTCTGAGCATCCTATATCTGATCTGGTCCCCGTTCCGTCCAGAGGATATGTCATTTGATATGTCTGCTGACCATGCTCCCACAGATATAGTATCTGATTATCGCATGGACGACTATACTGCCCCAGATGACTACAATATTACCTCTGATGCTGCACATGTAGTTGGATCTGATGTTACGTCTGGTGTTTCTCCCAAAGTTGCACCAAATGCTCATGTTGCATCTGATGTTGCACACGATGTTGCAACATCGGCTCATGCTAAACATGATGTCATGGGTCATGGTGTAACACAGGACACAACATGCACATCTTCTGCACCTGGTGACTCTTCAATTTCACCTGCTCTTGATTAGACCATGGCATATCTGTAAGTTCCTCATTCTTGTTGCCGTCATCATAGTTCTGCCAAGCAACATGGTGCTCCGTTTAGCTCTCCAACTTCCCCTTCTTCATATGCTGACTTCTAAGAAAGCCAGAGTCGTTCTTGAAGCTTCAGCTCCTTCCCCGACTCTATTTACTACTTCTGAGGCTTTGTACAAGATGTTATTCGACCAGGCTTACCAGAATAGTTGGGCTACTTATTCAGACAGATGATGTTGTAACACTGGAGCCGACACCTCAAGACGTTTAGCTGATTCCACTTCTACTCATGTTATGTGTATCGACACAGGACACAACCTCTGTTTCTTCTAGTGAGGGAATTTTAGTGCATTTTATCCGGATCCATTGGAGACCCGCAATCCAGGTGTGCATTCCAATCCTCCTTGTCATGCCCAGCTTCCCAAGTTTGGAAGGCGAGACGCGAAGAGGTCCGCTCAGACTGAAGCTGTAAAGCTGCAGTCTGATAAGCGTCTGTGTGTTCATCCATTCGCAGATTCTTGCATTGCAAAAGAAACAACAAAAATAATAAAAATTTAAAAGCAGGCAATAATAACCAACATTCAACATTACATCCAACATTAAATTCAAAACATCCAGAGATAGTCATAAAAGGAAATACAAGAGTCTAAAAAGGAAAAGCCCCCAAGCATGGGCGAAACTAAAACATAGATAATAACCAACCTCAAGTTCGACATCAACAACTATCGTCCACAGCAACTAACTCAGGCTCAAACCTGACATGTGACAACCAAAGAGAAAATGGCACATGTCAGCAAAAATCTCCATAAGGAAAAAGAAGACTTTTGTGCAAGAAACATAAAGTACAACAGTTATAAGATGAATGCAATTAGCAGTTTAAAAATGATGACATGGCATATTATTTCATGGATGCAACGGTTTAAAATGAGCATGATATTTTACGATGCATGGCACGTCGTAGCAAAAAGCCACTGAACAATATTTCATGAAAAGCAGTAAAACATGCGTTCGCGTCGTGCACAGGGTTTACGTCTTGCAGTTGAAGTTGCTGTACGGGCACACTTCTACGTTGAGTGACTACTTAACTCTACCCCTCCACGTGTATATGGACTGGCACCCATCTTCTGGATCACGAGCCAGGAAGTGTTTTATCATTTGGCATAGGGGTGCACCTAGCCTCATTTATGATGTAGGAGTCAAAATCCTACTCGCCGCAGCTTACATTTCAATACTAGCGTGTGCTACACATTCACGACAAAATATTCAATGCATGAAATGACATGGAAATATGCAACATGATAGTATAAAAAGCAGTTAATGCACGCGTACAATTTATCAAAATTAAACATGACATATGATATGCATCAAATGATATGGCAAGGGTGTCGGATCTAGCTTCGTTGTCAAGCTAGATCAAGTATGGTGTCAGATCTAGCTTCGTTGTCAAGCTAGATCAAGCATGGAGTCTAGGCGACTATCATTTCACTGCCTAGTCGCTTTTGCACAAATTTACAGAGTGACATAAAACATGGCCTAACAAACGACTGAGCAAGTTTCACTTGCCTGAAATACGTGCTGCAAGTAACACGATCAAAGAGTCCAGAATCTGCCTACGTGCTCAACCAATCCTCCAAACCTACAGTCCCATATTATTATCTTCAATTAGTGATTTAATCAAACAATGAAATATTACAGTTTTTATCTTGTTAACATGCGGTGAGCGGGTTCCTACGGATCGGGGTAAACCTTAACATGACGCGAGAGCTACACTGACATCGGGTAGTGACGTCAGGGGTTGGATTCTGGTAGTGAGCGAGGTACGACATCGGCTACAGGGAAACGGCGAAGACGGCGACAACTAGGGGTAGTAGCATGGCACGAAGATGGGCGCGGGAGGGTGCTAGGGGGTTGCACCGACAGCTCTAGAGGATGGCCAGATTGTGGCCTGGGGAGATGGGAGCCGGCAGGTCTAATGGAGGGGTTGAAGGGTGGTGGTTCGCGTGGAGGTTGGCTGGCCGGAGAGAGGGAAGTGGCGGCTTGCTAGGTGAACTGCTGGGCGGTTTATGGTGGGTGCCGGTGGTTGGGAAGGCCGGAGGTGGCCGGCAGGATGTGGTGGCTGACGTCAAGGAGAAGGATGTGGCCGAATCTTTGGGTGCGTGAGATTTGCGTGGAGGCTGAGTGATGAAGAAAAAACCCTAGGCTTGTGATGCGTAAGTTGAGGGTAATGTTGCTAAATAGGGGATGAAATGGGGTAGAGTTTGGATGATTGGAGAGAGAGAGTGTGTGAGGGGGAGAGGGTGCAACTAGGGTGCAATCAGCTAGGGGAAATATCAACATCATACGCATGATCCAAAGGTTTAGATTTAATCAAATTTTTAATTAGGGATTGAATTCTGAATTAGTCTAGGCTAATTAGGGATTAAAGGTGATTAGAGTGAAGGGAGAGTCTATCGGCGTCCGATGAATACAAGAAAAATATCGGGACGACCGTGTCAACGAGAGGGTCGAGACTAAGATGGTCGGTCACGATCTAGGTTAACGAAAAACGGAACTAAAAATAAAAAGGCCAAACATCGAAGTCTATAAAGTTACGACACCCCTTCAAACAAAGTTGTTTTGTGTAAGAATGAGCTGTGAAATGACGTTCACGAAAAATTCCACAAATAAGTACTCTCTCAGAGGGTCACAACGACATATAACTTCACGTGTTCGGGATACAATAGGAGGTCACAAAAATACACGTACGAATAAGAAGGTACACGCACGAAAAACATACGATCGAAAAGCGACCGTGACATTCTACCCACCTTAGAGCAAAGTCCGTCCTCGGACTTTCTTACTAAAAAATAGTTCACACTAGTAAATACAATCGTAGTATTTCACGTATAGATAACTACCTATGCACAAACAAACATAGATATACCACTCTCTTATATCTCATAGTGTACATCCAACACCAAACATATCAACACATGTAATCACACCATACATTATTAAATCATGTTGCTCTATCTATATACATTTACTATTATAAATACACAAATATATAGTTATTCAAATACACACAAATACTTCACCATATATACACATCACATACAATCCTATAACTATATTCAAGACACAACACACATACCATAGTCGCAACACCTATAGCTAAGAACATACTTACCCGTGCATGGTGCACGCCCACACACGCTAATATACCATTCATACATGCCACTCATACCACAATATACTTAGCACATCTACACACCTAGTTTAGCTAGCATATATACATTCAAACATATAAAACCTTAGTAAATAACTATACTACAAGACCAACACCTATAACTATATAATGGTATAGTCACCCACAACCATGTGTGTATCGTAACTAGGCACAACCAAACCAATCACTATACATACATCATCCATTACTATGTTCATAGCACTATACACCAACCACAGACAAATATAACAATATACTTAGAGTATACCCACTCAAGCATGAGTGAGACTTAAAGACCCATACCAGAACTAGAATACTATATATATATAACACGATATTTATACCTAAACCAACACACTACTCTTATATATATACCAACTTAATCATATTACTCGTCACACTGTACAGGTAAAAACACATGCTATCATATACACACACTAATATCAATCACACTTTATATTTATTCAAGTAACACCCCCCATAATGCAATCACTTTACATACTATAATAATATTGCAAATATCAGTACATGTATACAATCATAATACATCATCCTATACATGCATACATCGTATAATCACATACATATTACTACACACATACTCATTGCATGCATACTATACCTACATTCTTATATGCTTACCACATATCTACACAAAACATAGACATACATATAATATATTCACACCATAGAAATTTACTTATAATTAGTATACTACTACATATACCTATTCATACATAGTTACAACATACAATAATCGTGTATACCTCATGGTATACACGCGCACACACAACATCCCGTAAAGGCAAGGAGTGCTCTACAAAATTATAACCCTATTACCATACGTATATCACACATATTCATATAGTATGTACAAATCCACCTATGACTAAGCACATACATATCTACGCACGGGCACACGCTTATACGTACTAACATATAAATCATATAATAGGCCTGCACACTTAACTATAAGTACACATATTATCATTACACCTAACATGCACATGACTTACTAGTATACTATTTCAAGTATTTACAAGTACTTTTCATACTACATACACCACTAATAGTTATTCCAGCACTAATTCTAATATACACAGACATCCCTAAAGTGGTATAGCTATCCACACATATATAAATACTATCATTCATACAACTTCACATATATCATGAATAACACTGAGTATACATATATATCACAAGAGACAATCATTAATATACTAAGGGTAGCACGCTCATACATGAGTGGTACACGGGGGTCCACACACGGGTCCACACACTCTACCTATACACATGCACCACGACGACATCACAATAAAACTAATGGGCCCACCACTAAACTAAGGTTGACATAAGCAACGGCAAGCACTAGTAGGATGACTAAGCAATAGTAAGGGAACCGAAATCAAATAGTGTAACGAGACAAGATCGGAATGAACGGGTTCAGATAAGGCGAGGATAAGGAGATAGCTTGGTTAGGTGAAATAGAGATATAATTGTGAATATTTAAGTAAGGGAAAGAAAGATAAAATACAGGAGAATAGTGGGTAGATGATATAAGTTAAAATACGAAGTAGGGATTAGACGAAAGAATATAAAAACGGACATACTTGAAAAGTTGGGTTCTCTTTCTCAAAATACTTAAAGGTCGGTGCAATGAGTTGTTTGAAATAAATTTGAGTAGTATATATATATATATATATATATATATATATATATATATATATATATATATATAATACATTTGACCAAGATTTTTGAATCCTAGGGCTGACTAGGACAAGTTGATTAGGACAAATAGGTTAATAGAAAGACGACCGAGATTAATTCTTGGAGAATGAACGGTTGAGATGGGGTTTTGATAGAATTTTGGGGGGGAAGTTTGAATTTGGAGAGAAAACCAAGATTCATTTAATTAAAGTCTCTCTTGAGACCCTACACTTACCTGCTGTCAACTCAGCATTGAATCAACTGCCCGCACCCACTAGCTAAAAAAAATTCTGATGTTGGCACCCGCATCTAAATGCACCCAAACTAATATACTCCCAAACACACATGCATCAAAATTATGTCTGGACACAGGGTGCACCAAGTGGGGGGCGTCTCAATAGATCCTCTAATTTTGGTGATATAAATCAACCCAATCCTATCCGTTCAATCAAACTCCACGTTGGCAATCCGCGTCAACTCTGCAATGCTCTCTCCTTCTCCGTATAAACACACACCCGTGTCCTTTCCCAAATTCCTTTCTTTAAAGGATATCAATAACATTGGAAACCGAACTCCCCCAATAAATCTCCATTCTCTTCCCCAAAAATATCCCTACAACTCCATTCTCTTCCCCAAAAACCTCGACCTGAGAAAATTTCTTCGTTCTCTTTCTGCAAGATTCGCTCCTCCGTTTGCCGCCTCATCTTCTTCTTTCTACCGGGACAATCACCACTAGCATCTGCAAGGGCAACACCACAATCTGTCATGGGGATGAGGAGGTGGGCATAACCACAACCGACAGCGATGTGCCTCCTCTCACCACACCGAAGCTGTTCATCAGCGGTAAATACAGGGTTCATACCATTCATCTAATTTTCGTGACATTCATTATCTATGGGATTGATTTTTGTTCGTAAAGATTTGATTTTTATGTAGAATAATATTCATTCCCTTGCCAAGGATCTTGTCGACATTTAGATCCACTCAAGCTCGCACCCAATGAGTCCGGTGACAATGGAGCTGGTGATGATGGAGCTGGTGACGATGGAGCCTGAGATATTGTTCACGCAGATTGCGGCGACCATGGAGCTGGTGACAAAGTACGCGGCGAGCAACGGCCTCTTCTTCGAGCAGTTTGCAGAGTCGATGGTGAAGATGGGGAACATCAGTCCGCTCACTGGGTCGAAGGGGGAGATCATGAAGAACTGCATGAGGATCAACCATTGATTTTTAAAGGAGTTGAGGTGTTGGATTATTGATGTTTGTCTCGCTTATTGTGCTATCATTGCTTCTTTGAATCCATTTCTTTTTTTAGTCCAGGCAAATGTTTTTGTTGCTATTTTTAAAATGACATTGTATGTTGAAGAACTTTGCAATGTAATTTGTTATCAGTTGATGTAACCGTGAAATGAATGAGTCCTTTTTTTTTCGTTTTATGGTATTGTATACTTCTTTCATTGATGTTAGACCTTTTGTCAATGTATTGTATACATTGATGTTAGACCTTTTGTCAATTTGTGTAAAAATGGGCTCAATGCCGTACAGTTTATGGGGGCCCACTCACAGGAAGCTTTCAATTTGGTATCAGCAAGTGGGATTTTGAAAATGACAGTACCTGTGGCCTTAGGTGTGCATGTTCATTCATTCATCTAGCAGATGCAAAACCTCTCTAAAAAGAGAGTGGGGGTAGGTTCGTAAAAATAAGAGAGGGGGGACGGTTAGGATTTGATTGTAGGGAATGAACGGCTAAGATGAGTTTTGAGAAAGTTTGAATACAAAATTTAATACAAAATAAAATTAATTAATGATGCGTTGCATGTTCTGTTCCCAAGAAAATTAATTGAAGTGTTTATCACTATTGAATATTGGAAGAGAGCAATAAATGCTGTCAACAAGTAACTGGGGAAGCAGCGTCCTGTCCTTTCTTCTCTATCTCGGCGAACGTACGCCTCCTCGGGTCTATACTTCAACTTTTGTTAGCCCTGAACTTGCGTGCAAAAATTCCCACTGAGGAACGAAAGAGGCGGAACGAAAATTAATTAATGACGGTTGGGATTTGCCTGTTCGCATGGTAGGGCCCGCCATAAACAAGTGCTGCTGTAGGGGAGGAAAGAGAGCAGGTTTCTATTTGCCTTTTTAAATTAGCTTCCAGCTCACCGATCTAAGTGACCCACTATTCGAACACAGATCCAAATGCTATCAGTCGTTGGATTAACTCTCAACGGTGCCCACAGGCTAAGCATAATTAAGTGGTAGGGTTGGATGTACATATTGCTATATAAAGGAAGGTTAGGCATTTAGGTTTTAGCTGGGGACGTGCAAAAGAAAAAGAGGGCATACACTTTCAAATTTGTTGGAAAAACGAAAACTTTTGAAAACCGCACCATCTCTCTTTCCAATTTTTTTGAAAACAACACTTACAATTAGCAGGAAGCATACACTTCCATCTTATTCATAATTTTGCATGTAAATTAATGAACTTTGCATATTCTCAAATTTCAAAAGAATTAACACTAACCAAACAGGAGCATGGTTCAGGAATTAAACATTGAGTCGATCAAGAGTCGATTTTCATTCAGAGGCACAAAACAGAACATACGACGCATTTTCGCTTTAGTCAGAGTTCACAATACAATACAATTAATCATGATCAAATTAAATTAGATGTCGGTTGTTGCGATTAAAAGACACGTTTGAATTTGGGGTTTGTTTGACGACATGTTGACAGACACCCTTATCATAAGCTGTTATACAGGAAAAGAAATTAGAATGTGAATGTAGATGTGTATTAACCTTTGTTAGTCAAATCAATGCGTAATTGAACTTTAATGTTTGGCTATACTGTTGGAGCCGAATGCACCCTCGCTGAAGCTAAATTTTTGTTCGTTTACATTTTAGATGGTAATATAATTTTTGGGGAGAACAGATATTTTGTAGGGATATCTTAAATGAACCGTGCCCAAGGGCACGGGTTATAAGCGCTGAAGGGGCCCACGCCGAAATTGTTGTTCGTTGCTAAATTTTTGTTCGTTAAAATTTTGGAGGGAAAATAATTTTTGGGGCCAAAAGCGCCCAGGCCGAAAATTTTGTTCGTTGCTAAATTTTTGTTCGTTAAAATTTTGGTGGGGAAATAAATTTTGGCACCGAAGGCGCCCGCGCCATTTTTTACGCTAATTTGTTGTTCCGCGTCGAATGCACCTGTGCCGAATTTGTTGTTTCACACCAAAGTCGCCCATGCCGAATTTGTTGTTCCATGTCGAAGGTGTCTGCACCGAATTTGTTGTTCCGTGATGAAGGCGCCCATGCCGCTAAATATTTTTACGCTGATTTGTTGTTTTTTTAAATTTTGGCTGTGGAAATAATTTTTTGGGGAACAAAGATTTCGCAGGGAAAATCTTAAATGAACCGTGCCCGCGTGCACGGGTTATGACTAGTATATATATATTAAGAGAAGAAATGGTATTTTGGATTATATAAAAAAATCATTATATGAAGAAAGTAAGATATTCGCATGAGTATGAAAGATATAGGTTAGAAAATATTATAAGGTAGTAATTTAAAGATTTCGGCGAAAAAGTTTCGAAATTCAAAGAATGCATTTAAGTCAACTGAAGGATATGAAGTCTAAGCTCATGTTAAATGTTTTCAAAGAATTTAAACTGGGAGAGGAATTAAAAAAAATATTGAAAATACTTTTCGAAGGATCAAGATGGTAATGAGGAAGATTCAATAATTGAGGATGAACGACATGGAGGAATCACGTGAAACGAAAGCAAGGAAGTGAATCAAATATTCAAAACATAAATACGACTGGGAAACAACTTAATAAATCTGCTACGATGGGATTCTATGGTCATTGGTTCAAAAGTGTAATGATTAGGAAAACGATAGAAATCAGGGGTTCTAATCACTGGCCGACTAAAGATTAGAAGAAACTTAGTATTAAGACTTCTAATGAACTCGACTGTAATAGAGATCTCAGGGAAAGGGTCCATAGAAGATCAAGATTACGTTCTGCTGAGCCCGAAATTTGATGGACTCAAACGAATGACTAAAGGAAAAACTCTAGAAATATAATATGGTCAGAGCCGGGTGAGAGGCCACTAAGGTATTCTAAGATGAGTACGACTAAATCTTAACGAAGATGCCTGACTATCAAACTAGGACATCTATCTAAGTCAACCTACCATCTAAGATAAGGGAAACGTTTACAGCAGACTCAAATTTTATGACTCGAATGTTTCGAATGTTTCAATGGATGTTTTGTTATTATCGTTGTTTCGATATTTCGCAGGTGCAACGACCTGCATGGGCCACCACAAAAACTTGTCAGCCCCGCTTCCCAAGTTTGGAAGGCGAGACGTGAAGAGGTCCGCTCAGACTGAAGCTGTAAAGTTGCAGTCCGATAAGCGTCTGTCACACCCCGCTTCCCTAAAATGGAGGCGGGACGTGAAAAGGTCCACACGAGAATGGAGCTGTGAAGCCCCAAACCCGATAAGCGTCAATAAAACATAAGCAGGTCCCTGTAACCATAAACGGAACAACAATAATAACACAAGGAGAGACAGAAATAAAATCTCAAATCTCAGAATTTGTCTAACATTAAAATTAAGTTCAACATCCAGAAAAGCCACCAGGCTAAAAGAAAGAGTCTAAAGGCCCAGAACAAGGCCAACAAAAGGGACAACATAACAAGGTATAGGTGCCACGCACCGACAACTAAACAGCAGTCTAAAACAGAAGGGGAAAGCTCAACGAAGACACTAGGACTGATCCCCAGTGTCCACGTACTCCTCGCCAAACACAGGCTTGAGCTCGGCGTCAGCAAACACCTCATCCTCAACAATGAACTCAGGCTCAGGATCTAACATGTGTCACCCAAAAGAGTAAAGGGACACATGTCAGCAAGTCTAAAAGACTTGGGCAAGGAAACTGAAAGTAAGGCAAACTAACAACCTAGTAGTTATAGTATGCATGACATGGCAGTTATGGTATGAGTGCACAAGTAAGACATGGTGGAACAATAAGTACAAGAGAACAATTTATCAGGGCATGTCAAGAGTAGCCAAGCTACTAACAATCTCAATCTTTTCACTAGTCACGTTTCAAGTTGTTTGTAAATGTTTACGCCTTACAGCAGAATGGTTTGACATTCACACTGATTGGCCGCTTAACACCACCACAGAACCCAGAGTTTACGCCTTACCACTGAAGTTGCTGATCGGGCAGACTCCCAGTTGATTGGCCGCTTAACCCTTACCCCATCCCACATGTAAACGAGCCAGGGTCCCTGTACACGAGCTCAGTAAATGAGCCAGGGTTGCCCCGCACAAGAGCTCGTTTCCTGGATCACAACCCAGGAGCGTATTTCATTTGGCATAGGGGTGCACCTAGCCTCAATCATTTCACAAGGTGTAGCGAAGCTACGCAATCACGGGAACACTTAAAGAATGCAATGACATGACAATAAATTTGCGTACCGTTAATGGAAATTAAACATGACATGGTAGTTGTGCAACATGATAAATGTCGGTTCTAGCTTCGTTGTCAAGCTAGTTCCTAAAATTGCGCCTAGGCGAGTATCATTTCGTCGCCTAGTCTCTTTTACGCCTACAACAAGCAAATGGCCTAAGACATGGCCCAAAACCCTAAGTGGCAAGTTTCACTTGCCTAGCACCGAGGATGACGATCAACGAGGCCGTAACACAAATGCTAACTACGGCGATGAGATCGCTGCCATGGCAAAACAACATTAGAACAACATCCAACCTAGTTTTATTAGGGTTTCACAAAAACACAATGGGTTATGAGGATATTAAGAGATCGAGTTATTACCGTATAGGAGAGGAAGAATGATGCCGAGCAAGCACGGCAACGGAAGAAACGCTCCAGGGAACCTAGGGTTCAGATCTGGAATGGATGGGGAAAATATGGAGAAATGGGGTTTTGAGGGTTTTTGGGGGTTGGAGATGGCCTAGGGCATGGTGGTAGACCAAAATAGAGAGGGAAACTCCAAGGGAGGAAGGAATGGCTTGGGGAAATGTTGGAGGGTGATTTGGGGAAGAAGGAGGCTCAGGAAAAATGAAAGAAGAAAAGAAAACGTTTGAGGGGGTTTAAATAGGCACAGCCGGCGGCTGCCCAAAAATTAGGGTTTCTGGGGTCATTAGTCGGTCAAAGAAGAGTGGCTGACCGACTAGTTTAACAACTAGTCGGTCGGTCGATTAACTGTGACCGACTAACACCAAACAGCGAAAGTAGGGAAAAATCTGGGTAATGAATTAGTCGGTCTATGAAGGCCCGTCGACCGACTAGTTTGCAACCTAGTCGATCGGTGAGTGTTCATGGACCGACTAACGATAAACAGTAACTTAGGTGAAATTTACTGACAGAAACTAGTCGGTCTGAGAGCAAGTTCTGACCGACTAGTTGCGCATCTAGTCGGTCGGTGGGTGTTCTTAGACCGACTAAAAGTAAACAGTAACTCCTGAATAATTTACAAAGCCCACTAGTCGGTCCATGAAGGTTTGCCGACCGACTAAATCGTCATCTAGTCGGTCGGTTCCCCTTCTTATACCGGCTAACGTGCACAAAAAGTTCCGAAATGGAGCGCGAAGCTCCGGGATCGATTCCTAAGACTCCTAGGCTTGATCTAACAATAAGATATGACCGATATGAAGCCCGTCACGAATGACTTACTCCAAAATCGACGATTCTAAGGAAGAAGCTAGAAAATCACGACAAAACGATCGAAAATGAAAGCTACGGAGACGAAAACCACACATGAGGAGAAAATCCACCAAAATATATAATATATAATATAATAATCCAAATACATGAAAACCAGTCGTTACATCCTCCCCAACTTAAGAAAAATTCCGTCCTCGGAATTTCCCAACACTCACGTGTCCGGAAACAAAAGTGGGTAGCGCTCTCGCAACTCATCCTCGTTCTCCCAAGTAGACTCTCCTGGCGAGCCGTGTCACCACATCACCCTCACAAGATTGACAACCTTGTTCCGAAGTGACTTCTGATGCCTGTCCAGAATCTGCACTGGCTGCTGGTCATACGTCATATCGGGGCGAACGGTAATCTCCGAGAAATCCACAGCATGAGATGGGTCGCTAATGTATCGACGAAGCTGCGACACATGGAAAACATTGTGAACTCCCTCCAAAGATGGCGGCAAGGCTAAGCGGTAGGCTACCTCGCCAACTTTCTCCAGAATGTCAAACGGTCCAATGTATCGCGGGCTCAACTTCCCTCGCTTCTCAAAGCGAATCACACCACGATTCGGGAAAATCCTCAGAAACACATGATCCCCGTCTGAAACTCCAAAGGACGACGTTTAGCATCCGCCCAATGCTTAAAACGGTCCTGAGCAATCCTCAACCTCTCCCGAATGTTCCTGACGATATCCACGGCCTCCACAATCATCTCAGGTCCCAACAGCTCACGATCACCAACGTCATCCCAACTCAATGGCGATCGACATTTCCTCCCATAAAGAGCGGCGAAAGGCGCCATGCCAATACTCGCCTGGAAGCTGTTGTTGTAGGAAAACTCTACCAGATGTAGATGGTCCTCCCACGAACCCTTGAAATCCAACATGCATGCCCTCAGCATGTCCTCCAAGATCTGAATCGTCCTCTCGGACTGGCCATCCGTCTGCGGATGGTACGTCGTGCTGAAACTCAGACGCGTACCCAAACTCTTCTGCAAACTCTGCCAGAACTGAGATGTGAACCTCGTGTCTCTGTCCGACACGATACTCACGGGGACTCCGTGAAGTCGTACGACCTCCCGCACGATTCACATTACATCACTATCCAAACTAGGAAAAGGAAATAAAACGGAGAGCAAAAGAATTTACCTCCATATATCTCCTCGCTAGCGCCTCAGTGGACTGTCCCACTCGGAATGGAATAAAGTGCGCGGATTTGGTCAATCGATCTACGATCACCCAAATCGCGGCATTCTGATTCGGACTCCGAGGCAGTCCAGTCACGAAATCCATAGTGATGTGTTGCCACTTCCACTCTGGAATCGGAAGCGGTTGTAGCAACCCTACCGTACGCTGATGCTCCGCCTATACCTGCTGGCAAACCAAGCACTTGGCCACACTCCGAGCCACACTCCTCTTCATGCCATGCCACCAATAGTTCAGACGAAGATCCTGGTACATCTTGGTCCCACCAGGATGCACAGAATACGGCGAACTGTGTGCCTCCACCATCAACTCCTCTCTAATATCCCCAGCTGGCACACACAACCTAGCTCCAAACCTCAGCGAGCCATCCTCATGAATCAAAAAGTCAGTCCGCAGACCGGCTTCCACCTGCTCCCGAATCTTCACCAGCTTCGGATCCTCAGCCTGGCCAGCCTTGATCCGATCCACAATCGTCGAATGAATCTGCATACACATCAACGAAGAAGCCTCTCCAGGAAGAACAATCTCCACACCAGACTCGCAAAAATCCTGCTGCAATCTCCACTGCGAGGTCAAAATCATCACCGCTGGAAGCCTACTCAGCGCATCAGGAACCACATTCACCTTGCCAGGGTGATACTGCAAATCAATCTCATAATCCGCCATGAGCTCCAACCATCGACGCTGTCGCATGTTGAGCTCCTTCTGAGTAAAAATATACTTCAAGCTTTTGTGATCGGTGAAGATCTTCACTTTCTCACTCAGCAAGAAGTGCCTCCAAATCTTAAGAGCAAACACAACAGCAGCCAACTCCAAATCATGCGTCGGGTAATTCTTCTCATGAGCCTTGAGCTGACGAGATGCATAAGCCACTACATGTCCATGCTGATGCAAAAAACAACCGAGACCCTTGCCAGAAGCATCGCAAAAGATCTCAAATCCTCCACTGCGATCAGGCACAACAAGAATAGGGGCAGTCGTCAATCTCTCCCTCAGAACACCAAAAGCATTCTCACAATCACCCGACCAAACAAAAGGTACATCCTTCCGTGTCAATCTGGTCATCGGCTCAGCAATACGAGAGAAGTCCTTAATGAAGCGCCGATAGTAACCAGCAAGTCCAAGGAAACTCCGAATCTCAGACGTTGACTGCGGAACAGGCCACTCTCTAATGGCCCTGATCTTCTCGGGATCCACTGAAATACCATCTCCAGTCACCACATGCCCGAGAAAAGCAACTCTGTCCAGCCAAAACTCGCACTTCGAAAACTTAGCATACAACCGATGCTTCCTCAAAATCTCCAACACCGTCCTCAAGTGCGATGCATACTCCTCCTCCGACTTTGAATAGATCAGAATGTCGTCAATAAAGATAACGACAAACTTATCCAAAAAGTCGTAGAAAATAAGGTTCATCAGATTCATGAAAACTGCGGGTGCATTGGTTACACCGAAAGGCATAACCACAAACTCGTAGTGTCCATACGATACGACGCCTTCGAAATCGGCTGCTCTCCCGGAACAAGATCAATAGAAAATTCTAGAGCTCGATCAGGTGGCAAACCAGACATCTCCTCGGGGAAGACGTCATCAAAATCTCGCACCACAGCTGGCCTCTCCAACTTCATCTGCATAGCCACAACCTCCACTGGTCTGGCCCGAAATCTGACAGGACCAAACGAGCTGCTACCACGGCTGAACTCAAATACTGGATGTCCAGGAATCTCGAACACCATCTTCTTCCTCCGACAGTCGATCGTAGCATAGAAGCTCGCAAGCCAATCCATCCCAAGGACCGCATCATAGTTGACGATGTCGTGGACAATGAAATCAGCGTAAAGCACATGTCCACAGACCACCAACAGGCAAGAATTGCAACCAAGATGCACCGAGACCACGCCATTCCCTGTAACGATATTCCAACTCTTGGAAAGAGGGGACGTCGACAAGGAATGCTTCTCTACGAAGCTCCGAGAAATAATGCACATCGATGCACCAGAGTCAAAGAGAACTCGTGCAGGAAATGTGCACACCAAAATCACACCTAACAAGCAATTAACAATCAAACCCTAGTCTAGCAAACAATCATGTTCAAGCAAACAACATAATCTAACAATCAAAACTTAGCTAGGAAAGTAACAGCTAGATTGAGGATTACCTGCGATAACCTCATCCACAGCCTCGATCTCCATAGCGGTCATCAGAAAAGCCTGCCTCCTCGGCGGAATAGCCTGCTGAAAACCCTGCCTCTGTGGAACAAGAGCTGCTCCACGTCTAGCAGGAACAGATGCTCTCTGCTGTAATAGCTGTGCTGCAACAGGTGCCCTCTGCAGTTGATTCGCATGCCGACAATCCTTCACGACATGAGAAGCATCACCACAAACCAAACACTGGCCCAGAAACTTCCTACACTGATCCTTGATGTGGCCAGGCTTGTCGCAGAAATGGCAAGTCTTCTGAATAGGCCCTCCTGGCTTCTTGAACTGAGCTGGCTGATTAGGCTTGAAACCAGGCCTAACCACCGCCCTGGCCTGCTCCATAGGCCTCTTTCCCGCACCAGAAACATGTCCTCTCCTCTGACTCAGGTTCAGCTCCTGCCTCCTCGCAGCGACCAGAACCTTCTGATAAGAGTCCAGATCAGAGGAAGACACAAAACTCTGAAGCTCCAAAGCAAGTCCCTGCAGGAACCTCTGAGCCCTCTCATCATCATCCTGCACCATCTTCGGTGCGAACTGACTCAGCCTAGTGAACTCTTGGTGGTGCAGGTCCACCGTCAAGCTCCCTTGCTTCAGATCAATAAAGCGCTGCAGCATCTCCTTCCTAGCAGCCTTCGGAAAGAACTCCTCATCAAAACTGGACTTAAAGGTAGTCCAAGCTATCGGCTCCACCAGCATCTTCTCTTCCGCATCCCACCAGTTCCGAGCATTATCCTTGAGTTGCCTCTTCGCCAAATCAACCCATCCAGCCGGGGTGATCTTGGCCATCTTCAAGTTATCCTCAATGTTTCGAATCCACTCATCGGCAGCTAGAGGACCCTCGGACCCATCAAAATATGCGGGACCCAGCTCCCGAAATTGCTTTGCTCCCGGCTCGGAGCGAGGGGCAACGTGGATTGCCCGACCAGCTCGAACAACTGGAGCATTCTGGACTTGCAGGAGCACGCCCTGCTGCACCTGCATCATCTGAAGCATCATCCGCATCATCTCTCCATTGGTGGGCTCCCCGCTCAGGCTCCTCGTCATGAGGGGGCGCACCACTACCTCCACCACGGGTAAATCGCCTTCCTGCCATCTAATGACACAGAAAACGAAGCAGATTAAACTCATAGCTTATGACTCGGATGTCGAACTTAGTTTATTGGACATTCTAATATTATTATCATCATTCCGATAGGCGCAGTTACAGAAGAGACCTGTATGGGCCACCAACAAAACCTGTCACGCCCCGCTTCCCTAAAATGGAGGCGGGACGTGAAAAGGTCCGCACGAGAATGGAGCTGTGAAGCCCCAAACCCGATAAGCGTCAATAAAACATAAGCAGGTCCTTGTAACCACAAACGGAACAACAATAATAACACAAGGAGAGACAGAAATAAAATCTCAAATCTCAGAATTTGTCCAACATTAAAATTAAGTTCAACATCGCCACCAGGCTAAAAGAAAGAGTCTAAAGGCCCAGACCAAGGCCAACAAAAGGGACAACATAACAAGGTATAGGTGCCACGCACCGACAACTAAACAGTAGTCTAAGACAGAAGGGAAAAGCTCAACTTAGACACTAGGACTGGTCCCCAGTGTCCACGTACTCCTCGCCAAACACAGGCTCGGGCTCGGCGTCAGCAAACACCTCGTCCTCAACAATGAACTCAGGCTCAGGATCTAACATGTGTCACCCAAAAGAGTAAAGGGGCACATGTCAGCAAGTCTAAAAGACTTGGGTAAGGAAACTGAAAGTAAGGCAAACTAACAACCTAGCAGTTATAGTATGCATGACATGGCAGTTATGGTATGAGTGCACAAGTAAGACATGGTGGAACAATAAGTACAAGAGAACAATTTATCAGGGCATGTCAAGAGTAGCCAAGCTACTAACAATCTCAATCTTTTCACTAGTCACGTTTCAAGATGTTTGTAGATGTTTACGCCTTACAACTGAATGGTTTGACATTCACACTGATTGGCTGCTTAACACCACCCCAGAACCCAGAGTTTACGCCTTACACTGAAGTTGCTGATCGGGCAGACTCCCAGTTGATTGGCCGCTTAACCCTTACCCCATCCCACATGTAAACGAGCCAGGGTCCCTGTACACGAGCTCAGTAAATGAGCCAGGGTTGCCCCGCACAAGAGCTCGTTTCCTGGATCACAACCCAGGAGCGTATTTCATTTGGCATAGGGGTGCACCTAGCCTCAATCATTTCACAAGGTGTAGCGGAGCTACGCAATCACGGGAACACTTAAAGAATGCAATGACATGACAATAAATTTGCGTGCCGTTAATGGAAATTAAACATGACATGGTAGTTGTGCAACATGATAAATGCCGGTTCTAGCTTCGTTGTCAAGCTAGTTCCTAAAATTGCGCCTAGGCGAGTATCATTTCGTCGCCTTGTCTCTTTTACGCCTACAACAAGCAAATGGCCTAAGACATGGCCCAAAACCCTAAGTGGCAAGTTTCACTTACCTAGCACCGAGGATGACGATCAACGAGGCCGTAACACAAATGCTAACTACGGCGATGAGATCGCTGCCATGGCAAAACAACATTAGAACAACATCCAACCTAGTTTTATTAGGGTTTCACAAAAACACAATGGGTTATGAGGATATTAAGAGATCGAGTTATTACCGTATAGGAGAGGAAGAATGATGCCGAGCAAGCACGGCAACGGAAGAAACGCTCCGGGGAACCTAGGGTTCAGATCTGGAATGGATGGGGAAAATCTGGAGAAATGGGGTTTTTGGGGTTTTGGGGGGTTGGAGATGGCTTAGCGCATGGTGGTAGACCAAAATAGAGAGGGAAACTCCAAGGGAGGAAGGAATGGCTTGGGGAAATGTTGGAGGGTGATTTGGGGAAGAAGGAGGCTCAGGAAAAATGAAAGAAGAAAAGAAAACGTTTGAGGGGGTTTAAATAGGCACAGCCGGCGGCTGCCCAAAAATTAGGGTTTCTGGGGTCATTAGTCGGTCAAAGAAGAGTGGCTGACCGACTAGTTTAACAACTAGTCGGTCGGTCGATTAACTGTGACCGACTAACACCAAACAGCGAAAGTAGGGAAAAATCCGGGTCATGAATTAGTCGGTCTGTGAAGGCCCGTCGACCGACTAGTTTGCAACCTAGTCGGTCGGTGAGTGTTCATGGACCGACTAACGATAAACAGTAACTTAGGTGAAATTTACTGACAGAAACTAGTCGGTCTGAGAGCAAGTTCTGACCGACTAGTTGCGCATCTAGTCGGTCGGTGGGTGTTCTTAGACCGACTAAAAGTAAACAGTAACTCCTGAATAATTTACAAAGCCCACTAGTCGGTCCATGAAGGTTTGCCGACAGACTAAATCGTCATCTAGTCGGTCGGTTCCCCTTCTTATACCGGCTAACGTGCACAAAAAGTTCCGAAATAGAGCGCGAAGCTCCGGGATCGATTCCTAAGACTCCTAGGCTTGATCTAACAATAAGATATGACCGATATGAAGCCCGTCACGAATAACTTACTCCAAAATCGACGATTCTAAGGAAGAAGCTAGAAAATCACGACGAAACGATCGAAAATGAAAGCTACGGAGACGAAAACCACACATGAGGAGAAAATCCACCAAAATATATAATATATAATATAATAATCCAAATACATGAAAACCAGTCGTTACAGCGTCTCTGTGTTCATCCATTTGCAGATTCTTGCATTGCAAAAGAAACAACAATAATAATAAAAATTTGAAAGCATGCAATAATAACCAACATTCAACATTACATCCAACATTTAATTCAAAACATCCAGAGATAGTCATAAAAGGAAATACAAGCGTCTAAAAAGGAAAAGCCCCCAAGCATGGGCGAACCTAAAACATAGATAATAACCAACCTCAAGTTCGACATCAACAACTGTCGTCCACAGCAACTAAGTCAGGCTCAAACCTGACATGTGACATCCAAAGAGAAAAGGCCACATGTCAGCAAAAATCTCCAAAAGGAAAAAGAAGACTTTTGTGCAAGGAAACATAAAGTACAACAGTTATAAGACGAATGCAATTAGCAGTTTAAAAATGATGACATAGCATATTATTTCATAGATGCAACGGTTTAAGATGAGCATGATATTTTATGATGCATGGCACGTCGTAGCAAAAAGCTACTAAACAATATTTCATGAAAAGCAGTAAAACATGCGTTTGCGTCGTGCACAGGGTTTACCTCTTGCAGTTGAAGTTGCTGTACAGGCACACTTTTACGCTGAGTGACCGCTTAACCCTACCCCTCCACGTGTATATAGACTGGCGCCCATCTTCTGGATCACGAGCCAGGAAGTGTTTTATCATTTGGCATAGGGGTGCACCTAGCCTCATTCATGATGTAGGAGTCAAAATCCTACTCGCCGCAGCTTACATTTCAATAGTAGCGTGTGCTACACATTCACGACAAAACATTCAATGCATGAAATGACATGGTAATATGCAACATGATAGTATAAAAAGCAGTTAATGCACACGTACAGTTTATCAAAATTAAACATGACATGTGATATGCATGAAATGACATGGCAAGGGTGTCCGATCTAGCTTCGTTGTCAAGTTAGATCAGGTATGGTGTCGGATCTAGCTTCGTTGTCAAGCTAGATCAAGTATGGTGTCGGATCTAGCTTCGTTGTCAAGCTAGATCAAGCATGGTATCTAGGCGACTATCATTTCACCGCCTAGTCTCTTTTGCACAAATTTACAGAGTGGCCTAAAACATGGCCTAATAAACGACTAAGCAAGTTTCACTTGCCTGAAATACGTGATGCAAGTCACACGATCAAAGAGTCCAGAATCTGCCTACATGCTCAACCAATCATCCAAACCTACAGTCCCATATTAATATCTTCAATTAGTGATTTAATCAAACAATGAAAATTACAGTTTTTATCTTGTTAACAAGCGGTGAGCGGGTTCCTACGGATCGGGGTATACCTTAACACGATGCGAGACTACACTTACGTCGGGTAGCGACGTCAGGGGTTGGATTCCGGTAGCGAGCGAGGTATGACATCGGCTACGGGGCAATAGCGAAGACGGCGCCAACTAGGGGTAGTAGCACGGCACGGAGATGGCTACAGGAGGGTGCTAGGGGGTTGAGCTGGCAGCTCTAGAGGATGACCGGATTGTGGCCTGGGGAGATGGGAGCCAGCAGGTCGCGTGGAGGGGATGAAGGGTGGTGGTTCACGTGGAGGTTGGCTGGCCAGAGAGAGGGAAGTGGCAGCTTGCTAGGTGAACTGCTTGGCAGTTTATGGTATGCGCCGGTGGTTGGGAAGGCCGGAGGTGGCCGGCAGGATGTGGTGGCTGACGGCAAGGAGAAGGAGGTGGTCGGATCCTTGGGTGCATGAGATTTGCGTGGCGGCTGAGTGATGAAGAAAAAACCCTAGGCTTGTGATGCGTAAGTTGAGGGTAATGTTGCTAAATAGGGGATGAAATGGGGTAGAGTTTAGATGATGGGAGAGAGTGTGTGTGAGGGGGAGAGGGTGCAACTAGGGTGCAATCAGCTAGGGGAAATATCAACATCATACGCATGATCCAAAGGTTTAGATTTAATCAGATTTTTAATTAGGGATTGAATTCTGAATTAGTCTAGGCTAATTAGGAATTAAAGGTGATTAGAGTGATGAGAGAGTCTATCGGCGTCCGATAAATACAAGAAAAATATCGGGACGATCGTGTCGACGAGAGGGTCGAGACTAAGATGGTCGGTCACGAGCTAGGTTAATGGAAAACGGAACTAAAAATAAAAAGGCCAAACGTCGAAGTCTAAAGTTACAACACCCCTTCAAACAAAGCTGTTTTGTGGAAGAATGAGCCGTGAAATGACGTTCACGAAAAATTCCACAAATAAGTACTCTCTCAGAGGGTCACAACGGCATATAACTTCACGCGTTCGGGATACAAGAGGAGGTCACAAAAATAAGCGTACGAACAAGAAGGTACGTGCACGAAAAACATACGATCGAAAAGCGACCGTGACACTCCTCATCCATGTCTTATCTCTCAGCAACTACTGTCTCAGAAATAGAATGTAGTGGATGTCTCTTCTGAGGTGATCACTGCTCGGATTATTACTAGTAAGGGGGAGAGTGTGCTTTGGCTTATTGTGGCTCAAAGGGGGAGAATGTGCTTGGTTGGTGCTTGGTTGGTGCCCGTGCTTTGGGTTGTGCCACATAATGCCAAAGGGGGAGATTGTTGGATTGATTTTCTGTTGCTTTGTGTTGGCATTAGTGGCACTAGATCTGGAGAGTTCAGGTTGTGGATTCAGAATAGTTTATGAATAGTTTGAGCAGTCATATTGTAAGTTATGTTGCAACATCAGGTACAACATGCGAGATCTGGAGTATGGTTCGTATGCAGAAACATTGTTTGGTCTATTGATCTGTTTTAGTGATCTTAGATCTGATTTGTAGTCTAGAATCTCAGGGGTTCCTGAATTGGTTGATGAAATATCTTGGTGAGATTTTTCTGTTCCTTGTTACCTGAATTAGCTCCTTGATTGACGGGAGAAGGAAATATTTACTGAGAATATTTGGGAATCTACTTAGTTCCTTAATTGATGGGAGGAAATATTTGCTGAGATGTATTGGTTCTATTTTCCAGAAATAGATCCTTATTTTAAGGGAAAAATATACGCATGAGATTTGTTTAAATCATTTTACCCGAAATGGTTAAATGATTACTTGATCTATGAGATTTCTTACCCGAAGTGATCTTAGGTATATTGGCAGAATATCTGCATGAAAGAGGAAGTTATTTACCCGTAAATAGTGGTTACAAGATCTGATGAAGATATGTGTGGTTGAAGATTTATTATCTGAATGGTTTCAGATCTTGTATTATTATTTAGATCTTCTCCAGAAATTCTGTTGTATGCCAGTATGCATAAGATCTGCTGAAGATGTGATTGAAGGTATCAATCTGCAAATATGGTATGAGAGACCTCGTTTATTGGCCATGTTGTATGACATGTTGAATGTTATGTTGCAACATGAGGCCTAACATGCTATGCTGGGGCGTTGGAAAGAATGATTTTCATTAGAAGTTTGAAGCCGTATTTTTCCAGATACTATTATTGCTCTCTTATTGGTATTCTGATGTTTGCTGCTATGTATGAGATCGGTTGAAGATGCAATAGGAAGTGGTTATCACTCAGATATGATTGCATGATCTGTTGGAGATATATTGGCCCGCAAATATTGGTTGAAAAATCTTGTTGAAGATATTGCGGAACCACTTGTCCGAAGTGATTCCTTAATTTGTGGGCTGTCGACCTGGACGAGATTTTATCGAGCGACCTGCCTTACTCTGAGATTGAGGGGGAGCGTCGTATCAAACAGGCGTGCTGTTTGTGGCTAGGGCTTTATGGCTTTTGTGAAAGTTAATCAAAGAACTCCGAGAGGGAGGCCGACGGCTACGCACGTAGGGATCAAGTGAGTTGATCTAGTTGGTTGTGCAAGGGGGATCTTGCATGCAAGGGGAGCTTGCATAGATTACTCCACTGGGTTGATTGAGATCACCCCTCACAGTTTGTATTGAGGGGGAGTATGCTTCTCCTAGTATAGATCTGATATTAGTGATTGTATTCATTAATATTTTTATAGTGGAGTAATATGATTTTCTGGGCGTGGCCCCACAGATGTAGGTGTGCGCACTGAACTACGTTACCAAGTGTTGGTTGTCGTTGCTTGGTTTTTATGCTTAATAATTATGTTTAATTGATCAATCACTACGTACTGAATTACAAACATGATGATCAAGGAAGCCCATTGTGTGTATCTAAAGCACTCAAGTAGAAATTTTTTCATCTTAATAGTGTAGATTGATAACATACTAATGGAATATAAGGAAAAAGAAAGTGTAGATGTGACCAAGTGATTGTTCTTGCCTCACTTTCATATGAATGATATAAAAGATGCATCTTACATGTTAGAAATTAAGATCCTTAGGAATCAATCCAACAGAATCGTTTGTCTCTTTGATAAGATGTATGTAAGAACAATCTTGAAGTGCTTTAACATAAAAGAAAGGCAATCCCTATTGACATACTTGTCATGATGAACCAAGGACTTAGCTAAAGTTGTTGCCCAAAGATCCAATAGGCATATGAACGAGAAAATAGGCTAAATACCATCGGTCAACCCTAAGTTTTAATATCTACCACCCACTTTAAAAAGTTTACTGGAATACCACCCCCCTTAAAAAAGAGACTAAAATACCCCCGTTCCTTCCCAAACATTAAAACCCAACAAAATTAAATACCCCCGTTCCCCGAACTCCGACCACCCCACTTCGCCGTACTCCGACCACCCCACAACTACGGCAATGCCTCGCCGTACTCCGACAAAGCCCTATAAGCCAATATAACCCAATTTGCGCCAATTTGCGCCAATTTGCGCCAATATACGTCACGTATATTGTCGTATATTGGCGCAAATTGGCGCAAATTGGCGCAAATTGGGTTATATTGGCTCATAGGGCTTTGTCGGAGTACGGCGAGGCGTTGCCGTAGTTGTGGGGTGGTCGGAGTACGGCGAAGCGGGGTGGTCGGAGTTCGGCGTCGACGTAGATGCGGGGTGCTTTCGGCGTTGGGTTCGACCACCCCATTTCGCCGTACTCCAACCACACCACAACAACGGCAACACCTCGCCGTACTCCGACAAAGCACTATGAGCCAATATAACCCAATTTGCGCCAATTTGCGCCAATATACGACAATATACGTGACGTATATTGGCGCAAATTGGCGCAAATTGGCGCAAATTGGGTTATATTGGCTCATAGGGCTTTGTCAGAGTACGGCAAGACGTTGTTGTAGTTGTGGGGTGGTCGGAGTACGGCGAAGCGGGGTGGTCGGAGTTCGACGTCGACGTACTCGTTGGCACGGCCGCCGCCCCGAACCGTCTGTATGTCGTCGAGTTGGATAACCCCACGGTGCTCGGCATATCCACCTGTCCGACCGACATACCGATAGGAGACTGCATCTCGTGCGTCAGCGACTCGGTAAACGAGATCAAGGACACGTGCGGCCCGACCATCTCAGCGAGAAACCGGAAGGATGGCTGCAATTTGCGCTACAAGCTATTGTAGTGCCCTTTATAGCTACTGCACACGTACTAGAGGGGGGGTGAATAGTACTTAAAATAATCAAGATAGTTATTCCTAATTATTTTGCAAGAAACAAACGACAATGCGGAATTAAACAACTATCAACAAGAAATAAACAACGCAAACAAAGTATGTTACTGGGTTCGGATCCACCCAAGTCTCCCCGACTTGTTCCCGGTGATCCTACGTCCCAACCACCTGGATCCCCTCCGGATACTTGAGTTAGCAACCCTAACTCAAGATTTTCACTATGAAATACTTGTGAAAAACCTTCACAAGTCAAATCATACACAAATAAATTTGTGACTCCCACAACCCGGGATCACAACCACACTCTCACAACCGAGAGTGAAACTTACAATTCAAATATGAAATGAAATAAACTCTTACCTTACAAAATCCTATGCCTTGAGTATACTTACCAAATTAGGGCAATGATGGATTTTGAGGAAGAGGATGCCACCAAACCCTAGCTTCAAGAAGATGACCAGCAATGGAAGCCTAGGGTGGAGTATGGTGACTAGGATCAAGCTCTTGGCTTGAGATGCTCACAATGGAGAGAATCTCTCTTGAGGAAGATGGCTCAAAGAGTGAAGGGAGAGATTCTTGTGAGGGAGAGAGAGCTTTGAATTAGCTTGGGAGAGCTCTTCTCTTAGGTCTGAAATAGCTTGGAAAATGGACCTCTAACCTTGCCTCAAACGTATCAAGTTTGTATTTATAGAGGCAAGGAAAATCATGTTGGAAAAGTTCCCAACGGCTCTTTTCTGAACCCATCTAGCCGGTCAAAGAACAACCACCGACCGACTATTTCATCAACTAGTCGGTCGGTCAATAAACATAGACCGACTAATGGAAGAACAGCCAAGAAGTCGAAGTACAGGCAAAGACAACTAGTCGGTCTAAGAAGACTTGCCGACCGACTAGTTTCACACCTAGTCGGTCGGTGAATGATCTTTGACCGACTAACGTCGAAATAGAATAGGTTGACTTCAAGATGACTTAGTCGGTTTAAGAACAAATTCTGACCGACTAGTTTCTCAACTAGTCGGTCGGTAAACGTTCTTTGACCGACTAACTCGAAACAGTAGCTCAGGCTGAAAATGACTGTACACAACTAGTCGGTCGAAGAAGGATTACTGACCGACTAGATCGTCATCTAGTCGGTCGGTGACTCTTCTTTGACCGACTAACTGTAGTCATAGAAAGAGCTGAATAAGGAGAGGCAAACTAGTCGGTCCATGTAGAGTTGCCGACCGACTAGATCGTCATCTAGTCGGTTGGTGACTCTTCTTGAACCAACTAACATGCACTCGAAGCCGAGGGAAGAAGCGATAGGCTTCGGGAAAGTTTCTAATGGCTTCTATGATTATCCTAGCTCTAAGATATGAGCGAAATGAAGTTTATAATGTAAGTCCTACTCAAGGCTTAACATTCTAATCTATGAAGCTAGAAGACTATAAAATAAACCTTACGAGCCGTCTTCAAAGCTTCAATCTTCATTCCTCTTGACTTCAATATTGCTCCTTGAGCTTCAACGAAGCTCCAGGAACACGATCACGCGTATTGAGAAGTCTTGAGATGTCGCTTTTGATGTACGTGGTATTTTGGCGACGATCTCCATAACTGCGCTCACAAATAAGTTAGTATACATTATTTATGTTTGCTCATCATCCAAAACCAAACCGGGGAATCAATACACAACATTCTCCCCCTTTTTGGTGATGACAAACCAACATAAATAATAACAATAATAATGATTCAATTGAAATTTACTTACTCCCCCTGCATTGATGACACATTAGTTCCATATTCAATAATATTCATTCACATCATGCAGACGAGGAAGATATGAAATACGAACCACATATTGACATATAGGATCTAAATCCATTTTATATCTTCACTCCCCCTGAATCTAACACATCAAATTAGATTCAGGGTATTATTAATTAGCACATTGTCATTATTATATCTCTCCCCCTTTGGCATTAGCAAAAAGAGCGGGAGGAGGTCAACGACAAAACCAATGGCTAAAAAATAACGCATGGGAGTCGAAGAATACGACCAAGGTCCAAAATAACACCAATGCAAAATATCAAATGCAAAATACCGAATAAAAGCAAAGCGTGTCAAGGAGACCAAAGTTGAAAATCGGAAACCGAAATCATCAAACCATAGGCGAAAAACGAAATACGAAATCATCAAGCCAGAGGCGAAAATCGAAAACCGAAATCATAAAACCATCGGCGAGAATCGAAATCACCAAGCCATAGGCGAAAATCGAAAACCGAAATCATCAAAACTCAAATCAATTTCACTTATTGAGTTTTGGAACATACTCTCCAAAATCAACATTAGAGACAAAAATTCCAAAGAGAATACCAAATGTAGCATGCAAGTACATTTGAATGGCATACACTAATCTAGCATACTAGTATTCAAATTGAAACAAAATGATACCAAACGTAATATATTCTACCAATGGATACCAATGTGAATCAAAAGTATGAAAATACTTACAACATTAAGATCCCCCTACTTTGGTGCATCACTCAAGCACCAACAACTCCAATCGAATGAAAAATCTTTGCAAGTCACGGAGTTGGTAGGGTTGGTATCCCATGGTGAAATTAACCTAGAGAATATCATTTCGGTATCCAAAAATCTCTTTGGATCCTATGGGTTAGGCAATAGATTTATAGAACTAAATTCAAAATAAATGTAACCCATTCTTACCACAATTGCTTTGGTACCCATAAAAATGAAATTAAACTTATGGTACCAAGCAATGAAGGGTCAAAGGGAACTAACCCTTCGGAAACCAAGTCCAAGAGGAACTTGATTTCCCAACATAATCATCATTCAAAATAACATCATTAATAAACGATTTCACATACAAATTCTTATTATGCATGCTTGGGTTCTTCGGACCCCAAATGATGTATGTCTTGGGAGTCCTAATCCTATTGGAAACATGCATATGTTGTTGATTTCTATGTGATGGATGTCGTGTGTAAGCATATGGCATGCGATGCAAAGGTGCATGACGATAATTATTCATATGAGAATGAGGATGAACATATGAATGTGGAGGAACACGTGCATGAGTGTGTCTCACATGGTGTGCACGTGCTCGTGGATGCGGAGCATAAAAATCATCATTTGTGCTAACATGTGGGGTAGGATGTGTGTTCCTACGTGGCATGGTATACATGTAAGCATGACCCTTCTTTGGAGGTCCACCCAAAGTGGGTTTCTTTCCAAATGGGGGCGTGTTCCTAGCGGAAGCACCATTGGTAGAAGATCTACCCATGACGTGTTTACTTCCACTAGTAGAAGCATCGGAAGATGGCCTAACAAAGGTGGCGGACGATTTGGATGACTCTCCCATCTTATACCCCAAGCCAATGTGATGATTGGCCGGAGGTAAGTCATTTAGGATATTATCCAACTTGCACTTACCTTTGTTGAATTCATGAATTCGGCCTAATGTGCTCTCATGCTTCTCGGTGAGAGAATGCAAAGAAGCATCCAAAGTGGACACTTGCGATGCGAGTGCACAAACACGTGATTTGAGATTTTTATTCTCAATACTCAAAGTTGAGATTTGAGACGTCAAATCCGCTATCACATGTTCATCCGAATCCTCGATATGAACATGCTCAAGTTGAGACTTGAGATTTTCAATCTCATTTCTCAACCCATCAACAACGGTGTCGTTGTTGACGATGAAAGGCTTAGGTGAGTTTTTAAGACTATCTAATTCATTTTTAGTCTTCATAAACTTAGTAGCCATATTAGAAAACTTATTCCATAGTTGTTCATTGGCTATTCTAAGTTCATCATTGGTTACCTCTTCGCCTTCATCCTCGCTTCCATCCTCGCTTTCATCGGAGGAAGTCTCTTCATCACGATCCTCTTTTCCCATGAAGCACGTGTGTGCTTTCTCCACTCTTTCATCGTCCGACTCTCCACTTGAGGAGTCGGAGTCGGTGAAAGTGCCGACAAGCCCTTTCTTGTGCTTTCTTGACTTGTCGTGCTTGGATCCCTTCCACTTTCCCTTGTGTTTGTAGAGAGGACAATCCGGCTTGATATGTCCTGGCTTATTGCATTTGTAACACACGGGAGTAGAAACATTAGTCAAAATAAATTTAGATTAACGATTCAACTTACCTTGTCGGAAGAATCGGATGAACTTCTTTGCCATATCGGCCAAAGCTTCCATGTCCAACTCATCGTCCGATTCTTCTTCCGATTCTTCATCATCGGTAGATGGAGCGGCCTTGTATGCAATCGCCTTTTTCTTAGGCTCGTCTTGCTTCAAGTACGACTTCATCTTTTCTTTCATCATGAGCTTGCTATCCTTGCGTACCTCGTATGACATCAAGGTACCCATTAGTTGAACCACGGTATAAGTTTTCATGTCATTACCTTCCTCGATGGCGAATGTACGCTTCTCCCAACAAGAAGGAAGTCCATCGATTATCTTCGAGACTTTCTCCTTTTAGGTGTAGGTCTTCCCAAGAGCTTCCAACTCGTTTGTGATGTCGACGAATCGAGCATAATATTCTTTCATCTTTTCACCCTGTAGCATATGAAATAATTCGAAATCTTTATTCACTACCACGAGTTTAGAATCTCTTACCCGACTCGTCCCTTCATGTAAGATGAGGAGGGAGTTACATATTTGATATGCACTCTTACATGTGCATATCTTATTGAAGTCCTCGGGCTCCAATGCGCATTGCAAGGCATTCATTGCCTTGGCATTACTTACCTCCGCGGAGATCTCTGCGGGAGTCCACTTCGCGAAGTCTTGTTTGGAGGGCTCGACATATTCATTCATCGTGGCTCTCCAAAGTGAAGCGCTCCGGAGGAACGTTTCCATTCGGCATTTCCAATACCCATAGTTGGTACCGTTGAAGGAAGGAGGCCTAGATGAAGATTGCCCTTCTAAAACTGAGGAGGCTCCTTGACGATCCTTGAAGACGTTGTAGTCGTTGTTCGTCATAGCTTTAACCTTGGCTATGTGTAGCTTTGAACCTTGGCTCTGATACCAATTGTAGTGCCCTTTATAGCTACTGCACACGTACTAGAGGGGGGGGTGAATAGTACTTAAAATAATCAAGATAGTTATTCCTAATTATTATGTAAGAAACAAACGAAAATGCGGAATTAAACAACTATCAACAAGAAATAAACAACGCAAACAAAGTATGTTACTGGGTTCGGATCCACCCAAGTCTCCCCGACTTGTTCCCGGTGATCCTACGTCCCAACCACCCGGATCCCCTCCGGATACTTGAGTTAGCAACCCTAACTCAAGATTTCCACTATGAAATACTTGTGAAAAACCTTCACAAGTCAAATCATACACAAAGCAATTTGTGACTCCCACAACCCGGGATCACAACCACACTCTCACAACCGAGAGTGAAACTTACAATTCAAATATGAAATGAAATAAACTCTTACCTTACAAAATCCTATGCTTTGAGTATACTTACCAAATTAGGGCAATGATGGATTTTGAGGAAGAGGATGCCACCAAACCCTAGCTTCAAGAAGATGACCAGCAATGGAAGCCTAGGGTGGAGTATGGTGACTAGGATCAAGCTCTTGGCTTGAGATGCTCACAATGGAGAGAATCTCTCTTGAGGAAGATGGCTCAAAGAGTGAAGGGAGAGATTCTTGTGAGGGAGAGAGAGCTTTGAATTAGCTTGAGAGAGCTCTTCTCTTATGTCTGAATTAGCTTGGAAAATGGACCTCTAACCTTGCCTCAAACGTATCAAGTTCGTATTTATAGAGGCAAGGAAAATCGTGTTGGAAAAGTTCCCAACGGCTCTTTTCTGAACCCAACTAGTCGGTCAAAGAACAACCACCGACCGACTATTTCATCTAGTCGGTCGGTCAATAAACATAGACCGACTAATGGAAGAACAGCCAAGAAGTCGAAGTACAGGCAAAGACAACTAGTCGGTCTAAGAAGACTTGCCGACCGACTAGTTTCACACCTAGTCGGTCGGTGAATGATCTTTGACCGACTAACGTCGAAATAGAATAGGTTGACTTCAAGATGACTTAGTCGGTTTAAGAACAAATTCTGACCGACTAGTTTCTCAACTAGTCGGTCGGTAAACGTTCTTTGACTGACTAACTTGAAACAGTAGCTCAGGCTGAAAATGACTGTACACAACTAGTCGGTCGAAGAAGGATTACTGACCGACTAGATCGTCATCTAGTCGGTCGGTGACTCTTCTTTGACCGACTAACTGTAGTCATGGGAAGAGCTGAATAAGGAGAGGCAAACTAGTCGGTCCATGTAGAGTTGCCGACCGACTAGATCGTCATCTAGCCGGTTGGTGACTCTTCTTGAACCAACTAACATGCACTCGAAGCCGAGGGAAGAAGCGATAGGCTTCGGGAAAGTTTCTAATGGCTTCTATGATTATCCTAGCTCTAAGATATGAGCGAAATGAAGTTTATAATGTAAGTCCTACTCAAGGCTTAAAATTCTAATCTATGAAGCTAGAAGACTATAAAATAAACCTTACGAGCCGTCTTCAAAGCTTCAATCTTCATTCCTCTTGACTTCAATATTGCTCCTTGAGCTTCAACGAATCTCCAGGCACACGATCACGCATATTGAGAAGTCTTGAGATGTCGCTTTTGATGTACGTGGTATTTTGGCGACGATCTCCATAACTGCGCTCACAAATAAGTTAGTATACATTATTTATGTTTGCTCATCATCCAAAACCAAATCCGGGGAATCAATACACAACAGCTATTTGGTTAATGACGAGAGGACGATATCGGATTGTGGGGATCAAGTCTCAGGTTCAAATATTTGAACAAGCCCTTCGCCCTATTGTATGAATAACATCTGAGCTCTCCTTGTCAATAGTTGTGTAATTTTTTTTTGCCTTTTTTAAACAAAAACTTTATGTTTATCTTGAAATCAAAATTAACTTGCACAGAAAGAAGAAGCCTGCGTCTGAAATCAGCTCTCTCAAGCATGTCAAAATAAACAATAAATTTTCTTTTAATAATGTGCTAAGATTCAACGTCGCATCTTTCAGGCTTAATTTACTTAAATCAACTTAGATTATCAGCGAATTAAACGAAGCTATACAAATACCCCCGTTCGCCGAACTTCGACCACCCCGCTTCGTGATCACTCCTTATTTTACACTTTTTTCCCGCATGTTTGCATGCCATTTAGATCGCCCAAATCATGTTTTTCACGATATATCGACGATATTGCGATGCTTTTCACGATTTGTTGTTTTTGTCGCATTTTAGGTGATTTGGAGCGATTTGGAGTGATCTCGAGATGCGCTTACTCCAGAGGGTCACCGATGACCTCCCCAAGGGGTATTTTACTGTTGGAGAGGAGCGGAAGAAGAAAGGACGTCGCAGGAGCGACGAGGAGGCCAAAACAAGCTGTTTGGGCATTTTTGGTGTCCGAGTGGAGGAGTCACTCGGCCGAGTGGAGGAGTCACTCGGCCGACCAGCGAGACATCGCTCGGCCGACCAGATCGGATACGTTTCATACGTGCACTCGGCTGAGCGACGGAGACCACATCGGCCGAGTGACGAGATCCCGTCCGCCCGAGTGGCGCCCAGACGAAGCCATTCAAAAATCGCCAACTTACTGTTTTTCGGCTGCCTGAGCTTCAGAAGACCTACTCGGCCGAGTGGATAATCCCGACCGCCCGAGTACCAAGAAGCCATCGACCGAGTGACGACAACTCACTCGGCCGAGCCGCCCCCGAAGTGAAGACCCCTGAAGATCAAGACTTACTGGAAATTTACAGGGTTTCTCACTCGGCCGAGCGACTTTTGTCACTCGGCCGAGTGTGACGCGCTGCCTGTAGCGAAAATTGCGGATTTCAGGCTGCGCAGGGGTATTTTGGTCACAGTTTTTGGACGATTTTGGGGGGTATTTAACCCCTGTTTTTACCCTAGTTTTGAGAGCTTTTCTCTCAGATTTTTGCAGCCTTTTAGATTAACTTTTTTAGCTTTATTCTTGTGATTGGAGAGGAGACAAAAGTTGATTTTTGTTGGATTATTTGAAGAACTCCATTGGTTTGTGTCTCTCTCTCCTAAAAATTCTATTTTTATTGCTTATCTCAATATTGTGATGAATTCTCTTGTTTATTTCATTGATTATTTTTGTGTTTGTGCTATGAATTGTGAGTAGTCTCCACATCTTGGGGCGTGGGGATGAACCCTACAAGCCCAATTTCATATTTGTGATGAATTGGTAGAAATTTTGCTAGAATTGTTATTAGGGATTAGTTTGGGAGCGATTTACTACGGATAGCTAGGAGTTCATACCGATTGGGATTTGCAAGAGATTGGATCCCAATTCGATAGGAAACCCTAGAAATCCGAATTGGGTTGGAATCGAATTTCCGTAGTATCGGTTTGCAAGAGATTGGACCGATACTAGGGTTCCCGGTTGCAATTCCGTGCCGATACCCGTTTGCAAGAGATTGGACGGGTAGGAACTATCCCAACCTAGGTCGTGGGCCGAGTTTGCAAGAGATTGGGCTCGGTGCGCGATTGAACGATGATGTTGATCCTAATGCTAGCTTCCCTAGGCTAGGGTTTGCAAGAGATTAGACCCGAACCTAGGATAGCTATAGACCGGCAACAGCGCGAGAGCGTGAGCTTGGTTCTACATTCAGTTGCAACTAGTTCATCCAAAATCTTATTCTAGCAATTTTGATACCAATGAACCACATTGACGAGATACGGTGAGTAGCGGGAATTCCCCATTCCCTAGACGTTCTTTATTTGATTTGATATTTCCGTACTTTGTCTGACGATTGTGACAGGATCGCCAAAGGCAAATTTCTCTCTTCTTAAATAGCCAGGTTAATTAGAACAAGCACGGTCATTCGTCCTCCCTGTGTTCGATAACCCGCTCGCCGCTATACCGTGCGCTTGCGGTAAAACTACAACCGTTCTTTGGGTTACATTCCGGAGCGATCACTTCGCCGTACTCCGACCACCCCACAACTACGGCAACGCCTTGCCGTACTCCGACAAAGCCCTATGAGCCAATATAACCCAATTTGCGTCAATTTGCGCCAATTTGCGCCAATATACGGTCACGTATATTGGCGTATATTGGTGCATATTGGCGCAAATTGGGTTATATTGGCTCATAGGGCTTTGTCGGAGTACGGCGAGGCGTTGCCGTAGTTGTGGGGTGGTTAGAGTATGGCGAAACGGGGTGGTCGAACCCAACGCCGAAAGCACCCCGCATCTACGTCGACGCCGAACTCTGACCACCCCGCTTCGCCGTATTCCGACCACCCCACAACTACCGCAACGCCTCGCCGTACTCCGACAAAGCCCTATGAGCCAATATAACCCAATTTGCGCCAATATGCGCCAATATGCGTCAATATACGCCAATATACGTGACGTATATTGGCGCAAATTGGCGCAAATTGGCGCAAATTGGGTTATATTGGCTCATAGGGCTTTGTCGGAGTACGACGAGGCGTTGCCGTAGTTGTGGGGTGGTCGGAGTACGGCGAAGCGGGGTGGTTGGAGTTCGGCGTCGACGTAGATGGGGGTGCTTTCGGCGTTGGGTTGTGGGTTGGCGGTGATGAGCGGTGTCGAGGCTGTCAAGGGGAGTTCCAGGCGGTGCGAGGTGCTGGGCTTCGCTCGCCGGAGGGAGAACGTCGTCCGCTGCAATTGTTTCCGTCGTCCGCTGCAATTTTGTTGGGTTTTAATGTTTGGGAAGGAACGAGGATATTTTAGTCTCTTTTTTAAGGGGGGTGGTATTTCAGCAAACTTTTTAAAGTGGGTGGTAGATAGTAAAACTTAGGGTTGACCGATGGTATTTAGCCTATTTTCTCCATATGAACAACTGGTGAGAGTCTTGCAAGGGTGCAATAAGTGGCATGATGTATGCTATGCTTACTAGAAGTAGGAACTGACCCCTGATCTAACTCGAAGAGGGGCCAAATGTTAAGGCTTCTAGAAAGGCCTAGCAGCTCCTAGCCTAAGTTAGTGTAACCCTAACCAACATAGGACAAACAATGGCTTTCCCAAAGGCAAATCCTAGTGTGACTCAAAGGCCAGATAATTTTGATTGAGAGTTACTTAGAGAAAGGATTAAGACAAGAATCTGAAACCAATAAAGAAGGATACTCCTTCTCCTTCAACACAAAAAATCTTTGGGAGATGGTTATTGCTAAATCCTCACTTTAGATTTTCATCTAGTTCTTAGGATTTTGTTTGTAAGGCCATAACATCATAGGCTTACGAGGAAGCTCCAAACTTTTGACTTCCTTGTCTGTCGGGCTATGGATAAGGATATACAATTGGCATTGCAACAATCGATATCAAGATCCAAAAAGCATAATAAGTATGCTACTTAATTCTGTTGTGTAGATCTTATAGTATAAAGTTTGCATTTACTTATGTCTGGATCTACATGTTCCATATTAGATTTATCTATGGATCTAAAATGATTGGATTCCTCTCTCAACACAAATAACATTAGATTACATACGTATATGAGAAAAATGGGCATCAACTAATTTCCTCCTTGGCTAGCATCATACCCACTCCCCCTTAGAGGAAAAAAAATTTCCGATGATCTAATCTGTTTATTTTGATTTTCATATTCTAAAACCCTAAAATATTAAATTTCAAGTGAATCCAATGGGTTTTGCTCGTTCATCCACTCATTGCAAATTTAACGATTACGCAATAACAAATTTTTTTTGCAATGACCATATGAATGAGTACAATCTCTTGGGTTCACTTGAAAATTGATGGTTTGGGATTTTATAACATGATGATCAAAATGAATGGATCCAAATGTCAAAAAATATAAAGTATTAGTTTTTTGATGCTAGCCAAGGAGAAAATTTCCTACTTAACTAGATGATCTCCATATTTCTTTACTTATATATATATATGTATATATGTGTGTGTGTGTGTGTGTGTGTGTGTATGTATATATGTATATATGTATGTATAGATGTATAATACCCATGATAAAGTTGTTTTACGTGGTGGCCTTGTCCCAGTCATACTTTATATGGGAGTCACATGGACTCCACCTCACCCCAACGGCCCAAAGTCCACCCAAAAAACCCCACAAATACCCCCTCCAACCCAAAAACAAGGACCCAACTTCACACCCATCACTCAAAAAATTCCAATAAACCTCCGGACGATACACACACTCACATCCACTCTTTCCATCTGATCCGGTGTGGGTCCCCCGTCTTGATTTTTTGGTGGGTTTTTGGTATTCGGGTTTTGATTTTGTGGGGTTTTTAGGGGGTCACATGCACTTTGTGCACGGGTAATTTCTTGTGTGTGTGTGTGTGTGTGTGTGTGTGTGTGTGTGTGTGTTGAACATGTTTAACACTGCCATGAATTTAAAATTAAGCAACATGCTTGCATAAGTGAAAGCTAACCAATAGCTCTCGGATGAACATGCTTGCACACACACACACACACACACACACACACACACACACACACACATGAGAATAATGGGTATCATATGCCATAAGAGAGATGTCCTCATATGCCCTCTCACATAAAGCAACCAATTACAACCAAGGAAAAAAAATTCCCCCCAAAACACAACACCTCCCCATCATGGTGTCAAAACGGCCCGTCGGCCTGGCCCGGGCTGGGGTGCCCGGCCCACCGGGCCGGGCCGGGCCGGCCCGGGTTTTAGCCCGCATGGAAAAAACCCCCTATGGGGCTTAAAAAAGCATTGCACAGGCTAAAAAAGCCGGGCCGGGCGTTTTAGCCCGCATGGAAAAAACCCCCTATGGGGCTTTAAAAAGCCTTGCACATGCTAAAAAAGCCCAGCCGGGTCGGCCCGGCCCGGTTGGACCCGGGCTGGCGGGTCGGACTGGGCTAGGGTCCTCCCCTCCCGGGCCAGACCGGCTCGGCCCGGGTTTTGAATCAGCCCGGGCCGGCCTGGCCATTGGCCCGACCAGGCCCGGCCGGGCCCGGGCCGTTTTGAAAGCTTGACCACCCCCACCACCCCCCACATGGGTTCATTGAAAATTCTCCCCCAAAATCCCCCCACCCTTCCCCCCACCAAGCACAACTTCCTCACCCCTCCCCCCTCCCCCAATTTTTTTCCAAACACTCATCTCAACCATTCATAATAGTGCGATGAATTTAAAATTAAGCTACATGCTTGCATAAGAGAAAGCTAACGAATAGCTCTCTGATGAATTAAACATAGTGAGGGTAAAGTTTTTTTCCCCCTTTTTTAATCGTTTCGCTTTGCATCAGGGTCTCATTGGGAAAAAGAAATCCCTACTAATGTGAAGAAGAAAAAAGCTCCCCACAAAAGGTAGAATGAACATTCTATCCCTCGAATTACAATGAACCTTTAGGAAACATTTTAGCCTCAGTGTGGAAACTTTTAGCATATACGAATTTGGTTAGAATAAAGGATGGGGTTCGAGCAAAGCCTACAACCTTTAGCTAATAAAAAACTCGTAGAAGTTATCCTCGTTGTCTACGATTTGGTAGGGCCCATCCCAATGTCTTAACGAACAAAACTACTTGCCCAAGACTGGGCAGTGGGCACTGAGCTCAGGGCCGGACCACGTAGTTGATGAATGTTCACTTATCTCCGAATGAAAGATACGCGTCGAATTATTGGAAAAATGACATCAGCTGCCCAAAACCACAAAAACGAGGATGAATCTTATCTAAAAAGGAATCGCAAATTTCCAAGTCTCCAAGCAATTCCCTCACAATTCTATTTTCGACCCACCTCCCATTTCTGTCATGTACAAATATTTCATACTGAATCTTATCTAAGCCTTAAAAAACAGAGAAAAAAAAGGAAAAGAAAAGCAATTACAAGTCGAGAAGAACGAGATGGGTAGAGCGTTAGCAGCAGCAGCAGCTGGCAACGGAAACGTCCTAGGTTCATGGTCGCAGTTTCCCGGTACTCTGTTCATGATCTGCGTGGCCGCCGCAGTGCTTAGCGCCGTCGTTTTTGCCTGTGCCGGTCATCGGAGCAAGAAGAACAACAAGTACAACAAACGCCGGAGGACTAACGCGCCTGACGCGCCGTACTACGGCACGAGCGGAGGCGACGGTGGAGGTGACGGCGGTGGAGGTGGAGGTGGCGACGGCGGTGGAGGGGGAGGATGTGGTGGAGGTGGCGACGGCGGTGGAGGGGGAGGAGGTGGTGGAGGTGGCGACGGTGGTGGAGGAGGGGGAGGAGGAGGATGCGGCGGCGGCGGCGGCGGTTTTTGATGAGCAGGGATCGTTTGTTTTTAAACGCAAGATGTTTTAAAGATGTTTTAACGTGTTGTAAACGGATGTTGATGCGAGTTTGTATTGGGATTACTTCTTATCCATAGGATACGATCATATCTATTGTATCCATATCCATGTACGCTCTTCCCTCTACTATAAATAAAGGACTGGGGTCTCCCCCCAGATTTGATGCTTCACAACACGTTATCAGCACGAGCCTCTAAATTTATTCCACAAAACCCGATCGTTGCGAAAGCGAAGGAAAGGTGGTATATCCACGCGTGCGGCTTCGTCTACTACAACCAGGCGTTGTTTTCCACACGTAGCCTTCGTCAACCGTCGCTAGATCTGGAGGACGGATCTAAATGTACTATCATTTAAAAAAATATTATTTTTATCATGATCATGATTTCTTTTTCCATCTATCTCGTAAGATCGGATTGGAATTCGGGTTGATAGTCTAAAAACGACGATTTTTAATCGTCGATTCATGTTTTCGTTTCATTAAAACCCATTTTTTAGGGTTGATAAAATCAGAAATTGTATAATATGTTTAAAAAAAATTCGGAAATCATATTCGCTCCCACGGCGCTGCCGACGGCCTTGCCACCGTCCGCCGTGGGCCCCCTCGCGCCCGCCCTACAGGCAGTGCCGCCGACGCCGCCAGTGCCCGCCTTGCAGGCGGTTGCACCGACCCCACCTCCATCGCCCTGCCACTCGACGGTGGCCCCCCGAGAAACCCCACCCCCGCCACATGACGACAACTCCATTCACCGCCCACCGGCAGTGACCCCCTCCCCCTTTTTCGGTATCTTAGCGACGGCTAACCTTAGCCGTCACCCCTTCAATTGAAATTTGGGCCTTCGGGCTCAACTGATAAAAACAAAAAAATCTCTTTTTTTAGCTGTGGCCGAAGCCCACAGCGACTTGTGGGCTATGGCACACAAGAAAACTTAAAAAAAGCAAAAAGCTGCCCCGCAACCCGATTTCAAAAAAAGGGATAATGCTGCGGGCCTGAAGCCCGCAGCCACGGCCTACAGGCCGAATCAAATTGAAAAAAAAAGAGAAAAGAAAAGGGGAAAGGGGAAACATTTAATGGATAAATTAGGTTCTTGTGACCTTAAAAATTGAAGAAAAAATTGTAAAAATGGAGGATTAAAATGGGGCTTCATGGGGGAAATTTGGGAACCTAAGGAGATTATTTGGGGATATAAACAAAAGGAAAACTATTTCCTTTCACGATAAATAAGTAATTTTGGGCATCTTTCGAATTTATTTGGACTAGCTCATAATGCACAACAAATTGCATATTATGGTACCTTCTTTTTAAGATCATACTTATATGCATTGCATCACATTTTATGGTTAATTTTCTGAGATAAACTTATGCTAAGGTGTGCGGCATTAACTTAATAATTATAAAGATCCTACGATTGCTCTGTCGTTAGTCACCTAACCTAACGGTGTATGACATCGCCCCATGGTCTGAATAATTATTAAGTATTTTAAATTGTTATGTTTATCATATTCTGAATTTGTGATGCCTGTGATGTGTTATGAAAATGTTGAATGAGCACAAATTTCTGCATGGATGGCTAATTGTGGTTTTGGATCGACTGTTTAGTCCCACATTTTACTTTTCCTGCATTATTCTTTTCTTTTGAGAGAAATTGTAGTGAGGAAATTATGTAATGTCCAAGACCGATGACTACTTTCTATGGAGGCGGAGGCCACTCTTGAAGCTGAAGAATTTAAAAATGGGACCCATGAGGTTTCCAAAGTTGTAATTTTTCGCTTTCATTTGTGTAATGTGGACTGTAATATGGACTTTGGACATTATTTATTTTATGTGGGACTGGCTGATCCACGCAATTAGCTTATTCATCTAAAAATTGCCTTCGCATGTAAATGTTTAATGTATTATTAATTCATGCAAATTTCTGCTCTGCTAGATAAAATGGCAAAAATCGCAAGAGTTGATTTCGAAGTGTTAGATGCATCGGGTAGGAATTACTTGCGCTGGCAGCTCGATGTTAAATTTCACCTGCGGGCTAAGTCCCTCATTTCTGCTGTGACAAAAGATGGAAAGGCAACTGACATTGAAAAGGTGCAAGCCATTATTTATATTCGTCGCCATGTGGACAAAACCCTAAAGGCTGAATACCTTACGGTCGAAGATCCACTTGAGTTGTGGACTGCCCTCGAGGAAAGATATAAACATTAAAAAGATATTATACTTCCAACGGCAAGTTATGAGTGGGAGAACCTGAGATTGCAGGACTTTAAGTCTATAGTTAAGTACAACTCAGCTCTTTTTAGTATCACCTCATGCCTGAAGTTGTGTGGTGAAAAAGTCTCAGAAGATCGCATGCTAGAAAAGACGTACATGTCTTCCAACAAAAAGGATGTGATACTGATGCAACAATACAGTGAGCGAAAGTTCACCAAGTATTCTGAGCTGCTGTCATGTTTACTCATGGCTGAACAAAACAGAGAGCTTCTCCTCGCCACTCATACTATGCGCCCTCTGGCACTGCCCCCTACCTGAAGATTACAATGCATCTTCTTCTAAACATAAGAAAAATATCAAAAAGGAAAGGAAAACCTAAGAAGGGAGGACCGAACAAAAAGGCCAAAGGTCAGGTCCAACAGCGAAGAAATGATGGGATGCGGAAGTTCACCAAGCACAGAAACGACAACAACAGAAATGATGCACCCCTACCCAAGAGCAAATGGGAAGACCAGTGTCATAGTTGTGGCATGAACGGACACTGGTCTAGAGTGTGCAGAACTCTGCGGCATCTCCAGGAATTGTGGAAAGAAAACATGAAAAAGAAAGTTGAAACAAACCTGGTGACCACAAATGCTCCTGTTAAGTTCACAGCTGATGACTTCGAAAGAGATGACCTGCTCGATTAGCCGCTTTTTATCTTTATATTTGTTTCAGAACAATAAATGTTATGAGAGCTATTTGAATTTTCTGAATTTGTTTTGAATAAAATTTGATTATGTTTCTGAAAAGTAAATGTGCTTATTCATCTTATAATACATGGACCGCTCTCATGACTGCTTAGTAGACAGTGCTTCGACACATACGATGTAACGACCCGCTTTCGGGGGCCAGTTACTTATCTGATTTACTCGTAGGTTCCGCAGTTTACCAGTGAATTCAGCATAGCCACAACACAGAGATGTACCAACAACACTCAAACCAGCATTCAACGTTATTACAGTCCGAGCAAGATTACAAACCATCACCTGCACTCTCTCACACAAAATACAAGAAAGGAAAAGTACGGAAAGGAAATACAGAATAGAAATACATCTCACAACACACACACCAGTACAGATAACTAAAACTCCGTGGCTTCTGGGTCGTACGCAGGCTCCTCGTACTCTGGGACAATCACCTCGATCAGGTCGTCGTCTGCCGGTGCCACAAGTGGAACCGAAGGTAAGTCACAATGATTCTAAACAAAGAAAAGGAGTACTGTACAAGTATGACAAGTGGAAGTAAAGTAAAGTACGGTGTAGTGTCTGTACAAGTGTAGAAAGTAAAGTGCATGACTGTAAAGAAGTAACCGTGCAAGCTCCACTAGAACTACGTGACTCAAGTCGGAGAGTACAATCTGTGACCATTCAGTTCGTCTCTTGCCTGGGTGCTACCCAGACGAATGCCGGAACCCAGGCAGCAGGATGGTTTGCCGAAACGCAGGAAGCTAGACAGGATGCCGAAACACAGGCAGCTTGACATGTAGATCGAACTCTAGTCACTCCCGTACTCTCGCAAACTTAGAGTTACCCTGAAACCCCAGTGATGTGTCAATTACAAGTTCTATACAGGATTGTTCCACAGGATGTTTCACGGGATGTTCCACATGTTAGTCACACCAGGTCAACTGGTTGACGTGAAACTCATTCCAAGTAGATTTGTGCCAAGTACAGAGGATAAAGACAAGTCCAACACAAGGAGGGTGTTGCTTCCGTGCTTCGAGCACGTAGTAGTGTGGTGCTACAAGTTCGTACAAACACAGCGGACTAGATTTCTAAATTTAGAACCTGTCGTGACTTAACAAAATCAACACCGTCGTAGTAAGCTAGAAGAGGATCTAGGGCTTCCTCTGGAGTTGGTACACCAGAGTCTGTACCTGCAACACAAAATGCTTAGTTAGAAAACACGATTTTTCCTATTTAAATAATTAGGTCGTTTCGATTTTTAAAACTCGTTTAAACGGTGTCGGAAATTATTCAAAATTTTTATGTAAGCCTAAAATAATTATTTTGATTTTACTGTGAGAGAGAAGAATTTTCAGAAGCTTATATATTTTTTTATAATTTTTAGAAACTCAAAAATAGCTTAAAACCCCCAAAATACTTAAGTGACGCATATCTTCCGTAATTTCTTCCGGTATAAATACTCGTCGGAAAAGCTTGAACGAGCAGTCAAAACGACCGTCTCGAAGATTACTTTCACATATAATTTTATCACATATAATTGTGCATGAAAACAGCGAGTTACGATATTTAGAATGAATTATACTTATTTAATCTTTAGGTTTAAAAAAATGTTTCTGGAAAAATTAGGCGTCTGATCGAGATGAGACCAACGCCATTGGATCCGAAATAATATTTCTGATTTTCCAGAGCTAGTCTTATATTTTTCTGAGCCCTGTATATTTAGTTATGGATTTAAAAACCCTAGAACCCAATTATTAATCATTTAAAATTACCAAAATACGAAATAATCTCGTATTTACGAGATTGCCATCGGAGCAACCTACGCACCCACCGTTCTACGCACGGTCGGAGGGGGACGGGCTTCGTCGGCGGGCGGCGGAGGGAGGCGACGGAGGTCGGAGGCGGCCTTCGGCGGCGGAGGGAGGCGGCGGAGCTCGGAGGTGGCGTCGGTAGCCGCGGCGGTCGGCGTCGCTCGCAAGGGGAGCTCGGTGCTAAGGGGCGGGCTCCGGCGGTGCTCCGAAGCGACGGCGAGGCGGCGGCTTCGGTCGGAGCGGCGGTCGACCATGACGGGGCGGCAGGCGGCGGTCAAGGCCGGCGGTGGGGCCGTTGAGGGAAAAGTGAGAGACGGAGAGAGATACGGAGAGTGAGCGAGTGAAAGAGCGCGTGGAAAAAATGTAACGGCCTGGGTTATTTCAAAGAGAGAGGGGGGTTACTTGTGTGGATATAATACAAAGGAGGGGGCTTATTTATAGGGTTTGGGAATGGTATTCTTGTAATTAGCGGGGGGGAGACAAGAGTATTAAGTAGGAGGGTGAGATCCAACATTTTTAATACCACCAGCTAGGGGAAGGCTGGTTTAAGGGTGTTGGTTAAGGGTTTAGGGTAGAAGTAAGAAGGTAAAGTTGATTAGTAATTGTAGAAAAGTAATTAGTGGCGGTAATTAGTGAAAACCGGAGGAATACAAGTCCGTTTTCACAAACGTCTCTGAAAAATTACTAAAACATACCCACGGGATCGTATCGACGCGAGGATCGCGAATACAAGATCCGTTTTGAGATTTGAGTTACGGAAATACAGGTTTTAGGCCAAAACGTTTAGGAAGCGGGTTTGCAGGTTTTAAGGTGAAACGATATCCGAAAATTATGAAATTAATGTGGGAAGCCCTAAATGATCATAGGAGGCTACTGAAGAAGTTTAAAAACATTTTGAAAATGTTTGGATAGAAAATAAATTCACCGAGCTAAAATGGTAATTTTGGGAGATGAATTTTAACAGAAATGTTTTGGGCATTTGAGGAAATCTGAAATTGCTGAAATAATATATGATAAGTCTAGTGCTCTAAAATATTTTCATAAGAATTTTTGAAATCAGTTTTGTTATAAAACTCTTTACGACCATTTATAAAGTAAAATATTAATTTTAAAATACGTAAAGTGGAGCGTTAAAAAAACGGGTCGTTACATCCTACCCTCCTTAAAATAATTCCGTCCTCGGAATTTTAGAAGATCTGTAATCGCCTAAGCAATTCAAACGATCGAATGGAAGGCTTGAGGAACGGCCACGACATAGGAAAATAAGTTGTTAATAGCATGAAATATAATGTGATATCACATCATTAAGAAAACAAGAGATACTGTTTAAGAATACATACTATCATCTACATTGTTTCCGAGACTAGTTTCGAAACCTGGTGACATCACCATAGTTACTTCAGATTCATCCAGTAGCCAAAACACGAGATAATGGCACTACATGAAAATGATAGTTATAATGATGAGGACATCTGTTCGAACTTGGAACCTGAGGTAACAAGTCAGTAGCAAGCTTCATTTAACAACATAACATGAAGATCATAAAGTTAAAAAAAATTTACAACTTAGGCTAATGATGACTACTGGGTTGTAACCGTGAAAATAATCGCTATAGCATACAAAAGCGTGAGGACTAATCCAAATGCATGCAAGTGGTCACAACTTAACCAGCAGAACACCAAATACTTCATCTGCCACGCCAACCAGTTACAAGCCAATATCCAGATCGACATAAAAGGCAAACATAAGGCCAACTCTCAAGGATCACGATCATCGCTACCACTACTTCCAGCAATCTCCACAACATCCAACAGTAAGCCAGCATCAAAGCTGTCCTCCAAATTAGAGCACAAGACCGGCATCTCACCTCAACACCTAAGTCCAAAAGCAAGCCGATACTCATCCCAAATGATACTGCTCCCCAATGCCATTGGTCGACATCTACGGCTAACACCATCAGCCCTAAGCAATTTAATGACCAAAAACTCATGAACCCAAAAACACTAAGGAGCGCCCCTAAGAAGCAATCGAAGCTGGGCAGCTCAAGGGGGGAGAACCAAAAAAAGAGCTCCCAAGAATACCAATAGCAGCGGGTTCCCAATATCCCGACCACACGGCAATAGTGAGGGAGACAGCGAAGGATGTCGCTAAGCCCAACAGACCCCAAGGTCGTCGATGGGCCATCGGCGGCTGTCGATCTGCGACGGCGAGTGTTGCGACGGGCTGTCGATCCATGGCGCGGGGGCCTCCGGGATGGGGTAGGGCTGGCGGAGTGAGGTCGGAGGAGCTCGGACGAGAGGGGAGAGGTGGAGGTGATGTTGGGGCGAAAGGAGGAGCCGTGGGATGACTTAGGGAGGAAGGAGAGGGGGGTTTTAAAAGAGAAAAGGGGGGGTACGGGTTTAAAGAGGGAGTGCCGAAAGTCATTGGTAGGTAGTGTAGGGTAGACGGGAACGGGGCTCGAGGCGAGGATGAGGACAAAAAGGCAATAATGAGGGGGAGGTGGTAGGCGGGAAATAATTCAAACCCATGAAAAATCGGGTACAAGACGAAAGTGGGGTTAGAAAAGAAATACGAGCTCCAGAAGGATGCAAAAACGCAATAACGTTCACGTGCACGTCACGTTTGCCTCGTCTCAAAATCTCCAGCATCATCCTCGAATACTTTTGAACGTCCTTCGATCTGCTTCTGCTGAGGAGTTCGAACTTCTGATGATCGAAAACTCGAACGCTACCCTCCTTAAAATAAACGTAGCTATGGTTCAAGCAGACTATAAATAATAAGGTCAACGAAAGGTTATTAAGATAAAGGAAGGTTGATAGTGGAGAAAATCGATGACGTCACACAATCATGATTCACGTCCTTGCAGTCCAGCGGACACGGTCAGGGAAGTGACTAACCCATGATCACTTATGTCCAGTCTAGCTAGGTTGATCCAACAGACTTTAGCCAAGCACATTGACCGGTATCATGGTCCATTGAAGGAAGATTATCATTCATATGGGTGCCACCGATACAGAAAGATTTTCTTTTTTTCTTTTTTATACAACTAATTAATCCGATCAAAATTTTGTTAATGACTTTTTATTAAGGCAAGATAGGTCAACTCCATTGGGGCTTTCGGAAGTGCTCACATCCATCCTTCGAATGTCAAACCTGCATCCATAGAGAATGTCAGGTTAGTTGAGTATCGTGTACGATACATCCTGGTTTTGCTACACTGTTCACGAGGTATTTTGCACGGACCTGCGTGGGCCGCCTAACTTGTAACGACCCGCTCTCGGGGGCCCGTTACTTATTTGATTTATTTGCAGGTTCCGCAGTTTACAAGTGAATTCAGCATAGCCACAACGCAGAGATGTACCAACAACACTCAAACCAGCAGTCAACGTTATTACAGTCCGAGCAAGATTACAAACCATCAGCAGCACTCTCTCACACAAAATACATGAAAGGAAAAGTACGGAAAGGAAATACAGAATAGAAATACATCTCACAACACATATCAGTACAGATAACTAAAACTCCGTGGCTTCTGGGTCGTACGCAGGCTCCTCGTACTCTGGGACAATCACCTCGATCAGGTCGTCGTCTGCCGGTGCCACAAGTGGAACCGAAGGTAAGTCACAACGATTCTAAACAAAGAAAAGGAGTACTGTACAAGTATGACAAGCGAAAGTAAAGTAAAATACGGTGTAGTTTCTGTACAAGTGTAGAAAGTAAAGTGCATGACTGTAAAGAAGTAACCGTGCAAGCTCCACTAGAAATACGTGACTCAATTCGGAGGGTACAATATGTGACCGTTCAGTTCGTCTCTTGCCTGGGTGCTACCCAGATGAATGCCGGAACCCAGGCAGCAGGATGGTTTGCCGAAACGCAGGTAACTAGATAGGATGCCGAAACACAGGCAGCTTGACATGTAGATCGAACTCTAGTCACTCCCGTACTCTCGCAAACTATGAGTTACCCCGAAACCCGGTGATGTGTCAATTACAAGTTCTATACAGGATTGTTCACAGGATGTTTCATGGGATGTTCCATATGTTAGTCACACCAGGTCAACTGGTTGACTTGAAACTCGTTCCAAGTAGATTTGTGCCAAGTACAGAGGATAAAGACAAGTCCAACACAAGGAGGTGTTGCCTCCGTGCTTCGAGCACGTAGTAGTGTGGTGCTACAAGTTCGTACAAGCACAGTGGACTAGATTTCTAAATTTAGTACCTGTCGCGACTTACCAAAATCAACACCGTCGTAGTAGGCTGGAAGAGGATCTAGTGCTTCCTCTAAAGTTGGTACACCAGAGTCTGTACCTGCAACACAAAATGCTTAGTTAGAAAACACGACTTTTGCCATTTAAATAATTAGGCCGTTTTGATTTTTAAAACTTGTTAAAACAGTGTCGGAATTTATTCAAAATTTTTATATAAGCCTAAAATAATTATTTTGATTTTACTGCAAGAGAGAAGAATTTTCAGAAGCTTATATATTTTTTTATAATTTTTAGAAACTCAAAAATAGCTTAAAACCCCCAAAATACTTAAGTGACGCATATCTTCCGTAATTTCTTCCGGGATAAATACTTGTCGGAAAAGCTTGAACGAGCAGTCAAAACGATCCTCTCGAATATTACTTTCACATATAATTTTATCACATATAATTGTGCGTGAAAACATCGAGTTACGATTTTTAGAATGAATTATACTTATTTAATCTTTAGGTTTAAAAAATGTTTCTGGAAAACATAGGCATCTGATCGAGATGAGACCAGTGCCATTGGATCCAAAATAATGTTTCTGATTTTCCAGAGCTAGTATTATATTTTTCTGAGCCCTGTATATTTAGTTATGGATTTAAAACCCTAAAACCCAATTATTAATCATTTAAAATTACCAAAATACGAAATAATCTCGTATTTACGAGATTGCCATCAGAGCAACCTACGCACCCACCGTTCTACACACGGTCGGAGGGGGGCGGGCTTCGTCGGCGGGCGGAGGAGGGAGGCGGCGGAGGTCGGAGGCGGCCTTCGGCGACGGAGGGAGACGGCGGAGCTCGGAGGCGGCGGAGCTCGGAGGCGGCGTCGGTAGCGGCGGCGGTCGGCGTCGCTCACAAGGGGAGCTCGGTGCTGCGTGGCGGGCTCCGGCGGTGCTCCGAAGCGACGACGAGGCGGCGGCTTCGGGCGGAGCGGTGGTCGACCATGACGGGGCGGCAGGCGGCGGTCAAGGCCGGCGGTGGGGCCGTTGAGGGAAAAGTGAGAGACGGAGAGAGATACGGAGAGTGAGCGAGTGAGAGAGCGCGTGGAAAAAATGTAACGGCCTGGGTTATTTCAAAGAGAGAGGGGGTTACTTGTGTGGATATAATACAAAGGAGGGGGCTTATTTATAGGGTTAGGGAATGGTATTCTTGTGATTAGTGGGGGGGAGACAAGATTATTAAGTAGGAGGGTGAGATCCAACATTTTTAATACCACCAGCTAGGGGAAGGCTGGTTTAAGGGTGTTGGTTGAGGGTTTAGGGTAGAAGTAAGAAGGTAAAGTTGATTAGTAATTGTAGAAAAGTAATTAGTGGCGGTAATTAGTGAAAACCGGAGGAATACAAATCCGTTTTCACAAACGTCTCTGAAAAATTAGTAAAACATGCCCACGGAATCGTATCGACGCGAGGATGGCGAATACAAGATCCTTTTTGGGATTTTAGCTACGGAAGTACAGGTTTTAGGCCAAAACGTTTAGGAAGCGGGTTTGTGGGTTCTAGGCTGAAACGATATCCGAAAATTATGAAATTAATGTGGGAAGCCCTAAATGATCATAGGAGGCTACTGAAGAATTTTAAAAATATTTTGAAAATGTTTGGATAGAAAATAAATTCACCGAGCCAAAACGGTAATTTTGGGAGATGAATTTTAACAGAAATGTTTTGGGTATTTGAGGAAATCTGAAATTGCTGAAATAATATATGATAAGTCTAGTGCTCTAAAATATTTTTATAAGAATTTTTGAAATCAGTTTGTTAGAAAATTCTTGACTAACATTTATAAAGTAAAATTTATTCTTTTAAAAAAAATACGTCGAAATACGTAAAGTGAACTGTTGAAAATACAGGTCATTACATACGATCCTTCAATATAAGTGCTATTTTCATAGCATTATACCTTATAAACACTACTACAGATTTGGGCTTGGGTAACACCACTTAGATAACGCTTTTAAAAAGCTCTATCTAAGTGAGCTCTTGTATAGCGCTTCTGCACTTTTAGAAAATAAAAATAAATCAAAATTAAGATAAAAATCACTTAAATAGCACTTTTTGTTAAAGCACAATCCAAGTAATATCTTACATAGCGCTTTTTGTTAGCGCTATGGTACTAATCGTTACGTAAGCGCTTTTTGTTAGCGCTATGGTACTAATCGTTACAAATGAGGGATGTTTTTGAATCTTTGTCCCATGTGGCAATGTCACATCGCCACATGGGACACCCTTCTTAAACCCAAAACCCAAAAAACACAAAACTCCACCCAACCCCCAAAAACACACCCAAATCCAAACACCCAAAATCACACCCCAAGCAAAAAAACCAAAAAACCCCAAGACACTACACACACTTAAACCCACTATTATCATTTTCACCCATTTTTGCACTCATCGAAACACACGTATGTGTCCGGCATCGTTACTGTGTGGGGGTTGGTTTTTGGGGGTCCGTGTATTCGCTCCCCTTTTACCATCCGACGTTGCCGACATGCACACACACGCTTTTCGCTCCTTATCGGTTCTGCGCGTGCATTGCTGCCGTGTTCGTTGGCGGTTATTTTTGCTCCGTGCACTTGGTGCACGGGCAATTTCTAGTACATATATATAATGTCATAGATAGCCCTTAACAAAAATATCCTTCCCGATTCCCTCTCGTACGTGAGAAAATTGGCTAAATGCCACCGGTCAAAGTTGGGTTTTAATTTTTACCACCATTTTTTAAAACTTTGCTAGAATAACACCCTAACGAAAATAGTGACGAAAATACCCCCAGTCAAAATAATATAAAACCCCTTGAAAAACGAAGCGGTCGGTGTTCTTTCTCCTCCATTTTGCCGCCTAAATCGTCCACCTTTCCTGCGAAACCCATAAATCCTCCCATCGTCGTCCTCGCCGACCATCCCTCCACCTCTTTTCCCAGCTACAACCGCATATGTCGAAGCTGCAATGATCCGAACCACCGAACGCACAAACCAATCGCCGCTTCTCCAACTCATTCGGCATAGCCCTCGCAAGCAGAACTCATAGCACCGCCGTACCAAGACTAAAGCTCCTCTTTGATTATCGAACGAGGTAAGTGATTAGCGATTTTTTTTTGGAATTTTTTTAATTTTGGGTATCATTTTAAGGCTTCATCCTACTCAAATTCTTCGCAAATGTAAAGGATATTGATGCTCATAACACTAAACATGCATAATTGGACATTAGCATCAATATACGTTAAAATAAGTTGGAATACGCTAGTAAACGCTAGTTTACGCGACATTTAGAAGCGCAAAGCAGCGCATTTCAGCGCAAATTGGCGTATATAAGTGCATATCAGTTAATTTGAGGGGATAATAGTACGTACATATCTAGGAAGCAGTATAATGCGATGAGGGTCATGTTTTTCTATTTGTTGTGTAAAATACGAAGTTATAAGATGTTAAATGCTGACTTAGTGGGAAAATAATATCACTGATTGGTGTTATACGCTGACTTGGAGTTGTGCATACAAATATACTAGCATAATTGGAAATGAGCATCAATATACGGAAAAATACGTTGCAATACGCTAGTAAACGCTGGTTTACGCGACATTTAGAAGCGCAAAGCAGCGCTTGTCAGTGCAAATTGGCGTATATCAGCGTAAAGCAGTGCATATCAGTTAATTGGAGTGAATAATATTACGTACCTATCTAGGAAGCACTGTTATGCGAAGAGCAGAATGGTTTTGTATTTTTCTTTGTAAAATACGATGTTATACGCTATTACTAATGCCACCACTACATTTTTAGGGTTTCAACAAGAATCAACCATATTCTGAGGCCAAAATCCAACTTCGAGCAAATGGATTCGAATAAAGGTGAATTTTACGATGTTATACTATGAATTTTTTGTTAGATCTGACATGCGTCAGCTGTATACGTTGTTATGCATGCATAAACGTTAGAATACATGATTAACTTTCCTGCAGGTATACTAGTTCCAATTAATTATGGGGGAGAGTGGAAAAAAGGTAGTGATGGTTGTTGGACCTATGATGCATTGTTTACAAGGTATGTAAGAGTTAGAGGGTCGACAACTTACCCGGAACTAATTGATAAGATCTGTGCTGAAACTGGGATTAGTAAGGATGAGAGCATAATTGACGTGAAGGCATGGATTAGTTACCCGGTGAATACCGTGATGCCGCCCTTTATAATGCTGAGGAATTCAGATATTTCAACATTCATTGAGCTCATTGCCAAGAGAGATTACAACGTTCCTTTATGTATCAGTACATCGCCAAAACCAAAGGTTGTGATAGCCCCTAGTCCGCCAGTTGTGGTAGACAAAATAAAGGTGAAGGCCGACGCGGCCCAACCAGTAAGCAAGAGCGTGAACAAGCCCATAACAGTCCCATTTGGTATCCAAGACAACAATGATGGTTGTTCTCCTATCGGTCTGGAGGACATTAAACTGACCAATCCAATAGATAATTTTGGTGGTAATGATGAAGCGTATTCGATGCACGAAGATGAAGTCGAAGAAGAAGATAGTTGTAATGACGAATTTGACAACGATGACCCCTTCAATGATGTTTGTGATGATGATTCATATGAACGACCGGATCCATTTGCGTGTGTATGTGATGGTATGTTTGATCCATATTTTGGTGTGTTTGTGGAATCACGCCTGGCCGTACATCCATTAGAGGGTGATCATGCAACAGAAAATATAGACAATTATGATGATGGCCATACAAACAAGCATGCAGATTCACATCCTCTCCCCATAGTCCCAACTGAGACTGTTTTTACAGGTATGCTGTAGTAAATTGGCTATTACTATGTTATATTGGTGTATATTGTAGTAAAGTAGATAATTGTGCAGGTAATCACAATCATACCATCACTTGTGGTAACGATGTACCTTCTGAAGCACATTCGACCAATGTGAACGTTCATGTGATGAAGGATTTCAGCGTTGGTGAACTTGTAAGAAGCAAGGTTGAACTGTTGCTCCGACTGCGTATTATAACCGTGAAGGCGAATCACGAGTTTCGCATTACACATTCTGACCGCAAGAGGCTTATTGCTACCTGTGTTGACAAGTCTTGCACGTGGAGGCTTAGGGGGTCATTGTCAAAGAAGCATGGAGCATGGATCATTCGGTCATACGTGAAGGGTCACAGTTGTTCCATTGATGCAAGGTTTAAGCGTTATCGTGGAAGTGCAACAAGCGAAGTTATTGCGCAAATGGTTAAAGATGATAATAATGATCCGTTGGATATCGTGAAAATGTTAGAAAAGGTGTATGGTATAAAAACAAGTTACTGGAAAGCTTGGAAAGCCAAGGAGATTGCTACACAAATGATGCGTGGCAGTCCGGAAGAATCTTTTATGGTACTCCCATCTTACTTGTGGTTGTTGGAGCATGCAAATCCCGGAACGTATTCGGCATATCAGTTAGACGTGAACAATTGTTTTGTGCAATGTTTCTTGGCATTTGGGCCCTCAATTGTGGGTTTTGAATCTTGCATCCGACCCGTTATAGCTGTAGATGCATGCTTCTTGAAGGGACGTTACAGAGGCAAATTATTCATTGCTACTTGTATGGACGGAAACAACCAAATTTATCCATTAGCATTTGGCGTCACAGCAACGGAAAACGATGCATCGTGGGCATGGTTCTTTCAGCAACTTTGCCATGTTATTGGGGCCCGACAAGATTTGGTTTTTATTTCTGACTGTCATCCTTCAATTGAGAAATGTTGCAAGGAGCAATTTCCTGAAGCAGTGTATGGAATTTGCATGTTCCATCTGGGGTTGAACATGAATGCAAAGTACAAGGTGAAGGCGAAGGAATTCTTGTACAGTGTGGCTAAGGCTTATACAGAGATAGATTTCGAAGAGAAGTTGCAGCATGTGCGGTCAACAAAGCGGCAAGTATACGACTATCTTATGGATGCCGATCCCAAAAAATGGGCTAGGTGTTTTTTTCCTGCGAGGCGATACATTATCATGACGACCAATATTGCCGAGTCAATGAATGCTCTCTTGAAGGTGGCTAGGAAATTTCCTATTATCACTTTGTTGGAAACTATTAGAACAAAGTTACAGGCTTGGTTCCATGATCGCCTACGACTCGCCAACAAATGCACTAGCATACTCACTCCTTATGCTGAGAGAAAGATGGGTAAGCGAGATGATAAGTCACGCCACTTCATGGTACATCCAATTGATGAATTCAGGTTTTACATTCTTGATGGTCAACGTGATGCAACGGTTGATTTAAATTTGCGCAATTGCACGTGCTATAAATTTCAGCTAAACCAGTTGCCATGCGCACATGCAATCAGGGCTTCCAGGACGCGTAATATATCTTCTTATACCCTTTGTTCAAGGTAAAATTCGTTATACGTAGGTATACGTTTGTATACTTTCCGTGTATCAGCGTTCAAAAGCGTATAATAGTGTCTAATGGCGTAGAGTAGTGCATACTGGTATATTAGTTTTTACTCTAGTGTTACAATATGATTCTTATCTTATGCAGGTTTTACACAATTGAATGTTTAAGGCTGGCATACACCCTACCATTGAATCCAGTTCCGCATCGAAGTGAGTGGTATCGAGTCGTACCACAAAGTGTCCAAGATGTGGTTGTACGTCCACCAGTTGTTTCGAACATAAAAGGAAGGAGAAAGAAGAAAAGGATGCCGTCACAAGGAGAGGAAACCCCTGGAAATCTACCAGGAAGGAGGTGTGGACGATGCAGAGAGCTGGGCCATAATAGGCAAACATGTAAGGGGAAGGAGTATGTACCAACTCAACCAATGTGATGGTGCATCAAAATTTTATGTTTAGCCCTTCATCAAATTGTAATAATTTGCAACAATGTAAGTGGAAGGTTTAACTAATAATAAAGTCAGATTGCAGCTAAAACATGTCCATTGTGATGCTTGTAACATGAATACATACTACGAAAGCTTGTATGTTCAGCAAATGGCGAAGTGCGTCAATAGGCTTTGAAATACGATGTAATACGGTGGTAAACGCTTGTTTACGTGCCAATATGAAGCGCAAAGCAGCGCATCTCAGCGCAAATTGGTGTATATCATTTAATTTGAAGGTATAATGGTTGAAAGACTACGTAATCATTCTTAGAATGAATAATATCAGATTTCACCTTAACCAGGTCCATTGAAACTAATCACGTGAACCCAAAACTGTCATTCCTTTTGAAAAAGTCATCCCAAAAATGTACATTATGATGACTGGAACGTGCCTAAATACTCCATAAACTTGGACGTTAAGGAACGGGCGAAGTGCATCAATAGGCGTTGAAATACGATGTAATACGCTGGTAAACGCTTGTTTACGTAACATTTGAAGCGCAAACCAGCGCACAGCAGCGCATCTCAGCGCAAATTGGTGTATAGCATTTAATTTGAAGGTATAATGGTTGAAAGAGTACGTAATCATTTTTAGAATGAATAATGTCAGATTTCACCTTAAACAGGTCCATTGAAACTAATCGCGTGTACCCAAAACTCTCATTCCTTCTGAATAAGACATCCCAAAAATGTACATTGTGATGAGTGTAACGTGCCTAAATACTCCGTAAACTTGGACATTAAGGAACGAGCGAAGTGCATCAATAGGCGTTGAAATACGATGTAATACGGTGGTAAACGCTTGTTTAAGTAACAATTTGAAGCGCAAAGCAGCGCAAAGCAGCGCATCTCAGCGCAAATTGGTGTATAATAGTACAAACAATATAATTAACGACACAAGTACATTGATTAAAAGTTAAACTAATCTCTTGTACCATGGAAAGAGAGATTTGATTTGAGATACGCATCCATAACCAAAAGTAATGTGTCAATTTTCTATACATAATATACATATCATATACAAATCAAGCGTTGATATCCTTCTCATCATATACAAATGTCCCGGCAGTGGTTTTGGACCACTTTACCATATCCACCGCAAGTTGCCTCCTGTAATCAATAAAGTGCGAAGACGATAATCCATGGAGGTCAGTATTCATTGCCAAGCACTGAACAAATTTAATGGCATAAACCCCACAGTCCCAACTGTTTGGCTGCTGTGGAACATCAACAATTGTCATAGCAAATGGGATGTCAGGGTCCAATTTGGATTCAGCGCTTGCAAAACTCTCGTTGTAAAGGGACGGTGCGATTGCGGCATGCATCCTAAAGATCTCGCGGCGTTCTTCCTTGTACGCACTCGACATGGAGTCATACACTTTGACTTCTTTCTTACCAAAGTCATATGCATATGCAGCCCAGTGCGAACCCGCAATGTTTTCGATCCCATAGACGTGGTCACAATTGACCCATGCCTTACACACCCAATTTTCATTCATCCCTAAAACAAACATTACCAAATCAAGGTCCATGGCACCCCATGACAACGCATCTCCATCCATCTTCTTCTCGGCATTCATCTGCCGGTTTTCCAAAAACAACTTGTACCCATACTTAACGGACCTGCTGTAAAGACCTCCCAAACATGTCCATTTTGATGATGGGAACATATCCGGATGCTCATCAACTTGCATGTTAAGTAACTGGAGGTGTGCATCAATATGCTGTAAAATGCGTTGTAATACGTTAATAAACAATGGTGTAATTGACGCATAGTAAGTATGTGGTATGCAAAAAGATGTGTTGCGTTAACATACAATACTATACACTAGTATACGTTAATATACACTAGTATACGTCACCATACACCGGTGTATGATGGTGTATTTGGGCGTATACTAGCGTATTTAGGCGCATATCATTGTATATAGTAAAAAAAGCTAAGAATATTGCACGAATTCATCAAGAAAAATGAAATAAAGAAATAATATTAGTACATACCTCACTATTAAGCCATCCTCTTGCAGAAATGAGCACTTCCAAGTTCTTGCAAGAGATGAAATCCAATGTCTTCACCCTAGTCACTAGTCCAGCTACTTCGGCCCTTGATAGATTCTTCGACATCCATGATCTTAACAACTCAAACCTCGAAGGATCGTACGAGAAATCCGTTGTAGTAGGGGGGTATAGGGGTAAATCAATAAGATTTTCTTTTTCAGCTTGGGCTTCTTTTTCAGCTTCTTTCTCGGCATAGCATATCAGCGCTTGATTTTTCTTCTCAGCTTCTTCATCATCAACCTTCTTCTTCCTTGGTTTTTTTGGCCTTCAGGTTTCTGGTATGGGCTAATAACCGCAGCTGCAGGCCTCTTCGTCCTCTTAGGTCGTCCAGCTATGTTAATTTGACTCTTGTGTTCCTCGACCGTAGCACTAACTTCAGCAGAGATAGCCCCAGACACAGCAGGCATGTCAAAACCAGCCTCGTCAATATCCGCTGCACCATCAAAACACTTTTCATCGTCATGGATTTCGATCGCTGTCGGGGGTTCATTTGTTGGAGGTGGGAGGTTAAGTTCAGCCCTCAGTTGCCTCTCCATTTTGAAAATAGCCGTGGCTATCTGATAGGAAAAAATGTCCTTCACTCGCTTCGCAACATTTATCTCAACCCTCTTGACATCCAACCTATCCTTCTCAACAGAGGCCACCCTCCCCTCCAACACTGTTATCCGATCTTCCAACTTCTTGTTGCTCTCGTCCATCTTCTTTTCTAGATTCTTCAGAGCCAACGTCAAGTTTAGAAGCCCGGGACCCTTCTCTTCTTCATCTCCACCAGGAGGCATTGAATATCCTAGAAAAGCCGGTCTGTAATCAAGGAAAGTTCGGACTCCATGATAGTAATCAATTTCCAATTCTGCGGCTTCTGGTGTTAATCGCATGAAAGGTAACTGCAAGAACAATATATAAATAAGTCTATGGTGTGGAAAAAGCGAAAATACACCAATATACATCAGTATACGCTAATATACGCTAGTATACATTGACTTACACCGGTGTATAATTGCGTATTTGAACGTATACTAGTGTATTTGAGTGCATACAGTGTCATATCATTATATATAATGAAAAAATAACTAGGAGGTATGTAAAAAGCTGTGTTACGTTCACATACACCAATATACATCAGTATACGCTAATATACGTGATCGCTCTGGGATGTGACCCAAAGAACGGTTGTAGTTTTACCGCAAGTGCACGGTGTAGCAGCGAGCGGGATATCGAACACAGGGAGGACGAATGACCGTGCTTGTTCCAATCAACCTGGCTATTTAAGAGAGAAATTTGCCTTTGGCGATCCTGTCACAATCGTCAGACAAAAATGCGGAAATATCAAATCAAATAAGAACGTCTAGGGAATGGGGAATCCCCGCTACTCACCGTATTTCATAAATGCGGTTTATCGGTATCAAAATTGCTTGAATGAGAATTTGGATGAACTAGTTGCAACTGAATGTAGAACCAAGCTCACGCTCTCGCGCTGTTGCCGGTCTATAGCTATCCTAGGTTTGGGTCCAATCTCTTGCAAACCCTAGCCTAGGAAAGCTAGCATTAGGATCAACATCATCGTCCAATCGCGCACCGAGCCCAATCTCTTGCAAACTCGGTCCACGACCTAGATTGGGATAGTTCCTACCCGTCCAATCTCTTGCAAACGAGTATCGGCATGGAATTGCAACCGAAAATCCTAGTATCGGTCCAATCTCTTACAAACCGATACTTCGAAAATCCGACTCCAACCCAATTCGGATTTCTAGGGTTTCCTATCAAATTGGGATCCAATCTCTTGCAAATCCCAATTGATATGAATACCTAGCCATCCGTAGTAAATTGATCCCAATCTAATCCCTAATAACAATTCTAGCAAGATTTCTACTAATTCATCACAAATATGAAGATGGGCTTGTAGGGTTCATCCCCACGCCCCAAGACGTGGAGACTACTCACAAATCATAGCAAGATCAAAAAAATAATCTTTGAAATAAGCAATAGAATTCATCACAATATTGAGATAAGCAATAAAAATAGAATTTTTAAGGAAAAGAGATGCAAACCAATGGAGTTCTTCAATTGAATCCAACAAAATTCCAATCTTTTTCTCCTTTCCAATCACAAGAATAAAGCTAAAAACTAATCTAAAAAGCTGCAAAAAATCTAAGAGAGATGCTCTCTAAACTAAGGTAAAAACAGGGTTTAAATAGCCCTCAAAATCGTCCAAAAATCGTGACCAAAATACCCCTGCACAGCCTGTTTTCCGCAGTTTTCGCTACAGGCAGCGCATCGCACTCGGCCGATTGACAAAAGTCGCTCGGCCGAGTGAAAACCCTGTAATTTTCCAGTAAGTCGGGGCCTTCAGGGGTCTCTACTTCGGGGGCGGCTCGGCCGAGTGAGTTGTCGTCACTCGGCCGATGACTTCATAGTACTCGGGCGGACGGGATTAACCACTCGGCCGAGTGGGTCTTCTGAAGTTCAGGCAGCCGAAAAAACAGTAACTTGGATGTTTTGGAGGGGCTTCGTCTGGGCGCCACTCGGTCGGACGTGATGTCGTCACTCGGCCGATGTGGTCTTCGGTGCTCGGCCGAGTGCACATGTAAATTGTGTCTGTTCTGGTCGGCCGAGCAGTGTCTCGCTGGTCGGCCGAGTGGCTCCTCCACTCGGCCGAGTGGGACACAAAAAATGCCCAATCTGCTTATTTTGGCCTCCTCGTCGCTCCTGCGACGTCCGTTCTTCTTCCGCTCCTCTCCAACAGCAAAATACCCCTCGGGGAGGTCGTTGGTGACCGTCTAGAGTAAGCGCATCTCGAGATCACTCCAAATCGCGCCAAATCACCTGAAATGCGACAAAAACAACAAATCGTGAAAAGCATCGCAATATCGTCGATATATCGTGAAAAACATGATTTGGGCGATCTAAATGGCATGCAAATATGCGGAAAAAGGGTGTAAAATAAGGAGTGATCAAAATCCCCCAAGCTTGCATCTTACTCGTCCTCGAGGAAGATAAGTAAAAGGCGAACCCGGTGGATTCGGAAAACGAAAACGGCGAAAAACGAAAAAATGAAAAATGAAAAACGGAGAAGAATGGAAAACGAAATGAAAATAAAGAAGAGAGAAAGAAGCGAAGAGGTAGGATACTAGATCATTTTCTCAGGACGGGGGTTTCACTTACTCATATAGCATGCACCGAATGAAAAATACATGTCAAAGGATTTTATTTTGATATCATAGTATAATAGTGCAAATAGAAACGGAAAACCCACGAACAACGATATAATCATGAAAAACGGAATAATTTTTAAAATTAACATCGTCTGAATCATTTAAAGCGGTATACGAATCACAGATCACACACTTTTCAATTGAACGCTTTCTATCAGGAGTATAAGAGCATCATACTATAGAATAGAGAGAATAGAAAAGTATGGATTTCATGAAATGAACGCTAGGCTTAAATTTCTGGATTTCGTAAAGCTAGAAATAATCTCACCGAGTATAGAATATTACTTAGCCTAGGTTGTCGTGCAACGTCAAGTAGTCACTCTCTCACACATCAATGGATCCCCTCCCCCAAGCTTATCTATAAGCGTGGTGGCATAAAAAATATTCACATCCCCATTTTTATATAGCTCCAAATGTAATAAGAAGAAAGAAGAAAGAAAGAAAGTGAGATGGGATCTTTCATTGAGGATTTTTCCTCTTTTTTTTTCTCTTTTTTTTTTGGAGAATATATACACAATGATCCCAACTCAAAGAGAGATAATGATATACAAGAATATTCTTCTCTCTTTTATTAGTATTTTTTTTTTGTTATAGCATATGTACACAATGATCCCAACTCAAAGAGAGATAATGATATACAAGAATAATCTTCTCTCTTTTATTTTTTTTTAGAGAATAAGAGATTTGGAGCTAGGAATTAATAGCGGGGGAAATGCCATATAATAGAATCGCTAAGGGGAGATTCACCAATGATTATAAAAGTAGAGAAATGATGTTTGTAATGACCCGTATTCAACAATACTAATTTTCTACGTATTTTTTTAATTAATAATATTTTATAATGGTTTGTTAGAAGTTGAACATCAAAATAGTTTCTAAATCATTTATAAAAAAATATTTTGTAGAACCAATATAGTTACAGCCTATTTCAGGGTTTACGAGTACCATCCTAGGTCCCTAAATGATTTTTATAATTATTTAAACTCAAGTATTAACGTTACAGCCGTAACAATTATTTTCCTAAGTAAACGTTTTCAAAATGCTTTCAAACTTCTACAGTGTCATTCTATAATCATTTTGTGCTTCCCACATTAATTTTGTAATTTTCTGAAGTCGGATCGATAGAGAACCCGCAAACCCGCTTACTAAACGTTTTGGCCCAAAACTCGTATTTCCGTAGTCCAAACTACGAAATAGACCTCGTAGTCACGATCCTCGTGACGATACGAACCCGTGGCTATGTTTTCGTAATTTTTCGGAGTCGTTTGACTCTAGGGGCAAAATTGTAATTTCACTAATTGTTTCACTAATTACCGTTTTACATTTCCCTAATTACTATCCTTATTAACATCTCTCCTGTCGGCAACTCACACGTTTTGATAATGGGAGAGTTCTAATCTAAGCTTCTAAGCTTAGTCAAATCACCCCACCTAACTTCATTTATTAGCAAATTGACTTAAGTGGTTTTGAATTATATAGATATTAGATTTTTAACACTATATAATGCCCCCTGACTCTTTGTTCATCAGCTCAAACCCCCTTCACTTAAACCCAAACCCCTATTACTAATCTTCTCCCTCACTCACCCAGGCCAAAGGCCGAACCCAACTTCACGTTAAAACCCAACCCCAGATAATCTCCCCTCTTCCTCAAATCACTCAACCAGGCTTAAAGCCCAAACTCGAACCCCCTCCGAGAGCAGCTCCGCGCCGAACGCCCTCGCCGCCGTCGAGCTCGACGTCGCCGCCGTCCGCTGCGAGCTCCATGCAACGCCCCCGCCCGCTCCCAGCGCCGGAGCTCCGACGTGTCACAACCCCGCTCGACTCCACCACCCGTCACAGACGACTGCCCACCATCGCAGCCTCCACCCGCCGTTCAACCGCGCTCCGCCGCCCCTCTCCTCTATTCCCGCTCCAAAACAGGGCCACCCCCTCCTCGCTGCTCCGACGACAGCTGCAGCAGCGTCGCTCGCCGTCCGCCGTGAGCCGCCGTACAACACCGCCCAGAGACCCAGCCCCCTCCGACGTCACTGCCGACGACCGCCGGAGCCTCCCCCGCTCCGAGCGACTCGCCACCGCCACCGCCGTACGCCCCACCCACTCGAACACCTCCGCCCCGACCGCCATCTCCCCGCAGCTGCTCCGACAGCCGCCTATCTCCGACGAGATCCCGACGCCATCGACGGCGACTGCACCCCACGCCGCCGCCCCCCCAAGCCCCGCCGCCGGCGAAACAACCCACCCCCGCTCTCTCGCGAGGTAACGGGTGCGTGAGTTTCGTTTTAAGTTTTTATACGTATTTAAAACGTATTTTGAACGTATATACGTATTTTCGTATATTTATTAAATGCTATTATTGGATTTAAATTCCTAGTAATTCGTACAGGCCTCAAAAAATTACCAGACTAGTCCCAGAAAATCAGAAACGTCGAAACGAATCCATTGGCGCTAGTTTCATCGCCAAAAGGCAAGTATATTTCTCACAGTGAATTTTTAAAGGCAAAACTTAAATAGGTTAAAATCCTTGTTAAATTCGTAACTTGAAATTTTTACACACACTGTTGTACGATAAAAATATATGTTAAAATACTTGTAAATACGATCGTTTTGACATCTTGTTTACGGAATTCTGACGTACGGTTTGTCTGGAATAAATCTTTGAAGATATGTTGTAATGATAAATTCTTGTTTTAAAAGTCCTTTTAAAATTCGTAATCTGTTATTTTTACATACACTTATGTACGATAAAAATATATGTCGTAGTACTAGTGAATACGATCATTTTGACACCTTGTTTGAAGAATTCTGATGTACGGTTTGCTCTAAACAATTCCTTGAACATATGTTTTAAAAATCATTTCTTGATTTAAAATTGCTTTTTGGCTATTTAAAATTGTTTAAAAATCGTTTAAAAATCTTGAAAAATAACTACTAATCTTAGAAAATATTTTAAGCTAATTTAAACTCATTTTCTTAGTTAAAATCATATCTTAACCGTTCTTTCATCTATTTAAGTGAATTTTTATGTTTTCATTTAATTGCTGAATCAAGTCGTGAAGTTGTGAATTTTGGTGAAACTGTTGTACGGACTACTGAGACACTGAGACTGAATTGACTGAATGGAAGATGGAACTTCAACAATATTGAATGGAAGATGGAACTTTAATAATATAGAATGGAAGATGGAATTTCAATAATAGACAGATAGTACACGTCCTTTTGACCGCCACTTGACTTGACCTGGGATTGGGGTAGTCTATGATCACAAGTGTCACAGAATGACTGGATGCACCATACTAAATTACCTCCAACACATTACGGGGGTTAGATCCTTGACCGTTGCCGTATCGGAACGGTGGGTAAGCCTCGGAGTTGCTACCGTCGCAGGCTGCATGTTGGTTATCTATAGTACTCTTGGACATGGACTTATCACTAGGATAGACTGGTTATTGATTATTGTTCTAACATCTTTTCTACAGGTTGCTACAGTGTGTTTTGCTAAATTGTCACAGGTTACAGACGACTTGCAAATTATTATTGAATAATGAAATTGTTACAGGTTGCAAATGATATTGCAAATGGCTATCAAATGATTAAATTGATGCAGGTTGCAAATGTTTAACTGATTTAACTGATTTAACTGATTTAACTGCTTTAACTGTTTTAACTGCTTTAACTCTTTTAAGTTCAACTTATTACTGGTCTTTAATTCTTTTAAAGTTAAAATTATTGCTTGTCTTTAACTCTTTTAAAGTTTAAACTTATTGCTTGTCTTTAAAATTCAGTGTTGTTTAATTTAAATGTATAACGTTTTGGTTTTGAGAATATCTTGCCGAGTATACCTCGCTGACGGACATTTCATTTTGTTGTTTTACGAAATGTCCGTCAGGTATCGATAGTGAGTTCTTTGAAGACACTACTGCAGGAGTCAAGCCATTGCTTGACGAGCACATGGAGTACCTTCCCACAGAAGATTAGACGATTCCCTTCGCGACTGTTTCTTTACATTTAAAATAATGTAATTTGTGTACCTTGTTTGTATTGCTATACTAGGCCCAAGTTGTATCTTAATTATTGTACGCTGGATATGTAATAATGTTGTTTGAGCTGCTTCTTAAATTTGCATGCAAGGATCTGCAATCTTTATACAGACGCTTAGTGTGTTTAAGCCAAGGAGGAAGAAAAGAAAAGGATTTCAAAAGAAAAAAAAAGTACTCCTCCTTGTTTTAAGCACATCGCGGACCCGCTCGCGTCCTCGCTCCCGGTAGAATGGGAAGCGGGGCATGACAGGTTTTGGTGGCGGCCCATGCAGGTCATGCTTATGCAAATACTTTAAGATCGGTTTAAATAACATTAATATCTAAGTGTACAACTAGAATAGATTTATTCTAACTTACCTCACATTGCGGTTTGTTTTGAAGTTTGACAGGTCAACCAGATACTCACAACTGATGGTGATTTGATTTTTACTTACCTTATATTGCGGTTTGTCTTGAAGTATGGCAGGTCGATCAGATACTCACGTCGTCACCAACAACGACATCTTGGGTATTGCAAAGGAAATACTGGAAATTCAACCACATATTTTCCACGAGGCTGCTTAACCGGTAATCACTAGTATATCTGAACCTTTTCCCTTTACGTCGATTTGACACACATCGTCTTTATTATCATTGATAGCATATTTTATCGTGCTATATGTATTTGTCTTCATAGCGTGTCCACTTCTTGATTTGGACGTTTCCTATTGCTTCTTATCACAAAATTCACAACGAACTATTTCCATTGAACCTCGTTACTTTTTGACTCTTAACCCTTGCTTAGGAACTCGTGTTCCATTCTTGGTTATACCTTCCCTAGTAACCTCTTTTGCTAGCAGTTATAGTTATTTTCATATGTTGAACCATCTACCCACTTCATCACCTTTCCTTCAGTTGATAATGGCACGCATATAAATGGTAATCTTCCTTCAATGGACCATGATACCGGTCAATGTGCTTGGCTAAAGTCTGTTGGATCAACCTAGCTAGACTGGGTGTAAGTGATCCTGGCTTAGTCACTTCCCTGGCCGTGTCCGCTGGACCGCAAGGACGTGAATCATGATTATGTGACATCATCGATCTTCTTCACTATCAACCTTCCTTTATCTTGATGACCTTTCGATTAACTTTGTTAAAATCTTTTCATTGCTTGAACCCTATCTACGTCTATTTTAAGGAGGGTAGCATTCGGTTTTCGATCATCCAAAGTTCAAGATCGACAACGAAGCAGATCGAAGAACGCTCAGAAGTATTTGAGGATGGTACTAGGAAATTGAGACGAGCCAAACCATGACTTGTAAGTGTAGACTGTTACTTCTTCTTCTTCTTTCTTGAGCTCGTATTTTCTATCCCCTACTTTCGTCTTATACCAGATTTTTCCATGGTTTGAATTCTTTTCCCGCCTACTTTCTCTCCCTCTCTTTATTGCGTTTTGTCTGTTTCCTCTCCTCGAGCCCCGTTCCCGCCTAACCTAGCCTACCCTACCCTACCTAACCCCGACTTTCGGTGCCCCTCCCCCCGTTTTAACCCCGCTCCTTCCTCCGCAAGCCACCCCGTGGCTTCCCTCAGACATCACCCCCCTCCTCCTCCCGGCCTCTCCCCCAAGCGAGCTCGATCGGACCCCGCATCGCCACTCCGATCTCCGATCCGCCAGCTTCCGCTTCACTCCATCCCGTAGGCCCTAGCTCCCCGCCATGGATCGCCAGCCAGTCGGAGCCCTCGCCGCCGCAGATCGCCAGCCGCCGATGGCCCGCCGACGACCTTGGGGTCTGTTTGGCTTAGCAGCAACCCTCGCCGCCACCCATGCTTTGACCGTGTGGTCGGGATATTGGGAACCCGCCGCCATTGGTATCATTGGGAGCTCCTTTTTCTGGTTCTTCCCCCTTGAGCTACCCAGCTTCGAGTGCTTCTTAGGGGTGCTCCTTAGTGCTTGTAGGTCCCTGAGTTTTTGGTCGTTGAACTACTTAGGGCTGATGGTGTTTACCGTAGATATCGACCAATGGTGTTGGGAAGGAGTATCCTTAGGATTGGGTATTGGCATACTTTTGGGCCTAGGCGTTGAAGTTGGATGTCGGTCTTGTGCTCGGATTTGGGAGACGGCTAGGATGTTGGTTTCTTGTTGGATGTTATGGAGACTGCTAGGACAAGTGGTAGCGATGATCTTGACCCTCGAGAGTTGGCCTTATACTTGCCTGTATGTATTGATCTGGGTAATGGCTTGTAATTTGGTAGCATGGCAGATGAAGTCATTTATGTTCGGTTGGTTAAGTTGTAACCGTAAGGACGCACTAGGTTTATCCCTTACATTTATGTATGCTATGGCGATGATTTACATGATTGAGACCATGTAATCATTGTTTATATATTCTAGACGTTCCGTTCTTCTCTTTGGTGTGCTTGCTTCTGGCTTATCACCTCAGGTTCCAAGTTCGAACAGAGGTTATCATCATAATAGCCCTCATTTTCATGTGATGTTATTATCTCATGTTAATTTTGAACTACTTGAGAAGTCAGAATAACCTTTGTAATGATACTGGTCTTAGGAATAGTTACGGAAGCTAAGATGATGTTAATGCTTATATAAAACATCTCTTGTTTTCTTGATGTTGTGATATCACATTATATTTCATGCTATTAACAACTTATTTTCTAAATTGTAATTTTCAACAAGTTTTCCATTTTCTCATTTATTTGCTTGAGCTTCTTAATAACAGTAATTATTTTATTTTATAAAGTTTTGAGAAATTCCGAGGACGGAATTATTTTAAGGAGGGTAGAATGTAATGACCCGTATTCAACAATACTAATTTTCTACGTATTTTCTTAATTAATAATATTTTATAATGGTTTGTTAGAAGTTGAACATCAAAATAGTTTCTAAATCATTTATAAAAAAATATTTTGTAGAACCAATATAGTTACAGCCTATTTCAGGGTTTACGAGTACCATCCTAGGTCCCTAAATGATTTTTATAATTATTTAAACTCAAGTATTAACGTTACAGCCGTAACAATTATTTTCCTAAGTAAACATTTTCAAAATGCTTTCAAACTTCTACAGTGTCATTGTATAATCATTTTGTGCTTCCCACATTAATTTTGTAATTTTCTGAAGTCGGATCGATAGAGAACCCGCAAACCCGCTTACTAAACGTTTTGGCCCAAAACTCGTATTTCCGTAGTCCAAACTACGAAATAGACCTTGTAGTCACGATTCTCGTGACGATACGAACCCGTGGCTATGTTTTCGTAATTTTTCGGAGTCGTTTGACTCTAGGGGCAAAATTGTAATTTCACTAATGGTTTCACTAATTACCGTTTTACATTTCCCTAATTACTATCCTTATTAACATCTCTCCTGTCGGCAACTCACACGTTTTGATAATGGGAGAGTTCTAATCTAAGCTTCTAAGCTTAGTCAAATCACCCCACCTAACTTCATTTATTAGCAAATTGACTTAAGTGGTTTTGAATTACATAGTATTAGATTTTTAACACTATATAATGCCCCCTGACTCTTTGTTCATCAGCTCAAACCCCCTTCACTTAAACCCAAACCCCTATTACTAATCTTCTCCCTCACTCACCCAGGCCAAAGGCCGAACCTAACTTCACGTTAAAACCCAACCCCAGATAATCTCCCCTCTTCCTCAAATCACTCAACCAGGCTTAAAGCCCAAACTCGAACACCCTCCGAGAGCAGCTCCGCGCTGAACGCCCTCGCCGCCGTCGAGCTCGACGTCGCCGCCGTCCGCTGCGAGCTCCACGCAACGCCCCCGCCCGCTCCCAGCGCCGGAGCTCCGACATGTCACAACCCCGCTCGACTCCACCACCCGTCACAGACGACTGCCCACCATCGCAGCCTCCACCCGCCGTTCAACCGCGCTCCGCCGCCCCTCTCCTCTATTCCCGCTCCAAAACAGGGCCACCCCCTCCTCACTGCTCCGACGACAACTGTAGCAGCGTCGCTCGCCGTCCGCCGTGAGCCGCCGTACAACACCGCCCAGAGACCCAGCCCCCTCCGACGTCACTGCCGACGACCGCCGGAGCCTCCCCCGCTCCGAGCGACTCGCCACCGCCACCGCCGTACGCCCCACCCACTCGAACACCTCCGCCCCGACCGCCATCTCCCCGCAGCTGCTCCGACAGCCGCCTATCTCCGACGAGATCCCGACGCCATCGACGGCGACTGCACCCCACGCCGCCGCCCCCCAAGCCCCGCCGCCGGCGAAACAACCCACCCCCGCTCTCTCGCGAGGTAACGGGTGCGTGAGTTTCGTTTTAAGTTTTTATACGTATTTAAAACGTATTTTGAACGTATATACGTATTTTCGTATATTTATTAAATGCTATTATTGGATTTAAATTCCTAGTAATTCGTACAGGCCTCAGAAAATTACCAGACTAGTCCCAGAAAATCAGAAACGTCGAAACGAATCCATTGGCGCTAGTTTCATCGCCAAAAGGCAAGTATATTTCTCACAGTGAATTTTTAAAGGCAAAACTTAAATAGGTTAAAATCCTTGTTAAATTCGTAACTTGAAATTTTTACACACACTGCTGTACGATAAAAATATATGTTAAAATACTTGTAAATACGATCGTTTTGACATCTTGTTTACGGAATTCTGACTTACGGTTTGTCTGGAATAAATCTTTGAAGATATGTTGTAATGATAAATTCTTGTTTTAAAAGTCCTTTTAAAATTCGTAATCTGTTATTTTTACATACACTTATGTACGATAAAAATATATGTCGTAGTACTAGTGAATACGATCATTTTGACACCTTGTTTGAAGAATTCTGATGTACGGTTTGCTCTAAACAATTCCTTGAACATATGTTTTAAAAATCATTTCTTGATTTAAAATTGCTTTTTGGCTATTTAAAATTGTTTAAAAATCGTTTAAAAATCTTGAAAAATAACTACTAATCTTAGAAAATATTTTAAGCTAATTTAAACTCATTTTCTTAGTTAAAATCATATCTTAACCGTTCTTTCATCTATTTAAGTGAATTTTTATGTTTTCATTTAATTGCTGAATCAAGTCGTGAAGTTGTGAATTTTGGTGAAACTGTTGTACGGACTACTGAGACACTGAGACTGAATTGACTGAATGGAAGATGGAACTTCAACAATATTGAATGGAAGATGGAACTTTAATAATATAGAATGGAAGATGGAATTTCAATAATAGACAGATAGTACACGTCCTTTTGACCGCCACTTGACTTGACCTGGGATTGGGGTAGTCTATGATCACAAGTGTCACAGAATGACTGGATGCACCATACTAAATTACCTCCAACACATTACGGGGGTTAGATCCTTGACCGTTGCCGTATCGGAACGGTGGGTAAGCCTCGGAGTTGCTACCGTCGCAGGCTGCATGTTGGTTATCTATAGTACTCTTGGACATGGACTTATCACTAGGATAGACTGGTTATTGATTATTGTTCTAACATCTTTTCTACAGGTTGCTACAGTGTGTTTTGCTAAATTGTCACAGGTTACAGACGACTTGCAAATTATTATTGAATAATGAAATTGTTACAGGTTGCAAATGATATTGCAAATGGCTATCAAATGATTAAATTGATGCAGGTTGCAAATGTTTAACTGATTTAACTGATTTAACTGATTTAACTGCTTTAACTGTTTTAAACTGCTTTAACTCTTTTAAGTTCAACTTATTACTGGTCTTTAATTCTTTTAAAGTTAAAATTATTGCTTGTCTTTAACTCTTTTAAAGTTTAAACTTATTGCTTGTCTTTAAAATTCAGTGTTGTTTAATTTAAATGTATAACGTTTTGGTTTTGAGAATATCTTGCCGAGTATACCTCGCTGACGGACATTTCATTTTGTTGTTTTACGAAATGTCCGTCAGGTATCGATAGTGAGTTCTTTGAAGACACTACTGCAGGAGTCAAGCCATTGCTTGACGAGCACATGGAGTACCTTCCCACAGAAGATTAGACGATTCCCTTCGCGACTGTTTCTTTACATTTAAAATAATGTAATTTGTGTACCTTGTTTGTATTGCTATACTAGGCCCAAGTTGTATCTTAATTATTGTACGCTGGATATGTAATAATGTTGTTTGAGCTGCTTCTTAAATTTGCATGCAAGGATCTGCAATCTTTATACAGACGCTTAGTGTGTTTAAGCCAAGGAGGAAGAAAAGAAAAGGATTTCAAAAGAAAAAAAAAGTACTCCTCCTTGTTTTAAGCACATCGCGGACCCGCTCGCGTCCTCGCTCCCGGTAGAATGGGAAGCGGGGCGTGACAATGTTCAAGATTTGTGGAGAAAGAAATAGATATAACTCTCGGTTCACTCTATAAGACATGCACGACAACTTCAGCAAGGTAATCTAATCTACTCAGTTTCGATCACAAAAAAGCTAACTAATCCAGATTTATCATAGCTAACATCATTCAATCATCCTGAAGTGAAGTGTACAATTCATGCATATAGAAGTGATATAGGAAAAAGAAATCAGTACTCCAGATATAAGCATTCAATGCGTGAATCTTGGTGTGTTTTCTGTGATAGCATACATATGAATATTCAGACTCAGCTAATAATAAAATTTCATCCATTTTCATGTGGAAAAAGTGTGGGTTACTATCTCTAAATGCAAGGCAAGTCATAGCATATGATATCAGAAATAAAGTCTAGGACAGGACAAATATAGCATGTATATAGAGTAAGCTAAATCCAACGTCATCATCATCACAGAAAAGTCATCTCTAGCATGAGATGAAAAAGAAAAGAAATAAGGATAAAGGGAAAAAAGAACTATTTATAATGCGGCACACAGAAAAAAAGAAAACCGTGATGCATGGCAAAATAAAAGAAAAATGATGAAAATGAGTGCAAAAGTGAAAAACGGTGTGAAAAACTAAAAATAAAGGTGGCAAATCGAAAAAGAGCGTGAGAACTCACTCCCCCAAGCTAAATGGCACAGTGTCCTCAATGTGTAAAGTGTGGCACACGGAGAGGCAAGAAATGGGAGGGGCAGGTGAGGATGCATGCATGAAAAATGAAAATAAAAAGAAAAATAAAGAAATGAAAAATATGATGCGGACATGATGCATGCACAGATAGGAGTGATACAGATATATAAGTGGCACCAAAAACTCTCCCTCTCTCCCAAAAAAGATATATAAAGATATGATCAAAAAGAGAATACCAAAATAAGTGAGGGGAGGGGGGTGGACAAAAAGCGCAACAGGACCCAGCAGAAACAGGCAGCACAACGGCAAGGATAATCGATGGCATCAAGGGTGCCTAGGAAGGTGGTGCTGCACCGTCTCTGTCCTGAGGCGGAGGTCGTGTGGGTGGTGCTGGCTGGATAGGCTGCTGAGCGGGGGTGGGTGTGGGAGTGGCAGCAGGTCTGGTGTGTGTGGAAGTGTGGGCGGGAACCTGCTGGGTGGGTGGGGGTACGCGCGGGAGACGCTCCAGAACCTGGGTGAGGCAGTAGTGGATCTGCGGTAGCAGCTCGAAGCGGCCAGCCATCACAGAGACGGTGGAGGACAGGGTCCTAAGGTCGCCTCGGAGGCCACTCACCGCCCCCTCTAGAGCACGAATGCTCTGAAGTACAGTGTCAGGGGGAGGTGGTGCCGAGGGACGCACCGGTCGGGGCTGTGCAGGGCGTGGCTGGCGAACTCGGGACGCGTAGGTGACTGGCTCAGCGGGGAAAGGAACAAAAGGTGCTGCGCCTGCGAATGTGGGCCTGGCCTCAGTGTGAGGCCGGGGCACCGGCTGGTGGGAAGTGGAGGCAGCAGCAGCGAAAGAAGAGTGGAAAAATGGCAGCGAGGTGGCCGGAGAGGTCGGTGGCACAGAAGTGTGGACAGACGCCACGACGCTCTCGGAAAATACAGCAGGGGTGGAGACAGAGGTAACTACCGCTGGGGCGGAAGTGTGTGGACCAAAAGGCGCAACCCCAGCGGAGATCATGCTATCCATGGTCCCCACGACCGCGGCAAACGAGGGCTCTCCACTCTCAACAAAGGTCGACGGGCGATCGGGGAGTGCGGAGCAAAGTGGCTCGACGGACAGAGGGCTAGTGGTGGTGGTGGGAGTGGTGGTGACAGCCTCGGAAGTGGTGGTGGAAGTGGGCTCAGCTGAGGTACTCGTGACACTGACAAAAGTGGGGACAGAAGTGTCAGGAGCAGCGGAAGCATCAGGTATGGGCTGAGGGGCCACAGGGTCAACAGGGTCGGCAGCAGGCTCGGCAGGGTGTGCAACAGGGTCTACAGGGGCAGCGTGGGCCTGCTCGGCCTCCTCGGCCTCGAGCACGTAAGCAGCAGGGATGAGAACATCCATCGCAGGGAGCCAGTCAACGTGGGCTGGTGCAATCAGAGTCTGAGCAGGGCTCGGGAGAATCATGTAATCGGCACCAAAAGGGCCGTGCAACCAGACCCAGTGACGCTCACCGTGTGGACGAAGCATCTTCATCCGGGCCATAACATCTATAGACAGAGAAGTGGGGCCCGGGACGCGTCGCAAGTCGTCGGGGAAGTCCTCGCTGGTCATAAGAACAAGCAAGGTGATCCGGCCGCCGCAGCATATCGGTGAGCGAGCGCCCACCGATACGATGATGCGGTCCAAAAACCAAGCCGCGATATCGATCACGACGGCGGGGACAAGCTCATCGCCATCCCTAGATAGAGCTCTGGGACGTGTCATCTCGTAGAGCATGTAGAGCTCTGGCGTAGACATCGTGCCCGGCTCATATCTGGCCAGAAAGGTCGTCGCCATAAGGCGCTGAGCAATGCGGAGGCATGGATGGACAATGGCCGAGGCCTTGGCCCTACTAGGGTCAAAGGCAGCGTGGAGACCCGTAATCCAGGCCCAGAAGGCATCGGAGTCGAAGGAAGGTGGGGGGATATGGGTGGGGCCGTAACCGCGATCGGCACCGGGGACAGCGGGCCACGAGAAGAACGCTCTCATCATATCGAGAGTGACCTGGCACTCTCGATCCATGAACCGAAACGAGCATCCCTCGTCGGTCCGGGCAATCTAACTCAGAACCTCAAGTGTCGGGCGGGTAAACGTATCCGCCGACACCTGCAGAAAATCTCGCCAGCCCACGTTGTCGTACAACGTGAGCATCCCCTCTAGTACCCCCAGGCGTCCTAGGTCAGCGAGGTGTGCAAACCTGGAGGGTACGATCGAGCGCTGGGAGATACGGTCGAAGACGGCGCGGTGTGCGTCGTCTCGGAACGTAATCCCGAGTGGCCCGACCAGTGGAGCCGGTGGTGGTGGCTGTGGGTCGGCAGGGAGAGGCTGTGCGGGCTGTGGGTGCACTGCAGGCTGTGCGGGGTGTGCGGGGCCTGCAGGCTGTGCTGGGTGAACGGCGTGTGTGGGAGACGGTGGAGGAGAGTCCTCCAACTCGTGGGAGGGGCCGGCATCATCCGACCGCTTCCGCTTGGCGGAAGCTCTCTTCGACCGCGGCCGTGTCTGGGGCGACATATCGGCCCCGAGCGCGTGCCGAAAAACGTGAAAAGTGTGGCGTGTGCAAGAATAATGGAAAGAGTGTACCCCGACACGCCGCGAGTGCTAAGCAGTGGAAGTGTGCGAAGTCAGCGCCTCCGCGAAGTCCAGATCAGCCCGTAGAAGCTCCCCTGGGCTCCCCTAAGCTCCAAAAAGCAACCTGCGCATGAAACGGCGATATCAGCGGGTAATATTCAAAATGTATGGAGTATTAGGGGTATAATAGATAGATATAGGAATTGATTTGGGTTAGGGGGGCGTTTAACACATGGATCCTCGTAAAACACACAAAAAGAGGAGAAAAAGGCGATACGAGTGATACCGGAGGTGACCGGAGAGGCTGCCGCCGCCGGCGACTCGGGCGAGTCGCGGCGGTGGTCGGCCGGCGGTGGCGGGCCGAGCGGCGGCGCGGCGATGGTCGACCGGGCGAGTGAGGGCGAGAGCGAGCGGGGATCGGGCGAGGGAGCTGAAGGGGCGCGGGTGTTTGGGGGTTTTGCGATTTCGAAAAATGCGCCCCCCCTCGGCCCTTATATAATAAAAGTTACGACTCGGCCGAGTGACTAGGCCACTCGGCCGAGCGGGATCAATGAAAATTTCCTCCCCGCTATCGCTTCGGCCGAGTGGCTTTGCCAGCCTCGGCCGAGTGGAGTAAGTCCATTCGGCCGAGTGACTCAAGCTACTCGGCAAGACTCGCCCTAGGAGGGTATCCGTTTTACTCGGCCGAGTGAAAATATATACTCGGCCGAGTAGCAGTTATATTGAAATCAGGAAAATAAATAGAGAGTTGGGTACAGCAGACTTCCCTCGTTCGTGAGCAGCTCGGCCGGACGAACTTGTGTACTCGGCCGAGTGACAAGTATACTCGGCCGAGTGAGCCTTGTGTTCTGCTGTTTGTCTTCGTTTGGGCTCTAAACTCCGTCTTTCTTCCTCCAGTCGATTCCATCTTCCTCCTAAGCGTCGAGCGCCTTCTTGGGACGCTCCTCGTCATCTCGTTCATCCTCCTCATGATGGATCTACCTATCTCCTCTCCTGTCAAGAAAAATAGGACCCGTTATCACAAAATTTTTGGGCGAACGACTCAAAACACTAAAAATTTCTAAAACGAAAATAAAGAAAAAGTAGAAATGAAGCAAAAACCGTCGGGTTGCCTCTCGACAAGCGCTCGTTTAAGGTCGTGAGCTCGACCCCCTATGATTTTCAATCAATGCGGGATGTTTGGTGCATATGAGATGCACCCATCAAACTTTCCGGGGAGAACGCTTGGATTTGGACGTGGCGGCGTGTTCTCCCTCGGTGGTCTCCCATCTCGAATAGTGTCGGGGGGAGGCTCCCCCAAGCTAGCATTTGCTCCGGTCAACGGCTTAACCGGTGATGCCGATTTCCGTGCCGGAGGAGCTTTCTTTGGAGACTTTAATTTCGAGAGCTTGCAGAGCTCTCGAATCCTTGCGACATCAGCGTCGCCTTCATCATTTTCAGCGGAGAGGTCGGGGGAATCATCTTTCTTCTCATCTTGGCCTAAATCCGGGCCTTCCTCAAAATCTTCATCGAAAAGAGCGCCAATTGAGTGGGGGATCGCCTCCTCTATCACCTCATCGAGGAGGTCCATGTAGTCAAGTTCCTCGTGGTAAGGCATGTGCTTCATAGCCTTAGGAATGTGGAGCTCCACCTCGATGTTGCCGACGTTTAAAGTTAGGGTACCTTCGCGCATGTCAACAATTACTCCGGCGGTGGCGAGGAACGGGCGTCCAAGTATCAATGACGTATCTCCCTCCTCCTTAACGTCCATGATCACAAAGTCACATGGTAAGCATATTCCGCCCGGGACTTGTAGCGGTATGTCTTCGGCGATCCCCACCGGCCTTGTTATCCGTCCATCGGCTAATTGAATGCGCATGTCGGTGGGTTTCAACTTTGTCCCGGTGTTTAGCCTTAAGAACATGGAGAGAGGCATGAGGCTCACACTAGCCCCTAGATCAACCAACGTCTTTTGAAGAGGGACGCCGCCCAAGGTGCAAGGAATCCGAAAACTCCCCGGATCTTTGAATTTGGCCGGCTCTTTTTCTCTCTTAGTAAACCAAGAGCCCTCCTCGGCTAGCATAATCTTCTCCTTCCTCTTTCTCCCCGAAATCAAATCCTTTAAGAATTTAGCATATGTGGGGATTTCCACGATGGCGTCGAGGAAGGGAATGTTAAGGCTAACTCCTCTAAGATATTCGAGGAACTTCGCTAGCCTTTTCTCCATTTTTGCTCTCGCTAGTCTTTGGGGGAATGGGACCGGTGGCATGAAGCGCCTCTCCTCAATCAATTGTTCCGCTCTAGATTTCTCCTTGTCTTGTGGCTCCTTCTCATTTTCAACTTCAACTATCGGCTCAATTGGCTCCAAGCTTTCCTCCACGGGCTCCTCGGTAGGAATCATGGCGGGGGTGGTATCCTTTCCGCCTCTAGTGGTAACGGCAACTACGGCATTGATGTGGCCGGTGTTGCCCGTGGGTTTTGCTCGGGTTGCGCCGACAATCGTTGAGTGTTCCGATTGAGCAACGCCAATTGCTCCGATATTTGAGCCACAACGGTATTAAGAGAGTCTTGCCCCACCTTCAAAGTAGCATTTACCTTATTTTGCTCGACCATGAACGCCTCCACTCTAGCTTCGAAGTCGGATCGTTGTTGAGCTTGTGGAGGGTTTTGATTTTGATTCATCCACCCTTGGTTGTAACCGGGCGGCCTATATGGTGGAACTTGTTGCTTCGGTTGAAAGTTTTGTTGAGTAGGCCCCCTCGGTGGATAGTTTTGTTGTTGGGGTGGTGGTGGTCGAGCTTGTTGAGGCGGTGGTTGTGGCGGGTTCAAGGCTCCTTCATTGTTGGCGTAGGAGAATCCGGGATGATTTCTTGCGGCCGGATTGGCCCAATATCCTTGGTTTCCCGCAACATATTGTACTTGCTCCAAGGATCCATCTCCTTGCTCTCCTCCCGAGTACATGGCTTGAGATTGGTCTTGCCAATCGCACATTTGGTTCGTTGGAGCGGAGGTAGAAGGGGCTCCTTGGGGCTCCGTGATAAACTTCTCCAATCTCTCCACTACCTTGTGGAGAGAATCAAATTTGCTCGTAAGCTCCGCTACGGCCTTCGCCTCGTAGATGCTAGTTGGCTTTAAGGAGGACGTGGAGTGTCCTCGCTCATCGCCCCATTGTTGATTATTTGAGGCCATCTCCTCAATTAGGGCCGTAGCTTCCTCGGGAGTCTTTGACAAGATAGCACCATTCGCCGCGGCATCAATAATTTGTTTGGTCCCCGGTTGGAGACCGTTGTAGAAGCTATGAACTAGCTCCCAATCTTCTATGCTGTGGTGCGGGCATTGATGCTGCAAATCCTTAAAACGCTCCCAAGCTTCATAGAGCGTCTCCTGTGGTCCTTGCTTGAAGGACATGAGAGCGCTCCGGATCTTCACCGTCTTGGATGGCGGATAGAACTTATCAATAAATGCACTCGCCAACTCGTCCCAAGTGGTGAAGACACCCTCAGCTTGCGTCCTCAACCAGTATAGTGCTTTGTCCTTTAGCGTGAAAGGGAAGAGACGCAGTCTGATGGCATCGATGGAGACCCCCGGCATCTGGAATGTGGCGCACTTTGACAAGAACGATTGGATGTGGTAGTGGGGATTTTCATGGGCATTCCCATGAAATGGATCCTGCTGCATCAAAACCACCAATCCAGTCTTTAGCTCGAAGTTCTTGTCAGCCGCCAACTCCGGCATGGCAATGGATGAGGTAGTAGAAGAGGTCTTAGGCCGAAGCCTATCGCGAATAGAAATTAGCCTCGCCATCCTTGCCGCCAATTGTTCAGGAGTTTCCGGGTTGGTCATAAACCGCCCTTCCGGATTTTGTCTCCTTTCCGCTCTAAGTCTCCGCGCGGTACGTTCGATCTCGGGATCAAATAATATAGCTTCAGGGTCCGCCGTAGATCTCGTGTATATGCACAGGGGAAACAGAGTTTCAAAGAGATGATTAGTACCGTGGAAGGGTTAGGTAAGAAATAAGAAATAAAAATAATGATGATAATAATAATAATAATAATAAAAGGAATAGCTAGGGTGAGAAAGAATCAAACGCAATCGCCTCCCCGGCAACGGCGCCAAAAACTTGATCGCTCCGGGATGTGACCCAAAGAACGGTTGTAGTTTTACCGCAAGTGCACGGTGTAGCAGCGAGCGGGATATCGAACACAGGGAGGACGAATGACCGTGCTTGTTCCAATCAACCTGGCTATTTAAAAGAGAAATTTGCCTTTGGCGATCCTGTCACAATCGTCAGACAAAAATGCGGAAATATCAAATCAAATAAGAACGTCTAGGGAATGGGGAATCCCCGCTACTCACCGTATTTCATAAATGCGGTTTATCGGTATTTTGATCACTCCTTATTTTACACCCTTTTTCCGCATATTTGCATGCCATTTAGATCGCCCAAATCATGTTTTTCACGATATATCGACGATATTGCGATGCTTTTCACGATTTGTTGTTTTTGTCGCATTTCAGGTGATTTGGCGCGATTTGGAGTGATCTCGAGATGCGCTTACTCTAGACGGTCACCAACGACCTCCCCGAGGGGTATTTTGCTGTTGGAGAGGAGCGGAAGAAGAACGAACATCGCAGGAGCGACGAGGAGGCCAAAATAAGCAGATTGGGCATTTTTTGTGTCCCACTCGGCCGAGTGGAGGAGCCACTCGGCCGACCAGCGAGACACTGCTCGGCCGACCAGAACAGACACAATTTACATGTGCACTCGGCCGAGCACCGAAGACCACATCGGCCGAGTGACGACATCACGTCCGCCCGAGTGGCGCCCAGACGAAGCCCCTCCAAAACATCCAAGTTACTGTTTTTTCGGCTGCCTGAACTTCAGAAGACCCACTCGGCCGAGTGGTTAATCCCGTCCGCCCAAGTACTATGAAGTCATCGGCCGAGTGACGACAACTCACTCGGCCGAGCCGCCCCCGAAGTAGAGACCCCTGAAGGCCCCGACTTACTGGAAAATTACAGGGTTTTCACTCGGCCGAGCGACTTTTGTCACTCGGCCGAGTGCGATGCGCTGCCTGTAGCGAAAACTGCGGAAAACAGGCTGTGCAGGGGTATTTTGGTCACGATTTTTGGACGATTTTGAGGGCTATTTAAACCCTGTTTTTACCCTAGTTTAGGGGGCCTCCCTCTTAGATTTTTTGCAGTTTTTTAGATTAGTTTTTAGCTTTATTCTTGTGATTGGAAAGGAGACAAAGATTGGAATTTTGTTGGATTAATTGAAGAACTCCATTGGTTTGCATCTCTTTTCCTTAAAAATTCTATTTTTATTGCTTATCCCAATATTGTGATGAATTCCATTGCTTATTTCAACGATTATTTTTGTGATCTCGCTATGATTTGTGAGTAGTCTCCACGTCTTGGGGCGTGGGGATGAACCCTACAAGCCCATCTTCATATTTGTGATGAATTGGTAGAAATTGTGCTAGAATTGTTATTAGGGATTAGATTGGGATCAATTTACTACGGATGGCTAGGTATTCATATCAATTGGGATTTGCAAGAGATTGGATCCCAATTTGATAGGAAACCCTAGAAATCCGAATTGGGTTGGAGTCGGATTTTCGAAGTATCGGTTTGCAAGAGATTGGACCGATACTAGGATTTCCGGTTGCAATTCCATGCCGATACTCGTTTGCAAGAGATTGGACGGGTAGGAACTATCCCAATCTAGGTCGTGGACCGAGTTTGCAAGAGATTGGGCTCGGTGCGCGATTGGACGATGATGTTGATCCTAATGCTATCTTTCCTAGGCTAGGGTTTGCAAGAGATTGGACCCAAACCTAGGATAGCTATAGACCGGCAACAGCGCGAGAGCGTGAGCTTGGTTCTACATTCAGTTGCAACTAGTTCATCCAAATTCTCATTCAAGCAATTTTGATACCGATAAACCGCATTTATGAAATACGGTGAGTAGTGGGGATTCCCCATTCCCTAGACGTTCTTATTTGATTTGATATTTCCGCATTTTTGTCTGACGATTGTGACAGGATCGCCAAAGGCAAATTTCTCTCTTAAATAGCCAGGTTGATTGGAACAAGCACGGTCATTCGTCCTCCCTGTGTTCGATATCCCGCTCGCTGCTACACCGTGCACTTGCGGTAAAACTACAACCGTTCTTTGGGTCACATCCCGGAGCGATCACCAATTCATCACAAATATGAAGATGGGCTTGTAGGGTTCATCCCCACGCCCCAAGACGTGGAGACTACTCACAAATCATAGCGAGATCACAAAAATAATCGTTGAAATAAGCAATGGAATTCATCACAATATTGAGATAAGCAATAAAAATAGAATTTTTAAGGAAAAGAGATGCAAACCAATGGAGTTCTTCAATTGAATCCAACAAAATTCCAATCTTTTTCTCCTTTCCAATCACAAGAATAAAGCTAAAAACTAATCTAAAAAGCTGCAAAAAATCTAAGAGAGCGGCTAGCATAATCTTCTCCCCGGCAACGGCGCCAAAAACTTGATCGCTCCGGGATGTGACCCAAAGAACGGTTGTAGTTTTACCGCAAGTGCACGGTGTAGCAGCGAGCGGGATATCGAACACAGGGAGGACGAATGACCGTGCTTGTTCCAATCAACCTGGCTATTTAAGAGAGAAATTTGCCTTTGGCGATCCTGTCACAATCGTCAGACAAAAATGCGGAAATATCAAATCAAATAAGAACGTCTAGGGAATGGGGAATCCCCGCTACTCACCGTATTTCATAAATACGGTTTATCGGTATCAAAATTGCTTGAATGAGAATTTGGATGAACTAGTTGCAACTGAATGTAGAACCAAGCTCACGCTCTCGCGCTGTTGCCGGTCTATAGCTATCCTAGGTTTGGGTCCAATCTCTTGCAAACCCTAGCCTAGGAAAGCTAGCATTAGGATCAACATCATCGTCCAATCGCGCACCGAGCCCAATCTCTTGCAAACTCGGTCCACGACCTAGATTGGGATAGTTCCTACCCGTCCAATCTCTTGCAAACGAGTATCGGCATGGAATTGCAACCGAAAATCCTAGTATCGGTCCAATCTCTTGCAAACCGATACTTCGAAAATCCGACTCCAACCCAATTCGGATTTCTATGGTTTCCTATCAAATTGGGATCCAATCTCTTGCAAATCCCAATTGATATGAATACCTAGCCATCCGTAGTAAATTGATCCCAATCTAATCCCTAATAACAATTCTAGCAAGATTTCTACTAATTCATCACAAATATGAAGATGGGCTTGTAGGGTTCATCCCCACGCCCCAAGACGTGGAGACTACTCACAAATCATAGCAAGATCACAAAAATAATCGTTGAAATAAGCAATAGAATTCATCACAATATTGAGATAAGCAATAAAAATAGAATTTTTAAGGAAAAGAGATGCAAACCAATGGAGTTCTTCAATTGAATCCAACAAAATTCCAATCTTTTTCTCCTTTCCAATCACAAGAATAAAGCTAAAAACTAATCTAAAAAGCTGCAAAAAATCTAAGAGAGAGGCTCTCTAAACTAGGGTAAAAACAGGGTTTAAATAGCCCTCAAAATCGTCCAAAAATCGTGACCAAAATACCCCTGCACAGCCTGTTTTCCGCAGTTTTCGCTACAGGCAGCGCATCGCACTCGGCCGAGTGACAAAAGTCGCTCGGTCGAGTGAAAACCCTGTAATTTTCCAGTAAGTCGGGGCCTTCAGGGGTCTCTACTTCGGGGGCGGCTCGGCCGAGTGAGTTGTCGTCACTCGGCCGATGACTTCATAGTACTCGGGCGGACGAGATTAACCACTCGGCCGAGTGGGTCTTCTGAAGTTCAGGCAGCCGAAAAAACAGTAACTTGGATGTTTTGGTGGGGCTTCGTCTGGGCGCCACTCGGGCGGACGTGATGTCGTCACTCGGCCGATGTGGTCTTCGGTGCTCGGCCGAGTGCACATGTAAATTGTGTCTGTTCTGGTCGGCCGAGCAGTGTCTCGCTGGTCGGCCGAGTGGCTCCTCCACTCGGCCGAGTGGGACACAAAAAATGCCCAATCTGCTTATTTTGGCCTCCTCGTCGCTCCTGCGATGTCCGTTCTTCTTCTGCTCCTCTCCAACAGCAAAATACCTCTCGGGGAGGTCGTTGGTGACCGTCTAGAGTAAGCGCATCTCGAGATCACTCCAAATCGCGCCAAATCACCTGAAATGCGACAAAAACAACAAATCGTGAAAAGCATCGCAATATCGTCGATATATCGTGAAAAACATGATTTGGGCGATCTAAATGGCATGCAAATATGCGGAAAAAGGGTGTAAAATAAGGAGTGATCAATATGCTAGTATACGTTGACTTACACCGGTGTATAATGGCGTATTTGAACGTATACTAGTGTATTTGAGTGCATACAGAGTCATATCATTATATATAATGAAGAAAATAACTAGGTGGTATGTAAAAAGCTGTGTTACATTCAAATACACCAATATACATCATTATACGCTAATATACGCTAGTATACGTTGACTAACACTGGTGTATAATTGCGTATTTGGGCGTATACTAGTGTATTTGAGTGCATACAGTGTCATATCATTATATATAATGAAAAAATAACTAGGAGGTATGTAAAAAGCTGTGTTACGTTCACATACACCAATATACATCAGTATACGTTAATATACGCTAGTATACGTTGACTTACACCGGTGTATAATGGCGTATTTGAACGTATACTAGTGTATTTGAGTGCATACAGAGTCATATCATTATATATAATGAAAAAATAACTAGGTGGTATGTAAAAAGCTGTGTTACGTTCAAATACACCAATATACATCAGTATACGCTAATATACGCTAGTATACGTTGACCTACACTGGTGTATAACGGCGTATTTGGGCGTATACTAGTGTATACTAGTATACGCTAGTATACGTTGACTTACACTAGTATACTGCGACGCACACAGGTGTATATTGGCGTATTTGGGCGTATACTAGTGTATTTGAATGCATACAGTGTCATATCATTTTACATAATGAATAAACAAAAGGATATTGAAAGATAAGTCCATTCTTACATCTTCAACGTCAAATATAATCTGCCTAGCTAGGGAATAGCCACCTTGCAACGCGTTTGACGTATCCCATCGATAGATCCTTGGAAGAGGGTTCCCAGGCACCCTCCTAGCCAAGGCAGCAGCGAAATCTGGCAAAAGACACTCTAGAACCCATAATTGAATAGCAAATGGGAACGTCCCCACCTTCAGATATGCCACACCTGGTTTCTTAACCCTGATCAACATGTGGGCCCACTCCTTCACAAATTCTTCATACACCAATCTTCCCCATGGGTATGCATTGAACAGCTCTGGATCATCTGCCAAGCATATTGCCCTTGGATGCACAATATTCCCAGCGTCTTTCACGAAGACCATGCTGTGGATGATGTAAAGCACAGCAAGCTTGCGTATTTCTACGCTGCCAGGATTTTCAAGGGCCTCGGTGCCGAGCTTGGCCATCACATCTGAAAATCGAAGGGTAGCTGTGTCAAGGAAAGCCCGGAACGGTGTCTCTGCTTCCTCGTCACAATTCGGGAACTCCCCGAATGGCAAGCCAGTCACAAGCGCAAATTCCACATGCCCAAATGTATGCCAATGCCCGGCTATGTTAAACTTTAATGAGCGTTTATTTGGGCTGGTACTGCTTTCAACCTCCCCTCTACATAATAACCAATGCAAAGTAGGACTTTGTATCGGGAATTTCTCAAGCTTAGACAAGAACCATATGAAATTGTACTCCTTCAACATTGTCTGGAAGGCATCTTCGCCCAAGTATGCCCTAGCCTCTCGTATGCATTCCACGGAAGCCCGATTATTAACTTTGATTTTACCCATCTACATAACGCAAAACATATCAGGATATTAGATAATTAAGTTTGCGTATAACAGTGTAAGCGTATAACATCGTATTTTACAAAGCAAAATACAAAAACATGCTGCTCAACACATAAAAGTGATTCCTACTTAGGTATGTAGCATAAATTAACTGATAAACACTGATTTACGCTGATATACACCAATTTGCGCTGAGTTGCGCTGATATGCGTTTCAATTTTTAACGTAAACCGGCGTATTTTACCGCATATTGACGCAAATGTCCAGTTAAGCAACTTTCTGGTATGCACAACTACAAGTAAGCGTACAACATAAATAAGACAACATATTTTCCAATTAAATCAGTGTTTTACAACGTATAACAATGTATTTTACAAAGAAAAATACCAAAACATGCTGGTCCTCGCATAAAAGTGCTTCCTAGTTAGGTACGTATCATTATCCCGTCAAATTAACTGAAAAACACTGATTTACGCTGATATACACCAATTTGCGCTGAGATGCGCTGATATGCGCTTCAATTTTTAATGTAAACCAGCGTATTTTAGCGCATATTGATGCAAATGTCCAATTAAGCATCTTTAGGGTATGCACAACTCCAATTAAGCGTACAACACAAATAAGACAACATAATTTCCTATTAAATCAGTGTTTTACAACGTATAACATTGAATTTTACAAAGAATATTACCAAAACATGCTGCTCCTCGAATAAAAGTGCTTCATACTTAGGTACGTATCTTTATCCCTTCAAATTAACTGCTAAGCACTGATTTACGCTGATATACACCAATTTGCGCTGAGATGCGCTGAAATGCGCTTCAATTTTTAACATAAACCAGCGTATGTTACCGCATATTGATGCAAATGTCCAATTAAGTAAACTTTCTGGTATGCACAACTCCAAGTAAGCATACAACACAAATAAGTCAACTTAATTTCCTAATAAATCATTGTTTTACATCGTATAACATCGTATTTCCCCAAAAAAAAGTACAAAAACATGCTGCTCCTCGAATAAAAGTGCTTCCTATTTAGGTTTTCAGCATAAATTAACTGATTTGCGCTTACATACACCAATTTGCGCTGATATGCGCTGATATGCGCTTCTATTTGTAACGTAAACCAGCGTATACTAACGTTTTCCAACGTATTTTACCGCATATTGATTCACATCTTCAAACAAACTTATTTTGCTTAACATGCAAGTTGATTAGTGTGATATCTTATCATGTTCGTATTCTTCTCAAATTGTATTCTTCACAAAACCCTAAATTAATTCCCCCAAAAACTTTTACAAAAATCGCAAAAAAAATTCCACCAGGCGACGCTAAATATGCGAAATCACTTACCTGGTTCAACAAAAAGTCGCTTGATTATGGCGGTGCTGTGATTTCTGAGTCGTCTTCGCTTTGCGAGGGCTTTGATGGTTCGTATGAGTTGGCGACGCGGCGACGGCTTTGATGGTTCGTTGTTTGGGAGCGTTGCAGTTGCGTGAGCTGCGGATCAGGACGGGATCGCCGGAGGGATGGTCGGAGTTGAGGAAGAAGGGCGATTTTGGGCGGCAAACTGGAGGAGTGCAAACGACGGTGAAAATGAGTTTTTCACAGTTATTTTACTTTTTTACTTTTTGGTCAGGGGTATTTGCGTCAATATTTTCGTTAGGGTGTTAATTTGGCAAAGTTTTTAAACTTGATGGTATAAATTAAAACCCAACTTTGACCGGTGTTATTTAACCTATTTTCTCCTCGTACGTATTCCAAGCCCTAACAAAAATATCTTTCCCAACTCTCAGGCCTCCCCCTCCTCCCAACCCTCGTCTCACGCCGCCTCCTCCTCACAGCCATCTTCGACCTCTCCCTCCTCACAGCGGCGTCTCCAATCAGCGGCGTCTCCGACCTCGTCCAGTTCAATCGATCCGGACGTCTCCGATCAGCGGCGTCTCCATTCTACTTCATCAGCGGCGTCTCCGACCGCTGCTCGAAAAGGGAGAAGCTTGAAACACCCCTCACACATCTGCAATTTGTGTTTCAGCCACTCACCCTTTTAGTTCCTCTCAAATTCTAGGGTTAGGGTTTCGGGCATCAGACGAGCATAAGTCAGGGCTACTGTTTTCACCGAACAATGCTCTGCCGGTCGCCGAGGGTTCTTCTCGCCAAAACCCTCGTCTTTCTCCTCTCAATTCTCTCCGCCGCCGCCCAAAGCCCAAGAATCGTCGAGAGGTCAGCCCTTGTTCGGTTCAAGAGCTCATTATCGGATCATGCGGGTCTTCTCTCTCAGTGGTCCGGCGCTGACACGTGCTCTTGGCCTGGTGTCACGTGCGACTCGCGATCCAGAGTCGTCGCCCTCGACATCACCGCTGGCGGGAAGTCCAAGCTCACCGGTGAGATTACCGCGGAGATCGAGAACTTGACCGAGCTCAGAGTTCTGTCGATCCCGTTCCATTCTCTCGCTGGAGGAATCCCCGCCGAGATCTGGGGGCTTCAGAAGCTGGAGGTTTTGAATCTCGAAGGCAATTTGCTTTCCGGTTTCCTTCCTCTGAGATTCGTGCGGAGCTTGAGGGTTTTGAATTTGGCGGAAAATCAGCTTTCAGGTAAAATCCCTCACGCTCTATCTGCCTGCCGTAATCTAGAGAGCGTTGATCTTTCCAATAACAAGTTCAATGGCACGATTCCGGGGGTTTTTGGTAGTCTCCCTATATTAGAAACCCTAGGCATGGATCCAAGGTAATTAAATATATATGTCAACCAGCAATTTTCTTAACATGCTTCATCCAAATAAAGCTAGATAACTATAACAAATTAACAACAATTGATGATTTATACCAAAAATTAAATAACAGTTTCTTTGCCATCTTCATTATGTACGTAGTTCCTTTAATTTGAAAATGACCATCACTTGAATTTATTTCAGAGATTGTAAACTCCATACTTTTCTAATTTTGGCCGGTTGTGATGTGCAGATCCAAGGAGGAAGAATAACAACTGTCGCTGAGCCATTAACCCAATAGACATTGGCCACATCCATGTAAAGGTACCACAATTCATACTCACAAGTATATTGTTTGTAATACATCATGTCAGCAGGCATTTTGCTTTGCAACAAACTTCATATCTATTGCTTACTAAGATACTGCCAGTTAACAATCTTCACCACTTATTAGTAGTATTATGGGGCTTATGCTGATATCGTTTTCCTACGAAAGAACTAAAAGTGCTTGATTTGGAAAAAAATTAACTTGACCGTTTATACATTTGCTCGTTAGTTCACCATGCATCTCTCTCAATTTTGTTCACAGTTCTGCTCTCTGCTCTCTTTTTCAGAATAGCCTGTCATTGTATAATTCCTTCTTCATTTAATGAGATATTTGTCTCCAAATATTCACTACTACCGATTGTGTGACATATTGTAATCACTGCATGTATTATGTGATTAGAGACGTGTCTCTATTTTTGAAAGAACAACCATGTTTATGCTAATCACTTGGATATGCTTTTATTTTTCTTTAAATCACTCTGATTTGTTTTTTATTTGAATACTGTGTATTTGATATTTGTAATGCAAAAGTCTTTTTTGTGTACTGAAGTTTTAATATTAACTTGTTAGTTCTAATGCATTTGTTTACTGCATCATTTTTCTTTGTTCCTTCTTTAAATAATATTTTGTGGGGAAAGATCAGAGTGTGGGGTTGTGAGGTGAATGAAGTGGAGTTCTTGGAGCAAGGATCTCTCTGGACGGAGGTTGAAATTTTTCATGAATACAATTAATATGTGACTTCATCAGTATACTTATAATTTGATGCAATCTATTAGATCTCGTTGGATTTAATATGTTTTAATCTGAGCGCATCAATTCTCCTCTTGCATAATTTGTTGGTTGGTCCCTGGAGGATTCGCTCAATGATTAGAAAATAATGTGATACGATCCGGTGGATCGAATCAATAGAAATCAGAATTTAAAAGAGGAAAAAATTAAAAAGAGGATTTTTGATTGAGAATTTCGATGAAGAACAAAGATAAGTGAGTTCTTTCGAGACGAACTCGATCTCCTAGCTTTTATTTGAACGGACAAAAAGCCTAAAGATCCTTCGCAAGATGCCTAAGGATGTTCTTCAACAAAATAAGCATAGCCCTAACAATGGCGGCTAGCCCTAATAAATAGAAGAAAATGGGGAATTACTAATTTAGCCTGAAAGGACTAAAATACCCCCTAACCTACTAGACCCACTAAGTCACGATCCCGCTCCTCCTGCGCCGCACGTACGTCACGATGGGTGGGACCGCGTCATCGGTCGGTGAAGGGGGGTCCGTAGGGGGTGCGTCCGCATCAATACCCCCCTAAAAGAGCCACCTTGTCCTCAAGGTGGAAATCTGGAAACTGCTCCCGAACCACGTCATACGCCTCCCACGTGGCATCACAATCTGGCAGGCCCACCCAATAAATCAGCACCTCTCTGCGTCTTCCTGGCCCCTGTCGAACTGCCCGCACATCCAATGGCTCCAGCAGTACCTCCATGTCCTCCGTCAGTGAAGGTGGCAGCGTCGACGTCGCTGACTGGTCTCCAATCGCCCTCCGTAGCTGCGACACATGGAACACCGGATGTATCCTCGAGGAAGGAGGTAGGTGTAAACGATACGCCACCTTCCCAATCTTGGCTGCAATCTGGTAGGGTCCGTAGTAGCGAGCAGCTAACTTCTCATTCTGCCTCCGAGCTAATGTCTTCTGCCGATAGGGTCGCAGCTTGAGATACACCATGTCGCCCTCCTGAAAATGGACCTCCCTCCGATGCCCGTCTGCCCGGGCCTTCATAACCTGCTGTGCCCTCAATAGGTGTCGCCGGAGCTCCTCCAACATCGCATCCCTGTCCCCCATGTAAGCCTCTACCTGCGACACCGGTGTCTGCCTGTCGCCAAATCTGAGCAAGGACGGTGGGTCTCGCCCATACAGGATCCGAAAGGGAGTCGTCCCCGCGGCAGAGTGGTACGAGGTGTTGTACCAATACTCCGCCCATGCCAACCACCTGTACCACTGTCGGGGCTTATCCGAGGCGAAGCACCGCAGATAAGTCTCTATGGATCTGTTCACCACCTCGGTCTGCCCGTCTGTCTGCGGGTGGTATGCCGTGCTCCTCTTTAGGACCGTGCCCTGTACCCTGAAGAGCTCCCGCCAGAACCCGCTCAAAAACACTTGGTCCCTGTCGGACACTATAGACCCCGGGATCCCATGCAGGCGGATCACTTCTCGGATGAACGCTGTGGCCACCGTGACCGCTGAGTAAGGATGCCTCAAGGGTATAAAATGGGCATACTTACTCAGACGGTCCACTACGACGCAGATCACTGAATATCCCTCGGACCGTGGTAGCCCGTCGATGAAGTCCATAGTGACCTCCTCCCATACTCGCTCCGGTAACTCTAACGGCTGTAGGAGTCCTGCTGGGGCCATGGCCATGTACTTGTGACGTTGGCAGACGTCACAAGCTGCTACTAACTGGGCAATCCTCTTGCGCATTCCGGGCCAGTACACCTCTCTAGCCATCCTCTGGTATGTCTGCTGCACCCCGGAATGTCCCCCCGTCGCCGACCCGTGGAACTCCTGAAAGAGGACGGGTATGAAGCCTGAAGCCCGTGGCAGCACCAACCTCCCCTGATACAGAAGTCGACGTCCCTGCAAGGAATACCCGATCGGCCCCTCCCGTCCCTGCTGCAACAACTCGCGGATCCGCCCCAGCTCCTCATCACTCTCTGCCTCCTGAAAGATGGGCTCCCAGTCCAGCCACATCGGTCGTGATAAAGCCCTCAGATCCACGCTCTCCTCCCGACGAGACAAGGCTTCAGCTGCCTTGTTCTCCAACCCTGGCCTGTACTCGATAGCGAACCGGTACCCCACCAGCTTGGACAACCAACGCTGGTGCTCCTCAGTAACCAACCGCTGCTCCAGCAGGTACTTGAGGCTCCGCTGGTCCGTCCTGACCACGAACTCCCGACCCAACAGATATGGCCGCCACTTTGCCACCGCAAGGACAATGGCCATCAACTCTCGCTCATACACCGATTTCAGTCGTGCTCTAGCTGACAACACGTGGCTGAAATAGGCGATGGGCCGTCCCTCCTGCATGAGCACCGCTCCCAACCCGTATCCCGAAGCATCGGTCTCCACCACGAAAGGTAGGCTGAAGTCTGGCAAGGCTAGAACTGGTGCGGTCGTCATGGCCACCTTCAAGGCCTGAAAGGCCTTGGTGGCTTCCTCCCCCCAACGGAATCCGTCCTTCTTGAGCTGTTCGGTAAGGGGCCAAGCTATGGTGCTGTACCCCTTAACGAACTTCCGGTAATATCCGGTCAGTCCCAAAAAACCTCGGAGAGCTCGCAGTGTAGTAGGAATGGGCCAGTCCAGCATGGCCTCTATCTTCGATCTGTCGGCAGCTACACCCTCGGCTGACACCACGTGCCCTAGATACTCAATCCGTGCCTGGCCGAAACTGCACTTCTTCCGGTTGGCGAACAACTGCTGCGCCAACAACTCCCGGAAGACCACCTCCAAATGGCCCAAGTGCTCCCCCAAGCTCCTGCTGTAGACGAGGATATCGTCAAAGAACACGAGAATGAACCTCCGCAGGTAGGGCTGGAAAACCTTGTTCATCAAGGCCTGGAAAGTGGAGGGGGCATTCGTCAAGCCAAAAGGCATGACTCTGAACTCATAATGGCCCTCGTGGGTGCGGAAGGCAGTCTTCGGCACATCCTCAGACCGCATCAAAATCTGGTGGTACCCGGCCCTCAGGTCGATCTTCGAAAAGATCGCTGCTCCATGAAGCTCGTCCAGCAGCTCGTCGATTACCGGAATAGGAAACTTGTCAGCGACAGTTTCCTTATTCAGCGCCCGGTAATCAACGCAAAATCTCCAACTCCCGTCCTTCTTCTTGACCAGCAAGACTGGGCTCGAAAAAGGACTCACACTAGGCTGGATAATCCCAGCCTGCAGCATCTCCCGCACCATCCTCTCTATCTCATCCTTCTGAACATGCGGGTACCGGTACGGCCGAACACTCACCGGCGCTGCCCCATCCCTCAATACAATCGCGTGCTCGTGTCCTCTGGATGGTGGTAGCCCCTGAGGGTCCTGGAAGACCTCCTGGTACTGCTCCAGTACCTGCTCGACCTCCGCCGCGGTCTCCTCCTCATGCTGCTCACAGTCCGCTGTCAGCCCCTGATACTCCACAAGGAACCCCTCCCCCTCGTTCCTCAACGCCCGAGTGATGGCCTTGAAGGCCACCAATGAAAAGCAAAGGGTCGGGTCCCCGGTCAACACGACGGTCCTCTCCCCATCTTGGAACTCCATCCTCAGGAGCTTCCAATTCACCTTCATCTCCCCCAACTTCTTCAGCCACTGCACCCCTAAGATGATGTCCACGTTGCCCAACTCCAACGGCAAGAAGTCCTCCATAATCTGGACCCCCTGCAAGGTCAGGCATAGACCCTTGCAGAGCCCCTTACTCTCCTCCATCTTCCCCGTCCCTAGCAGAACGGTAAACTTCTCCAGGGTGCTCAGCTGTAGCCAATGTCTCTCCACCACTCGGCTGGAAATGAAGTTGTGGGTGGCCCCACTATCGATCAGTACCGTCACCGCCGTGTCTCCCAGCTGTCCTGACAACTTCATGGTGTGGTTTGGGGTGAACCCCACCACGGAGTTCAGGGATACTTCGGCGAAGTCTAGGTGAGACTTCTCCTCCTCCACCGGTGGCTCCTCCTCAAACTCCTCCTCCTCAACCACGTACCCCTCCTCGTCTGGCACCATGGTGATCTGCAGCAGGCGGCTCGCGCATCTGTGCCCAGGGGTGAACTTCTCGTCGCAACGGAAGCATAGCCCCTTGGCTCTCTTCTCTCTCACCTCGGCCTCCGTCATCCGCCGCCCCGGGGTAGCTGGGCGGCCCTCTCCTCGAGCCTCGGGAACGGCCGCAGGTGGTCTCGGTGCTGTGGCTGGTGGAGTGGGGCGGGAGCCCTGTGCCCCCCAAGCGCCCCGTATCCGCCTCTCCTCTGTGTGCTTCTCCTCCGCTTTATGTGCTAAGCGAAGGACGTCCTCCAAGGTAGCCGGGCTCTGCATCCTCAACTCAGCTCGTATGGACGGTTTCAGCCCCCTCATGAAGTTCTCGATCATCACCTCGTCGGTAACCCCCTTCACCCGGCTATTCAGCATTTCAAACCTCTCTACATAGTCCCTCACGGTCCCCTCCTGCCTCAGGGCCGACAGCTGCTCGTAAAAATCCCCCCTGCCGTCTCCTGAAATCGGTCCACGATCAGTGATGACAACTCCTCCCAGGTCCGAAAGGGGGACCGTGCTATCTTCCACCGGTACCAGGCCAATGCCTTCCCCTCAAAGTAAATCCCGATGGCCTTCAAGACCTCCTGCTCCGTCAGACCCATCACCTGGAAATACCTCTCCGCCCGGTATATCCACCCATCAGGGTCGGTGCCGTCAAAGGTCGGCATCTTCAGCTTCATCAACCGCCGGTCTGCGTTGATGTCGCCTAGCTGCCCTCTATCTCCGCCACGGTCGCCCGCCCTGATCATCTCGCCACCTCGAGCCTCCCTCGGGCCTCCCCCGTCAACCCCGTACGGCTCCTCTGGCCATGCAGGTCTCTCCCACGCCTCGGGCTGGTAGTAGTGCCCCGGAAACTCTGGCGGCCGTGCATGATTGGGCCTTGGCCCAGGCGGAATGGTCTCTGCTCTCCAAAACTGGCCCGCTGGGGCCCCAATTGCCGCTCCTGAGGCCCATCCGCCTCTCGTCGCCCCCAAAGGCCCTCCAGATTGGGGTACGAACCCCGCCACACCGCCAAAAACTCCCCCCGTGCTCGCCGCGCCTCCGGAGAAGTCACCCGGACCCGCTGACCCCTGCCCGGGGTCCAGCGGACCCGCCCGGCCCCAAACAGGGGCCGAGCCCCCTGTCCCGCCCCCGCCTGGGGCTGCCGACCCCCAGGCGGGGGTCGCGTGGCCTGCCCGACCCCCAAAGGGGGTCGGCTGGCCCTGGGCACCCCCGCAAGGGGGTGCCGACCCTCCGGCGACCCCAGATTGGGGCGCCGGAGGCCGGGGTTGGCCGGCCTGACCCGCCCAGGCCGTGACTGGGCCGGGCGGGTCGGTCGACCCCCATGATGGCCCGACAGGGCCCGTGGGTGAGGATCCGGGCCCTGTCGCGCCAAACCCTAGCCCGCCGGCTAGGGTTGTAGCCGCCGCCGCCGTATGCGATTTCCCGTGGCTCGGGGGTCCTTGATTTGTTGAATCGACGCCGGATTCGCCTTGGATCTCTCCCGTTGCTCTCCCCATGTCGCGATCCGCCGCCTTCTCCTTGGTCAAACCTTGCAACAACTCCATTAACGCCGGAATCGCCGCCGTGGCCTCCTTCAAACTTTTAAGATCCCTTCCCGTCTCCGCGGCCTCCCTTCTCATGATACGAAGCTCCGATTGAATGTCTTCTTGGGTGTGTGCATGATCCTTGAGCGAAGCTTCCATCACCTTCCTCAAGCCCTCGATCTCATGATTGAGATCGTCGCGTAGACCTTGGATCTTCTCATCCACGGAAGCCCTCGTTCCCGTTGCCATGGAATCGTAGTGCTCTGATACCAATTTGATACGATCCGGTGGATCGAATCAATAGAAATCAGAATTTAAAAGAGGAAAAAATTAAAAAGAGGATTTTTGATTGAGAATTTCGATGAAGAACAAAGATAAGTGAGTTTTTTCGAGACGAACTCGATCTCCTAGCTTTTATTTGAACGGACAAAAAGCCTAAAGATCCTTCGCAAGATGCCTAAGGATGTTCTTCAACAAAATAAGCATAGCCCTAACAATGGCGGCTAGCCCTAATAAATAGAAGAAAATGGGGAATTACTAATTTAGCCTGAAAGGACTAAAATACCCCCTAACCTACTAGACCCACTAAGTCACGATCCCGCGCCTCCTGCGCCGCACGTACGTCACGATGGGTGGGACCGCGTCATCGGTCGGTGAAGGGGGGTCCGTAGGGGGTGCGTCCGCATCATAATGCCTCAAACTCAAATGCCCCAGCCAAATATAAATCAAAACGTGAAATTGTAGAGAAGTTACTGCTGGACAGATGGTTGTATTTCAATAATTCTAAGGTTAATCCATTCCTTTGGTCCGTTGGAAGTGAACAAAATTTTTATTGATTTTAGCAGTTTATGGAGCAATGCAGACTAGAGGTAGATCTAAACAAATTTAGATAGATGCAATTAAAAAAGATGTGACTTGTATGATGTGTTATATGTAAATGTGGAGATGGTCCTTAAAGATGTGACTATTGGTCTGATTGCAGATGGTCCTTAAATATTCACATAATGATATTTTGCTTCTTGGTGTCCCACTTATGTCTGATTGCAGCAAATTTGTGATGATGAACCAAGACACTAGGAAACTTGAACGAGTCAGCGATGAAGTGAGGCAAGAACTTGTGCCCTTACGTGCTGGACCTTCGAGGTAAGCTGATTCGGTGATGATCCATTCTTTTATTTCCATTATTTGGTATATGCTAGTTTTCAAGTGACTATCATGATATATACTAGTTCTATGCAAATGCTGGTACATGAAGAGACTAAACTCTACTAAGTAGAATTCAAACATAGTAATTTCTTGACATTGTTAAAAACCAATTTGTTTCAGTTGAATTCAAATTTCGAAACTTTTTATTCTCTACTTACAAATTACTATCATTGTTTTCAACCCTGATGTATGCATATTGAACAGATTAGCATTTCCAGAAGAGACCAGCAATAACTTGAAGAAAATCCCAAGGCTTCTGTTCCCTGCTCAACATTTGAGGTTAGGACTTGAGGCAAGCTATCATCTAATGTGAACTCTGATTCTGGAACTTACTTGATTCTGATCTAATTTTGTATCCTCAAATTTTTACAGGCTAGGAGAGCTGATTTGGATATGAATGAACATGTAAACCATGCCACTCACATCGGATGGGCTTTGGAAGTAAGAAAGAACTCACATCGGATGACCAAACAAGGTAACCATTTCTCTTTCTTTTTCGAAAATGCAGCTTGACTCTGAAAGCTTCCTATAATTGAGTGACAGTCTCGATGACTATTGCCAATAATTCTCATGCGATTGCTTCGATTTTACTTTATGTTGGATTAGTTTTCATGAGCATAAGAATATGAATTCTCTTATCTCTAGAATCTAACATGAAGGAAATATGTCAAATGTTAGCAAGACTGTATGTCTCTATCTTCATCATATGAATATTGAGCCTGCCAATTGATGTTGCTCACTAGTTGTCCTCATGGAAACAAAGAGGCAAGCAAAGCAATCATTTGCTCAAATTTATTTCTCCATATCTCTCCGTGCAGCTTCTATGGCCCAGTTAACATCTTGGCCTTGATAGGGTTGCATTTTGGACTGCAGCCTTGAATAACACAAGGGGAAAACAGTAGTTATGATGTAAAAAACGAACACAAATGTATGTATCTGGTTAACATGTGTACTAAGTTAGAATATATGCATCTGCAATCATGTCTGATGAAAAATGAACTCAAGCATGAGAAGGACTTTCAATTTTCTCGCCAAAGAGTAAGCGTATATTGTTTCTATATTTGCAGGAGGGCAATTTGACTTAGGAGTGGTTGACCGGCTGCAGACAGGCGATGGTGAAGGAGGAGAAGATCGAAGCATTGCAGTCATTTGTAATGTTAGCTGAACCAAAATACATACGTGCTTTTGTTGCGACAGCTTATTAGCTATTACGAGCAGCATCTTCGCTACAGCCCTCCTGCATGCGATGTCAGCGATCAGCAAAGTTAGATGGTAATCGGGTTGGTCAACCTGCTGACTTGAACCCTTTCATGGTTACCGTCTTTAGATGTAGCAGAAAATTTTTGGATGTAGCACCAGAGGGTTGTGTAGCATAGCGATACTGCTGGTGCTCAGCTGGGTGAAAAGATAATGGGGAGTTTAGTGTTTTGACCATTAGCCCTGTTATAAGTTATAACCTAAAAACAAATGTTCTCAAAAACCAAACTTTAATGTAATATTTTGTCTAATTATTGCATGTTGTTGTTGGAGACAACTTTAGTTTGCTTTTAGTTTTTGCTACTTTCTGTTGGTGTATGAGTATTGTGACTAACTGTAATCAATAATTCGTGAACATCAATTGGGAATTTTAATTCTACACGATGAAATTAATTTTCTATTTTTTTTAAAAAAATTAAACATTAGCCACGGCCAGTCCGTGGCTAATGCGTATTAGCCACGGCCAGTCCGTGGCTACTGTGTATTAGCCACGGACAGTCCAAATATTAGAAAGTGCTATGCAATGTATAAATCAACATTTCTCGAGTAATCTTGAATAGCGCTTCCAAAAGCGCTAAGGTAGTAAAGTGCTATCTTAGTAAACCACTTAGATAGCGCTTAAAAAAGCTTTATTCAAGCTGTCATAGTGGTATCTTGGATAGCGTTTTTACAAACGCTATTTTAGTAAACCACTACGATAGCGCTTATAGAAGCGCTATCCAAGCTAGCATAGCGGTAGCTTGGATAGCGCTTAAAAGCGCTATCCAAGTGTAAAAAAAGCGCTATGCAAGCATTTTTTTGTAGTAGTGAAAAGCCATGTAAATACAATTTCAGGGCCATCAAATATTATTGAAGGTTCTGGGAATGCAACTTTGTTGCTTCCAAATGGAACAAAAATAAAAATAAAGGATGCATTATTCTCTTTGAATTCAAATAGAAACTTATTAAGTTTCAAGGACATCCGTTTAAACGGATTCCATCTGGAAACAGCAAATGTAAACGAAAAAGAACTTCTGTATGTAACGTCTCAAGAAAAAGGAGTAAAATCAATACTTGAATGTTTTGAGAGCATTTCATCAGGCCTCTACCATACAAAGATTCAGAGAGAGAAAGCTAATTTAACGGAGCACATGAAGTGTCCGACATGAGCCAAGTTTTTACTTTGGCATGATAGACTTGGCCACCCTGGATCAGTGATGATGCACTGCATCTTATCCCAATCCTATGGGCATAACTTGAAGAACCAGAAGATTCTTCAGAAGGGAGAATTCCCTTGCATCCCCTTCTTTAAGGGGAAATTAATAACCGGGTCATCACAACTAAAAGTGGATATAGAATCTCCAAGCTTCCTTGAAAGAATACAAGGAGATATATGTGGACATATCCACCCCCAAAGTGGGCCATTTCGGTACTTTATGGTACTGCTAGATGCATCGTCAAGATACTCGTATGTGTGTCGACTATCGACCCACAACTTAGTTTTTCCAAAGCTACTGGCACAAATAATAAAGTTGCGGGTGTATTTTCCAGACAACCAAATAAAGAAAATACGTCTGGATAATGTTGGGGAATTTACCTCCCGATCATTTCAAGAATACTGCCGTGCAACTGGAATAGAAATCGAACATCCAGGGCCACATGTTCATACCCAAAATGGGTTGGCAGAGTCACTGATTAAAAGACTAAAATGGATTGCATGTCTATTGTTGATGAAATCCCAGTTGCTGGTGGATGCATGTGAAAAACACCCTAGAGGGGGGGGGGGGGGGGGGGGATGAATAGGGTGTATGACACAAATTTAAAAAAAATCACAATCACAGAGATAATCAGACACGGATATTTTTAACGGAGTGGCTCCTTGCCAAAACTCTGACCCTAAGACCTATGAGTATTTCACTCAATAAAACTGATCACACTTACGGGTAGTGATCTCACCGTACAAATATGAAGTTTGAAAAATCTTAACGCAGAGATAGCTTTTGAATAAAGATATTCACAATCCGATCTCACAGAGAATATTATAAGCAAATTAATATTTCAGTAAAAATCTAGAAAAATATCACCGTGATGAAGTTTGTAAGATCGTAGTCACGTAGGATCAAACCGCTTGCAAATCTGATGTCTGGATTAGAAGATATGTGCTGTTGAAGTTTGTATTGCAAAGTGGTTTGCGGATGGGATGTGCGTAAAGTAGATTTGATTGGATAGCGAGCTGTGCGTAAAGCAATTTTGCAAATTCAGAAACAACAAAGCCCTGGTGGATGTCGATGCCCTGGATGATGTCGAAGTCTCTTCGAGTCGACTGAGAATGTCACCGACTTTCCCTTCAAGTCACCAGAACTCGAGTAAAAGAAGAGGCAGGCGAAATCGAATTTGGATTCGAGTCGTGCCCTTCGGATCTCTGTGATAGATTTCGCCGTTACTTGGCCGCGTGATCTCGGAGGCAACTAGGAGAATCGAAGAGGACAGAGGTTGCCGCGCGCTCTCAAACAGGAAGGATCGAAGAAGGCGAAGGTTGTCGCGTTGAATCGAAGAGATGTTCTAGAATCGAAGAAGGCGCAATTGTTTTCCTCGGAACGAGGCTTGCGTGTGTTTGATAGAAGAAGCCCTGGAGAATTTGTGAAGTCGAAACTTGTGAAGAAGCCCGGGAGAATTTGATTGAAGAAGCCATGTACTTGATTGAAGAAGCCATATTAAACTTAGGAAGAAGCCACAACCTGTGATTTTCTGGAAAATGTTTAAGCAGCCGCCCTTCAAATTGATGCGTTAAAGGATCTGTTCACCAAGAGAATTCGCAATACTTTTTTTATGTTTGAGATCTTTTGAAGCAACAACAATTATTGAGAGATATCCTTGCTATCTGCTAACCCGAAAGATCAAGCTCTCTTCATTCCTTTATGCGTTGTATCTAGAGGTTGATGCAGATATTTTCAGTTATTATTGTAACATCTGTCGTGCTTTTTGCATTTATCTTTGGATGAAGATAAGTTCGAAAGAAACTGCTCTTTTCTTGAATCAATCCCCTGCGTGATTTTAGATAGGGCTTTTGAGTGTTGTTGGTTGAGGATCCTTTTTGCACCAATGTCCATATACAATCTTTCTCTTGCAAAAAAAATTTATTTTGCATTTCCCCCCCTGAAATCACTTAATGAAAGACGTTAGTCACACGGCTTGTTTGTCATCATCAAAATTAACTCGTATGACCTATTTAGTGAACTAAATAGGCCAACAATCTCCCCCTTTTTGATGATGGTAAACAAGCCTAGAAAAAAATAAACTTAGAGACAATATTGAGGAGCAAGTTACATAGGCAAAAGATAATAACATCATACAAAGCTCCCCCTATCAATGTGCTCTCATGAAAAGTAGTGACAAACTCCCCCTCAAAATGTGCATCTCTTCCGCTTATGCAATATTTTTCTACTATTTTTCTACTCTCCCCCTTTTGCCATTAATCGAAAAGGTCATAAATACTATTGAAAAGGTTAAGAATGAGACATGAAACAAATTTAGTATATCAAAGAAACAAGAAATTGATGACATTGCTCATATTAATGCTTTCTCCCCCCGAACTCAAATTATAACAAATGTCATGAGCATTGAAAGCATACGAACATTCATGTACAAAATTAACAGGAAGATGTTGTATTATAGAACACTTTGATAATTTGAAGAGAGATTAGAAACCAAGAGGTCGAGATATAAACTTATCTTAGACATTTTGTGAACTTATCATCTCTATGGAATGATCAATATGTAAAGTGTAGGGAGACACCAATCAAGGGATACCATGGTGTTAAATTTCGGGTCCTTTGGAATTTAGGTGCGCTAAGTGGTTACTTCATTTATCATATTTCATATGCATTGCTCAACAAACCCCCGAAATCCGGTTACTAGCCGCCGGTATCAAATGTAGTATATTTGAAGATGTTTTGCTATTCCTTTTTTCTTTATCCCCCCTTTTTTATATTACAATGTTGGTGTCTCAGAATAGTGACACATGAAGGCATCGACATACTCGACTCCTACTATATAATATTTCATAGAGAATTAAGCGCACAAAAGTGTAAAGACAAAATATAGGTTCAAAATCTTTAGAATCTAAGCACCTCCAATTTCTCCATATTTTATAAGACTTAATCAATCTATTTGATTCGTACAATTTGGCATGCGAACAAGTTTCACTTTTTCATTAATAATTCAAGCATGTGGATTTTACAAAAATATAGCGCATCATCATCAAAATCATTTTAATGTTTCTAGGATGTCTAACATGGTTCATATCAAATACTCAATTTAAGTCAATAAAATTCATGACAGACATGCATGCACACACAATAAATGAATGAACCCATTGTGACATGAATTAGTTGCAATGTGTATAGGTTAGATACAATGTTTAATCATGTGTATGTGTATGGATATGCAAGCTAATGCTCAATTAGCGACATAATCCCCAACTCCCTTCGAATGAAGCAAAATTGTTTTTGGTTTAAGGGTTTGGTGAATTGTCCGCTAATTGTTTTTCGGTATCAATATATCCTAAAGAGATATCTTTCTTATCAACATGATCTCTAAGGAAGTGATGACGAATATCAATATGTTTTGTCCTAGAGTGTAAAATAGGATTCTTAGATAGATTTATAGCACTCTTGTTGTCACACCAAATGGTTGTAGGTTGAAAAGAGAGATCGTAGTCTCTGAGGGTTTGTCTCATCCATAGAATTTGAGCACAACAACAACCTGCTGAAACATATTCGGCTTCGGTTGTACTCAATGCTATGGAGTTTTGCTTCTTGGAGAACCATGAAACAAGAGACATACCTAGTAGTTGGCAAGTGCCCGTGGTACTCTTACGATCGGTCTAACTTCCTGCAAAATCCGCATCACAATATCCTACAAGCTCAAATGATGTGGAACAAGGATACCATAAACCAAAATCTAAGGTCCCTTTAACATATCAAATTATTCGTTTAACATAAGAAAGATGGGACTCTTTTGGACAAGATTGAAACCTAGCACATAAACATACACTAAACATTATATCGGGCCTACTAGCTGTCAAATATAATAGGCTACCAATCATACCTCGGTTCAAGCGTTCATCTACTTTCTTTCCCTTTTCGTATTTATCCATCATTGCCATTGTTGACATAGGAGTATAGCATTCCTTAGCATTTTCAAGTCCAAACTTCTTCACTAACTCCTTTGCATATTTTGATTGATTGATAAAAATTCCATCCTCACATTGTTTGATTTGCAATCCAAGCAGGACTTTGAGTTCACCCATCAAGCTCATCTCAAATTCCCTAGACATGCATGTAGCAAATTCCTCACAAAGTAGATTGTTAGTAGCACCAAAAACGATATCATCAACATATATTTGTACTACAAGTAGATCTTTACTTTGATGTTTAACAAATAGAGTTTTATCCGCCTTTCCCATGGAAACATTATTTTCAAGCAAAAATAACTAAGTCGCTCATACCAAGCTCTAGGAGCTTGTTTGAGCCCATATAAAGCTCGGTTAAGGTTGAAAACGTAGTCCGGGTGGATGGAGTCTTCAAACCTAGGAGGTTGTTTGACATAGACTTCCTCAAATAAAACTCCATTCAAGAATGCACTCTTGACGTCCATTTGAAAGAGTTTGAATTTCATGAAACTAGCGAATGCTAAAAGCATCCTAATTGCTTCCAATCTTGCGACGGGATCAAAGGTTTCATCAAAATCAATCCCTTCCTCTTGGTTATAACCTTGGGCTACTAACCTAGCTTTATTACGCACAACATTTCCCATTTCGTCAAGTGTGTTTCTAAATACCCATTTAGTGCTTATAATTGTTTGATTTTTTGGTTTAGGAACAAGTTCCCAAACTTGATTCCTATCAAATTGTGACAATTCCTCATGCGTTGCCATAATCCAATAGGAATTTTCTAAAGCACTATCAACATTTTAGGCTCCAAAATGGATATAACTGCAAAGTTAACCATCAAATTAAAGCTACTTCTAGTACGTATACCTTCTGCCGTGTCTCCTAGGATTTGGTTCTGTGGATGATCCATCTTGAAGCGCCAATCCTTAGGTAGATCTTGTGATGACGTAGTAGCTTCTTCTTCTTCTCTTGGTGCACCATCATTATTGTTCTCTTGCTCATTGAAATTGCTAGTGTTTATCTCCAGTCCATCCAAACCACCTGCAGTATTTGAAGATTCTGCAGCACTAGAAGATTCATTAATAGCACTTTTCTCGTCAAATTTCACATGCACAGTTTCTTGAATAGTAAGAGTTCTTTTGTTAAATACTCGATAAGATTTGCTATGTGGTGAGTAGCCAACAAAAATACCCTCATCGGATTTTGCATCAAATTTATCCAGATTTACGCCTACTTTCAGAATATAGCACTTACATCCAAATGGTTTTAAATGAGATAAGTTGGGAGTCAACTCTCTATAAAGCTCATATGGTGTTTTCTTCAAAACGGGTCTAATGGACACACGGTTTAAAATGTAGCAAGAAGTATGTATGGCTTCAGCCCAAAAATATAAAGGCAATTTGTAATCATGAATCATGGTCCTAGCCATTTCTTGCAAAGTACGGTTTTTCCTCTCAACCACCCCCATTTTGTTGTGGTGTCCTCGGGGCGGAAAAATTATGTGAATAACCTTTTGAAATACAAAAATCATCAAAGCTAGTATTAACAAATTCTCCTCCATGATCACGTCTAACTTTGATTATTGAAAAACCTTTTTCATTTTCAACCTTTTTACAAAACATTTTAAAAACATCAAAAGTTTTATGTTTGTGTGTCAAAAAATATACCCAAGTGAAACGTGAAACATATCGACAATAACAAAGCAATAATGCATACCACTTAAACTAGCAACCTTTGTGGGTCTAAATAAATCCAAATGTATTAGTTGCAATGGCTTAGAAGTAGTTACAACGTTTTTAGGATTGAAACTACTTTTATGTTGCTTAACTAGTTGACATGCATAGCTTATGCCGATCAAATCTAATTTGAGGTGAACCTCTCACCATTTTCTTTCGAGCAAGCTTTGAGATTAGGTCCATGCCGGCATGGCCTAATCTTCGATGCCAAAGTCAACTAGTCTCATGTGATGCAACTAAACATTTTAGATTATTTGAGTCACTAAGTTTGATAGTGTAGATGTTATTATAAGATGTACCCTTGAAAAGAGTATCATCACCTTTCAAAATATATACTTTGTCATTTTCGAAATGCACCTTAAGGCCTATAGAGCATAGCTGACTCACACTTAACAAATTATGTGCTAAACCATCAACAAGATTAACATTTTCAATGACCACAAGAGGATGCTTACCAATGTTACCTTTACCCAAGATTTTGCACTTCTTTCCATCTCCAGGAATAACCGTCCCTCCGTCTTTCCTTGATAGCGTCGTGAAGAGGGATTCATTGCCCGTCATGTGGTTCGAGCAACCGCTATCAAGGTACCAAATGCTGTCATTTTCCACTTGAAGATGCACATACAAGAGAAGATGCACCCTTTGGTAACCAAATTTTGGATCTACAATTGTTAGTACGATGCTTTGGAACCCAAATAAAATATTCAGGATAATATCTGGCCAAGCAATCATATATAACATGCCCATTTTTGTTGCAATAAAAACATGTAACATTGAAATGCTTATTAGTAGATGACATATGATTTTCGTGCATGCAATGTTGAAAGCTCATATCTCTTGCAAACTTCTTTTCAATGATCTTCCTAGTTTTTCTATTAGTTTGTTTTTTCTGAAAGCCAAGACCATGTTTACTAGATTGTTCATTTAGCCCATTTATCATCTTATTAAAACTTTCTTGGCTATTTGTGAATTTCTTTAATGTCAAGCTAAGACTTTGATTTTCATTCTCAAGTTCACTAATCTTAGTCTCATATCTTTTTCCTTTTTCGCTAGTTTTTAAATCAATGACTATGTGTTTTCCTTTTATTAAATTATATTTTTCTTTTTCAAGCTCTTCTAATTTTTCTTCATAGCTAGCCACTTTTAGGTTCAATAATTTTATTTCAGAATCTTTAGAGCCAAGAATGCTAATTTTCTCTTTTAATTCTTTAGCTAAATTAACGTTGTCAAACTCTAACGTAGCCAATTTTTTATTAGTATGTTCTAGCTCTAAGGTTTTTGTTTCTAAGTGGGTTTCATCAAAATTGTATATTATTTCCTTTTGTTCTTTCCACTTAACAAAAATATCTTCTCTCTCTTGTCATGCTCCCTAGTTTCTCTTTTAATGAATCACGAACTTTTTTTAGTTTAAGGAATTTAGGACCCATTTCTTGAAGGAGTTCTACAAGAAATTCATAAGCTTCCTCCATGCTAGAAAACATATCATCACTAATATTCCTAATATTCATTTCATCATCAAAGCTTTGAACAAGAGAGCTAATTTTTACCTTTTTGTTTCTAGCCATAAAGCAAGTTCCAGTGTTGTCGTTCTAGTCATGATATGAGGAAAGCTCCTCTGCGTCACTTTCTCCCTAAGTAGCCACCATTCCTCGCTTTGATGTCCTCTTTTCTCCATCACCCGTCTTTTCCTTTCCTTTTCCTTTCAGAAGTGGACATTCTGCTTTCATGTGCCCTCTCTTGTTGCATTTGAAACACTGAGGTGCAGAACTTTCTCCATAATTTTCTTTGTTTTTCTTGGTTCCCCAAATGCTTCCCGTACTTCTTTTGTTGTTTTTCAAAAATTTCAAAAATTTCCTTGTAACAAGAGCCATGCTTTTATCGTCTAATTCATTCATCTCCTCCTTGAGCATTTTGGAAACTTGGAAAGCTAAATTCTTTTCCGTTGTTTCCTCTTTCTTAGATTTCTCTTCCTTCTTTGGTGTGCTATCATTGGCCATCTTCAGTTAAACCTCATAAGCCATTAATTTTCTCATTAACTGCTCGAAACTGATATCTGCCAAATCATGTGCTTCTTCAATCGCCGTCCTCTTTTGAATCCAATCACCAGATAAAGAATATAGGATATTTCAAACCAAGTCATCCTCTGGTATGACCTTCCCTAAGGCTTTCAATGGATTGACGATATCTTCAAAACGAGAAAACATATCATCAATAGCCTCATTCGGCATCATAGCAAAATTTTCATATTTCTGTAATAACATTCTAATACGAGTTTTGTTAACTTCGCTAGTTCCCTCATGAGTTACTGATGTGTCCATATTTTAACTATTTTCATATCATTATTCCATTGCATCTCATGCTATTTTCGCATCCAAATCCCTCATTTTACTACGGTATTGCATTTCTGACGATATTTTCGAGTTTCGTAGTGTTTGTCAGTTTTCAGGGATTTTGGAGCGATTTGGGACCCCACTTGGGTATGGACACATCTGACGTGCTCGTGAGCTTATTGACGGGGCTCTGGAGGAGTTCGCCACACTTCTGGAGCCATCAGAGGAGGGGGGGGGGGGGAGAGAGAGAGAGAGAGAGAGAGAGAGAGAGAGAGAGAGAGAGAGAGAGCAGAGAGAGCAGAGAGAGAGACAGCCCCCCAGGAGCCTCTGCAGCATTTTCCCAGAAAATGCTCGGCCCGAGCAGCTCAGCTGCTCGACCGAGCCATATTAGATTGAGAAGAGAGCTGACACGGGCTGACTCGGACCGAGCATCTCATCTGCTCGGTCGAGTAGTCTCAATTTCCACAAGCCAAATCAAGCCACGACGCAGCCCGAGCATCCGACCGAGTCAACCCCTACTCGGGCCGAGTAGATCCTACTCGGTGCGGGTAGGCTGAGCAGCAACTTTGATTTTCTGAAGTGCTCGTTCGAGCAGCTTATCTTCTCGCCCCGAGCTACTGAACGAGCAGCATGTTGCTCGACCGAGTCACCTACTCGGTCGGTAACCCCAAGGTCATTTTTGGAAAGTTTTGAAAGATCGTGATGCACACGATCTCGGGGGCACTGAAGGCTCGCAGAGCTGGGCGACTGAAGGGGTTTTCCAGGAGGGAATTTTTAGAGAGTTTTTTTAGACGGGGAGCTGGGCTATTTTTGGAGGAATTTTTTATAGACTTATTTTTGTAATCAATTTTTGGATCAAACACTTGGGGACCATTGCTTTTGTTCTTGTCTACGTCTGCCTATTGGAATTTGGATTATTTCTGGATCTATTGTTCGTCTATTCTCGCTGTAAGTCTTTTAGCCCTAATCTTTTGATTGCTATAATGTTTTCCTCTCAGAAAATGATATTTTTGTCTGTCACTATTGCCATGAGTGAGTATATTCTTTCTAGGGTTGATGGGTTAGCCCTAGGACCCTAGGGAGAAAATGTAGATCCGGATCCCTACATTGAATTGGGGACTTAGGGTTGTATTTCGGTAGATCCTACTGAATCCGTAGATAACCAGTACTGAGATCATGCCAAAGGTATGTGGAATTGACGTGCTTAAGGGGTATCTAGGGATTCGAATAGGGAAATCGTTGGATCCAACCAAGGCACGTGACCATGCCCGGATCGCGCCTTGAGGGGATCCATTGACGAACTATACTGCTACGTTGATGGCTACCGCCATTGCATCAACGAGAGCCACCGAAGTACCCCGGAATTCTAACCCACGAGAGTGGTACGAATTGGGGGATTAATTCCCTAGCCCAAATGTAATGCAAGGATCCTATCCTAACATCGACCCCCAATGATCCTAGTGGTGATCCCTAAAGCCCTAGTCCCTTTTATTAATATTACAACAATATCACCCCAAACAAATCGTATACCCCGATAGCTATCTCACTTCAAAACTTAGAGATAAACTGAGAACCAATTGACACTATCACCGTCCCTGTGGGATTCGACATCTTATATACTATAACTCGACACCGTTCGCTTGCAGATTGAGCCCGAAATTGTAGCCTAGGGGCCATACCACGCCTGGCGATTGTGACACCGCCAGGTGGAACCTAGGTGTAGGTTTCAGGTGCGTCAGTTACTTCAAGTCTCGTCCAAATATCCTTAGCAGTGGAACAAGAGCTAATGCGGTTAAATTCAGTTTTACTAAGACCACAATACAATATGCTCATGGCCTTAAAGTTTAGATTTTGTAACCGATCATTTTCCTTTAGCTGTTCAGGAGTGGGGTTTTCAAATAGGGTAAAACCTTCACTGATTATTTTCCATAATGATATATCAATTCCTTTGATGTGTATGGACATGCGTTGTTTTCAATAATTATAGTCCGTACCATCAAATAGAGGTGACTTGAGATACGACTGTCCTTCTCTTTGATTGTGCGTGTCATATGAGTAAGTGTGGAATTTGTGCCATAGAATCGAAATTCCACTAGACTTTGAGTCTAAAAGGAATCCTGCTCTGATACCAATTGAAAAACACCCTAGAGGGGGGTGAATAGGGTGTATGGCACAAATTTAAAAATAATCACAAGCACAAAGATAATCAGACATGGATTCTATGGCACAAAGATAATCATCCTATTCACCCTAGAGGGGGGGGGGGGGTGAATAGGGTGTATGGCACAAATTTAAAAATAATCACAATCACAGAGATAATCAGACACGGATATTTTTAATGGAGTGGCTCCCCACCAAAACTCCGACCCCAAGACCTATGAGGATTTCACTCAATAAAACTGATCACACTTACGGGTAGTGATCTCACCGTACAAATATGAAGTTTGAAAAATCTGAACGCAGAGATAGCTTTTGAATAAAGCTATTCACAATATGATCTCACAGACAATAGTATAACCAAATTAATATTTCAGTAAAAATCTGGAAAAATATCACCGTGATGAAGTTTGTAAGATTGTAGTCACATAGTTTCAAACCACTGGCAAATCCGATGTCTGGATTAGAAGATATGTGCTATTGAAGTTTGTATTGCAAAGTGGTTTGCTGATGGGCTGTGCGTAAAGTAATTTGATGTAGATTTACTTGGGTAGCGAGCTGTGCGTAAAGCAATTTCGCAAATTCAGAAACAACAAAGCCCTGGTGGATGTCGATGCCCTGGATGATGTCGAAGTCTCTTCGAGTCGCCTGAGAATGTCACCGACTTTCCCTTTAAGTCATCGCAACTCGAGTACAAGAAGAGCAGGCAAACTCGAATTTGGATTCGAGTCGTGCCCTTCGGATCTCTGTGATAGATTTCACCGTTACTTGGCCGTGTGATCTCGGAGGCAACTAGGAGAATTGAAGAGGACCGAGGTTGCTGCGTGCTCTCGAACATGAAGGATCGAAGAAGGCGAAAGTTGCCGTGTTGAATCGAAGAGATGTTCTAGAATCGAAGAAGGCGTAGTTGTAATGCCCTACAAGCTACTGCACAAGTACTAGAGAGGGGGGGGGGGGGGGGGGGGGGTGAATAGTACTTTAAAATAATAAGGAGTATAATTCCAAATTAGATTGCAAACAACTACCAAATCAATTTGCGGAAGCTTAAATTGAATGACAACAACAAAATTAACAATGCAAACAAATGATGTTAATGGGTTCGGATCCACCCAAGTCTCCCCGACTTGTTCCCGGTGATCCTATGTCCCAACCACCCGGATCCCCTCCGGATACTTGAGTTAGAAACCCTAACTCAAGATTTCCACTATGAATATCTTGTGAAAAACCTTCACAAGATCAAATCATACAACAACGGCAATAGTGAATCCCACAACCCGGGATCACAACCTTCTCTCACAACTGAGAGAATCAACAAGCAATATAAAAGAGTTTATATAGAAATAAGCAAACTTACCACAAAATCCTATACCTTGAGTTTTTCTTACCCAATAGGTGAAATGAAGGATTTGAGGAAGATGAAGTCACCAAGTCCTAGCACCAAGGAAATGACCAGCAATAGGTGCCTAGGAAAGATTTGGAGACTTGGATCAAGCTATAGCTTGAAGAGCTCACCAAGAACAAGCTTCTCTCAAAATGGATTCTAGATCTAGAATAGTGAGAGAATGGGTTTCTTGTGAGGAAGAGAGCTTTTGATTTGAGTGAGAATAGCTATCTTTTTTGATCTCAATGAATCTCTGAATGGAAGCTCTAACCTAGATAGAAATGACCTAGGTTCGTATTTATAGGGTTCCATAAAAACAAGTTAGGTCATTCTCCAACGGATAGAAATCTGGGAGAATTAGTCGGTCAAAGAACAATCACTGACCGACTAGTTCATCAACTAGTCGGTCAGTCAAACAGCATGGACCGACTAAGAGAGGAACTGAGAAGAGATAGAATTTCAGACCTAGAAATCTAGTCGGTCCAAGAAGACTTTCTGACCGACTAGTTTCACAACTAGTCGGTCAGTCAGTGAACGTAGACCGACTAAGAGGCAAAATGAAATAGTCTGAACACAAGTTGACTTAGTCGGTCCAAGAACAAAAGTTGACAGACTAGATTGTCAACTAGTCGGTCACCAAACGTTCTTAGACCGACTAACGATAAACAGTAGCTTAGGAGAAATTTAGCATGAACAGTAAGTCACAACTAGTCGGTCAAAGAAACATCACTGACCGACTAGTTCACAAACTAGTCGGTCAGTGAGTCAACGTAGACCGACTAACTGTAAACAGTAAAGTCCAAGAAATTAAGGAATCAAACTAGTCGGTCCAAGAAGAGTTGCTGACCGACTAGATCACCATCTAGTCGGTCAGTACTTCTTCTTGTACCAACTAACATACACATACAAGTCCGAATCGAAGCGCGACGCTTCGAGGAAGTTAGAATGAACTTGTACTAAGATCCTAGAGCTACGATATGAGCGTTATGAAGTTAGAATCGTAAGATATACTCAAGGCTTAACATTCTATATATCGAAGCTAAAAGACTATAAATAAAACCTTAATAAACGGTCTTCGAGAGCTTCGATATGATTCTTCATAACTTCCAAAGCGGCACAAGAGCTTCAACGAAGCTTTAGGCATGAATACGAGCTTTGAGAAGTGTTGAGATGTCGCTTTGAATGTTCTCGTGAATTTGCGACGATCTCCAATACTGCGCTCACAAATTGTTAGTTCATGTATTATTTATGTTTGCTCATCATCAAAACCAAATCCGGGGAGTCCAATATTCAACATTCTCCCCCTTTTTGGTGATGACAAACCAACATAAATAATAATCAAAACTAATGATTCAAATGTAAAATACTTACTCCCCCTGCATTGATGACACGTTAATTCCAAAATGAATATATATGAATTGCATCAATCAGACGAGTAAGATAAATAAAGAGAATCGATTTTCGAAATATCGGATTTTGAAAATCCTTATATATATCTTAACTCCCCCCTGAATCTAACATATCAAACTAGATTCTTGGAAATTGAGTTAAATTTTCATTTGCCCTATTTATTATCATTATCTCTCCCCCTTTGGCATTATCCCAAAAATGGGGGGCATACAACGACAACAACTAGGAAATGAAAAATCCAACATCGGGAGTCGTAGATGGTGACGATGGACCTACTTGACACCAAGGGAAAAATGATGAAATCAAATCAAGGTGTGCCAAATTGTCCATTATCAAAAAGCGATAATCAAAATCATCAAAAATAATATTTGGTATTTTTTTCATTTATTGAATAATGAAACATACTCTCCAATATTCAATATTTCTTGGTTAAATTTTTGCATGGAAAACAATTCTATACAATTATAGAATTTCAATCTATTTAACCAAGTTTTTCAATCGTCGAGCGACGATTTTACATAGCATGGACATTGAATGAGAATTAATGTGCACGACGAAGTAAATATCACAACATGAACATCGATGTATATATAGATAGAACCATCATGAGTACATCCAAAAAGATATCGATACATCAATTGCAACATACCCATCAAAAAGAAATACAACATACATCGTCAACATCAAAATACAACAACATCATCAACATCATCCAAAGTACATCAAAATATCCAACACCGACATCCAGAAAACTCAAAAATACATCAAAACAACCCTCAATCTCCATCCTAACCCAAAATACTCTCAAAAAGATATATCATCCAAAGAGTAGTGGAGAGTCCTCAGAACGAACGATCACGAGGAAGTGGCTGGATCTGCAGTCTCTGTGGGTCCAGTCGACGGAGTGGACTCAGGCTCTGCAGGGAGTAGAGGCGTCTCAACAGACGGGATCGTCGGGGCAGGTGTGGAAACGACGTGCTCAACAGCAGGGGTCGCAACAGAAGTATCAGCAGGGGTCTCAACAGCAGCAGGGGAGAGGGTTTTTGCGGGCTTGAGCTGAGAAAAACAACCGACTAAATGAAGAGGAAGTCGGATAAAATCGAGTTAAGTCGGTCGAGAAATCGAAAAGACACATTTGCCCTAACCCACTTAGTCGGTCACAGTTCAAGCACTGACCAACTAGATTACGATCTAGTCGGTCGGTCAATGAGCTTGAACCGACTAAGTCGAAACAGAGGCAAACAGGGAAGTTTAGGGCTAGATTTAGTCGGTCGCAGTATACTTACTGACCGACTAGTTTTCAATCTAGTCGGTCGGTAAGTGTACTGTGACCGACTAAAGAAAGAAAAAGATAAGAGTTAGATAAGAGCTTGATCTAGTCGGTCTGAGTTCACTAGCTGACCGACTAGATGAGCATCTAGTCGGTTGGCTAATGAACTGAGACCGACTAGAAGAGTCCAAAAATTGATAATTGATTTCTCTTCACAAACCACTTGGATGAAACATCTTAACACTCTCATTAGTCATCTAAATTACCCCATAAAACGTCGAAATCTTAAATACGACATTGAAATACGAATTCGAGCATAAATTCAAACATATCACATAAAATCCCAAAAATTCAATAAATCTAGCATGAACGAAATATCGCGAAATATAATAGCATGCAAGATAATTGAATGAAATATGAATCCTATATCTCGAATTCACCCATAATCCCCAATTCTCAACGCAACCGCACAAAGGAGTCCTCCTTTAGGGGTTTCGTGAAAATATCGGCGATTTGCTTTTGGGTTTCAACGTACACTAAAATGATGTCCTTTTTAGCAACATGATCATCTAAAAAATGGTGTCGGACATCTATGTGTTTTGATCGGGAATGGTGCACCGGATTCTTCGAAAGACAAATAGCACTTTGGTTATCCACCATGATAGGGCTAGTATCACAGTGAATACCAAAATCCTTCAGTGTGTGTCTCATCCAAAGAACCTGGGCACAAGCGGCACCGACGGCAATATATTCCGCCTCGGTGGTTGAAAGTGATACGGAATTTTGCTTCTTGGAAAACCAAGAGACAAGAGAATTTCCTAGAAAATGGCAAGTGCCACTAGTACTTTTTCTGTCGGATTTGCATCCCGCATAATCGGCATCACTGTATGAGACTAACTCATACGTGCTAGATTTTGGATAAAGTAATCCAAATTCAAGTGTATAACTTAGATAACGGAAAATACGTTTTACCGCTACTAAGTGAGACTCCTTAGGTTGAGACTGATAACGAGCACATATGCATACGTCAAACATAATATCGGGCCTACTTGCGGTAAGATAAAGTAAACTACCTATCATACCTCGATATAGACGAATGTCTACATCCTTACCGCCCGTATCCTTGTCAAGATGCGTAGTCGTGCTCATTGGAGTCTTTTTCCCGGAAGCACTCTCCATTCCAAATCGCTTAAGCAACTCCACCGTATACTTCGTTTGGTGGATGAAGATTGCATCATTGGCGAATTTGGAGACCTAAGAAATATTTGAGTTCGCCCATGTGGCTCATCTCAAATTGGTCCTTCATAACATTAGAAAACTCTTCGCAAAGAGTGAAGTTAGTAGCACCGAAAATGATATCATCAACATAAATTTGAACTAATAAAATATCATTATTAGCATGCTTAACAAAAAGTGTAGAATCGGCTTCGCCCATTTTAAAATTCAAATCCAAAAGAAAATTCTTTAGGCGATCATACCAAGCTCGAGGAGCTTGTCTCAAACCATAAAGAGCTTTCTTTAGTTTAAAAACATGATTTGGAAATTTTTCATTTATGAAGCCCGGAGGTTGAGAAACGTAAACTTCCTCAATAACATCTCCGTTTAAAAATGCACTTTTAACATCCATTTGAAATAACTTAAAATTTTTATGGCATGCATAAGACAATAAAAGTCTAATTGATTCTAATCTAGCTACCGGAGCGAAGGATTCTTCGAAATCGATACCTTCCTCTTGGCGATAGCCTTGAGCAACTAACCGAGCTTTGTTCCGGACGACGACTTGATTTTCGTCGGTTTTGTTCTTGAAGATCCACTTTGTCCCTATGACGGTGTGGTTCTTCGATGGCAAAGGAACAAGCTCCCATACCTCATTCCTCTCGAATTGAATGAGTTCCTCCTCCATGGCAAGGATCCAGGCACTATCTTCGCACGCTTCAACTATATTCTTTGGCTCTATCGATGAGGCAAAGGCACAATTGGCGAAGTGGTGGACTTGAGATCTCGTCTTGACACTATCATTAATATTGCCAATGACTTGCTCATGGGGATGGTCGCGAACGGTATGAAGCCGCTTGGGAATACCTTGATCACTAGGCACATTCTCAACAACTTCATTAGTCGGGTTAGTCTCAATAGAATCAATTGAATCAATAGTCTTAGAATTTTCAAACGAATCACATAAAACATCCATAGAATCATTATCATTTGAAATTCTAGAAGTAGTAAAATTCTCATTAAAAGAGACATGAAGTGATTCCTCGATCGTAGAGGATCTTTTGTTGTATATCCGGTAGGCTTTGCTACGTGAGGAATACCCAACAAATATCCCCTCATCCGATCTCGGATCAAACTTGTCCAAATTATCATATGTGTTTTTAATAAAACATTTTGCGCCGAAAAAACGAAAATGTTTAACTTGAGGCAATCTACCAAACAACAATTCATAGCAAGTTTGTTTGGTGCCGGGCCTCAAAAGTATTCTATTAAACACATAACAAGCGGCGACGTGAGAGCACCAATGAGACTCATGATGACATGCTTGAGGTGCCAAATAAGAAACTGGAGCAAGGAAGGGCAAGAGAGAAGGTCGCGCGATCGAGCCATGATGCGGCGAAGGAATCGAGCGACCCGAAGTGCTGAAAACAGGACATCCATGCACTATTTCTAAATCTACTATCACCTGGGATTTTTCAATATTTTTCTGATATTTTCCCAGATAATAGACTTCAAGACGGTTCTAACACCACTAAGAACGTACCAATCGGAGGTCGGACGAGCCTTGTGGAATTTCTGCAAGTTGATGGTGCAGTGCTGAACCTGTTCTCAGCAGCCTACTCGGTCGAGCAGTACACTACTCGGTCCGAGCAGTGCACTACTCGACCGAGTAGTGTGCAAAATCTGCTGAAATGCGTTTTTAGCTCCTAATCGGCCTAACATCAACCTGCTAGGTCGAGTAGCTGACTGCTCGACCGAGTAGGTGCTGAAATGTGATTTTTGAGCTCCCTCCTTTTCGGCTGAACGTTTAGCTGCTCGATCGAGCAGCTGTATACTCAGACCGAGTGGAATCTAATCTGCCTGGTTTGGCAGAGCGACATATTTCAGAGGAGCTCGAATTCCTGTGCAATCTGACCGAGCAGGAGGGCTATTCGACCGAGCAGGAGGGCTACTCGACCGAGCAGCCGGACTACTCGACCGAGCATGCCTCACTCGACCCGAGCAAACATTTGGGCGACGTATCCGACTCGACCGAGCAGCTTTGTGCTCGGACCGAGTTGACGTGGGCCCAGGCCTAAGTTGCGTCCAGGATTTTGAGAGGGTTTCGATGGGGTGATGTATTCGACAGGCAGTCGCCACTTAGGGGGGACTTCATTCTAAGTTTTAGGGGGAGTTCTGTCAGATTTTTGGGGAGACTTTTGTATACTTTTTAGAGGAAATTTTTTAGATCTTTCTTAGGCTTTTTTGGAGACGATTTTTTGGGGAGTTTGGCTATGCCCTAGGCCCCTCCTTTGTATCAAAATAAGTATTTTTGTCTCTTTAATACTATTTTTGTTATTTATTTGTGATTATTGATTGAATATCTCGTTGATGCATGCTAGGATGAATTCTCTTGCTATTATTGAATCTTCTATTGTTTTTCATATGATGCATGTGTAGTTCTTTCTAGGGCTAAGGGATTATCCCATGGATCTTAGGACTTAGATGCAAAGATGGTATTTTTATGATGCGTTGGGTATAAAAGGGGTTGCATTTTGGTTGATCTAGCAAAATCCCTAGGAGAATTCGTACTGAGATCGTGCCCATGGTCGGTGGAATCGATAAGCTTAAGGAATATCCTACGGATTTAATTAGGGAGTTAGTGGATTCAACCGAGGCACGTGACCATGCCCGGGTCGTGCCTTGAGGGGATCCACCGATGAACTATACCACTAATTGACGGCTACCGCCATTGCGTCAATAAGAGCCACCAAGATACCTCGAAGCTCTAACCCACGAGAGTGGTACGAGTTGAGAGCATTCGAACCACGAGAGTGGTGAGAACTTTGTAGATCCTTAATGCATGTATCGTATGCGCCTATCGCGAGAGCGGGGTTAATGTGATACGTTAGATTCATGATGCCCAGACACATGAAGTCACTATCCAGATGCTACAAATCCCCAATTAAACCAATGCAACGTAAGAGTCCTAGCTTAGCATCGACATCCGACGGTCCTAGTGGCGAGTCCCAAGCCCTAATCTTTTGTATTTTATTTCTTTATTTCTTTGTGTGAAACCTCTTGCTTGCGACGTTGAGTGACACATCCTTCGCACCCATCACCATTACGACCGTCCATATTCTACATCCACCAATAAACCTGCAATTCTAAAATATAAATAAAATAGAGAGATTTTTCCCCGCCACCTGCTATTACTATTATCTTTATTTCTCTTTGTACCATTGACGTCTTTTCCAGGTTGTCTATTTTTCTTGATAAGGTACAGTTGATGCAGCGATGGTACTTTCAAAGACGCGACCGGGTTCTATACGGTCCTATATATACCTCGCTACATTCTATCAGGCTGATGGAGAGTCCTTCAGAGAAGCATTGTGCAAGTTCGAAAGAATGTTAGGGATGTTCCAGACTGAGTCAGACCATGAGTGGGATGATCCCAAGCTATTTGATATCTTTGCTAGAAGACTAAAGGGACCCTCACGTGAGTTTATGAAGAGGATGCAAGTGGGAAAGTTCAGTGATTTGCAGTTGGCAGGAACCTTGGAGTAAATGATAGATGATGCTCGATCTATCGGTTCGCTAACCGTTACGGTAGGTAAACCATCCGACCAAGCATTCATCGATTTTGTTATGGCTAATGTCTCTGATGCAGGTACTTTCATAGATGGAGTGTATTCTTCACTTGAAGGTGATCATATCCACCTTTACACCATTAACACTCCACAAATAGAGACATCTGAGCTGTCAGAGGAGGACACATATATGGACTTATTGAGAAGCATCGTGGACGCAGTTTGATGCACCGGTCCATTAACGATAACGGCAGGTGACCCTTTTGAGCTTGGATTTTAAAAGTTTATTACTCATCGTATCTCTTCCACAGGCACAATTGATGATGGAGTCTGCGCCCTAGTTGAGGGGCACAAGACCCACTTTTATACCGTGGCCAAGATACATGAGCCCATAGAGCCACCTGTACCTACTATTGAGAGGGCCAATCCATGCAATCATATGCCTCGAGTTCCAGGACAGAAACGAAGACATAGGCGTAGAAAGGAGAAGATGAAATTCACTTTGCCTACCATACAAGAGGAACCCGAGGAGGAGGCCGAAGCAGTGCATCGCGAGGAGGCCGAGCTATTTTTATTTTACATATTGCATGCAGAGCCAGAGACTTTCGCCGAGGAGGTCATGCGTCGAGACGAGGACACATCCATTCATGAGGATCCCGAGCATCACCCTCCTCCTTCAGAGCTTCTGCAGCCACCTCGTCCTTCCACTGACTCTGAGGACCACCCACCAGAGCTTACTGCCCCCCTTCAGGGAGATGTCTTCACCCCCTCGCCCTTTACATTTGATTCCCCTCCTGTGTATGATGTTTATTATGATTCAGATTTCGATGACTCATTGCACCTTTTGCGGGATACATAAACATATGATCAAGAGGTACAATGGGACGTATATGAGGAGGAGAGCGAGGAGTTAGCACACATGGATGCTGTTGAATATGATCAGGAGGTGCGCTGGGATGAGTCTGACGATGATGAGGAGCATCCTGACGAGACCGATGATCACTCCGTATTTTACAGCCTTTTTCTGTATGTTTGCATGCCACTTTGATCGCTCATATCGCGTTTTTCACGATTATTCGACAATATTGCGATGCTTTTCATGATTTCTTGTTTTTGTCGTATTTCAGGAG